>JAJJWX010004270.1:1310000-1965000 GCA_023529315.1 Papaver bracteatum | reverse complement strand
TTCTGCTCGTTCATTCCCCTAATCGACTACTGTACGAATAGTATTTCATGTTGTGGTTTGGGCAGAAAACGGTGTCCCTCTTCTTGTACCCCTGAATCCACAAGTACCGGCGGAGGACCAAGAAACCACCCGACCCCGTACATCTGTAACCGTTATAATGGTATTGTTGAAACTTTCTAGAACATGAATAACTCCTTTTGGTATTCTACGTCCAGTCTTACGTGAACTAGTACGTCCATTCCTACGTGAACCAACTCTTGGTATAGGTTTTTCCATCTTTTATCATCTCATCAATATAAGTTAGAGATATACGGATATATCCATTTAAGGTTAAAACAGATCCTTCATTTTATTTGTACATTGGGTCCTTTTTTCGAAGGATTATCCTTATCTCTGTTTATGTCTCGGGTTGGAACAAATTACTATAATTCGTCCCCGTCGGAAAATCAGTCGACATTTTTCACAAATTTTACGAACAAAGGCTCTTATTTTCATATTTGTCATTCCTTACCTTAATTCCGAATCAACTCCTAGGAATAAAATAAGTCTCTTGAAATTTTTAACCTCGAGTTGTATCCCCACAAAAATAATGTCGAATAAAAAAAACATCTAATCGTTCGAATATTTATTGCGGAGTCTATAAATTATACGTCCCCTTGTTGAATCATAACGACTTACTTCGATTTTGACTTTATCTCCTGGTAGTATCCGTATAAAACTACGTCGGATCCTTCCTGAAACATAACCTAGAATCATATCTTCATTATCTAAGCGAACCCAGAACATGCCATTGGGAAGTGATTCAGTAATTAAACCTTCATGAATCCATTTTTGTTCTTTCATTTCAGGTAACCCCCTTTGAAGTATCAACTAATGGAGGAGGAGTGATATTAGGCAACCCGTACCAATTCAATTCAGATATCAGAAAGATCACCATATATAACACAAAATTTCTCCTCTGATTCCTTATATCCGAGCTTCTCGGTCTGTCATTATACCTTGAGAAGTAGAAAAAATAACAATACCCATTCCTCCTAAAATCCTAGGAATTCGTTGAGAGTTGGAATAAATTCGTAGACCAAGCCGGATGATACGTTTTAAAATAGTTCTATATGGCCCTTTCCTATTCCTTCTATGTCGAAGGGTTAAAACCAAGAAATTTTTGTTGCTTTCTCGATGTTTTCTCACGTTTTCGATAAAGCCTTCTCGTAGAAGTATTTTCACAATGTTTTCGGTAATATTAGTAGATGCTATTCGAACCGTTCCTTTTTTATCCATGTCAGCATTTCGTATAAAAGTTATTATGTCAGCAATTGTGTCCCTACCCATGATGAACTATAATTATTGGTGCCTCCGAGTTTTAATATAATCAACATGCTCTTTTTTTTTTATTAATTCTAAAGTTAAGGGATATACATGATACATAATCTACTAAATTAATTTAATCCATTCCCAAGACCCTACTCTATCATATCACGGGCTTGTCTATTAGTCTTTATTCTATATAGTATTTATAATACCTCATGAGCTAATGAGACTATTTTAGTAAAATTCAACTGTCTCAATTCCCGAGCGATCGCACCAAAAACCCGAGTTCCTTTTGGATTTCCTTCTTGATCAATGACAATTGAGGCATTTTCATCATATCATATTATCATACCGTTGTCACGTTTAAGTTCTTTACATGTACGTACAATTACAGCTCTGATCACCTCTGATATTTCTAGAGTCATATTGGGCACTGCTTCTTTGAACGTCACCAATATGAGCATATCGACGATTACTAGCTCCTGTGATTCGAATACACATTTTATCGTTTCTTTCAATGCAAAGAAAGGGCAAAAAAAGAAAGAAATATTTTTTGTCCAGAAAAAAAGGCCTGCGGTTTTTTGTTTTTTTATCAAAAAGACTCCTTTCCTTTGGTTGCACATCCCTATTCTGCAAAAAGGAATTGAGTTCGTATAGGCATTTTGGACGCAGCGATTGAAATAGCTTCTCTGGCTACAATTTCTGATACTCCACCCATTTCATAAAGTATTCGACCCGGTTTAACGACAGATACCCAATATTCAGGAGATCCCTTCCCCGAGCCCATACGAGTTTCCGTAGGTCTTAATGTAACAGGTTTGTCTGGAAATATACGTACCCATATTTTTCCACCACGACGCGCATATCGTGTCATTGCTCGTCGCCCTGCTTCTATTTGTCTAGATGTGATCCAGGCGGGTTCAAGTGCCTGAAGAGCATATCTACCGAAACTAATATGATTGCCTCGGTAAGATATTCCCTTCATTCTTCCTCTATGTTGTTTACGGAATTTGGTTCTTTTGGGGTTATAGTTGATGGTTGTTTGTTATTCTCAATTCCATCTCTACTGCAGAACCGGACATGAGAGTTTCTTCTCATCCAGCTCCTCGCGAATGAAATGATTCCATAATATTACGAATATGTATTGAATTTATAATCGACTGAATCATAGGATTTTTTGAGATCTAATCTGTCACGTAAAAATTTATATATCTTGGGTTTTATCTACAACTGGAAATATACCTCTAGAATATATAATTTTTTTACGAATCTTTATTTTGACCTTTATTGAATCCAAAAAACTTAGCAATCCAATAAGGCCTTCGCGGGCGAATATTAACTCTTTCAATATCTGTTTAATTCGTAGGGTCAGTCCTTGACCTCTCAGAAAAAAAGGAATAGGTTCCTGGTTCTTTCCGCCATCCCACCTAATGAATCATTAGGATTCGTTTTCAATGGAATCTTCTGCAGTCATAGGTTCCGTCGTTCCCATCACTTCTTGGTTAATGGCTAGGCCTGAACTCTGCAACGGAGCTCCTAATTCAATTTGTTGTTTCTGAGTCAATCTACTCAGTCTTTATTGACTCGAAGCTCTCTTTTATTTGTATTTATTTTTCCTATGAACCGGATTCATTTAATGATTAATTATGATTATGGCCGAATCCATATTGATGCTTTATTACACTGCCTTTGTATGAGATTATTCATAGACCATACATATTGGAATAATATATCGTTGATATTCTCCTTCTCTCTTTCTCTCCCCCTTCCATTTATCCACATCCTTTTTTTTTTCATATCACAATCCACGATCAGATTGGTTTTTATTTTATGTATATGTAATATTAAAAAGATTTCAGTTGCTACAACGATATGATCAATACATCATATATTGACTGTTTCTTTGGATCCCGATAATACGAAGCAATGAGCTGGTTATTAGTTACATAGTTCTTAGTTCAGACTAGGGGACCGTCCTTTCCTTTTTTAATCTAATCTAAACTAAAAAAACCAACGAGTCACACACTAAGCATAGCAATTATACCAAAGGGTAAATCTAATTTTTATTTAACCCTATAGAATTAAAAGATTTGAAATTGATCATTTTAGATTAAAGGGAAAAAAAATGAAAGGTTTTGTTTTTTTGTCCTGTGCTAGATAGAAAAGTAAAAGAAGAAATCTTTGATTATTTCTCGTCTGCAAATATCCAAATTTTTATGCCTAATACCCCATAAATAGTCCGAACTGTATACGAACAATAATCAATTTTAGCTCGAATGGTTTGTAGGGGAACCCTACCTTCTCTGATCCATTCGACACGTGCTATTTCTTTTCCGTCAATACGTCCTGCAATTTGTACTTGAATTCCTTTTGTATCTGCTTGCTCAGTTAATTCAATAGCTTTTTTCATTGCCTTTCGAAATGAAACTCTATTTTTTAATTGCCCAGCTATAAATTCCGCAAGAATATTAGGGTCTCCATAGGGTTTTGCAATTCGTGTAATAGCAATGTTGAGTTTTCGGTTCACAGAATTAAAACCTTTTTGTACATTGATCTGTAATTCTTCAATTCCTCTCGGTTTACCCTCTATTAACCATTTTGGAAATCCCATATAGATTATGACCTGGACCAAGTCGATTCTTTTTTTAATCTCTATACGCGCAATTCCCTCTACACCTGAAGATATTCTCATATTTTTTTGTACATAATTCTTGATACAATCCCGTATTTTTTGATCTTCCTGTAGACCCTCAGAATAACTTTTTGGTTGTGCAAACCAAAGGGAATGGTGCTTTTGGGTTGTACCAAGTCTAAAACCAAGTGGATTTATTTTTTGTCCCATACACCCTCGCCTTCTTCGCTTTCTTCATTAGCCCATTTTAGTCTTTCGTGCTCTACCATACATAGATACCTCTCTCTAACATCCGTATATTTATCTATATATACATATCCAGTTTTTCTTAACCATATGAAATAGTCTTGATCTTTAGATATATCTTTCAATACAATAGTTATATGACAGGTGGGTCTTTTGATCGGATAACTACGTCCTCGAGCTCGAGGCTTTAACTTTTTCACGATAGTCCCCTCGTTGACTTCGGCTTGACTAATGATTAAATCTGTTTCCTTGAAACCCATATTGTGACTAGCATTTGCTGCTGCCGAATAAACCAATTTAAAAATAGGGTAACATGCTCGATAAGGCATGAGTTCTAGTATCATAAGTGTTTCCTCGTAGGAACGCCCACGAATCTGATCGATCACTCTTCGTGCTTTGTGAGCAGACATACATATATGTTGACCTAAAGCGGATACTTCCACATCTGGGTCCCTCTTTATCATAAGGTTAACCTCCCACCAATGAACGACGAGCACCTATATTAACGAAATTTAGAGTAGGTGCAAATTCTCCCAATTTGTGACCCACCATACGATCTGTTATATAAATAGGCAGATGGTCTTTTCCATTATGAATAGCAATTGTATGGCCGATCATTGTGGGTATAATGGTAGATGCCCGGGACCAAGTTACTATTATTTATTTTTCTCCTCTTATGTTGAGCTTTTCAATTTCTATGATTACCACAGATTCCTCTCCCTCGTCAGCTGCAGTCCCCGACAACATTTTCCATTGCCCTTTCAAAAATATTCATGGCTGTCCTGATGGAGTTCATGGAAGAGGTTACGTCAAAGGATATTACCTTAAACACCTTCATGACAAGCATTTTTTTCCGGAAGATAGCAAGAACTGTATCCGTGATTTACTAGCCAAGGATTTGAATTCTTATCGTGACTTGGAGAAGGTTCTCATCCCCCTTCGAATGTGGTATTGCAGCAAATGTTCATACCTCATGCTTGGACTAAATCCTGTAAAGGACAGGAGAGGATTTCACATGATTTCATCGCAGGTCCTTTTAATGGTGTTGAGGCGGACTTTTTGATTCATGGGTTGGATAGGCCGGAGAAGGTACAAGTTGTTTCACAGGAGGTGAGTTTGGAAATTGATAATGTTGTGTTGGATGCAGACTCAGGAGGGAATGGTAGTGTGGTTATAGAAGCGATGTTCACTAACTTGCTTAATATTGTTCTTCAAAGATAAATTCCTATTGTCACTTGTATCCCTCACAAGTGCAGGCTCGCATTTTCGAGGGCTCTCAAGGAATACCTTGATAGGATTCTAGCTAGTTCGGGCACTCTGGAAGGTTGGCTTCGACTGCTCTTTTTCCCCATTTGCACTCTCTCATTATATCTACCGAAGATTTCTGCGGAAAAGAAATCTGGTAACCATAAGCGTTTGCAAGTGGCAGCTATTATGCATGCGCTTAATGTATGGAAGGAACCAAATGGTTGCTTTACTTTGGTTAGCAAACTATTACAACAGCTGGACAGGCGGGGCTCTAGGAAATCTGACAAGAAGAAAAGTGATGAGAAACAGCATGAAAGGGCAGCTAACATTGTTGCCTGCCAGAAGAAGATCAACTCAAGGCACTTTACAGCGGCCATTCGAGTTTTGTCTTCGTTAGGTGTCGCACCTTTTGAGGAGAAGACGTATTTTGACTTGTTAGACAAACATCCGTTAGCCTCCCCTCCTGAGGTTCCCATAGACGATATTATTGTGGATCCCATTGTGGTGGATTCCAAGGCAGTTTTGGGAGATATTAAAAGATTCCCTAAAGGTACATCGTGTGGTCGTGATGGTCTACAGGCGCAACACTTGGCTGATGTTCTTAGTGGAGCGGTGGCAGCAGTTGCGGATGACTTGCTTGTATCAATATCTGGGGTTGTCAACCTTTGGTTGGCTGTGAGATTCCCTATTGATTTGGGAGAATACATTGCTAGTGCCCCGCTGACTCCTTTGCTTAAGCCTGGAGGTGGTCTTAGGCCCATTGCAGTCGGTACAGTTTGGCGAAGATTGTTTCTAAGGTGGCTGCCTTTGTGGTTTGAAAAGACATGACTTCTTATTTAGGAGATTACCAATTCGGGGTTGGTGTTCCCGTGGGAGGTGAAGGTATTTTACATGCTGTAAATTGCCTTTTAGAAATGAAGGGTCATTCGGATAATATGTCAATGTTTCTCATTGACTTTTCCAATGCTTTCAACATGGTAAGCAGATCTCAGCTCATCAAGGAAGTCCGCCTTCATTGTCCAGGTATTTCTCGCTGGGTAGAATTTTGTTACTTACGTCCGTCTAAGCTTTATTATGCCCAATATATTTTGTCTTCCTCCCTTGGTGTGCAACAAGGTGATCCCCTCGGTCCCTTATTATTTGCATTGACACTTCACCCCTTAGTGAAGACCATTGCTTCTCAATGCAAACTCGACTTGCACGCTTGGTACCTTGATGATGGTACAATAGTTGGGGACACCTTAGAGGTAGCTAAAGCTTTGCGTATAATCGAAGTTGAAGGACCAGGAAGAGGGTTGCATCTCAATATAAAGAAAACGGAAGTCTTCTGGCTTTCACTTGATCTCAGGAGTACAATGTATGGTGTTTTCCCTCTGGAGATTGGTAGGCCTTCTAAGGGTGTTAAACTGTTGGGTGGTCCAGTGAGTTTATACATGGACTCCAGTAGTGACATGTTGTTGAACAGGGTGCACAAAACTGTTCGACTAATGGACGCAATCGAAAAACTCAAGGATCCCCAAAGTGAGATGCTTTTACTTCGCAGCTGTACTGGTGTATCTAGACTTTATTTTACTTCGATGACAAGCTCTTTCAGTACTTGAGGCTTCTGATTACTGGAGATGGTGCGGGTTTTGGTCCTTTATAGAAGAGATTAGCTACCTTACCTATTAAGGATGGTGGACTTGGCATACATACCATGGCTGACACTCGTGCTTACTATTTTCTTGCGTCTCAAATCCAGACTACTTCAGTACAGAAAGTGATCCTTGGTGATTTATTCTCAACATACAAAGGTTCATCCTATCAGTTGGCTCTTCAGACCTTCACTCAGGTATGTGGATTACCGTCTACTTACAGTTTCGATGATACTCCCCCCCCCCCATGCATTCTCTGGCAGTAGTTTAATTTGATGCAATTAAGAAGCAAATCCCATACCAATTTCATTTGTATGTGAGAGATTCCATCCTTTGGAAAAGTAACCATATCAAACATGCTCAAGACTATCTTTTGGCCGTACCCATTGGTGGGCTCAATCAGTGTCTCGGGCCTAGACAATTTAGAGCCGCGCTTTCCTATCGTCTGGGTATTCCTTTGTTTGTTGAGAATAGTTTATGCCCAAGTTGTAACAAATCTATGGAAATTTTTGGTGATCATGCGCTTCATTGTACTAGAGATATAGGATATAAGTTTCGCCATGATGTTGTTCGTGATGTTGTCTTTGACATTTGTTCAAAGCTAATGTACCTACGTGCAAGGAGGTTCCTCTTAGCCTTCAGTCAGATGATGGCAAGGATTTTAAACCTGCTGATATCCTTGTTCTTAATTGGGAAAATGGGCAAGATGTTTTTATGGATGTTATAGGTATCTCTCCATTCACCGGTGATGGTATACGCTCCTTTTCTCATGGTAAGGCTATTTCTAGTGTGGTTTCACGTAAACGCACCAAATACTTGGACAAGTGTGCTGCACATGGATATGGTTTGGGTGTTCTAGCTTTCTCTACCCTGGGGGAACTCTGTGAAGACACTTTGGTTTTTTTCAAGCGTCTTAAGAATTGTTTAGTTAGCAATGACGCTAGTAGCGGCTTAGGTAGTTTCATTTTTTATCGTTTAGGTGTTGCAATTCAAAGAGGAGTTGGGACACGGCTTGTCGCTAGGTTGCCAACCAAAAGTTGTGTAATAATATTTGTAAGAAATTTAATAATGAAAAAAAAGTATTAATAATATTTTTTTTATACTCATATTTTATTATAAAAAAATAAGAAAATTCCTTGCACCACATCTTTAAGAAAATCAGATTAGCCAAACTTTCATCAACCAGCAAAACACAAAGAACATTAAACATTAGCAGTTACAACGTGTAAAACCCAAACAACAACAAAATTTAGATCTTTTTTTCTTTAAATACAAAGAATAATTTTCATTATACTCATTGTAAAGGGAATAATCGAAAAATGAAATACATATCCATAAAATGACTCACCAAAAATTTACTCTTAAATTATAGGCCTTATTTTAATTTTATCGCTCGAATAAGCCAACCTTCGTCAACCTGCAAAACAAAATTAACATTGGAGCATTTGAGCTTGCAATGTGTAAAACCTAAAGAACAACAAACTTTAAGTCATTTTTAAAAATATACAAAGAATAATTCCCATAATTTTCATTATCTTATATGGTTGTATCTTCATGTTCCCCTGAAAAATGAACCATGTTTTCATCCATAACAAATTTAGCATTCTTAGGAACATTTAAGCATTCTTGATACAAATCATGACTATCTTTTTGTCCATATAAACATGATTGACAATCGTGGTGCCTTGAGTTTTTACGGGGACATCAGATCTTAATCATTCATTGATGCCATGAATAGTTTAATCAAACTCTGCTTCTTCTTTAAATTGAGACTCTTTGCTGTAAAAAGTGAGATATGGATGACTCGACCAGCTGTTTCGCCTTAGAAATGTAAGCACAAAAAGTAGCCTTCTTAACCATGTTTAATCTTAAATTTAAGCACGAAGAGTAAAAATCTTGATCGGGTATCTTTCTGCTAAGGTACAATTATCAAGCTCACCCAGTTCACCGTTGATTTAGATTTTGTGTCCTCCCGGTGGTCTGTTTCGACACCAAGAAACAGTTACAAAAAGGGCCATCATAATTGAGGAGAAAATTGAGGACATGTACTGTGCGATTAAGGTATACAACTCACTTTTTTCTTATTTTAATCAAACCAAAAAGACCGGAAAGGAATCACTAGAGCATATGGATAACGAACAGAGGACGATAGTCCTTGCGATATAAAAATAATTTATGGGAGGATATAATTACATTTATTGCTCATCAGATGAAGATTCCGCATAATAGTCTCATTAAAACCATCAATCTTTGGGGATCGTAATTTTTTTATTCAAGGACAAAATAAGATAATTTACCTTGATTTTTATCAAAAACTATTATTTTAATCAGGTGGAAGCGTAACCGAATTTATAATTATTTGGATGAAAAATATCTAAGATATTCATAGCTACAAAATCTCACGAGTCAAATTAATCTTCTTATGATAGTGTGTAGTAGTAATTATTAAAATCATTATGATCAAAAATTATCCCATCTCATGTCGTGTCGTTACGGCACTGGTTATTTCTAGTATATGTATATAACTGATGAAACATAATGCGTTATGGATGAGTAAATAATATGTCTTTAAAATTAGGAAACAATAACAAAGGCCACAAAATTATACCAAGTATGGCATATTACAATCAAAAGAAAGCAATTCAATATCTTAAACAAATTTCAAAAAAGAAAATATTATTACATGAAACTAGTTGGAAGCCTAACAAGCTAAGCTCCAACGACATACTACTACATTAATTGAACAGGTTGCTGTGCTAGTCTACCAGCGAGCCTCATGGGTAACCTTGCCAAGGGGAGCCGAAGCGGGAGGGGAGGCGAGATTGTGTCACAAGGGGAGGTACCATTTTGCTTATTTTCACATATTTCCATCCTACATCTTAGTGATAGCTTTCCAAATTGGCTCCATCCCACATCTTAGTGATAGCTTTCTCAAATTGGCTCCATCTTTGTTCTAATGTTCCAGTGTATCCGATTGACATTCTAATCAATCCTGGAGATATCCCAGCTAATTTTTTCTCCTTGTGATTCAGCTCACTACTGGTACTGCTAGAGGAACACGACATAAGTGTTTCATGATAACCCAAACTCACTGCCATCAAACCAAACTGAGTACAATTTTGCAATCGGTTCATTAAACGGTTCGCCCGATCCTCGGTTTCCATGTCCAAACAAAGTATTCCACCAAATCCATAGTCAGGATTGGCCATTGATTTCATAAGGTTGTGATTAGGGTGTTCTTCAAGCCCCGGGTATATGACTTTAAGCCCCAATTTCTTCATTCTTGTTGCATATGTTAAAGATCTATGACAATGATCTTTCATTCTTAAGCTCAAATGAGGGATCCTTCCTGACAACTCAAATGCAACTTTGGGATTCATCGTGGGTCCCAATAACATCAGTGCTCCTTGATGAAGGTCCATCATAGAATTTATTACGGTTGCTGGTCCACATATTGCACCTGTTTCCATTAAATTATGACCAAAAAAATTGTTAATTAGGAAAAAAAAATATTGCATTCAGATCAGAAGTTCGAATTTTTAATTGGTCTCCAGGAGGAAAAGGATCGTCGTTGCGTTGAGGTTATGGTGACTTTAACCACCACAAGTGAATACTGAAAAGAAAAGAAATATTGAGTAGCATTTTGGTGCGATAAATAAAAGGTAGTATACCTGCAATGATATCGGCTCCTCCGCTGATATACTTGGAAATACTATGAACAACAACATCAGCACCAAGTCGAGCCGGAGACAAAACCATAGGTGCGAAAGTATTATCAACAACAACCATAACACCTCTATCGTGAGCTATCTTACAAAGCTCAGGCACATTAGCAACATCCAAAGTTGGGTTAGAAATTGATTCGAAAAACAACACTTTTGTCCTCCCTTCCACGATAGCATTTCTCACACTCTCCACATCTTTCACATCAACAAAGCTAGTAGTTATATTGCAAACCCTAGGCAGAAAATGCGTCAGCAGAGCATGCGTACCACCATATAAGCAATGAGAAGCAACTACATGTCCACCACTAGAACATAGTTGCAGTAGAACAGATGATATAGCTGACATGCCACTCGAAGTACAATAAGCGGCTTCTGTACCTTCCATTGCTGCCATTGAACGACTAAGATTTAATACCGTTGGATTGAAATGTCGGCTATAAATGAAAAAGTCCCGTTCAGCTCCTAATTCACCAGTAAACATTTTTCTCATAGTCTCAGGTTCCATTACTGTAAATGTTGCCGATGCTTCGATTGACATGTTTACCCCTCCATGCTCACCGAACTCATGCCTTGCGTTTGCTAATGCCGATGCTGGATCAATCCGATTCACTATTTTACCAGTACCATTATCAACACCAACGTCCTTTAATGCTAGTGTAGTTTTTTTCGACATGATAAATGTTTCTTTGTCGGCATCGTTTTCATTATTCATAAAACTTTTCTTGCTACCGTGATGGACAACAGCTTTGATTTCGTTTACTATCTCAGCCATGGATGAAATATAAAACTTCGGAGAATACTGACTTGATTGAAGCAGCTTAAGTTTTGAAGAAACAAAGGGAAGGTGAAAATGTTTAGTATGGTAATGAAAATAGATGGCGTCCTATATATATATATATAGTGATTAGTAAAACGTTGTCTGTTTATTGTAGGAAAAAAAAATAGTACACACTGTTTGAACATAGAAAAGAAAGACTGGAAAAGATAATAGCAGTCTGTATAGTCTTTCTTTAATACACTGGAGAAGACCGGAAATGCTAATAGTACGAGTAGTTTCTTTAAAAGACTAGACAAGACCGAAAAAACCAACAACATTGTTAATGGGATACCACGCTATTGGGAAGGATCCCAAAATTTATATAAGGTGTAGAATTTTCTGTTTTGTTGTATTTTTTTTTTTTTTTTTGATTGGTATGTTTTGTTGTATTGGTTTTGGTGTTTTTTTTTTTTTTTTTTTTTTTTTTCGTCGGCAAAGAATAGAATTGATTAATGGATCATCCAACAAAACGAAGGGTCCCAACAACAGATAATACATCGCACTAAAAAAAAGGAGTCTATCTACAAAGGCAATACATGAGGAGCAGGTAGAAGCTATAGCTGCTCTGGAGGCTTTGAAGTGGGCTAAAATTTTTTTTTTTAAATTCCTGGAAATTGAAGGTGACTATCTGAATGTGATTAATGTTATCAATGGTAGACTAGGATCAATAAAATGGACAACAGATTGTGTTGTTCAAGAATGCATTGCTATCTTTAAAAGTTTTTCTAATTGGTCTGTAATTATGCAAAGAGAGATGCTAATAATGTGGCATATACTCTTGCAAAAAAAATGAAAAACTATGAATGTTTATGCCTGTTATGATCATCCTCCAGATTTCTCAGATTTCTTGGTTGAGAAACTAGACAAAAGTAAACCCTATGTAACAATTTAGTTTTAACATTAATAACTTAAAAGAAAAAAAAAGTCCAACAAGGACTCTGGGCATGGGTTTTGGTACCGTCCTCACTAAACAAATATCCTCACTAGCAATCATGAAAAACGGATAGATGGCCTTCCTTGGGATACAGAGTAGTCTATTTTTACAAGGAAACTTCTTGAGAGATTTCTGGTTGGGTGCCCATTATGAGAAAAGATCTGTGCTAGTTTTTGAACGATTTTTTTAGCCACTACTCAAAAATGGAGGGGACTATTCTTCATTTTTTTGGTGGATATTTGGAGTAATTTTGGGTCACCCCTTATCTAAGTATTTAAGTTAAATAGTTAGGGTAATGATTAGTTAGTGTAAGGATAGTTAAATAATTAAGATAAATTAATTAGTGATTAGTGAGGTTAGATTAATTAGTCGGGTGTTTTTAGAAGAATGATTTTTGAGAAGAAGAAGAGGGTTTTTTTTTTTTTTTTGAGATGGTTGATTTCGAAATGAGGGTTTCAGATATTTTGGTATACTTCAAATTTAGTTAATGTTGCTTGAATTGGCCAAAACTTTTGAAAAAATAAAAAATTTATAAACTGATTTCGACCATGGAAATAAAGTTCGGTTACGACTTCTGAAGAACAGGTAGTCGAACTCATCTGCAAGTGTAGTTCGGCTAATATTTCTGAAAACACACGTAGCCGAACTCATCTTTAATTAATGGGGTTTTTTCATAGAAAAGTTCGGTTAGGAGAAAAAAATTGCGACGTAACCGAACTAAAATTTCGGCTGGGAAAAAAAATGAAAAAAAGTTGCGACGTAACCGAACTAAAAGTTTGGCTGGGAATTTTTTTTTGCGAGGTAACCGAACTTTTTTCTGAAAGAAAAAACTCCATTAAAGATGAGTTCGGCTAGTTCGACAAACTGTTTCACATAATTCATAGCCGAACTTCTCTCAGCAACTTCAATTTTCAACTCATTTTGATGATTACTACTCATTTTTTCAACCAAAATCGAATCACAAGTAATGGGTTTGTGGAAATTTCTTTGAATCGAGACGATGAAGCGGAAAGAAGAGAAGAAAATGACCCTCTTATAGTAACAGATTTATGAAAAATTAAAAGTAATGGATTTTTTATAATTTTGATTTTGTTTTGTTAATAATGGTATATGTATATTTATTAGATTAGATTAATTTTAATTTTAATTAGGTTAAGAATAGGTTAGTCATTTCCACACTTTAGGACACTCTTTATAAATATAGGGTAGACATTTTAATCACTTAGAGCGTCTGCAGCGGACGACCAAGAGTAAAAATTTGGTCTTTAACAAAGACGTAGTGGGATGGAATAAAGACTAAATCCCAGACCATACCAAATTTCCAGACCAAATTTGGTCTGCGACCAAGACCAAAACCCAAATTTAGTCGAGCGTGGATATAGTTAACGCCCCACACCGAGCGCAGATATAGTTAACGCCCCACACCGAGCGCAGAAATAGTTAACGCCCCACGCCGAGCGCACGTATACTCTACGCCCCACACCAGGCGTGGTTTATACCCCGCCCCATTTTTTTTTCTAAGTTTTTGTGGGGTGTGGACTATACCAACGCCCCACTCAAAAAATTTCATAAGAATTTGGGGCGTGGTTTATACCAACGCCCCATTGTTTTTTTTTTCTTTTCTGTTTACGTTTTCGCACCAGGCGAACTTATACCCTCCGCCCCACGCCGAGCGCACGTATATTTCACGCCCCACACCAGGCGTTGTTATAGTTTACGCTCCACCAAAAATTTATTCTTCCTCCCACTGCGTCACTCAACGGACTAAACCCAAATTTGGTCTTTTTTTTTACTCTTTACTCTTAGTCGCACCGCTGCAGACGCTCTTAATAGTCCCTTCATTTTTGAATAGTGCCCAAAAAAATCCTTCTAGTAGTGTGCGCGAGGGCAGCAACAACAAGAGACTTCCTTGGTATACGTAAACACGTGACGTGATACATAACCATATTATTATAATTTTTTTATTAATCCATATGATGTTGTTAAGATAGTGAGTGTGAAGCTTGTTTCAAAATTATTTGAGCTTCCGCCTAGATATGGGTTCACACTTATAAAGCCACCAGTATTGAATTTTTCCCGAAAATAGTATTATTAAAACAAATCGCCACTTCATGTGTTTTTCGTTTTTTTTTTTTTTTAAAGCGTGGCTCACTAGAATCATTTGTTTTTATAAAAAAGCAACTGAAATATGAACAAATTGCTTAATAATCATGTTTCCAATCAATCTAAAATAACTTCCTCTTTCACGAGGTGCACAATGTATGTATACCAATAATAGTACATAAATTACAAGCCATTTTATTTATTTATTTTGCTAGAAAATGATGTATTAATCATAAGAGAAGATTACACTGTACAGTTGAGAAATTATGGGATATAGCCCATTCATTCTCCAGAGGTTCTAGACCTTCTACTAAACTTTGCTGCTTGATCAACAAGTACAATATGATTTCTACGCAAAAATTGAAACTTGACAAAGTGAAAACTGGAAATGATTGTTCTACAGTCATCTAAGACTGATTTATTATACCAAAACAGTTGGTTGCTATTAAAATTGATAGAGTCAATGACTATTTTAGCATCACTGACGAAACAAACTTTCTCTAATCCTTTCTCTTTCGCCCACTTTACCGCTTCAAATAAAGCCAAGCTTTCTGCTTCCTCAGCATTCCTTACCAACTTTGAGTTTGCATCCAAGGAATGAACCTGTATTATCATTCATCACCAGATCAATACCAGTTAGATTAGAGTTCTTATAGCTGCATCACTAAAGATCATATGACAGTCATCAGGCAAAGAGCTAATAACATTATTAAGGTTTTCTTCTTCAGGAGCAATTCTAATTTCATCATGGTGAATATGATTACTTAAATATAGTTCTGTATCATTAACTAACTTAAGTGCTAGTCTAGTTGTGACATGATGGTTAAGATTTTTCCCTTGAAAAGTGCAGGAGCATCTCTCTTTCCAAATGCTCCAAGCAATTGAAAAAACAGCCCCTGCTTTAGATTTCAAACTATCATCTGAGAGCCATTTACTAATCTAGTCCCGCAAGTTAATATTTGAAGAACAATCTTGTTCAATAATGTTTGCATATGGGGTAAGAGCAACCACAGTCATGGGAGTAAAGACCAAATACCATCGAAATAGCAGACACTATCGAGCGAGTAAAGATCAAATACTAGACCAAAGACCAAATACCAGACCAAATTTGGTCTTTACTCTAGTCTTTACTCGGGCGTAGATTCCAGTTACGCCTGATGGGGCGCAAATTCAAGTTACGCCCGAGCCAAAAAATAAACAAAAAAAAAATTGGGGTGCGATTCACAGTTACGCCCGGGGAAAAAATAAAATATAAATTTGAAAACTGAAAATGGGGCGGAACTCATAAGTTCCGCCCCAAAAAAAAATTAAAAAATAAAATAAGATGGGGCGCAAGTATTAGTTGCGCCCCATTCAGGCGCAATCATAAGTTGCGCCTGACCAAATTTGGTTTTCCCACCCGTAGCGTCGCACACGGAGTAAACCCAAAATTTTCAATTTTTTTTGGTCTTTACTCTTTGGTTATAGTCGTATGACTGCAGTTTCTCTAAGGGACCAAACAGATCTTGAGAACTCACAATAAAGTATTATGTGCTCAGGTGTTTCAGTAATGCCTGAATTGCACGTATTACAACAAGAATCATGACCATTAGAATATTTATTTAGCACAGATTTAGCAGGAAGAATATATTCATGGCATATCCAAGCAAATATTTGAACTTTTGGTAAAATAGGAAGACTCCACAGAGATTTGTAAAATGGATTATTCATAAAGACACCTTCACCTGATATGATTTTATAGGCAGATTTAACAGAAAACATGTCATTTTTAGTATGTGGCCAAACAAGTCTATCAGTTCATGATAAAGGAATTCTAGTACCTAGTATATTCCTAGCATTCTGATGTGTAAAGAAAGCTTGAACAAGATCAGTATTCCAAGATTTAGTGTCTTTATCAATAAAATCAGAAATTGTGAGATCAGTATAAGGATGAGAAAAAAACTTAGGCTCACAGATATTTGGTATCCAATTATCAGTAAAGGCATAAATATATTCTCCATTCCTAACTTCCTATATGGAATTATGCATGATAATATTCGGACCAAGTATAATACTCCTCCATACCCAAGAAACATCAGCCTTATGGGGACTGTGTAAAGGATGACAATTTTTAAAATACTTGCATTTCAGAATGACCACACAAAGATAATCAGGTTTATGAATAATATTCCAAGCTGTCTTAGTTAAGAGAGAAACATTAACATGTTTTAGGTTACGAAATCCAAGTCTTCCCTGATATTTATGGGTACAAATTCTTGGCCAACCCCTTAAATAGATTCCCTCGGGTCTAGACTTACCCCACCAAAAGTCTCTTTGAGAAGACTCCATACTGTTGATAATGTTATCTGGGATAGTAAAGGTATTCATATGGTAAATAGGTGAGGTCTTAAGCACGTTTTGAACCATCACAGACCTACCTGCCTGATTAAAGTATTTCATTTTCCACTAAGCTACTCTTTTATCAAAATGATCATTGAGATAATTAAAGAAATCAGTTCTAGATCTAGATATGAAGAGAGACATACCTATATATTTTTCATCTAAAGCTATCTTTTTAACTTTAAGATCATTTATGAGTGAAACAACATGATCAGGGATGACATTATTGCTAAAGAAACAACATGACTTCTGTAAATTAATCACTTGACATGATGCAATACTAAAGTCCTTAATTAAGCTCAATAAATTCTCAGCTTCAGTATGGGAAGATTTGGAAAAAATGAGGTAGTCATCTGCAAAAAGCAAATGACTGATACTTGGTGTAGTTGCAGGAATTCCTACACTACACCCCTCACAAGATTTCATAATAATCAACACATATTTGAAGATTAAGAACAACACTTTTATTGATTAATTCAAGAATTATTAAAAGAAATGGAAGAAATCAAGAATACCACCGCTCTCTAAAACTTTCTCTCTCCTCAAAACTTTCTCAACACTCTCAAATTCATCCTCCTATCCGAGTCTATTGGCTCTCTTTATATAGGGTAGTTACATAGTGGATGACAGCTAAGTTGTTCTTTAATTTCGGATCTGACTCGCGATATTCTCGCAGCAGTTGTAATGCTTATTCTCGCAGATGTTGTAATATTCGCATGATCGCCATGCTCTTCTCGTGTTTATTCTACCGTCATCCGTTACGTCATTCTTTGAGTCAGTCTGCGAATCTCGCATAGTGTTGTTGAAGAGCTCGCAGAAACGTTGTTTATAAATTTTGCAAGAGAATTGTTGTGACGATATTCTGATCATACATCTTGCCTCTTCTCATGTCTTTTCTGCGAAGGGGAAAAGATCATGAGAATTGAATTCTTTTAAAATACCGCAGCTGTTCATCTTTTCACATTCTTCTGTTCTGACACATTTATGCATTTTTCACAAGATTTATTACACATATCTTTTCTTCCATTCAATTTCTGACACGTCCTTCTCAACCGTTGTGTTTCAACCGTTCACGTCTTTCCTCGCATTAAATGCATTTATCTTCTCGAAAACTCTTATCTTCTATATATACCCTCTTCATTCCTCTCTTTTCTTATTTTTACTTTCTTCTTCCTTATCTCTGCAATTTCATTGTTCTTCCGCAAATTATGCATCTGCTACTGTTGTAACTTTTCTCTCATCCTTTTGATGTTCTATTCTTTCCTTCATTCCCATACTAAGGATGCCTCATGTTGGTCGTAAAAATCTAATTTCCTTTGAAAAGATGCAAAAGAATCTTCAAGATAGAGGTTTTACTTTATCTACCATTCCTGATCAAAACCCTAAGGCTGAACTCTCCATTAAATTATTTTCTGATCATCCGTATAATGGCGAGAAGATCGTAGTCTCATTAGGTCAACTTGAAGCTGGCCTTCTCATTCCTCTTTATGACCCTGAACTTCCTTTATTCTATGAAATACTTTCTCATACGAAATTCTCGCGGGCTATATATCAGTTGAGTGGGGATTGCATTCGTTTGATTCTTGAGTTTGCTACTCGCAGTGTTGGTAAAGAATCTCTTTACCCTCCTGAAGTGAAGAAACCTAAATTCAAAGATGTTCCAATTGTTCATGCGAAGTATATTGTAGATAATTTCTTCGCGAATTATGAAATAATCCCCATGAGGAAGGATAACACTTGTTGGGGTGTCCGCTTAAAGAAAAAGGATGACGTTGTTGAAGACAAAGTTCTTATGTTGGACATTGACTGGCATCCAGGAAACAATTCATCTCCTCGCCACTCTAATGATGACAAATGGTGTATCTTCCCATTATTTCTAAGGGGTCTATACATCTCTTGTTCTCACGCTTTGCCTGCGAATCTCGCTGAATACCAACCATGGGTGTTCAGATGGCCTGAAAGGAATACAGAGGTATATTCCCGAATTTTTTGTTTAAGTTTCCATTATTATTTTCCTCATGTTTTTATATATATACTCTCGATAATCCCTCCAATTTTACCAGATTGAAAGACTAAAAGCTAGCTACCAGAAGCTTGGGAAACCTAGTACTTTATTAGCTCTTAAATTACTCATAGATGAAGTAAGAAATATTCCTTTATGATTCTTAACAATATATTGTTGCCTCTATTTCTTATCATTATCTGTGTTTGAAGGTTATTGAAGAAATAGAACCTGTTAAAGTTGTGAAGACCAAGGGAAAAGACAAAGGTGCTGCTCGCAAGGAGAAATATAATGCTTCTCGCAAGGAGAAATCTGGTGCTCCTCTTTCAAAGAAAAGAAAAATGCAATCCCCATCTCCTTCAACTCTTCAGTCCAACGAGAGTTATATCGATGGTAACAACGATGATGATGATGCTGATATCAATCCTGCAAAGGAATTCTCCCAACCTGAGTCTTCTATGTCTCAGCTTTCTAGCATATTCTATGATACTATGTTAGGGATTGGCGATACTCCTCTTGCTGAAGCTTGCAAATCTATAGCAACTATCTATGATGCCCCTCTCTTGGAGAATAATGAATCTCTTCGCAGGGTTTCAAGATCTATATCTCCAAGTTTCTTACATTCACTTAGCGCTCTGGTATGTTCTCATTTCTTCGCCACATTTGTGTATTCTCATTTCCTCGCCATGTTTTAATTTATATTTGTCTTAACAATTTTTGCTTTCCTTCGCAGGATGGAAGAGCTTCTTTTGTTGTTGCCTCGGACCTGGAGAGGAGACGTACAACTTTCGAAAAGAAGAATGTTGTTCTTCGAGGGAAAAATGAAAAATTGGAATCTGAATCTGAATCTGAATCTGATGTAGTTGCAGAATATCCTACAACTACACCCTCAGTAGAATTAGTAAATTCAAGAAGTTCATGATGATGAATAACAATTTTCTTATTAATGCTCTCAATTGATTACAAGAAATATCTAAATGGAACTAGAATAGTTACAACTTTCTCTATTCTCTTTCCCAAAATATTTTCTCACACTCACCAAAAGAACCTCCTCAATTTAACATTTGAACTACTATTTATAGTGAAATCTTTATAACTGTAATAATCTGCGAAGCATCGTAACTTATGATCGCAAGCTTATTTTATACTCGCAAATTTTCCATTCTTCTCCCGCATTTCTTCTATCATCGTGTTATTTTGTGACACTTTCCTCTTATAATTGTTGCTATATTCGCAACCTAATATCTTGCGATATTCGGTACCTACATCTTGCCTCTTCTCATGTCAGTTCTTCGAAGAAGAAATGTCATGAGAACCTCTATTCTCATAAATTTAATATAGTTATCATCACCTGTTAGATTCGCAACACGTATTTTTCTCTTTCATTAAAATTTTGACACGTTGTTTCGTAACCTCCTTCTCAACCGTTCACGTCTAATCGCATTGATGAATTTTTACTTCCATCAAACTCTCCCTTCTTTATAAATACTATCCTTTTATTATTCTTTTTATTCTTTTATTCTATTCATCTTTTTACCACACCTGCTTCTGTAATTTCTTCCTTTTTTCTTCCATTACGATTTCTTATCTCTTTCACTTCTTTTCCTCTCTGTTTTTCTATCTTTCATCCAATGGCCCCAAAGAAGAAAACTATAGAACAACTTAATGCAGAGTTTGCTGATAGAGACCTTGTTCTTTCTGAAATTGATGGTCACAATAATAAATCTTCCCTCTGCATGGAACTCTTTACTGATCTCCATTGGGATGATCAGAAAATTTTAGTTTCACGAGGTCAAATCCTCGCAGGTCTTCCTCTTCCTATTCCTATTTATGATGTCAATCTTCCTCTCTTCTACGAAATTATTTCCCACCCAAATTTCTCACGAGCCATTTATCAATTAACTGGTGATTGCATTCGTATTCTAGTTGAATTCGCAAATCGTGCTGCTTTTGGAAAATCTTTGTATCCAATCGAACGAAGGAAGCCTGTATTTAGAGATGTAGAAATTATTGCTGAGAACTAAACGGTGGAGAATTTTTTTAATAATTACACACTAATTCTTGTGAAGAGAAGATAAACGTTGGGGCGTTCGTCTTCATCGTAGATATGACATCGCAGAAGATGATCTTCTTATGCATGATATTGACTATGCTTCTGGGAACAATCATACTCCTCGTCACTCTCATGATGAATATTGGTACAACTATCCTCTTGCATTATCGGGTTCTTATATTTCTGGAATAGTAGACCTTCTTGCGAATCTTCGTGATCGTAACTATCAACCTTGGGTCTTTTCTTGGCCTAACAGAGATAAAGATGTATGTATCTTTATCCCCTATTCGCTCTGTTGTTTTTCTTCTTTTGCTAATCCTTTTGCAATATTTCCTAGGTGAATGAACTCAAAGAAAGTTATCTTAAAACTGGGAAATCCAGTACTCGTGAGGCTTTCAACTTATTTTCAAATGAGGTAAGAAACATTCTTATACATTTTAAACAATATATTGTTACCTCTGTTTCTTATCCTTATTTGAATTTGTAGGTTCTCCCTGATATCCCTGAGACTGTTACGAATGAGAACAAGAATCCAATCTCTTATGAGGTACTAACTTCAAGACAGAGAACACTTCGTTCTGCGAGGAATACCCAAATTTCTGGTGACAAAGAAAATGTTCTTCGCAAAGGAAAAAGGAAACTTGAGGATATTGTTTCTAAGGAGAAGAAGAGGAAAAGAGTCCCAGTCAGTGCTTACTCCAATGTGAACTCTTGTAGCAAGAATATTAATGAATAACAAAGTGACGAAAATGATAAGCTTCCTGAGAAAGATCTTGGTTCCAATTCTGATACTATTTCTGATAGGGGTCATGATGAAGATGATGATGATGATGATGATGATGAAGATGAAGACTATAGCAATGCAGAAACTTTTGAGTCTGCAATAATTCAATTGTCTGAGGATTTTCTTCACTCTTCTCGTGGATTAGGAAACTCTTCCACTGCAAATTCTCGTAAACTTATTGCGAAGGCTTGTAAAGTTCCTACTGTACTCAACAATAATTCCCTTACTGGAATTTCAAGATTCGTCTCTCCCGCTTCATCATACTCTTTGGGGAGTATGGTAAGTTCCTTTTATATCTTCGATTTATTTCCCCTTTTTTCATTGATTTCTAATCCTTTTTATTTGATTAGGTTGGGAGAGTCAGCTGCGCAGTTGCTTCAGACTGGGAAAGACGTCATTCCATTGCTGAGAAGAAAACTTTAAGCCGTTGTAAGAAATTAGAAGTTGAGAATTCAAAACTTCGTCAACAAATAGAGGATTTGAATATTGATAATGCGGAATTAAATTCCCGTTGCGAAGATAATCCACAATCTGTGAGTATCGCCGCTGGAGGTTCTTCCCTTCTTGAGGAGAATAATCAATTAAAGCTTGAAAATACTTCTCTTCGTAATGATAAGAAGCAATCAGAAGGTAAGTTCATTATTATGATTACTTTAACTCCGTAATTTGCTAACCGATTTCTTAATTCCTTCCCTTACTCTTTATTCTCTTATCCTGTAATTACTGCAGAAAATTATGCGAAGATGAATGATGATCTGAAAACTATTCTTGCCGCACGTAACCAGAAGATTCGTGATTTAAAATCTCAACTTCAAATTTCTCGGGACAATCATAGTTTAAATATCAAATGTTTCCGAGCTAAAATGACTCGCAAGATTTGTGAAGACAACCAAATTCCTCTCAAGAAGTATCAGACACTCCTTTTTGAAGAAATTCCCAATGATACCCCGTATTTAGAAATTTCTGATAGTGAAGCTGAAGATGATATCTCCGAAGAAGAAAAAGAAGATCATTTTGATGAAGATAAATCATCTTCAAAATAGTTTTATTCCTTTCTGTATATTTGCTTCAGTTCTTTTATCTTGTTTACTTGAGTACTGCACTTTTTAATCCATCAACAATTTCCTTTTGAAATTTAATTAGTACCAATGTCTTAATTTTGCGATGATAAATTGATGTTTAACTGAATGCTTCCCTCTGTTTGCATGACTTGATCATATGGAGAGAAATAATATATTTTGGAGACCTAACTGAGTATTCCTTTCCCCCTTATTATTGCTCTTCAGGTGATCAATGCTTATTTTAAGTATCTAGAATATCTACCTCAGTTTAAGTTGCAAAGCTTCAAGATTTTGCGAAGTATATATGAAATCTTCCCCTTGAAGTATAAGTATTATGAATCCTCCTTGAAGAATTATGAAACATCCTTGAAAAAAGTATAAGAAGTATGAAATATTCTTGAAGAAGCATAAAAAGTATGAAACATCCTTAAAGAAGTATACGAAGTATGAAACACCCTTGAAGAAGTATAAAAAATATTCACTCTATGAAGAAACATTCAATGTTTGAAGAAGTATAAGAAGTATTGAATCTCTGAAAAAGTATAAGAAGTATTGAATCTTTGAAGAAGTATAAGAAGTATTCAATCCTTATAAAATTTAATGAATATGAAATATCCGTCTTTGATTGAGAACAAAATTGCCTCTATGATTATGAATTCTTTATATATATTTTCGTAAAATTTTTCCAATAATATTGATGGAATTGATTTCATTAGTTGTTGTGGTCTTATCATGCCTTCCTAAGTAAAGGTCTTATTTTTCCACCTCTTTTGTGGTAATATTTTTGCGATAATATGACAAGTCTGAACATTCTTACGAATATACAACCTCGTGACATTATCGTCTTGCGATGAAATCGCAGGACGTTATCACACTTTCATGTAATAACCCATTGATCTCATCTTAACTTTATTGTATGTAATTCTGCGAGTATATATATAACCCATTGATCTCATTTTTTTTTTTTTTATTATTCGCAGAAATATGATTGTTGCACAAATATGACAAGCCTTTATGTTCTTGCGAACAAAAAGCCTCGTGACATTTGCGTCTTATAGCACATATCAGCTCCCTAATGGAGGGTGTTGCCCTTTATCTTCCCCTTGGTTTCCCCTTCAAGGAAGCGTACATCGACCATACAAGGTTATCTCTTCCCATCTGGTTTTGCAAACAACCAGTTTTTGATCGCAACCTCTTATCCTTTTTGCCTATAGGGATTATAGTTACGAGGTTGCACCCTATGGGGTATCTTTGGGCCAAGTGCATCATTTTCCAAGACTTGTCAAGAATGGAAGATGTGCTTCAAACCCATCCGGCACTCTTGACTCAACCGTGTACCTCGGCGCCTTGATCGTTTTCTACACTTCTTGAGAAAGATAGTATGCCTTAGTCGCCCAACCTATATCCTGGTACATCGCAAGATTAGGTTGAGAATCCAAGGTGTCTAACCCGGATAGGTACCCCGCTTTTGGGTTGTACCCCGTAATGTCCATGTTCTCAGGTTCCTTGGTGGTGTTCCGGTTTCCCTGAGCCATGCTTATAGGTACCCCCTTAAATGACGTACTTTTAGGACTTTGCCTCTTACGAAATGTTGCTTCGTGAACTAGGGTGTACGCCACAAAGGTTTGCATGTGTAAAATTTCTGCGGCTTTCTTTCTTTTTTGAAAGCTAATCACAATTTGCGGTCTTTTGTTCGCAAATATGTTTTGCGTCTTTCTTCAATGAAAGCTAATCGCAAAAAAATATTTGTATTCGTAAAAATACTTCACAAATATTTCACGTTTCGAAATACC
This sequence comes from Papaver bracteatum, assembly GCA_023529315.1. NCBI lineage: Eukaryota > Viridiplantae > Streptophyta > Magnoliopsida > Ranunculales > Papaveraceae > Papaver > Papaver bracteatum. The sequence continues at coordinate 1,940,281 of JAJJWX010004270.1, read as the reverse complement.
TCATTTCATTTTCTTGTTTTTTTTTCTTTCAAAATGCATTTTATTATACGTTGTGAATAAATGTACTGATTACCTTCGTAAATCATACCTATTCTTTACCTTCGTAAATTTATTGTATGCTCAATCATTGTAACTTCATTCCTTCATGACTTAATCTTCAGCCATTAAATTTTCACTTCTCTTTGCAGCCTTTGTTCTTTTTCTCCAACTTTCCTTCTCAACAGTTTTTCCTTCGCAAACTTCTACTTCAGTATCGTAACATTTCTTCCCTTCTGCCCAATCACCCTTGATAACTCCAATACCTTTAGGATGAGGAAATTTTATGCATTGATGAAAAGTTGAAGCTACGCCTAAAATCCCGTGAATCCAAGGTCTCCCTATCAAAGCGTTATACGGCGATTCAACATCAACAACACAAAATAAGATTTCAGTTCGCATCCCCCCTAATGAAATTCGCATGCTTATTTCTCCTTTAGGTTTATTGGCAGTTCCATTAAAGCCATAAATCCTGTAAGTAGAAGGTATTAGATCTGCGTCCTTTCCCCCCATGATTTTGTAAACAGGATAGAAGAGAATATTGACAGAGCTTCATGTATCAATTAAGATTCTATTAAGACCAAATGATTCTCCATTTGTATCATCCTCACTTTCTTCCATATTCAGACAAATTTCCAATCTTACTACCAATGGATTATCATGTATTTCACAACCTTCTGGAATTTCTGTAGCTTCAAAAGAGATCTCACGCTTCTGTCAATCTTCGAGTCGTGAAATTTTTGCGATGTTCATTATTTCTCTTCCTTCACCATCTCTCGCATATACCCTACTTAACACATTATCATGAAAATCTTCTATGGTTTTATATGAGTGAACTATAGAATTGCAGAAAACATTTCTTGCTTTTGGTCCCACTTCAATGTGTAAGATTTCTTTTCCCTTTTCTTGTGTTGTATTCACCATGCGAGTTTCCATTGGTGCTTGCGGTAATTGTTGCGATTGTGCTTGCTTGAGTAAAAAGTGATCTAGTTTTCCCTGATCAATCATTCGCAAGATAATCCTTTTGATATTATTAAAACTATTTGTAGAGTTCCCATGAAAATGATGGTACAAGCAAAATTCATGACTTCTTGGACCCATTGGTGGTTCCTTTCCCATATTCCAGGGAGTTGGTATATTCTCCATCAAGATAATTGCCTGCCATATCTTTTATATACTTGTATTCAAAGGTGGCATCTTTATTTCTTCTCTTATCACTCTTTGACCTCCTTAACCATTGTTATAATTTTGTCTATGATTCCCTTGTCCAAAATAATTCTGCCTTTGTCCCCCATAATTTTCTTACTGCTGATCTAATCTTGGGATCTGGTTATTTCCTCCTCGACTGTAGAAATTCCTTTCTCTATCATACTCTTCTTGATCTTTACTTCCCATTGCTACCATTTTTGGCTGGATATTGTTGGTTTTCTTTTCTTCTGATATCTGCGAAGATGTTTGCGAGGATGTCTGCGAAGTACCTGCTACGACATTGATTATTTTAGGAAGTAAGTTTGCTCTTGTATCTTGATTGTTGGTGTTTACCACTGGATATGACTCCATATTGTTTTGATTTTCTTCTAATGTAATGTACTCCTCTTGCAATTCTCGCAATTCTGTCATCATAATCGAATTCTTTCTTCTGAAGATTTGAACATATAATCGTTCAGTTGCGAATATCGCATTTATGAAAGACAAAATCAGGTATCTCTCATCCACTCGTCCTGCCATATCACTGCACATAGTTTTCCATCTTCTTACCAAATGCTTTAAACTTTCACCAATTCTTTGTTTTAAACCAAACACATCTTCAATGCCAAGTCGCGAGGAATGATTCGTGATATATGCTCCTAAGAAAGTTACTTGTAAATGATTAAATGATGTAATAGTGTTCTTGGGAAGTCCTTCGAACCATTTTAGAGATTCTCCTGTTAAACTTGATGCGAAGTACTTGCATAATACATCATCATGATTCTCCCATTGTAGCATGCATCTTACATATTCTTTAATGTGCTGAATATCACATGAATTCCCATCAAAGATCTTTGGTTAACGTAGGAAGATTGCACTTTGGTGGAATCCCTCCCAACTGTACCTCTCTAGAAAAAGGAGTCCTCGCAGCTTCTTCTATTGCTTCATCTAATTGCCTTCTATCTCCTCCTTCTCTACTGCTTATCATTCCTCTCATTTCCATTAATTCTCGAAAGATTCGTGCATTTGCTTCAGAATTCTCCTCTATTGGCCTCTTCAACGCAGCTTCTCTTCTTCTACGTTCTTGCATCTCCTCTCTTGCGATTCTTCGCATTCTATCATACTCTTCATTAATGTTTTCATTTGTGCATGATTTTGCAAATATCTCCTTTCCAAATTGTCACAATTGTTTTGTTGCAGAGCATTTTGAAATTCTTGTTCTTCCATTTCTGTTCTCCTCATCCTTCTCATATGAATATCTGGAATTTATTCTTCTTCATTTCTCATTCTTCTGTGATTTATTTCTTCCTGGTTTTCCTGAACTCTGATTCGAAGATTTGGTTCGTTCCTTGTTATTTCTTCTCGTTGATTCCCAATCTTCCTCCGAATTCTATCACACTCAAGATTTTGATTGTTGCGAGCTTGTTCACGTCTTCTTACTCCATCTTCGTAATTGTTTTGATGCATAGCTTGTTGTCTCTCAATTTCTTCCACGAGTTGCCTCTCTTCCTCTTGATTTTCTTCGCCATTGTGATTATTTTCCCTTGGAAGTGGTTTTGTTCGTAAATTCTCCATATTTTGTTCGTGATTTGGCACTAGAATGAAACGATTCTCTCGATTTCTTTCAACTTGATTTTGTGCTTGTTCTTGCATCTCATTTTCACTATTGATTGTTGGCGAATTTTGTTCTTCTCTTCTTGGTCTAGCATTTGATCTTACAACACTTTGAGATTTCCTCCTTTGTAACATCTCATTTTCCCTTCTCAATTCTTGATTCTGTCTTGTTAGATTGGCACGTTCTTCAGCTTCAAACCTTCGTTCTTCTTGAATTTCTTGTCTCAATGTTTCTAACATCTCCCTTTCTCTTTCACGAGTTGTTCCTCCCATCAATCTCCCATTTTCTCTAATTTGTGGTTCTCTGTATGTTTCTGCTGGTGTATCAGTTCTCCAAGTGTGTATACTCACTCGATCATGATCTTATGTTTGTTGAGTTTGATTTCTTTGATTATTCCTTCTCCTACTAGGTTCTCCTGTTACATTTGCTTCTCCACCTGCGAGCCTTGCACTTCTTCTTATTGCAGTCAATGATTCTGATGTATTTCTTCTTCTAGCCATTTCAGATTTTCAAAACTCCTTAGAATTTTTGCTAGAACAATCTTCAAATCCCTGTTTCTAGCGCCAATTATGTAGTTGCAGAATATCCTACAACTACACCCTCAGTAGAATTAGTAAATTCAAGAAGTTCATGATGATGAATAACAATTTTCTTATCAATGCTCTCAATTGATTACAAGAAATATCTAAATGGAACTAGAATAGTTACAACTTTCTCTATTCTCTTTCCCAAAATATTTTCTCACACTCACCAAAAGAACCTCCTCAATTTAACATTTGAACTACTATTTATAGTGAAATCTTTATAACTGTAATAATCTGCGAAGCATCGTAACTTATGATCGCAAGATTATTTTATACTCGCAAATTTTCCATTCTTCTCCCGCGTTTCTTCTATCATCGTGTTATTTTGTGACACTTTCCTCTTATAATTATTGCTATATTCGCAACCTAATATCTTGCGATATTCGGTACCTACATCTGAATCTGCTAATCTTCGCAAGAAGAATGGAGAACTGGAAGCTAAAATTGCTGAACTTCACAAGAAAAATAAACAGCTACAAATTGATGCTTCAAGTGACAAGTAAAAGATATCCAATCTTGAAAAAGCTAACCAGCAACTCTATGGTATGAATTCTTCCCTTTTTATCCTAATTCTTTTATCATATTTTAGCTTATTCAAGCAACCATTTTTGCAGATGTTTATGGTCTTACTGATGAGGCTACATTCCTCCGCTCTTTTCCTGAACCTGTAGATGAGGATACCCTTCTTGATCGCCTTAATAATTCTTTAAGTAGCCTTTCAGATGATCAAATTAGATCTCTTTCTATGATGAACTTAGATCCAAATTTTTTCTCTTAAAAATTGAACATAGATTCAACTTGGGTTTAACCAATAAGTTTAAGCGCCTTTATATTGACTCAAAAGAGGAAACTAATATATAAAGAACCAAGTACAGTAATCTTATTGACGAAAAAGACCTCATTGCTAAAAATGGTGCTCAAGCTTTAGCAGATTTCCATAAAACACTTCTCAATATTCAAATTAAAAGGGACAGACTTATCTGCGAGAATAATGCTCTTGTGAAGAAGGAAAATCAAGTTCACTCCCGTCTTCTCATTAGTAATGATGATGAGTTTTCCTGGGCTGCACAGATTCTTGATAACGTCAGAAATAATTTATGTGTAGATGTTAGTCTTCAAGCTGATCATTCTGCCTTGATTAAGGATATGATCTTTGAAAGAGAAGGTGGTTATTCTTGTTTTTCCACTAATCCATCTTTTAACTGATTCTCCACTATTTTATTAATATGTTGTCATTTGTTCGCAGAATCTGAAGGAAATTTTCACCAAAGAATTGGAGAATTGGAAGAAGAGAAAGGGCAACTCGCAAAACTTTTGTCTTCTCGCAACGAGAAATGCTCCAAGTTCAAAAAGCAACTTCATATTACTCTGGCGAATTTTAGCAATACTCTTGTTGGTGTTCGCAATGATTCTATTAAAATGGTCTGTGATGATCATAAAATTCCCAATTCTACATATCCTTATCTCGCGAATGAAATTCCAGAGAACGTTCCTAATCTTATCATCTCTGATAGCGAAGCTGAAGAGTCTGAAGAAGATGGAGAATATAATGAAGATGAAGATGAAGGGGGGGGACTCTGGGAAGATAATAAAGGATTTAAATAGCTTTATCTTCTCTTTAAATCTCTTTGTAATATTTGTACATTCATTTCTTTCTCCTTGTAATACATTGCTGCGAATTTCTCCAGCTTCTAAGGTTCCTTGATGTTATAGATTACTTTTGTTTCTATCTGCATACATTAGAAACAATTCCTATTTGCAATATGGTTAATCAATATGCTTATTAATTTTTAATTATCTGCATAAATATGTCATATAAAGCTCTGCGTAAATCTTTCATATAAAGATGAATAATAATTTTATCATTCTGTTCATTCTCATACTTACCTCTGTTATTTATCTGCAATATGAAAGATTGAAAAGATTAATTTTGAATAAGATCTGTTTGTAAATTTTGCCTCAATCTCTGTGTAAATATCGCAAGTCATATCTGCATAATCTCATGATCTCTGCGTAAACTTCGCAGTCATTCAATCTTGATCTCTTGTGGTCTTATTTTGCCTTCATAGGTCTTATTTAGCCACGTTTTATGTTGGCGACAAAATAGCAGGACGTCCTTACATTCGCATGCAAAGACCCATTGATCTTGCCTTATCTGTGCTTTGTCAATTTCTCTGCGACAATATGACAGGCCTAAGCCTTCTCGCGAAGACAAATCCCCATGACATTTCCGTCTTGCGATGAAATCGCAGGACGTATTTACACTTTCATGTAAAAACCCATTGATCTCATCTTATCTTTTTCTCATGGATTTTTGCCTTTGTATAATTATTGCACAAATATGACAAGCCTAAATATTCTTGCGAATATAAAGCCTCATGACATTTGCGTTTTTTTTTTTACACTGTCAGCTCCCTAATGGAGGGTGCCGCCCTTATCTTCCCCCTGGTTTCCCCTTCAAGGAGGCGTACAACGTCCATATAATACTAGCTCCTCCCATCCGGTCTTAACAACAACCAGTTGTTTTCGCAGCCTCTTATCCTTTTTGCCTATATGGATTATAGTTACTAGACTGCACCCTAAGTGGGGTTTTCTTTGGGCCGAGTGCATCATATCCAAGACTTGCCAAGAATGGACAGGGTAGGTTCATCCATCCCGGGCACTCTTGGCTCAATCGTGTACCTCGGCGCCTTGGTCATACGTACTCTTCACTCCTTAGAAGAGACCCTCGGTCGTCCAACTGTCAATATATATATATATATATATATATATATATATAGTTGGAAATCCAAGGTACCTCTCCTGGATAGGCTTTCATGGGCCCCAAATCTCCATGACTCAGGTTCCAACAACGGTATAACCTTATCCCTGAGCCATGCAAATATATACCCCCTTATATGACGTACTTTAGGTCTTACATTTGCCTCTTGCGAAATTTTATCCGCGAACTAGGGTGTACGCCATAAAGGTTCGTCCCATTCTAATATATCTCTGCAAAATTTTATTTGCGTCTCTGCGAAATTTTCGCATTTGTTTGATTTTCTCTTTTTGCATTTCAGCTCTTGTACAATTTTTCAATTTCATCTTTTTCATTGAATCAAAACATTCCTTTTGTAACATTTTCTTCAACAAATTATGCATACATCTCTTATATTTTACGATCTAGAAATTTTACCTTTTCTACTTACTATTTTCTACTTCTGCTTTTTTGTTACGCTTTGCTACATTTTCTCCATCTGCGAGACGCTTGCCATCTATTGGTTTCAGCACATGTTGACTTCGCATCATTCCTTCTTCTCGCCGTTCTACTATATCAACCATCAGCTTTTCACTTCTTTGATTTTGTTTGTTGTTATGTTTCAAGTTTCTGTTCTTCGCATCCCTTTCCTCGCAAGATTCCATATCAATTTCATAGCACTTTTTTCCCTCAGTCCAATCTCCCTTTATAACTCCAACACCGATGGGATGAGGAAACTTAATGCACTGGTGGAAAGTTGACGCTACACCTAGAATCCCATGCAGCCAAGGCCGACCAGTTAAGGCATTGTATGGCGATTCTACGTCAACAACACAGAATTGAATCTTGGAAGATATCCCCTTCAATGGAATTCGCATTGTAATTTCCCCTTTGGGCTTGTTGGCAGTACTAATGAAACCATGGATCTTATAAGTTGATGGTATTAGATCCTCGTCTCTTCCTCCCATGGTTTTGTAAGTATGATAAAATAAGATATCCACCGATCTTCCCGTGTCAATTAAAACTCTGTTAATGGCCCAAGAATCTTCAGCTTCACCATCCCCATCTTTTTCTTCTATTTTTTTTGGATTTATTTCTAATCTTACCACTAGTGGGTTGTCATGCATCTCGCAAGGCTCGGGTACTTCTTGTGCAGTGAAAGAAATAATCTGCTTTTGTCACTCTTCTAATGGAGAGGCTTTCACAATATTCATTATTTCTCTCCTATCCGCATCTCTCGCGAAAAATCTACTTAGAACATTGTCATGGAAATCCTCTATAGTCTTGTATGAATGTATGATGGAGTTACAGAATAAATTCTTCGCTTTTGCTCCAACGTCTATTACAAACGTTTCTCCTTCTTTTGTTGTATTCACTTTGTGAATTTTTTGTGCTTGGGGTAATTGCTAAGGCTGTGGATGTATTATTAGGAAATAATTTAATTTTTCCTGATCTATCATCCTCAAAATGATTCTCTTTACATTCCTGCATTCATTTGTCGAGTGACCATGAAAATGATGATAAAAACAAAATTCTTGACTTCAATTATTTGGGTGTGGCTCTTTTCCCGTATTCCAGGGTACGGGTATGTCCTCCATCAAAATTATAGCCTCCCAGATTTTCTCTATGCTATCATTTAGAGGTGGCATCTTAATTTCTTCCCATATTATCTTCTGACTTCCTTGCCCTCTATAATAATTTTGTCTCTGACCACCATAAGTCTCTTGCGGCTGATCAAGCCTCTGAATCTTATTATTTCCACTTCGACTGAAGAAATTTGTATCCCTTTCTAACTCTTCTTGATCTCTGCTTCCCATAGCTACTAATTTTTGTTGATCATCATTCATACTCTTTTCTTGCTTCACCTGCGAAGTGCTCGCTACTGTATTTATTAGTCTGGGAAGTAGACTTACGTTTGATGCAACTGAACTGGTGTTCGCAAGAGGATTGGACTCCATATCGTTTTGTTTCTCCTCCAATGCAATGTATTCTTCTTGTAACTCTCGCAGCTCCGTCATGGTGATTGTATTTTTGATTCTAAAAATTTGTATATACAACAGATTGGTTGCGAACATAGCATTAATGAAAGATAAAATGAAGTATCTCTCATCCATTTGTATATACATACTTGATCTCCTCCTTATATCTTGGCCTTTTCCAATTTATTCTGGCATTTATTTCCTTCCAAGTTTTCCATATGACAGCAAAGAGAATGATTTTTCCATAAATCTTTCCTAATGTCATGAAATCTGAAAGAATCCCAAATTTATAAGAGCACAACAAAAGATTTAGGCATCACCCAACTTATCCTGCAAGAGCCAATGAAATAAACCCAAATATCGGTCACCCATGAACAATGAATAGATAGAGAGAAACTCTGCAGATCGACGATAGACGATTCAACTCATTCTTTTCATCTTCAAATCCTTTTATCTTTCTATGATCTTTCTTTGATTCTTCCTTTGAATTTTTTCATGATATTATCTTGATTTAAACATTATATTTTCATCTGTTTCTCCTCAATTTGTTTGATTTTATATTCTCATGTTTCTCTGGGAAGTATTTTAACTTTAAAATACTCATCTTTAATTTCTACTGTTACTATCTAATGAAGAAATGATTTTTTTGTATGCGGGATATTCCTTGGCGTCCTAAAGTGGTATAACCAGTAGGGTTATTTGGAACTTGCTTCCAAATCATTCAAACAGTATTGTTTTTTAGCAAGTGTTGATAATCATCTCTTATTGATGATTCATATCAGTATGTTTGAAGTATCTAAAATTTCCCAGAAATTCCTATATAGGCTTATGTTTACCCATCCTTTTCATTATTATCCTTCTTACTCAGTTTCAAAACTTCCATGTTCATGGAGTTTCAAAAATTCAAAACCTAGTTTTGGATCCCATATCAGTCAACTATGATTACCGTAATTCCACCTCAACTGCTAGCTGATACTTTCCTTTTTTACCTCTTTTAGTAAAGAATTATTCTCCACCTAAAAACTGCCCTATCATCGGAATTTCCCTCATTCACGGGGATTTTATTTCCTTACTAGTGCTTATTCATAGTTATCCTGCAGTCAGTTACCCAAATAAAGCATAAACCCTAAAGTCCATTTTATATCAAAAAGAAACCTTTACAATGCTAGATATTCCTTCAGCTTTGGAAAAATGACGTCTAGCTCTCAAACCCAAGTCACTAAGGTTATAAAACAAATGAAGAAGACTGTCATTTCTCAACACTTTATTCTTCAATGTAGGGTGGTTTGTACCTCTAAATTGATAGATGAAGCTTGAAAAACTCACTCGGACGAGAACACCGGGTCTGTATATGGTAATCTTGCAACTCGACTTCAATAATAGGTTGCAATTTCATCCAATATGATATTTGACTTCTGAAAACTCACCGGGACGAGAACACCGGGTCTGTATATGGTAATCTTGCAACCCGAGTTCAACAATAGGTTGCAGTTTCATCCAATATGATATTTGACTTCAAAAAACTCACCCGGACGAGAACACCGGGTCTGTATATGTTAATCTTGCAAACCGAGTTCAATAATAGGTTGCAGTTTCATCCAATATGATATTTGACTTCAAAAAACTCACCCGGACGAGAACACCGGGTCTGTATATGGTAATCTTGCAACCCCGAGTTCAATTATAGGTTGCAGTTTCATCCAATCTGATATTTGACTTCAAAAAACTCACCCGGACGAGAACACCGGGTATGTCTATGGTAATCTTGTAACCCGACTTCAATTATAGGTTGCAGTTTCATCCAATCTGATATTTTACTTCAAAAAACTCACCCGGATGAGAACACCGGGTCTGTATATGGTAATCTTGCAACCCGACTTCAATAATAGGTTGTAGTTTCATCAAATCTTATATTTGACTTCTCAATACTCACTTGGACGGGAACACCGGGTTTGTATATGGTAATCTTGCAAACTTAGTATGCCTTGTTTTGTTTCCGATTATGTGTTTGACCAATATTTTGACCAATTTGACCACAAAATTGACCAACTTGACCACAATTTTGACCAACTTTACCTCGATCCGGATGCCTTTGACATAGATATTTTGAGAGAAAAGCAAATATCTCCTCTATTATTGTACTCTTCTCTCTTGTACGAAAAAGTAAGATTTCAATTTTGGGTCTCAAATTTTGTTCCCTCTCAAAACCTCTCTCTGTTACATCTTTTAGATTTCAATTCCCACCCAAATTTGAGAAACTTTTTTTTAATTCCCTCTCAAATTTGAGAAACCTTTTCTTATTCCCTCTAAAATTTCATTTTCCCCCTTCTCAAAATTTCAGAATGATTTGAAATCTAATCCTTCTGTATAAACAGAGGGAGATGAAGATTTTAATTTCTTTCCCTTCATTCTCACCATCCTCCTTTGCGATTCTCACTTATACCCCTTTCTTATTCTTCCGTACCTCTTACCTCGTATACATCTCTGTACCTCATTCATTCTCCAGAGTTAATCTATATAGCTTTTACTTTCGAATATTTATTTCAAATTAGGGTTTCTTTTTTGTTTGTTGGTATCTCCTTTATAGTGACACTTGTATGTTATTATTTACTGCTTTGCAATTCTTCGTATTTGGTTGTTATCTCTTTCCATATATTACGACCAAACTCAGGGTTTGTACATGGTTATGAAGTTTTTATTAATAGGTCTGCTCTCATTTTATTTCAAATGCCTAATATGTTGTTTGTTGTTTGGTTTGTTTGGTATGAAGATGTTGTCAAGTCAGGATTCTCACACTTCAAATCATGTTGTGTCTACCAATGAAACTAGTTCTGCATCTGATATTCGTAGTACTCCATCGCATGGTGGTTATGAAAATGGTTCTTTATCCAATGAAGCTTCTCTATCTCATGATAAAACTCAATCTGATTCTCACTTGGAGGAGACATAACTTGGCGCCAGACTCTTGGTGGAAATAGATGAATGTGGAAGATCATTTGGAGAATATGCATCAAAGTTTGCAACTCTTGCATGGGTACTCATTCGAATTCACTGTCCAATTGAATACAAAGACTAGAGGCTCATTCCTGCAGCCTTCAAGGACCAAGTATGGAACATGCTCATGGTAACTTATTAGTATCTCCTATGCATTTATTTCTATGGTTTGCTCCACTTATACATATCAGTGTTTATATACCAACTACCTAGTTATTGTTTATGGCTGAGAAAAATACTTCGTCGTTTCAGGACAAATTTTGTTTCGCACATGATGAGTCTCTTGTCAGGCTATTTGTCCAAAAAAAAAATCCCTAGAAGTTTCGTTCATTCAAATGGGAGTTACGCCTTAACATTCTGAAAAATCTTTAGACTCGCGAAGAGATAGATGCAACATCCCCTTATGGTGTTAATAATGACGTTTGGAAACGATTTGTGCATAATGAGTACCATCCTGGCATGCAGGAAAATAATGCTAGATATGCTGAGAACCAGCGGAAGAGAAGGATTCGACATTGTTTATGTATACTCTCCCATGCCAACAAATCCTACAGAGTTGTAAGTACTTTCTAACCTAGTAGTCTTAACATTAAATTCTCAAACTATTTTTTTTTGTTGGACAACCCTTACTGACCATATTGATCGTACATGCCAAAAAATAAGGTAGGGTTATCGAGTGCCGTGGTGAGAGCTGGATGCTGGCTCATGTAGGGAAAAATGAAGTTGTATATCCAAGTGCAGTTGAAGCATATGTGAATATTGGACCATCATATGTTTTTCAGAGTTCAAATAAATTTAATTGTTTACAGTTTGGTTCTTTTGGATTTCAGAAAAAAGTGAAGGCTGTCGTAGACAAGAGAAAGGCTGAATCCGAAGCTGGTTTTGAGGCTGTTGTAGATATTACCAATGATCCAATTACTGAAGTTTTTGGTGATGAATCTAATCATATTTATTGCCGAGGCTTTTCATCGACTATTACCAAGAATCAAGCAATACAAGGAAACTTTGGTTCTTCAATAGCCGCTAGTGTAAAAGCCAATTCATTAACTCCAACTGGTAATACAGGCAGAATGAACAGTATCCAAGAGGAGTTAAGTGTTCTCTCAAATGTGAGCTTCAATCTGTAATTCATTTACATCGTTAATATTTATAGTTAGAGATTATAATTTTTTTAATGGGTTGGTTTTGGTTATAGGTTATTTTCAGTTTCATGGCAAAGCCAACAGAACAATGCCAATTGTCAAAGCAGAGTACAAGTCCCTGATATCCATTCTCCGGTCGTTCAACATAGTGCTGCTGCTAATAATACTATACCTATTGAAATAAAGCCTCAAGTTCTTCTTGTAAATAGAAAAAGGTAAACAGTCGCAACAGGTTATGTGGTTACCGGCTTGCATGGATAAATCTGTCACGGGGTGAGTGTTAATCATGATGAGAGGAAGGTATGCATTGAGGGTGTTCTTGATGTGCACTATCCTATACCCGATGCTCCTCAAGGCCCTGAAAAATGCTGCACATTGGATGATTATGTTTTAGGTGGATTTTTAATCCGGCCTGCAAACTGGTTGGTCTTGAAGCCAGTATATTAAGCAGTTTGGAACTTATATTTTGGTGAAGCTTTCATTGATTTTTATACATGTACGCTGCTGCTTATATTTTGTTGTGTTCTTTTGATTTAGTAATTCTTTAGTTAAAGTTCATAGGTAGAGTGTAACTCTAAAGGCTTCTTAGTCTTTCCTGCAAACTGGATGGTCATGCAAGATTGAGACTAAGCAGCCTTATAGACACATTTTTTTTGTGCAGCTTTCATTACCGCTAATATATACATATTGTTGCTTGTATTTTGTGGAGTATTTTTTCACTCTTAAAAATACACTTCTCCGAGTGTATTGGTTTGTACTCCTTTGTGTATATCTATATATGTATGTCTTTTATTTACTTGCTTTTATTTGTCCCCCCACCCTTTTTAACTCCGTCATTTTAAATGCCGGACCCTAGCCCGGGTAAAGGAGGAGGGAAGAGGGGCAACCTTGTATCCTCTTCTGATATTTCATATTATTTTTTGTCTATTTTCAGGAACTTTGGTGTGGACAAAAATGTTGATAAAGAAGTTTATCAGTTGTGTTTCTTTCATATATGCAAATCCCATGAGCATGGGATACCGCAGGTCTCCTTTTTAATCTCAGGTTTGTTACCCATACCTATTATGATCTCTTCAAATATGTAATTTTCTTATTCAACTGCCATGCATCTGATCGATAATTATTTGTTTTGCAAGGTTTCATGGATTCTAACATCCAAAGATGGAGATTGCCTACAATGGAGAAAGTTGGCAAGTTATTTTAATCTCAGGTTTGTTTCATTACCTATTATGATCTCTTCAAGTTATATCTATTCATTCTTTTCAAGTATGTGTTTTACATGATTTCTGCCAAAAGGTACAACTTACTACCATCGAGTTTTCATAGTGGAGATTTTATGGTCGTTAGGTTTGCTATAATTGAAGGAGATAAATGCAACTAACCTGACGATCAAAACATTCTCCTCTCTAATTTTACTGGTGACTGAACTATTATAATTATTATTTTCCTTGTTATCATTCGCTACCTCCGGCTGATACACTTACATGTGATAGGTGTCTAAAACACCTTATTTATTTATCTATTGTTTATGCTTTCTCTGCTAGTTTTCTTGTAAATTATGTATCTTATGTTTGCTTTTGAATATTTAGGTACTTTGGAGTCACTTGGAACTAAAGAAGAAGAAACAGGGAAAAAATATCATCTCATGGGCAAAGGCTTTTAGAGGCGGATTATTTCTCATAATTTACTTTTATTTCTTCATCTATGTCTGAAAAGTATGTCGGCTTTAGTGATGCAACTTTTCTGTCTGAAAAGCACGACAACTTTAGTGATGACTCTCATTGAAGAGAATAAGTGAATCTGAGAAATAAAGGACGGTTGCTGTTGGCGGAGAATTCAAAGAAAGAAGAAAAAGGCATTCATTTGGAGCGAATAGGAGCAAAGGATATATTCACAGGCGAGGAATCAGCTGTCAGTTCGCTGCAACCGATAGTTGTGCATGGAAGAGAATAGTCAGTCAGTTCGCTGAAACTGACAGGCCAAATCTTGGTGTGTGCCCCTTATCCAGTACTACAGGGGTGGCTATATCACTCTCATTTCCTACAACCAACCTAAAATTGAGAGAAATTATTTTTTCTCATCATCATTGGCTGTATTTCTGAATCTATGACGACTCGGATAATATTTAGAGAAAGGAAGAGAAATCAAGAGGGGATGATTGTTAAAAGAATCTGTTGCTGCCAAAGATCAAGATTTGTAACAGCTTTGTTTGAATCCAACACATAGAATGAAATTCGGGTGTTGTTGCCATGAAGATTAATGGCTGAGGTTGAAACTTGAAAGCAAAATCCAGGGAAGAATATGTGTATGGGTTTAGGAACCAAAGCAAGTTCATCTCTGAAGCATCAACAGAATACATATAAGCCGTTCGAGAAAATGCCTGCAAGACAAGTTACACATACTCAAGTTCAATGTACTGAACTATGGAGCAGAATTAGGAAATGGGTTTGCTTCAAAGATATTGAATTTGGTAGTTGGCTCAGGTGGTGATGTATAGGTTGCAATTACAGGGATGGTGGTTATCATAGTGATTGTGTGGTGTTTGAGTTTCAGAAGCAGTTGCTGTGGTGGTTTCAGATGCAGGGTAGTGTTGCAGTGGTTATGGAGCAAAAGCAGTGTAGCTGTAGCAGCTGGGCATGGAATTGAGATTAAGGTGGTACTGAGATTGGAAGTGAATGTGCTCTTGTTATCGACAGATTGGGTGTTGTTGAGATACTGAACAAAGAATGAGTGGATGGTGCTTGGGTTGAAGCAGGAATGGCTGGAAACTCAGTTGAGAAGGAAGAGGTGATGTGTGTGGCTTGATTTACAGCTTCAGCTGCAATTGAAAAGGCAGGAGCAAGAACTGGTGTCGGCAATGGAGGATGGCTCTGTGTGTGTTAGAATGTGAATGTGGTGATAAATATGGTGGTACTGGAGGTGCTTGAACATATGAGAAGATGCTATGGAAACTGGTTTGCTGCTGAAGTAATGGTGCTGGGACTGCAACAAGGTTTGAAGTCATAGGGAATTGCAGGTGCAATGAGGAGTTGGTATTATCAACAGTTGTTTACCAGGGTGATTCTGAGAAGCAGATGGGTGCTATGATGAAGCTGGATGCTAGAGTCAAGAAGCTACAGCAATGCGTGGCAGTGCACTGGCTAGGTGGAGCTGAGGTCGTGGAGGTGTTAGCTGTGGAGTCGCAATGGCTAGTCAACATAGTGGAGCGTATGAATGCCGAGATGTGTAGGTTGAAGTTATAGGGAAGTTTGGTTGGGAGCTGTTGATTAAGAGGAGCTGCTACTGGGTTGAGATGTGACTGGTGGTGATTGTTGTACCATGGTTTGATTTGCAGGTGGTGTTAAAGATGTTGCTGTGGCCATGAATTGGTCTGTTGGTGCAGCTGGTCGCAATGGAAGTGGAATGTGCAATTGCCAGGATAGGAGGGCAAGTGGAGCTTGGTGCTGGTGATTGAAAGAATGGGAAAGCTTAATTCTGTGAAGTTGCTCAAATTGCAGGTGCCGGCAGAAGACAGAAATACTGAGAATGTTACAGTAGAGACTTGGCGATGATTTGCGGCTGGGGGTGCTGTTTTGGTTGCAGTGGTTCAAAGTCGCTGTGGTGATAAATTAAGGTGGAGTTGTGCTGTATTGAGGTGGAGTGCAGCTGTGAACAGCAGTGAACACTGCGAAAATGCAGTGAGAATGGCGAGCCAGTGAGCATACTTCCGGTTGCCGGATTTTGGAACCGAAAGTGGGTATCATAATGTTTCACTGAATCATGAACGGGGTATGAGTCGAATGGAAGAGTTGGAGGCTGGATATGGGAGCTACGAGTCGCGCTTTTGGGTACGTTTTCGCAAGAACAAGGAATTGGTTTAGATGGTATTTTGTGAATGTGTGAATTGCAGAGAAATGGAGTTGAGCTGCTGGGAGTGTGCACTTGCCTGGTGATGTCTTTCAATGGTTCAAGTGATCGGAGAAATTTTCCGGCGACCGGATTCCGGCGCCGGTGGCCGGATCCGGTGATGACGTCAGCAATTCCGTTGGGCATTTTTGGACCCAAAATTTCAGAGACATATTTCTCTTGTGTGGGCTTGGCGAACACATTGGATGTGGGCTTTTGAGATTGGACCTAGTTTGAGGAGAAAAAGCTACAAAAAGGGAAGAATTTCTACACTTTGAATATCACGTATTTTCTATTCTACTTGGAGTTTTGCAGAGAGCTGGAACTAGGGTTTGCTTCCCTGTTATTTTCATCTTTATTATTTCATTTATTATATTTGATGATGAACTCCATTATTATTATGAGTAACTAAAACTCTCTTTGATTAAGGGCGATTTCGAAGCCCGAAATATGAATCTTCAATTGATATGAAATAACTTGTTCTCTTGCATTCATTTATGTTATTGATTGATTTTCTACTATTCTAATATTGTCTATGGATTATTTGTTAAGGGTTTAAGTTCGAAATTGAATAATTAATTCTTAATCTATTTGCTAGTTTAGATTTTGTTCGACCCGTAATTTTCTAGAGAAGATAAACACAAGTAGCAATATGTGGGTACTGATGATGGGACTTTGTTAAGTGTCCATATGTAGAAATCAACACTAGTAGGTGATTCATGCTTTTGAGTTCATCACTAGGAGCAACCTTATCTCACAGAACTTAGAGCATTTGTTTAAGTCAAACCTAGTAAGTGTACCTCTAGGAAACTTGGCAAGTAGGAACCGGTAGTCGAGCGCTTCCGTATCCGGTGAGCTAGGAGATAGTAACGGAATAGTTGAGCGTACTAATTATTCTAGGGTTTTTAGTAACATGATAATGTGAAGAACATAGCTATCTATAAATTTGGTTTGAATTTCGTGGTCTAGAATGAACCTTTAATCAATTCCATCTCATATTTGAATACATTTTACAATTTTCAGATTTTCTACAACACAATCATCTTTGCTAAGAGTATTAGCATAACAACTTAGACTTCATTCCTCCCTTGGGACGATCCTTCTTACATTATACTACTTTCTAGTGTAAAAGTAGAGAAATATTATTTTTGCGAGATTCGACACCTCGTCAAAATTGGCGCCGTTGCCGGGGAGGCACTGGCGAGTTTAGTTGTTATTGTTTATTCTTAGTTTTTATTTTTGCTTTTGGTTACAATTTCAGTTTACTTATTCAATCTTAAGAATCTGATTTTCAGGTGCGATTTCTTTGGTGAATGCGCGGAGAAGGCAGACCAAGTCCTATTGGTATACGTCTTCGTTCAGGCACTTTACTAAAAGATTTCATTCGAGCAATCAACACTGCACTTCCTCCTAGTTCTACACCAAGTGAATTCTCGGACTCGGACCAAGAGGAAGACAACACAATGGGAGCTCGACCGCCTGCTCCAAGAACACTCAAGGAGCTCACTTCTCCAAACCTTGATCAGCAGCCCTTGTGTATTCAGCTTAATGGAAACATTGAGTTGAAGCCGCAATTGATTAATTTGCTGCCCAAATTCAGAGGTTTATCGGGAGAAGATCCTAATCGTCACTTACAACAATTTCATCATGTTGTAACTAGTATGAAGCAATCAACTGCAGATGCAGATATGGCTATGATGACATCATTTCCTTTCTCGCTTTTAGATTCTGCAGGAGAGTGGTTCTTTTGCTTACCCGCTAGAAGCATAACCACATGGAATGGAATGAAGAAATTGTTCCTTGAGAAGTATTTTCCAGCATCAAAAGCAGCTGTGATTCGCAAGGAGATTTGTGGTATTAGGAAAATATCGGGAGAGACTCTTCATGAGTATTGAGAGCGGTACAAGAGGCTTTTAGCTAGCTGCCCACACCACCAAATCAGCGATCAACTTATGATTCAATATTTCTATGAAGGATTGCTTTCTACTGAGACATTTGATTGATGCCGCAAGTGGTGGTGCACTTACTAACAAGACCATTGCGGAAGCTACAAGTTTGTTGGAGAACATGGCTGCAAATACACAAAAATTCTTCACTAGAGATGAATCAACGGCAAGGAAGGTGAATGAAGTTGGCAATTCTTCAAACTTGGAACAAAGGATGGGCAACATGGAGAGGATGATGCATCAAATAGCTGCGGCTGTCATACCATCATCATCATATACAGAAGATGTTGAGCAAGAAAATGTCATGTATCAAAATCAGCAAAGGCCGAGATATGATCCATACTCTAGCACATACAATCCGGGTTGGCGAGATCATCCCAATTTCAGCTACGCCAACAAGCAAGCTGCAACTCCCAATCCTACTTTTAATCAACAAGGAGGGTACCATTTCTTACAAAAGCCATGTCAAGAGACTCAAGGCACTAGTATAGATGACAAGTTGAATATCATCCTCAACACAATGGTGCAAGATAATCAAAAGTCAGAGATGGATATGAAAGACATCCGAACTCAAATGGGTCAATTGGCTACTGCAGTGAGCAAATTGGAAGCACAAGCAGAGGGAAAACTTCCTTCGCAAACAATAAATCACAAGGAGAATGCTAATGCTATTGAGCTACGGAGTGGGAAGCAAGTAGAGAAGCCGGAAACATCACCGGTGTCCGATGAACCCGATTTGGAGAAAGAAGAGGGTGAAACAGCCCCTAAAAAGGCTGATCCGGTAACAAATTCCAACTCTAAAACTCGTGTTTCTACTCATGTTACTACCCCTCCTTTTCCTAGCAGGTTTGCGAAGTCAAACAAGGAGACGTTGTACCAAGAGCTTTTGGAAATCTTTAAGAAGATTGAAGTGAACATTCCACTCATCGAGGCGATAAGGAAAGTTCCGCTCTGGGCAAAGTTCTTGAAGGAATTGTGCACTAACAAGCACAAATTGACCGGTAATGAGGTGATGAGTGTGGGGGAAAATGCTTCGGCATATCTTCAAAAGAAACTCCCACCTAAGTTGAAAGATCCCGGTAGTTTCACTATACCATGTACTATTGGTAAAGTTAGGTTTGAGCGTGCTATGCTAGATTTAGGAGCATCCATTAATGTTATGCCTGCCTCCGTTTATGAATCATTGAAACTTGGACCTCTTAAAGATACCGGTATTGTTATACAACTTGCTGATAGGTCTAATTCTTACCCGAAAGGGGTTATTGAAGATGTTTTGGTGCAGGTTAATCAACTCATATTTCCGGCTGATTTCTATGTTCTTGACATGATGGATGAGTATTCACCATCGACTACCCCCTTTCTGTTGGGTAGACCATTCATGAGAACCGCAAGAACCAAGATAGATGTTTTCAAATGAGCTTTGACTATGGAGTTTGATGATGAGATCATAAGTTTCAATATCTTTGAGGCTATGAGATATCCTAGTGACGTGAATTCATGTTTTTCTATTGATATTATTGATACTCTAGCTCAAAAGATGTTTGAATTGAATAGTGATGATGCTTTAGAAAACACCATAGTCGAAGGTTTAGGTTATGGGAAATACAAAGACATTGAAAGTGAATTGTCTATTTGTGATGAGCTTAAAGAGGATGTTTTATCTCTTAACTCATTACAAGAAGTTCCACCAAAGTATAATGCGTCTTATGTTTCTTTGCCTCTTACTAATGAGAAACTTTTACCCTCGATTGTGCAGGCACCTACTCTTGAGTTGAAACCTCTTCCGGATCACCTTAAATATGTATATTTGGGTGACAATGAAGAGTAACCGGTGATCATTGCCAACAACCTCACCGAGGTGCAAGAGGAGAAGCTTATTCGAGTGCTAAGAGAGCACAAGTCTTCCATTGGATGGACCATTGCCGATATCAAAGGAATCAGTCCTTCCACATGTATGCACCGAATACTTCTTGAGGAGGGGGCAAAACCAACAAGAGAAGCTCAACGTCGCTTGAACCCTCCAATGATGGAAGTAGTCAAGAAAGAAATCCTGAAGTTGTTGGATGCTAGGATTATCTATCCCATATCCGATAGCAAATGGGTGAGCCCGATTCAAGTCGTTCCAAAGAAGTCCGGAATCACGGTGGTGAAAAATGAAGATAATGACTTGGTTCCAACTAGAATCCAGACCGGTTGGAGAGTTTGCATTGACTACCGAAAGCTCAACTCTACCACCCGAAAGGATCATTTCCCTTTACCATTCATTGATCAAATGCTTGAAAGGTTGGCTAGACGTGCTTACTATTGCTTCCTTGATGGTTTTTCAGGTTATAACCAGCTTGTAATAGCCCCGAAAGATCAAGAAAAGACGACGTTTACTTGTCCTTTTGGCACTTTTGCGTATAGACATATACCATTTGGCTTGTGCAATGCTCCAGCCACTTTTCAACGTTGTATGGTAAGCATATTCTCAGATTATGTGGAAAGCATCATAGAAGTGTTTATGGATGATTTTAGCGTGTATGGTGATTCTTTTGACAAATGCTTAGATAACCTTGCACTTATTCTTAAACGATGTGTGGAAACTAATCTTGTGCTTAATTGGGAAAAATGTCACTTTATGGTCACACATGGGATTGTGCTAGGCCATGTTGTATCTTCTAAGGGGTTAGAAGTTGACAAGGCTAAGATAGATTTGATTCAGAACTTACAATACCCCACAAATGTGAGGGAGGTTCGCTCTTTTCTTGGTCATGTAGGATTTTATAGGAGATTCATCAAGGATTTCTCCAAGATTGCAATGCCCCTGTGTAGACTTTTGCAAAAAGATGTGGCCTTTGATTGTGACAAGGAGTGCAAGGAAGCTTTTGACACCTTGAAAGAGTTGTTGACTACCGCACCAATTATCAAACCACCGGATTGGAGCAAGCCTTTCGAGTTGATGTGCGATGCAAGTGATTACGCCGTTGGAGCCGTGTTGGGACAGCGAGATGGTAAAGTTCCATATGCCATTTATTATGCTTCTCGAACTCTCAACGGAGCGCAAATCAACTACTCCACAACTGAAAAGGAGCTTTTGGCCATAGTGTTTGCACTTGAGAAGTTTAGATCCTATTTAGTGGGTACAAAGGTGGTTGTTTTCTCTGACCATGCTGCACTTCGATACTTGCTAACAAAGAAGGATGCTAAGCCAAGGCTCATAAGGTGGATACTCCTTCTTCAAGAGTTCAACATGCAAATCAAGGACAAGAAGGGCAGCGAGAATACCGTAGCGGACCATCTAAGCAGATTGGTTGTGTCCGAAGAAGCGATTCCTTTGCATGATAGCTTCCCGGATGAGCAACTCTTTGCGGTTGGTGGCACAACTCCATGGTACGCTGATATTGTTAACTTCTTGGTGACGGGTCAAGTACCTAGTTCCATGTCTACATTCCAAAAACACAAGCTCAAGAAGATTGCCAAGAAATATATATGGGATGAACCTTATTTGTGGAAGCATTGCTCCGATCAAATGATCCGCAGGTGCGTACTTGAATCCGAGTTCCAATCAATTCTGAATTTTTGTCACTCATATGCTTGTGGTGGCCATTTTGGAGCCAAGAGGACAGCCCTCAAGGTTCTCTAAAGTGGTTTTTATTGGCCTACATTGTTTAAGGATGCATATTTATTTTGTAAGGCTTGTGATAGGTGTCAAAGGACAGGCAACCTTGGTGCTAGAAACCAAATGCCGCAAACACCAATTCTCGCTGTTGAGATTTTTGATGTTTGGGGTATAGACTTTATGGGGCCTTTTGTGAATTCCAATGGGAAATTTTTTATACTTCTTGTTGTAGATTATGTTTCTAAGTGGGTGGAAGCTAAAGCCACTCCTACCAATGATTCTCATGTTGTTTGTGAGTTTGTGAAGGAACATATCTTTTCTAGGTTTGGTACACCTCGAGTGGTGATTAGTGATGGAGGCTCGCACTTTAAGAGATCCTTTCACGCTCTCCTAAAGAAGTACAACATTTCTCATAAAGTTGGCACACCGTATCATCCACAAACGAGTGGACAAGATGAAATTTCCAACCGGGAGATTAAGACCATCTTAGAGAAGACGGTGAACGTTACAAGGAAGGATTGGAGTTATAGACTCAATGAAGCTTTGTGGGCGTATAGGATAGCTTATAAGACACCCATCGGTATGTCTCCTTTTAGGCTTGTCTATGGCAAACCTTGCCATCTTCCCGTCGAACTTGAACACAAAGCTTATTGGGCTATCAAGGTATGTAATATGGAATTAGATGCAGCTGGTGAACATAGGAAACTTCAACTCAATGAGTTAGAAGAGATACGAAATGATGCATATGAAAGTTCACGCATTTATAAAGAAAAGACCAAAGCTTTCCATGATAAGATGATTTCCCTAAAGAGTTTTGAAGTAGGGCAGAAAGTACTTTTATTCCATACTCGTCTTAAATTGTTTCCAGATAAACTTAGGTCCAGATGGGTTGGACCATTTTTTGTTACTAATGTGTTTGCGCATGGTGCAGTTGAGATTACTAGTCCCAAAACAGGGCTGATTTCCAAGGTTAACGGCCATCGCTTGAAACCATACTACGAGCAGTTTGTGGCGGAGAATCAGGATATGATCACATTGAGTGATCCACTCCCTCTGGAGGAGTAATTGGAGATGAACGTCGGGCTGACGACGTTAAACCAAGCGCTAAGTGGGAGGCAACCCACCGGTTTTGTATCTTTATCCTTTATCTTTTTATTTTTCAGCATTTTATCTTTATTTTCTTTGTTTTTGCATATCATTTGTGATTTCCCACCTTGAACTTTACTTTGAATGACTAAATTTTACATTGAGGACAATGTAAAGTTTAAGTGTGGGGGAGCATTTATATGTTTGTATAGTTTGTTTTATGCCTTTAAAAAAAATCAGAAAAAAAAAAATTCAGAAAAATAGAAATACAAAAAAACAAAAACAAAAATTGTGCTTTTTGAACTCCAAAATCTAGAAATTTGTGCCTTTAGGATGACACTATTAGTGGATGGAACCATTGTGATTGCAGGAGTTGAGGAACCCATTAATTAACAAAGACGAACATAGCTCAGAAATTATAAATTATATGTTAGTTGTTACCATATCTCGGAATATCACCATATCACATTCTATTTTTATTTTTCCATATTTATCTATTGTTCTCTAAGTGCTTTGGTGGGTCACTAAAAATCGAGTTGTTATTACTGCTAGGATGAAATAGAGTGATTGAATTGCTAAGAAAAAAGAAAAAAAAAATAAGAAAAAGAAAAAAAAGAGACCGACCAATTAGACCAAACGGAATAAAAATGACACTTGGGAATAGCAGTATGTGTGAAACGTAGTCCCTGTCTCCGTCGCCTAAACAAGCGTGGAATGCAGGATCTAAGGCAACTATCACGTACTTGCTGACAAGAAGCATGCGCTTGGACCTAAAAGATCTAATCATGCCGTCTAAAAAAAAAATATTATTATTATTGTATTGAATAAAGTCACTGCTGGTTCCCTTGTATATCCCAGTGAGTTGATGTAGAAATAAGTTTGTTGATCGCTGGTTCCCTTGTATATGCCAGTGTATTGAAACTAGAATTGACCAGTAGCTCAATCCAATAGGATAGGTTCATCTTGGCGGTGACCTTCAGACAGATATGGGATACATCAATCACTTGTGAATATTCGCCACAGCTACATCTACATCTATATCCATCTTCTTTTATCTTTTCATTGTGATTGTGGTTATTCAGATTTCGAGTATTGTGGTTTGTTCGACTTTCTAAGAAAAACTTTATGCACTATTATATGAACTGAATTTGCGCAAGGTATCTCCTCCTGTAGTCATTTTGGATTCGTTCATTGATTTGTCACAAATAGACGGAGTTGGAAATATAGGTTTTGTAGGCAGACCTCTTGTAAACCTTCACGAGACTAAAACTTGTCCACTAGGGACACCTAGGGGTTCAAAGGCTTGTTATTTATGCTTAGAGTAACCGTAGTCTCGACGATACGGAGTTGTATGTATCTTTTAGAATTATTTTGTTTGATTTGCTCGAGGACTAGCAAAGTCTAAGTGTGGGGGAATTTGATAGGTGTCTAAAACACCTTATTTATTTATCTATTGTTTATGCTTTCTCTGCTAGTTTTCTTGTAAATTATGTATCTTATGTTTGCTTTTGAATATTTAGGTACTTTGGAGTCACTTGGAACTAAAGAAGAAGAAACATGGCAAAAATCTCATCTCATGTGCAAAGGCTTTTAGAGGCGGATTATTTCTCACAATTTACTTTTATTTCTTCATCTATGTCTGAAAAGTATGTCGGCTTTAGTGATGCAACTTTTCTGTATGAAAAGCACGACAACTTTAGTGATGACTCTCATTGAAGAGAATAAGTGAATCTGAGAAATAAAGGACGGTTGCTGTTGGTGGAGAAGTCAAAGAAAGAAGAAAAAGGCATTCATTTGGAGCGAATAGGAGCAAAGGATATATTCACCGGCGAGGAATCAGCTGTCAGTTCACTGCAACCGATAGTTGTGCACGGAAGAGAATAGTCAGTCAATTCGCTGAAACTGACAGGCCAAATCTCGGTGTGTGCCCCTTATCCAGTACTACAGGGGTGGCTATATCACTCTCATTTCCTACAACCAACCTAAAATTGAGAGAAATTATTTTTTCTCATCATCATTGGCTGTATTTCTGAATCTATGACGACTCGGATAATATTTAGAGAAAGGAAGAGAAATCAAGAGGGGATGATTGTTAAAAGAATCTGTTGCTGCCAAAGATCAAGATTTGTAACAGCTTTGTTTAAATCCAACACATAGAATGAAATTCGGGTGTTATTTCCATGAATATTAATGGCTGAGGTTGAAACTTGAAAGCAAAATCCAGGGAAGAATATGTGTATGGGTTTAGGAACCAAAGCAAGTTCATCTCTGAAGCATCAACAGAATACATATAAGCCGTTCGAGAAAATGCCTTCAAGACAAGTTACACATACTCAAGTTCAATGTACTGAACTATGGAGCAGAATTAGGAAATGGGTTTGCTTCAAAGATATTGAATTTGGTAGTTGGCTCAGGTGGTGATGTGTAGGTTGCAATTACAGGGATGGTGGTTATCATAGTGATTGTGTGGTGTTTGAGTTTCAGAAGCAGTTGCTGTGGTGGTTTCAGATGCAGGGTAGTGCTGCAGTGGTTATGGAGCAAAAGCAGTGTAGCTGTAGCAGCTGGGCATGGAATTGAGCTTAAGGTGGTACTGAGATTGGCAGTGAATGTGCTCTTGTTATCGACAGATTGGGTTCTGTTGAGATACTGAACAAAGAATGAGTGGATGGTGCTTGGGTTGAAGGAGGAATGGCTGGAAACTCAGTTGAGAAGGAAGAGGTGTTGTGTGTGTCTTGATTTACAGCTGCAGCTGCAATTGAAAAGGCAGGAGCAAGAACTGGTGTCTGCAATGGATGATGGCTCTGTGTGTGTTAGAATGTGCCTGTGGTGATAAATCTGGTGGTACTGGAGGTGCTTGAACATATGAGAAGCTGCTATGGAAACTGGTTTTCTGCTGAAGTAATGGTGCTGGGACTGCAACAAGGTTTGAAGTCATAGGGAGTTGCAGGTGCAATGAGGAGTTGGTATTATCAACAGTTGTTTACCAGGGTGATTCTGAGAAGCAGATGGGTGCTATGATGAAGCTGGATTCTAGAGTCAAGAATCTACAGCAATGCGTGGAAGTGCACTGGCTAGGTGGAGCTTAGGTCGTGGAGGTGTTAGCTGTGGAGTCGCAATGGCTAGTCAACATAGTGGAGCGTATGAATGCCGAGATGTGTAGGTTGCAGTTACAGGGAAGTTTGGTTGGGAGCTGTTGATTAAGAGGAGCTGCTACTGGGTTGAGATGTGACTGGTGGTGATTGTTGTACCATGGTTTGATTTGCAGGTGGTGTTAAAGCTGTTGTTGTGGCCATGAATTGGTCTGTTGGTGCAGCTGGTCGCAATGGAAGTGGAATGTGCTACTGCCAGGATAGGAGGGCAAGTGGAGCTTGGTGCTGGTGATTGCAAGAATGGGAAAGCTTAATTCTGTGAAGCTGCTCAAATTGTAGGTGCCGGCAGAAGACAGAAATACTGAGAATGTTACAGTAGAGTCTTGGCGATGATTTGCGGCTGGGGGTGCTGTTTTGGTTGCAGTGGTTCAAAGTCGCTGTGGTGATAAATTGAGGTGGAGCTGTGCTGTATTGAGGTGGAGTGCAGCTGTGAACAGCAGTGAACACTGCGAAAATGCAGTGAGAATGGCGAGCCAGTGAGCATACTTCCGGTTGCCGGATTTTGGAACCGAAAGTGGGTATCATAATGTTTCACTGAATCATGAAGGGGGTATGAGTCGAATGGAAGAGTTGGAGGCTGGATATGGGAGCTACGAGTCGCGCTTTTGGGTACGTTTTCGCAAGAACAAGGAATTGGTTTAGATGGTATTTTGTGAATGTGTGAATTGCAGAGAAATGGAGTTGAGCTGCTGGGAGTGTGCACTTTCCTGGTGATGTCTTTCAATGGTTCAAGTGATCGGAGAAATTTTCCGGCGACCGGATTCCGGCGCCGGTGATGACGTCAGCAATTCCGGTGGGCATTTTTGGACCCAAAATTTCAGAGACATATTTCTCTTGTGTGGGCTTGGCGAACACATTGGATGTGGGCTTTTGAGATTTGACCTAGTTTGAGGAGAAAAAGCTACAAAAAGGGAAGAATTTCTACACTTTGAATATCACGTATTTTCTATTCTACTTGGAGTTTTGCAGAGAGATGGAACTAGGGTTTGCTTCCCTGTTATTTTCATCTTTATTATTTCATTTATTATATTTGATGATGAACTCCATTATTATTATGAGTAACTAAAACTCTTTTTGATTAAGGGCGATTTCGAACCCCGAAGTACGAATCTTCAATTGATATGAAATAACTTGTTCTCTTGCATTCATTTATGTTATTGATTGATTTTCTACTATTCTAATATTGTCTATGGATTATTTGTTAAGGGTTTAAGTTCGAAATTGAATCATTAATTCTTAATCTATTTGCTAGTTTAGATTTTGTTCGACCCGTAATTGTCTAGAGAAGATAAACACAAGTAGCAATATGTGGGTACTGATGATGGGACTTTGTTAAGTGTCCATATGTAGAAATCAACACTAGTAGGTGATTCATGCTTTTGAGTTCATCACTAGGAGCAACCTTATCTCACAGAACTTAGAGCATTTGTTTAAGTCAAACCTAGTAAGTGTACCTCTAGGAAACTTGGCAAGTAGGAACCGATAGTCGAGCGCTTCCGTATCCGGTGAGCTAGGAGATAGTAACGGAATAGTTGAGCGTACTAATTATTCTAGGGTTTTTAGTAACATGATAATGTGAATAACATAGCTATCTATAAATTTGGTTTGAATTTCGTGGTCTAGAATGAACCTTTAATCAATTCCATCTCATATTTGAATACATTTTACAATTTTCAGATTTTCTACAACACAATCATCTTTGCTAAGAGTATTAGCATAACAAATTAGACTTCATTCCTCCCTTGGGACGATCCTTCTTACATTATACTACTTGCTAGTGTAAAAGTAGAGAAATATTATTTTTGCGAGATTCGACACCTCGTCAACATGCTACAATTCTCTTTTTGTTTTTTGAGGTTTCATTGATACTAATACCTGAAGCTGGAGAATACCTAATGCATAGAGTTGACAAGTCATTATAATCTCAGGTTTGTTTGTGTTACCTATTGTGATCCCTTTGAGTATGTGTTACACAGTTGGTGGGTAAACTCTTGGCACATTAGAGTTTCTTGCATTACTTATTGAAAATTTGGTTGACTGATGGTACCATTATCTTTTTTTTTTGAGAATTCATTGATGCGAACACCTGAAGAGGATCAGTCCCGCTATTTTCGGTCAATCATGAAGCTGGTTAAATAAGTAAGACAGTGTTGGCCTTGCAAAGTTGTTCCAAGCTAGGGAAAGAACTTGTACCAAGCGAGACATTCTTTTCTCCACTTCTATTAATTGGTGAGTAAAGTGTTGCTATATCAGTGCATTGTTCGTTGTCATCTTAAGTTAACATATGAAACCATGTATATAAATTCCCAGTGACAAGTCTGTCAAATATAAACTTTTGATGCTTAGGTTTCCATGTTCATATAAAAACAGTGAGAATGTATGCATTTAAAAACTTGCTTATATTAGAAACTGCTGAAACACATAACATAGGGAACCATGTATGTTTTTTTTTACTCAAGCATTTGTTTTACTCACATATGCTTAGGCATCTGAATGAATGATGAGACAAATCTTGGTTCAATTGGTTGGTCTATAATGAGAATGTTTGTATTGCAAAATGACAATGAACATGTAAATGAATTGCCGAAATTACTGAATTAATCTTTCTCTCATATGAGAGTTATTTCTAATTTGAGTTTCTATTTTATTTTTGTTATTTTGTCAGGATATTGGAATCGATGGAAATACCTGATGCCATGAGCTGGTTAAGGCTAATCTGATGTCAAAGGAAGACTTCTTTTGGCTGATCATAGACATGAATTTTTCAGCCAAGGTATAATGCAGAACAACACTTAAATACTGGAAAACAAAACCCCTTGTCATTTGATAATAACCATATATGGAACCATGTATTTTTTTGGGCTTAAGCAATTCTTTCAATGTAAGAATGATAATCATATATACTTGCGTATGTGAATGAATTAGGAGACAAACCTTGGTTCAATTGGTTGTTGTATGGATTTGTGAATGAATGAATTCATTATGCTGCTAGAATGATAATGTATGTATTGTGGAATGAGAAATGAATTATGGGTTTCAGATTGAGTATTGCAGGTTCAGAAATGAATTGTAATGCTAGAACGCAGCTTCAAAAACTAATTGTATTGCAGCTTCAGAAATGGATTGCATTGCAGGGTCCAATTATGAGAGCTTATTTATATATAACAGATAAAAACGTTTTTTTTTTTGTTGAAAACTATTTTTTTTACCAACGTCGAATCAATGTTATAACATCTGTTAGTAATTAGCACACCTGAAAAATTCATTACTGTTACAATGGATTTTCAACCGATAGTCCATATGTTACAACCGATAGACACGTGGAAGATTACAAACGTTACGGTTAGTTATTATGAACCAAATCATTACAGCAAGATGTTATATCCAAAATGTTACAATCAATCATCAACATTTGAAGCCGTTACTTTAGACATTACAAACGATTGACACATGCCATACGGCAGCTGTTACACTTATCTCTCACGGTCTCAAGTCGTTACAATAACTGTTAAATCCAATCTGTTACAATATGTTAAACAACTGTTAAAATCATTGATGTATCTATTACAAGGAAGGACATGTGGCAATAAGAAACCATTACACGCAAAGTCGTCGTTACAGTATCTGTTACACCGAACTGTTACAGGCTAATCGTTACGATGTGCACAATAACGGCTATTTGTTACAACAAATTGACATCAGATAAATCTTGTGCTGACTAGATAATCGTTGGTGTATTTATTCCAATGAATGCAACCGTTATTTAATAAATTTTTATTGTAACAAAATCAACTGTTGATAAATTATTGTAACACTAATAATAATGGCACTTTTCCAACGTTTTTTTGACGTTACAATAAATAGATAGTAACGTTGTTTTGACGTTGCAAATTCCCCGATTTCGTGTAGTGTTCATGAATGACAGTTCCTAACAGTATTATGTTCTTTGTCTAGTTCTTAAGTAGCAGCAGCAGAAGTTTTACTGAAACTCGTGATTTCTTCTCTTTGCACCTCTTCGATCTATCCCCTATCGCTCCATCCCGATTCTATTACTCCTCAACACCTTATATAGCCTCTCATGCACAAGAAAACTCCTACATAACTCCATATAATTTTTTATTACTCGGCATTAAGGAAAATATTCTAGGGAATTTCTTCTTACCTTTTCAATCTCCGGCACGCATTGACTTGATTCAAACACACACCATACATACTACAGAAGAGGTTTATACGCTGTAAATTCGTGCAGGGCTAAAATATCCACACATCTACCACAAGAAACCCCAAGTTTTCTTTCAATCCCCTGTTTGAGTTCAAGTTCATGTTGCGGCCAATTTCTTTGATTCTAATTGACTTATCCGTCCTGTTTAGATGAAACAGGCCCAATAAAATCTATTGTAGCACTTGAATCCTCCTAAAAATCCTCCAAATCCAAAATAGGGATAATCGGGTTTTAAAAAATGGACTTTCCATGTTTTACTTTTACACGATTTCCAGCCAAAACTAGTTGATTTTGAAGCTCATAACACACTTGTTAACCTCTGTCAAGTCATCCCGTGCAAATCCAGCCATTGAGTCTCGCTAAATCATCCCAAAATCTCGAACAAATTTTTTCCCGTGACTGCAACAAATTCCCGCCAAAACTGGAGTTTGAATTGAAGAAGATGGGCGCCCCTTAACCTCAGTTGGGTTCCCCTTAGCAGATGTCATGAGATTCCCTTAGTAATTGAGGTGCCCCTTAACCAATAGTGAGAGTCCGAATAACATGTGTCCTTCGGGTGCCTTTATCAACTTTTTGAGCCGAAATTTCCAAAAATGTTTATTGCAAAAAATACCAACAAAACAAGTTTATTAGTGATAAAATGAGTCCCATCTAATGTAGTTATGGGTGAAAATGTGTCGCACTTTCGTGCTTATTAGTACCCACATGAAGGAAGAACCGAAACTTGTTTTGGTAGAACCGTTAAACCCATGATTGGTGATTTGATAGGATAATCAATCACATAGTTCTTGGAAGTCAGATGAACCAATTCTAAACTTGTTTGGAAGTGTGGAAAATCGGTTCCAATATTGTAAATATGAAAGAGGATTTACAAAGTAAAGATGTCGAAATACTTTGAACATGTGCAGTAATTCTTATCTTTTATTGTTCAAAGATATTCCTTAATAACTAAAGGAGTATCCCGGATCGAAATAAATTGAGAATCTTTTAATTAAGGTTTTTAGTTTTATATGCTTTTAATTTCCAGCAATTAAAATGCATATCTATAGAAAATAAAAATTAGTAATGCAGTGCATTTACTAATTGGAGATTTTCTACTGAGATTTCGGTCAATATTTGGATAGAGCATTTCCAGGATTATGAAAGCTGAATTTGGAAATATATTGCATATCTTGAGAATATTTTCGGTTTTGGAAATTCCTTGGTGTCCAAACTTCCTTGGTCTATAAATATTGAAGTTTGCATTTCAAGCAAACTAATTCTCAAAACCAGCAAAACTACCTTGTTGTATTGTTACTGGTGGAGCCGTCTATTCGAAGAGGAAAGTACCATAATTAGGCGAAATCTCTTATGACCGCTCTTTTTATCAACTTCTTTCGGATTAGGAAGCTCTACGAGTACCGTTGGTGGGAAACTAGATAATTGCAGTTGTTTATTAGTTTTCGATTGATTTGATTGACTAACTATTTTTGAACTTTGATTGCACCTAGTTTTTTTATGCTTGAGAATCTTCTATTTTGATATAAGATTCACTCAAACTAGATCGAAGTTTCGACGGAGATCTTTAGACTTTTTGTAGATCTAAAGACGTCTTGTGATAATACATTGTTAACATACTTTGTTATGTATGTGATTGATCACAAGAGATTCAAGTTGATTGTGTGCAGGTGTTTATTGAAGATCTAAGAAGATTTGAAGACAAAAAAGATTTCTTGTTTGAGTTCATAATCTTTGGTGTGCATAAAACTTGATCGGCTGGGGATCCAACTATAATCGGTTTATATTTTGATAGATTGGATTGATTAGTTGAGTAGATCGGCATCAATACAATTCTTTGTGATTCAAAGTATTGATTGCATAGTATAGACAATTAATTTGGTAGTTTTTGACAGATTGATCTAAGAACCCGACAAAGGAGTTTATTGGGATAAACGGAAGAGCCTTTTGTCAAACTCATATCACGTTGTTTGAAAAAAGTTGTTACCGAACATATTTGTTGTTCCTTTACTGTTTGGAATACGAACCAAAAGAATTGTTCCAAGTGCATGAATTATTGGAAGTTGGAAACGCAGGGATACATACGGAACTATTTGAACTATAGGTTTAGTTGCTTGGTCTCAACTATATGAAGTTGGTTTATATTTTATATAACAGCTTAATCCTGAGAGTATTCAATTCTGGACAAGGTCCCGGGGTTTTCTGCATTTGCAATTTCCTCGTTAACAAAATCTTATTGTCTTTTACTTTTTTATTTCCACAATTATAATCGTTTTTATTATAATTAGATAAGTAAAATACACAAACGTTAATTCCTAATTACTTGATACCAATCCTACTGTGTTTGGTTAAGTCCGAACCTATTATCAAGTAATCATACTTCGTTGTTGTATTGTCTCGATTTTGTATCCATAGTCAATCACACACATTATTTTTTATCGCATTGTCTCGATCTCTTATCCATAGACAATCACACGAAGTGTGAACCGATTAGTTGTATTGTCTCGACTCAGTCCATAGACAATCACTTTCGGAGAAAGGACTTATAGGTGGAAAAGTTTTAGATTGAGGTATATTTGGGTACCCTCGTATTTTCACTTTTCAAATCAATAGAACTTCAACTCATGTTCTTAACAAGAAGTCTCCTTATCAAGTTTTATACAATGAACAACCATATTATTCCTTATTAAGAATATTTGGTTGCATTTGCTATCCTTTTTTGGGCCATTCTAGGAATGATAAGCTGTCTCCCAAATCAGTGAAATGTGTCTTTATAGGTTATAGCTATTTGCATAAAGGCTATAAATGTTATAATCCTATTTCAAAGAGAACTTATATTTCCATACATGTGATTTTTTCTGAAACAAAATTTTATTTTTCATCTTTTTCTAACACTGATTTTGTATCTATTACTGAGGTTCCTATTGTTCCTTCTTCTATTTCTTCAACTACTACTGTAACCAGATTCAAATTAGAATTTCAAAACAAAAAAAAATTCCAGACCATGTTTCACATCATTCTGTTAAACATCCCATTCCAGCTGCTTTTACTTCTTTACTACTGAGCCAAAATCATTCAAAATTGTTATTCAAAATCCAGATTGGCAAGTTTTAATGAGAGATGAAAATGCTGCATTAATTAGAAATGGAACATGGGATTTAGTTGACCGTGAGCCACATATGAATATATTGGGTTGTAAATGGTTGTACACGGTGAAGTTAAAGTCAGATGACACTGTTGATAGGTTAAAATCCAGATTAGTGGCTTAAGGTTATAATCATTAGGATGGTATATATTATGGAGAAACTTTTAGTCATGTTGTCAAAGCAACTACAGTTCAAATAGTGTTAACTATAGCTGTTACTAAAGGTTGGTCAATCAAGCAATTGGATGTGTCCAATGCTTTTTTGCATGTATATTTATTAGAAGATGTTTACATAAAGCAACCACCTGGGTTTGAAAGTACTGAGTTTCCAAATAGAGTATGTCATTTGAAGAAAAGTATTTATGGCTTAAAGCAAGCCCCAAGGGCTTGGTTTGAAAAGTTTAGTGCATCCTGGTTATCTTATGGATTTGTGAGAACTGTGTTTGATTATTCTATGTTTGTTTATGTTGCTGGTTTTGAAATGATGATCTTGCTTCTTTATGTTGATGATATAATTCTTACTGGTTACTCATACACTTTGATTGCTCATTTTATTAAACATTTAAGTGTTGTTTTTGCAATGAAAGAATTATGGGACTTACATTTCTTCTTGGGAATAAGAGACTATTAGATATGATGATAGTATTCTTATAACACAAAATAAGTACACTTTAGAATTGTTGGAAAGAGCTATGATGTTAGATTATCATCCTTGTAACACACCAATAGCTAAGGGACCAAGATTTTCAATACATGATGGTGCTTTGCTGCCTAATGCTTCTGAGTATAGAACTATTATTGGTATGCTTCAATACTTATGTTTGACAATACCAGATATATGTTTTGGGGTGAATTATTTGAGTCAGTATATGCATGCTCCTATAGATGTTCATTTGTTGTTAGTGAAAAGGATTTTAAGGTATTTGAAGGGTTTCATTGGTGTTGGTATCACAATGAAAAAAGGAGATATTCAAATTTTGACAGCTTACACAAATTCTGATTAGGGAAACTGTCCATAAATAACAAGATCTACTGGTGGTTATGCCATATTTTTGGGGTCTTCTTTGGTTTCTTGGTCTAGTAAAAAACAGCCTACTGTTTCTAGGTCTATAACTGAAGCGAAGTATAAATGTTTGTCAGAAGCTACTGCAGAGTTAGAATGGATTTCTTCTGTACTTTCCGAGTTACATATATCTTTAGTACAACCAATTACTTTGTATTGTGACAATACAAGTGCTATTGTTTGACATTCCAGGTCCAGACATATAAAGATACACTATCATGTTGTAAGGGAGTTGATTACATGTGGATTTCTGTCAGTGCATCATATTGCTTCAGAGAATCAGTTGGATGATCTTTTTACTAAAGGTCTTTGTGTTCCAGTTTTTCATTCTTTGTTGTCTCAACTATTGGGAATCTATTCATCAACTGGTACTTCAACTTATACAACAACTTCTGCTTTTCCTAGTACTGGAGAGTTTGCAGCTGGTGTTTCTATTACTACTGCTTCAAGTTCTTTAGATTTTTCTCCTTATCATACAAGACAAATTACCTTTTAGTGTTGTTGTTGTTCTTGTTTGTTTGCTTTTTTTTTTAAACTGCCCAGGATTACCTTCTATCAGTTTGAGGGGGGATAATAGGAATAGTCAAGTCAAATAATTTTGACTTGACTCAGTTAGCTTGAGTCAGTTAGTTTTGAGCACAATTATTTGTAATAAATATGTCTGAAACAGTATCTTCCTTTATTTATTTTTGAATCTGTAATAATAAACTTCTTCTCTCTTTTATCATCGTTTTCACTCTGGTAATCTTGATCATCATGAGAGTATAAGATTTCTCATTTTTCGCTCTGTTTGATTTCGAGATCTGGTTTCTCTCTCATGAAATGAAAATAACTATGTCTATGTGAGACAAAAGCTAGGTTAGATAGTTATATACCGATGGTTAGGTTAATTTGGTCATTTTGACTTGTATAAAAATTATATTTTAATTTATAGTCTGGTTTTAAAATACGTTTAACTTGGGGCCTGATATTATGGGTAACCCATGAGTTTTTTTTTTCTTTTTTTTTTCCTTTTTAAAGCATGTATATATTATAAAAAAACCAACTAAATTGTTATTACACACGGAAATGTGACTCCCCTAGAATCGCTTAATAAAATTTGGTAACCCATGAATTGCATGATTTATATGGGCTGATACCAGTCCATCGATCCAATGATTAGGATCGCCTGGATCTTTTTGTTTTATATGGACTGGTATCAGCCCTTAATAGAGCTGATATTAACCCATATAAATCACGATGAGTTGGCCTAAACATAAGTTTTCCTTTTCCAAACCTTGCTTTTTATCGGTGTAAAAAATCCCAAAATAAACCGAAACCCGCTCGGAGGGAATCTGTTGAGCTCCGCACGTGTGGCAGGAACTGACCTCCTTGAATAGGGTTTCGCTTTTCTACTTTCCCAGCCATTTCGCTTTCATTTGGTTTGTTCTCCGCCGCCATGGCCTTAGTTTCATATCAGTTATTTTGATTAGAGCTGCCAATCCAGTTACACTGCAAATTAAAATTGATGTCGAGGAAGAGGGAAGGCCTAATCATGGATGAAGAAGAGCAAAACAAGGCGAAAAGAGCAAGAAAAAGTGATAATTTTCCGCATGAATTGATCGAAAATATTCTCACCAGATTACCGGCTCGGATTCTCACCCAATACAGTTCCGTCAGTAAGTTATGGTTTAATTCAATTTTTAATGATACACAATTTGCTGCACATCACTTTGCTCGTCAACAGAATAAAAGGCTCGTTTTAAATCTCATTAATGTATTCGATCAACCTATCGATTGGCAAATGGGTTACTTTTTCGATTTACAAAATGATGATGAATCTCTTGATTTTAAAAGATTAATGGAGACAAGTTTGGACGGTATTCACGAACTAGTGGGTTATTGTAATGGTATAGCTTGTCTTAGACTGTTTCAATTTAAACGTGTTCAGAATGCAATAAGCATCATCAACCCGACCAGAGGTGAAGCATTTGTCTTCGTCTATATACCACCTCCTGGTGGGCAGGAATGGGAATATTTGTGTCAAGGTTTCGGTTTTGATTCATCGTCACAAGTATACAAAGCTGTATTAATTTTTACTTCAACAGCCAATGAGGAGATTATCTGCATGGTCTTCACTTTGGGGACTAATTCATGGAGACAGCTAGTTACTCGTACTTCTGATTTCTCACCACCACCAGGCTGTGCTCCTTTTCCTAGACAAGTGGTAATACGGGCTTCAAAAGTTACTCGTAGATCAGGCGCTGTTTGCGGGGGTGATCTCTATTGGAGGATAACCAGTAATAATGCTGGCCAGAAAATTGAAATGCTGCTTTCGTTTGACATCCACAGCGAGAAAATTCACTTCGTCCGACTCCCAGCTGAATGTAGTTTGACCTCCACGACGACGTTGAGAACGGATGAGCATGATTGTTCATTAATTGATCATCAACTTCTGGAGTTTAAAGGATATCTTTGTGTTGCGCGCATTGAAAAGATAATGATAAGCCACGATAGGCATTGTCATCGCGAACATCGTTGTATTGGTCTAGGAAGATTTTGTTGTTGTTGTTTTAAAGTCTGTCTCTACAAATTAAAGGAAAAGATGGAGCAAGTATGGATCAAGGAGGAGACTTTTGAAGTTCGGATTAAGGACAAAGATTTACTACCTGCCCCCTTCTGTTGTTACTTCGACACTACTACTTCTAATACGACTCCGCCTGCACGTATACTGGGTTTCTCTAATCAGCTGTTCTTATATTGGTTTGATGGCGTATGTCTTATACTCTACAATTTGCAAACAAAACATCTCAAGGTGGTTAGATGCTCATGTGATAAGCAGAATCGTCATATTTTTCAACTTAAGCTGCAAAGAATCACTCCAGGCCGGCATATTGGTGTGGATGATAATATTTTTTGCCCGCACATGGATTATCAGCTGCATGCTCAGGTGGAAAACATCCTTTCCTTGAGAACCTTCATTCCCGAAGGAGAAACTAGGAAATTTGACGGCTACGATGATTTTCTACAGTATCTACAATCAGGAAAAAAACCTGCGGGATGGCTGGTTACAGGAAGAGTAGCACAAAAATTTCATGTTTTCTCTAGTTAGTTTTGTCTTATTATTTTGACTTGGGCAATAGTTGTCAGTTTGCTATCACGCTTATTAAGTTTACGAGAAGTTATTCTACTATTTATTTCTTGAAGATTTTTGCTTAGAGCAGGCAGTGCAGTTATCTCAGTCATAACGTGTTTCTCTTAGGTTATTCCTTACAGTTAAGAAATGCTATTCTAGGCAAGTTGGTGTTGTCATGGTTGAGTTTCATAACTTTAGGTTGCTGAGTTACTTTTTGCATTTCTATGTTATTCAGTAAATCTTGTTGTTTTTAATTTGTGGCAGCAGCCAATTCATTGGCTGTTTGTCTTAAGTTAAAGATGAATTACCATCTAGGGTCAACATGAAAGTAGTTTCCGTTTCTTTATGTCAAGCTACACTGTAACAGTTTTATCATTGAATTTGTAAGGCATGGACACAGATGTCTATTTTCCGTCAGTCTCTCTATATAGTCATCTACTCAGACTGATTGTTCCTGTCCAGATCCTTACTAGTTACTTCCTTTCAGATATATACATTTCTTGTGTAATGGTCGATGCTTTCTTCCTAGTAGTATATCTGGATATTGATTTGATGGTCTGAAGTTTTATGGATATATTAGAAAGTGGTACTCTAGTAACAGAGAGATCTTCTTGTTTTCATGGATATATGTAATTCCAAATCAGTAAATGTGGCTGTCAGGTTCTATGTTGATGTTTCGTCTGGAGAGCTTTGTCCTGATCTTAGATCTGAAGATTTAGAAGAAGTTCCTTGGATTAGATTTGCTTTCCCCATTAATTGGTTGGAAGTAAGGCTTTTAGTTTGCACAACAGAAGTTTCAAGCGAGGTCAAAGGAAGCTCCAATGCGTTGAGAGAATTAACCATAACTGTGTGCAGATCGGAGGTTTTAGAAGAAGTTCCTTGGATTATATATGTAATTCTGAGCTGCAGCTGAGAGAACT
This sequence comes from Papaver bracteatum, assembly GCA_023529315.1. Lineage (NCBI taxonomy): Eukaryota > Viridiplantae > Streptophyta > Magnoliopsida > Ranunculales > Papaveraceae > Papaver > Papaver bracteatum. Next base: position 1,901,877 of record JAJJWX010004270.1, on the reverse strand, counting down.
CCATGGTCATTTTGCTGAAGCCCTACTGATGTCACTGAACACTGCATTTGTGTTATCATTTACTTATTGAAATCATATTTTCATTTTACAGTCGGACTTTTGACTGGAGAAGAATCTTTAAGGAAGCACTCTAAGAAGTACTGCTATTATAAAGGAGAAACTTGGTGGTGATAAGTGTATGCTTCAAGGGCTCGCATTTGTATTGAGTGTCTTGGGTCTGTATTGAGTAATTATGTTGCTGATAATAATATCCTGATCAATTGTTCTGGGAAGAGAATCTTTAAGGAAGCACTTATGATGGAGAAATTTGGTGCTGATAAGTGTATGCTTCAAGGGCTCGCATTTGTATGGAGTTTCTTGGGTCTGCATTCAGTAATTATGTTGCTGATAATAACATTCTGGATAATTGTTCTGGGAAGAGAATTTTTGCAGCAATCTTGAGGGAGGATCTGTATTCTGTAGTTTCTAGATCAGTGAGCTCAAGAAAAGAATCTGAGGCATTGGTTTTTTCTGCACGTTAGTGAAGGAGATGATGGTGATGATATTACATCTTACAGGGAGTTGGCTACTATAGCCAGAGTAAGAAGTTTGTAACAATGCAAAAGGTCACTTGCTTCTAAAGTTATATACATTTACATCAAGTGGTAGGAACTTCTTGGAACAACACTGGTACCTTCTGTTATAATTATGAATTCACCGATTCTACAGGCTGTTATTCTGTGGATGCCAAGGTTTGCTACTGAGGTCACCGAGTTGTGTATTCTAAATCGAGTGGCGAGTTTTTATTTACTTGTTATCATTCTTTTTTTCCTGTGATTGTGGTGACAGAGGTGTCTGAGGAAGCAGTTGCCAGTTGGAGGCTGCCTGCTTGTACTGTTCCAACTTTACTCTTTTCAGAGAACGGAGATCAGACGACTGTGCTGTGACGTTCAAATCACTATTATATAAGAAATATACTTTCTTCGATCAGAATTTTAGCAGCCAGCCATGAAGAACTTAACTTCTTATTTCGTTGAGTTTCCTCATTGGTTCTCAGCAACTTCTTAGAGACAAAAGGTGAGTCTGTGGTATAATGAAGTAACTATTGTGAATCACTGCTAGAGAGACTTGACATGATGATCTTATTGCTTTTTGGTTGAACATACATATACATATTTGTGGTGAATATATTACAGACTCACAGTCTTATATCTTCTAGGTTTCTTGAATTTATTCTCCCTTTGTTTGTAGGCGTTAACACAATTATTAGCCTAAATACTCGCCGTACTCTGCCGATTTAATATGTAATCTTCATTAGCTTCTTGAGCTGTGAACACTCTGGATCGGCGTCTCCAACTTTAGCTGTATACTTAATTGTATTATTATTGTCATCTAATTCATACCCAACTGTTTAGCTCATGAGAATTTCAAATGATATACAAAATTCATTCATCATTTCTTATCTTAATGCTTCTTTATTTTTATTTTCATTCGGAGGACATTATATGGTTGTTAAGCTTTTTTAAAAGCGAATAATAGATTGAACTTCACTTATATCATTTTCATTACCTTAAGCATGTACTTCTGCTTTCAGTCCTGCACTCCTTACTCCCGCCATTTATGTAATAATTTATTTTCAGTAGATATTTAGAAGTGCGAGGAGCACATTTACGGTCCTCTTCTTAACTGGCTCCTGTACCATTAGCTGCACTATCTCCAAGTAAGTGTATTATATGGTCTTTATATTAGATGTGGACGGCACGTAATTGAAGCCAAAATCTCAACCAGCGACAAGGCCTGTGAAACTGTACTCGTCCCAAGAATATCTTTCAAACTATTGACCACGAAGATGGATGTCAATCTGACGAGGCGTCATTTCCCCATCTGTGCTGCTTATGCTATGATTAACAAGTCACTCGGCCAGTCTGTAAACTACATTGGCATAAATTGGCATAGATTTATGCACTTCTGTATTTAGCCATGGACAACTCCATGTTGCATGGTCAAGATGCACTCCTGCGACTGTCCACTCTCAGCTATTCTTTTGGTAGCTTTATCTGGATTCGAGCTCTACCAGTATGCTTTTCCTGGGTTTAGTAGTTGGATGATCATTTTGCTGTAAATTAGTGTCTAAAACTTCTTTTACTTTTCACTACATTTTTGTCTGAACTGTTTTTGGTTTAGTTTGATTGTACAGAGTACTCGATTTTGATTAGCTATCAGGGATTCGTGGAATACCCTTTCGTTATCTAATCGGTTGAGTGATGGAGTAGAAAATGTGATCGCGTAAACATCAGTGTACTCAATTTTATTTCATAATGTGATCGAGTAAAGCTATTCCATCTTTCTTTTGGGATATTTTGACTTTAGGTCCCATAAAATGGTATACCTTTGCATTTGGAGCCTAACTTTGTCCAGCTTTGAGTTTAGGTCCCGGTCAAACAGTTGACGAAACGATTGACCAGTTGATCGTCTGTGATTCAATTTTTATTTTTAATTAATATATTAATTAATTAACGCCGCTAACGGCCGTCAGGAACGTAGCCACGCGACCTGCATGTGACTTTGAAAAAAATCCTAAGAACACAAACAAGATCTGTTGATTAAATGCATTCAAATCTGAGTAGGAATCCTCGAAGAGTTAATGAAAAGCAATGCAATCTCACTAGTCATTAAAACTTAACAAAATGTATCCAACTTCAATTAATAATCGAAATCGAAGACTGTTAAAAGAAAACCGAATGGTCCATGATTTCTGCAGTTAAACTTTTGCAAAGTTTACAAAATAAAGATTATTTCAAATTAAGAACACACAGGATTCATCGTCATTCATCATTTTCCCACTGCTCAGGTGTGCCTAGCCAATCCATCATTATATGCATGTTTCCCCTTCCACTTGTTGAAAATACAGCACCACCTCTCATGAAAGCTCTACCTCTCTGAGCACTAACTCCTCCTCTCTGAGCACCAACACCTCCTCCGGTTGGATTTAGTACCTACAAGAATATACAAAAGATGGAGCAGCTAAAATACATGATCTCAAACATACCGAGTTCATATGTAAGTGTTTGCAGTTAAAGAATATTATTCTTACCTGAGATTGTGCACTTCTAGTTGGCTCTCTAACTAGTCTAGGCTGCTCAGGCATCATGATACCAATTCCCACAATCTGACCTCCACGTCTATGCACTTTTTTTCCCCTTGCATATCCCCTTGCACCTCTTCCCCTTAAAGGCCTTCCTCTGCTGCTTGTAGACACCTCAGTGGAGGTTGTTCTACCAAAAACAACACTTGTAGTGGAAGTAGAGGTAGTTACAGGTGCAGTTGCTTCATTTTGATTTTCAGCTGTTGCTGCAGTTGTAGTTGCAGGTGTAGTTGTTCTTTCACCTCTACTTCCCCTTCCACCACTAGAAATTAACACTTCATTCATAAACTTCAAGAGTTGCAAAACACACTAATTGAACCCAACAACAGGACCACTAGATTAACAATTCATCCATAAACTTCAAGATTTGCAACTACAATTAACAACTCATGGACAAACACGACAAATTCAGAGACAAAAACAAAAACTGGATAAAAACAAAATAAAAAATTACAGCAAAAACAAAACAAAATCAACCCATTAAACTATCAATCACTACTAGACAACATGGGTATTCATCATAAATAACTTAATTAAGAACATCCCTAATTTTATTAACAAATGAAAAATTCCCTTTCCATACCTTTTGGTTGCCCTAAAGTCGACAACAACAATAAATCCACCTCCGATATTAACTCTCAATCTTCATTGTCAAAACTAAAAGTACAGAAATCCCAAGTACGATCGAATTCAATCAACAATGTACCTCAAAGAGCCCTAATTACTTCTCTTCGCTTTCACAGATCGATGATAAATTGTGTCTGAAATTTTAGGGTTAGAATTATATACCCATATAAGTCTAGAACTTATCCATATTTGCCCACGTGTCTAACTTGGTAGAGTTAGTAAATAAATAAAAAGTTTTATTTTCATAAGTCATTTCACATATTTAACCGACTGTTGGAGGGTTAAGACAGTCAAACATAGTCAATATTTGACCGGGACCCAAACTCAAAGCTGGACAAAGTTAGGCTCCAAATGCAAAGGTATACCATTTTATGGGACCCAAAATCAAAATATCCCCTTTCTTTTTGGCTCCATCTGCACAGCCTTCTAAATTTCTTACTACAAAATCAAAAACTCTACTCTTTTACCTTTTATTTCTCGTTTTCTCTTGCGCAATGGTTTTACTCGATCTCAAGTTGCCTTTTTCGAAAGGTTGAGTATCCAAAATCCGGTTTATCAGTAGAGCTACCTCTAGGATTTTTTTTTTTCAAAACCAGACCAAGTTCATAATCTTAAAGGTTTTACTCACAACAACACATTAATAGCAAAAGACATTTTAAAAACGATTGTTGTCTGGGTAAAGTTTCTGAATTTACAACATTTTCATCATAATGATGAGTACATTATAGCTCAAATTGGAAATCACCTAGGATATGTTTCGGAACTTCATCCTAGAAAGGCTATTCCTTCTCAGGGGGAACCAATAATGGCTAGAATTCATATTAACATAGAAAGAAAACTCATACCGATAGCTATGGTCAAAGTGGGTAGCTATCCTGAATCTTTGGTGGCTTTCATTTACATGGACTTACCTTTGAAAGTCTGTAATTTCTGCAACAGACTTGGTCATATTGAAGAGATATGTGCTATCAAATTAGGGCTGCCTTAGAGTTGGGCCTCAGAATTTTTAGGGGTATTTAAATAATATTCCCTAATAAATGAGCAGATAGATAGAGACCTTGCATCGGATGCGGGTATGGACTCTCTCGAACCATTTATCACACCCGATTCAGTTCTTCAAGCCCATCAATCCCTTTTAGATGACATCTCCATTGACTCACCTTTAGTCATCTCTTCTAAGGAAGAAGGAGGTGAAAATATAATCTTCTCTGATTCAATTTTAGGGAAACGACAGCGTATTTGGGATTCTCCTCCAAGACCTCTCTTCTCCCCTCTTCCTCTTTATCAAGACATCTCTGATTATGATTTTAGGGTTAGAAGTACAAGGCTTCTTCAAGATGTCGAAAATCAAATCTATCTTACAAAAACAAATGGTTTTTGTCCAATCTAACGGCTTTTAATGCTCCTCTTTGAGAGATCTACGATTAATATTGCTTTTCAAATGCAGAAAAGTGGTGGAGATAAATCGTGGCTCAAAATACACCCCTTTCTTACGCCCTCATCCAACCGTTAGGAGCATCTCACGTACACAACCTTGAAAATAAAACGCACAGAAGTCTCCCAGCCGTTTCAAATTCGGCTATCAATGTGATTTTTATAAAATATTTTGTCATTCTTTGTCGAATGGAAGGTTATGAAGCTCACAACACCGACCGTTTTTATTCTTTTCAATCAATGAAATTAAACCCATAGGCATGAAGAATCACGATCTGTTGTAATCCCAGTTCAATAGAATAAAACCCATACGCATGAAGCATCTGTCAAATGGATCCTTCGTAATCCAGGTATCTTAAATTAGTTTTTATTTTTATTTTTTTCCCCAAATTTTCCGTTCTCCTCAAAAACTGAATTTATCTTTTGATTTTTTGAAAATATTTGATTTGATTCAGGTAATATTACATGTTTGTGAGAAATTCATTTTACCAGATATCAATTTGCACCCATTGAGTGCTGACCAATCAACTAAGATGACATAACATGGTCTTGGAGGAGTCTTTCAGTTAGATTGGAAACTCTTAGAAATGGTTCCAAATGAGCCTTGGATTTCAATTTGTTATTTTTCGTAGATAATGTTAATTTTTATTTTGTTTTGATCGATTGTTTTGATGTTAATTTTTGTTTGTGAATTGTGTATTGTGTTTGAGAGCCTGGGAAGTAACGATACAAGAAAAATATTTGTAGCGATGCTTCTGGCCAAATGCGCGGTGGTACTGTAGGGTTGGTGAAGCTTGGAAGGAGGCTGATGTAGATACAAGACAAGAAGTACGATCGTCATCTTCGTCCTTTAGTTCTCGGCCTTGCGGTAATTATTAAACTTTAAATGTGATTTATACCATGTTTCGGCATTGATACATGTTTGGCTACAACTATGTTTAGACAATCATCTTAATTTCAGTATCCGGAATTTTGTAAATTGGGCGCTATTGTTTTTGTTCACATACAGAAATCAGAAAGATTGAGTTTATCTAATTGCAGAAAACTAGGTTGTACAAGATGGAAGTAATGCTCTTTTCTCTGTTCTTTTGTTCTCCAAAGGTGTCCACTATTTGCGGACCATTGGAGCACGAAAATCAACAGGTAAGGTAGTTGGTTTCTTATATTTGATTTTCAACTTTGTGGAAATGCTGATGATAAGGTGAGGATGGTTTATCGATGGTAAAACTTTGGCTTTACATAGAGATCAAAGTGATTATTCGTATGCGCTGACGTATTAGTTAGAAATGTTTAAGAAATATGTGGCTCATCAATTTCGCATAAGATTTTTTTGGTTGTTCTTCACATAAAATAATTAGAGTTCACTTGATATTCTTAAGTTGGCTCCTTCTAACATTATTAGATGTTAAACTCGTATGAAGGAGTCTGATAGCATTTGAAGATGCAATTATGACACTACAGAAGAAGCTAACAGAGGTGCATTTCTCTGAGTTTTGAAATTAATGGATTGAGTTTTGAACATGGAAAGCTATATTAGTGGCCATGATGCTCAAAAAAGCTCTACACTTTTTTTAAGAATCCCCTCAAAACACTAAAGTAATTGTTGAAGAACCTTTTTTGAGGTCAGCATACATGTTTTCTCTTATTTTGTTTTAGAAGTCTTTTGATGACACTAATTAAATGGGCTACAATTTAGAAGTCTTTTGATGACACTAATTAAATGGGCTACAATTTACTCACCGGTGGAAGTGAAAATGCGTTAAGCTCATATATGACTATACAAGTGGATGTCGTATGTCAAATCCATCCTATTTAACTGATACACTAAATTTTATACTGCATAGATTTGAAAGTTAGCCCGAAATATGTTGTTAGTTGTGAATGGGGGAGCTACAGTAGGATATCTGTATCATAGCACCGAATTTTGAATGAATTGTTTCTTTTTTAGTTGTTATATTTGAGTCGGATATAGTGGTTAGTTAGCCCGAAACGTGTCTTGCTGGACCTCCATTTGATTTTTCCGTTGGTTTTTTATTTATGTATTTGACTCTTTCCATGCTATGTGTTCTGGATTTGAAAGTCTTCTTATATGTATTGTTTCCTTTTTAGTTGTTGCACCAAGCAGAAGACACCCAAATATGCGCAGGAAGGATAAAATTCTGAAGAATCACATTTACCCAAGGATGTGATGGGCGATGTTTCGTATTCTGTTGTATGGGATCAGGCAACCCAAGTTTTAGATGATACTCTCTCTAGAGAAGGTACGGTATTTTCAGTGATTCATATGCTCATACGCACTCCACTTTTAGCTTGGTGCTCATTGATGTCGGGAACCCAGTTTGGCTTGGTCCTGTATTATTGCTTGCTATGTACATTTCTCACATATAAGGTTTCCATCTCTTTTTAACATTTTTATTAGACTCTTGTACAATGAGTTAAAATGGGAAGCTTTTGTACAAAACATTCTTACTGGGTACATCTTTTGTTATAACTCATTGATTGCTATATGAGAACTCATCATGACATGTCCTTTTTAATAAAATTTCGGTTTCATCTTAGATTGGTGGATGTACTTCTGGGTACTCCTATTGTGTTATGAAATCACGATACCGCTGTGATCATGCATGTTGGGAGAGAGAGGATGTAAACCAAATGTCATGACCTTTAAGATGTACTTTAGTAGGATTACACTTTGAGTAGGGTGAACCCGTTAGTTGGCACCTCGATACAAAAATTCATGTGCTTCAAATGTCATAACCTTATACACATTGGTAAACTCATTTTACCAAATGTCATGACCTTTTTAATAAAATTTCGGTTTGTTGCCAGTATCTCTGAAAATTGCATGCCAAGAGAACCAACTACGTAAAATTTGCATCCAACAGTTCTCTTCTAGGGAAGTTGTGGTTCCAGACTCGGGCGTGTTCCATTTAATTTATCTTCTTTTTTTTATTGGTTTCAAATCACCCAACTACGAATAGGGTATGTTTGTAAGGTCAGAAAAGACTTACTTCTTATCATTATGATCAAATCCTGCATCTGATTATTTATTTTTGTTACCCATCTATTTTTGTGCCGACACGAATAATAGGACTAATCCGAATAGTAAGTAGTTATCTTAGTATGATAGGACTAATCCGACTCCGAGTAAGTTAACTAGCTAACTATCGGTAATACTGAAAGCAAATCAGCACGGGCCGTTACGGCACGGGTCATTTACTAGTTTTATTAAGAGTTATTTTGTAAAAGGGTCGTAACTTTAGGGCCTAATTAGGATCTGGGTCGTGAAAGTTGCAGTTAATGTAAAAGGGTCGTAGACTGACTGTTGACCGTGAGTGAACTGTTAGGTGACTTTTTAAATTTGCCAAAGCTACGGACTGTCAACTGACCAGTGTTGACTGTTTTGAGTATTGTCAATCCTGTAACTCTTTAGTCCCTTTCCGTCTTCTTCACTCGCTGATACTGAAATCATGTTTGGTTCTTCTACTCGTTCTCTCTATCAATTATGCTCGCAGGAAAGAATATCGTATGAGAGATTTGTTAGGATGCAATAACTGATTAGGAATTAAGGTTTTTTTTTAAAACCGAAATGAAAAGCCAAAACAGCTCGGACCTGGGTTCTTCAAATTTTACAGTGGGTTTAAAATTGAGTTTGTATGCAAAACTTGTATATGAGATACTGCCCCAATCAACTTCTGTGTCAATTTGAAAATTGAATAAAGGGTCTTCGTATTAATGATCTAGTGCCCACAGTATGGATCTTTTGGCTAATTAATCTGGCTGCATGCAATTCTTATTTTCTTAGAGTTTCAGAGAACGAAATGAAATTAGCAGACATGTTGAAGTGATAACAAGGGGAAGGCTTTCCAATATCCAAGCTCCTGAATCGTTGGGTCCTGATGATTTTTAACGGAAAATTGTTATTCCCGGTGGGTTTGTTATGCATAGATCGAAGAACTTGTGTTGTTATGAAATATTGGTAAAACTTTTCAGTAGTATCTGAGTATGCAATGAAGGTGTTCGACGAAATGTCACTATTATGCCGGCTAAGTTTTTAAATTAGTTGGTTTAAAATGTAATTCAACAATTTCTTAAGGGCGTTTTCCTAAATTAATTGGACGGTCAAACTCAGTATTCGACCCTTTGGCATCAATTGCAACTTTCACGACCCAGACCCTAATTAGATCATAAACTTAAGACCTTTTTACAAAATAACTCTTTTATTAACACCCGAAAATGTAGGTTTTCTTCGTGATGAGGTTATTTCAGTTTTATCTTCACCAGTGTTGGATGATGATTTTATTCCCCTTAACTCATTCTGAGGAGCAATTTTACACTCCGGAAAATTCTGACTTAATCCCATCTTTTGTTTCAAATGATCTTCCAAAACCAGCATTCTGCATAAGTTTCACTGAATCCCCTGTCTCAACTGCATCTGCACACAGTTCAACTGCATCTAATGACTCAAGTCGATTTCTGCCCTAACACTCCCCTCATCCATTTGGAAGGATCAGAAATTTATCAATATGGCTCCTTCAGTGCTCATCCATCATCATCACAGATCAATGACAACCTCTCCTTAGATGACAAGGTTGTGAAACTTCAGGATCAGACTGCAGGAAAAGGGAAAGAAACTATCCATGTAAGTCACAAAATAATCTCAATTTCTTCTGGTTCTAGTGCTTATAATCCCTATTTATTTCCCAAAATCGGCCTTATTGATAACATATTGTCTGTGTTCCATTATAATTGCTTGTTGTTATTTTACTTTGATCTTATGTTTATTTGAGTTGCTGCATACTTCAATCCTTAATATAATTATATAGCAAAGAACTACCCTAGCTAATATTTCTAAAAGGATGAGTAATAATAGACTCGGAAACTTAATACATACAGTCTCTATGTCCCCTTTAGTTATAATACGAAATTTTTGGTTTGGAACACCCAAGGGTGTGGTCGAGAAGGTACTCAACAACATTTGAATCACCTAATTTCTTCTGAGAAACCTGATGTTTTATTTCTTTTTGAGACTAAATCACAAAGAGGTTTAGTGAGTAACCTTCTAAAACCTTTTCTAAACTTTCATATTGTGGACCCAGATAGGATTGCTGGGGGTCTTACAATAGGCTGGATTGATGGATTCCATTTTGAACTCGTTCAATGGAATCTTAACACGATTAATGTTATAGTAAAAAATAATTATAATTCTAAGGAATGGCTCCTAACTTGTTTTTATGGCTCCCCTAAAAGAGAACTAAAATTATAAGTTATGAGACAATTAGAAGACATAACATTTGGAATCAATCAAAATTCAATGCCATGGATGGTCATTGGAGATCTGAATATTATCTTCCATAGCGAAGAAAAAGTAGGAGGTCTGTCTTTTAAGAAAAAAGAACTAAAACCAATTAATTCTTAGAGCAGTGCTAGAAGACTTAGGATTCTCTAGAGACATTTTTACTTGGAACAATAAAAGAGAAGGTAACCCAAACATCAAACAACGTTTAGACAGGGAATTAGCAAATGCTGGATGGAATCTTGAATTTAAGGAAGCACATCTCATTAACATGGTATCCATAGGGTCTGATCATGCTTAGACATTAATACTTCTTCTTTGCAATTGCAACCAGTTTTTAAGTTTTATGATACTTGGCTCAAAGAGCCATCTTGTCTAGAAGTAATAAGAAAGTCTTGGGAAAAGATGGTATCTCTCCTGCTGTCTCTATTTTAAACAACTTGAGTACATTAGGAATTAACTTAAGCACATGGAATAAAAATATTTTCGGAAAACCTGTGAAAATGATCAAAAAAAAAACCCACAACAAATAGAAAATCTAACTGCTAAGCCACAAATGACAAAAACAAGTTTCTATTAAACTCAAAATTGTTAGAACTATAAACATTGTATGATTCACATGAATCTATGGCTAAACAACAGTCTAGGAACTACACAATAGCCTTAGGAGACTGGAACAAAATTTTTTTCCATGTAACAACCCTCAAAAGAAGGAAAAGAAATAATATCGACTACATACAAGATAAAGACGATATTACAGTCAAGAAAAGAGATGCAATATAAGAATTTTTAACATGCTACTTCTCTAAGCTCTTTACCCAACCTACTTCAGTTGAGGCAAATGAAATTTTCTCCCACATACCTTCTTCGATCTCTTCTCAACAAAACGAAGCCTTATTCAGTATACCTTCTGAGGAAGAAATATGAAAAGTAGAGAAACATCTAAAACCAAATAAGGCACCGGGACCAGATGGTTTCTCGGTGAGCTTTTTCAAAAACAATTGGGAAATAATGGGTAGTCATATGGTTAAGGTAATACAATATTTTTTCACAAACAGAGTCTTAAACCAAGACCTTAACAAGACTTTTCTTTTCTTAATCCCTAAAGGTACAAATCCAAAAAATCCCTCAGACTATAGATCAATTAGACTTACTAATAATCCTTTTGGCTAATAGATTGAAAACATCTCTAGACAAAATAATCTCTCCTCTTCAATCTGCCTTCTTAACTTCATACAAGACAAATTACCTAAAACAACGCCCCATTTTATTTTATTTTTATTTTAATTAGTATGGGGCGGTAACTATACCCCCGCCCCATATATTTTTTTGCTTTTTTTTGTTTTTGTTTTTGTTTTTATTATGTGAACAGTGTCTCCGGCTCATCAGGCGTAAACTATATCAACGCCCACACCAAGCGTAATATTTACCAACGCCCCATACCGAGCGTAAACTAAATCAGCGCCCCACACCGAGCGTAATCTTTACCAACGCTCGACCAAATTTAATCGCCCCCCACTGCGTCACTCAACGGACTAAACCCAAATATGGTCCTTTTTTTTACTCTTTAGTCTTTAGTTTTGGTCGCACCGCTGCAGACGCTCTAAGACTGGTTTTCTAAAAAGATACAGTTTAAGATGGACTTTGACCAAGAATGGTGATTTCCAGTAAAGTCTTTTTATGCTAAATTACAAGATCCTACTAACTCTGTAACTACATCAACAAATAAATTCTGGAAAACATTGTGGAGCATGGATACCTCGCAACGGGAAAAAATGTTTATTTGGAAGTGTATCCAGAACACACTACCAACAAGACATAAACTAGGAACAATCCTTAATGTAGAAACAGAATGTATCTTTTGTAAGCATGCCGTAAAAACTACTCAACATCTCTTTTTTTTATTGTGCTTATGCAAAAGAGGTATGGAATCTTCCACCTAACTCTATTTCTCATTCTTCTACTTCTTTCTTAGATATATACAACACTTGGAGACTAGGAACTGAAGATTCAATCTTTATGGCTCTAGCTTCTATAAAATGTTGGTTCATATGGAAAGAAAGATGTTCCAGATTTTTTGAAAACAAAACTTATTCTCCTTCTCAACTAGCTATGTCAATTACAAGAAACTTCACTTATTGGCATCCACAATTGGTCGTTTCCCAAAATGTGCATGAACAAATATCATTAATCAAAGACATCAACTGGAAATTCCCTAAAAAATACACAAATAAAATAAATTATGATGCTTCTTGGTTTTCATCTAAGTCTAATGCTGGATATGCCTTTATTTGCAGAAACTTTACAGGAAATTTCAAGTCAGCAAGCATGGGAAATTTCAGAGCTTTATCAGCAGAAGTAGTAACTCTGCTCGTGACTGTTCAACGGGCCATCTCTAAGAAGATTAAAAACCTGCTCATAGAAGGAGATAACATGGCTATGATCTTATATGTTCAAGGGAAAAAAAGTTCAGTTCAGTGGAAAAGCGTGGTAATTCTGGATGAAGTAATATCACATGCAAAACAATTAGAGTCTTTTATGGGTTTTAAAGCAGTGGACAGGAAACCTAACGAAGCTGCTGATATATTAGATAAAGAAGGGAGCAAAGAAACAAAAAAAAAAGTTTGGGAGGAATCAACTCTGAAAAGATGAGGGTACACAAATACACCATAATCCTTAATTTATCCACCTAAAAGTCCTCTTAACAAAAGTAATTGTTAATGGACAAAGTCGAGACAATACGACAAATCGGTATTCACACTTTGTGTGATCGTCTATGGGTACGAGATCGAGACAATACAACAATCAAAAAGTGTGATTACTTGATAATAGGTTTGGACTTAACCAAACTCTATAGGATCACTATCAAGTAATACGGAGTTAACGTTTGTGTATTTTACTTTTAATTATAGATATAATAAATAATTATAATTATGGAAATAGAAAAGTAAAAGACACAACAATATTTTGTTAACGAGGAAACCGCAAATGCAGAAAAACCCCGGGGCCTAGTCCAGAATTGAATACTCTCAGAATTAATCCGTTATACAAAATCTAACAAACTTCGTATAGTTGACCAAGAAACTAAACCTATAGTTCACCTAGTTTCTTCAGTATCCATGCGCTTCCTACATTCAATAAGTGCACGCACTAGAACATTTCCTTTGGATCGTATTCCAAACAGTAAAGGAACAACAAATATGTTTGGTAACAACTCTCTTGATTCTTACAGATGAAGATATATCAAGTCATAAGAAAAGGCTCTTCTGTTTAATCAATAAACTCATTTGCCTGGTGAGATCAATCTATCCAACAACGACCGAAGTAGCAGAGTTTATATTTGCAATCAATCAATATAGAATCAAACAAGAAACTATAAGGTGATGTCGATCTTACACAACTAAACAATCGAATAAATCTGATTCTAGTTGGATCCCAGATGATCAAGGTTTGTGCACACACAAAGATATAAAAACCAAATCAGAAATCTTTTTTAATCTTCAATAAACATCTGCACAACACCACTTGAATCTCTTATGATCAATCACATACATAACGGAGTCTGTTAACAATAGATTATCACAAGACCTCTTTAGATCTACAAACAGTTCTAAAGATCCCGTCGACACTTCGATCTAGTTTGAGTGAATCTTATATCAGAAGAGAAGATTCTCAAGAATAAACAAACTAGGTGCAATCAAAGTTCAACAACCGTTAGTCAATCAAATCAGTCGAAAACTAAAATAAACTGCAATTATCCAGTTTCCCACCAGCGGTACTCGTAGATCGCTTCTTGATCCCATAGAAGTATTTAAACGAGCTGTCATAAGAGATTTCGCATAATTAGTGTACTTTCCTCTCCGAATAGACGGTTCCACCAGAAACAACAAAAAGATGAAGTTTGCCTGGCTCTTATGATAGTTTTCTCGAAATGCAAACTTGGGTATTTATAGACCAAAGATGTTTGGACACCAAGGAATTTCCAAAACCGAATTATTCTTAAGATATGCAATGAATTTCCAAATCGGTTTTCATAATTCCTGGTAATGCTTTGTCCAATATTTTACGAAATCTCACTAGAAAATCTCCAATTAGTATATGCACATTACCAATTTTTATTTTCCAGAGATATGCATTTAATTTCTGGTAATTAAAAGCATATAAAACTAACAACCTTAATTAAAAGATTCTTAATTTATTTCGTTTCGGGATCTCCTTGAGTGGTTGAACAATCAAAATGGGAGCAACTACATTTTGGAGCGATTGGACAGAGGCCTAGAAAATCAACAATGGTTAAACCTCTACCCATATGCTCTGGTTCAAAATTTACCTAGAATTTGTTCTGACCATGCACCAATCCTTCTCAAAGAAAAATCCATTCCCCGTCCTATCCAAAAAAATAAATCAGAATGGAACATCTCTGGTTCCTTCACCCTCACTTCCAACAGATTGCTATATCTGTATGGAATGAGGCTCAACACCCATCACCTCCTCTAAACCTAATCCACAAGATGTCTAATAATACAAATACGTTGCAAATATGGAGCTAATAAACCTTTGGGTACTTACCGAACCTAATTCGGGAAGCGAAAAAATAAATTCAACATGCCCAGCAACATTGTGCAACATCGGTTGGCCCAGCTCTACTTTTTTGGCTCACAAAGGAACTGGATGCCCGAAACTCCCACCTCATGTTATCACACTATTAACATTTTTTTTGGAAAAAACAAGCAAGAGTTAATTGGCTCAAAGAAGAAGATCTAAACACCACCTTTTTTCATACCCAGGCAACAATACACAGGTGTATCAACCACATCAAGCAACTGCAAACAGATACCGGAGCCTGGGTGGATACCCAACAAGGAATTGCAAACACCCTAATCCAACATTTCACAAAGAAATATCAGGCTCCACCAACCAACATAGACATTAGTTTGTTTTAATGCGTACAGCCACAGCTCTTGGCACACCACAAAAGCAATTTACTACAAGAAGTCATTGAAGCAGAGATCAAACGGGTATTATTCTCAATAGACTCGGACAAAGCGCTTGGCCCTGATGGGTATACCAATAAGTTTTTCAAATTTCTTTGGAAAAGTACGGGTAATCACATATAGAAATGGTCACCTTCTTCTTTAAACAAAATCAGTTACCAAGTGAAATGAACCACACCAACATAACTCTCATACCCAAAAATCATGCACCTTCTCATCCCTCTCACTATAGACCCATCGGGTTATGTAATGTGGTTTACAAAATCATCACGAAGATTTTGGTGGATAAAATCAGACTTATTCTACAGTTTATAATCATTCCCTTTCAAATATCTTTTGTACCCAATCGAGTAATTCATGATAACATTGCAATGGCTACGGAGGTTTTCCACCATATTCGAAAGACGAAGGTTAGGAAACACCCTAAGATCGCGATGAAACTTGACATCACAAAGGCTTACGATTCTTTTGACTGGGGTTTCATTAAAAAGGCCATGGCGGCTTTGGAATTTCCAAAGGAATTCGTTAGTTGGATACTAACCTGTGTAACCATGGTGACGTACTCAATCATTGTTAATGGTGCACCTTTTGGACATATCACACCGACAAGGGTACTGCGCCAAGGTGACCCGCTTTCACTATACTTGTCCATACTATGTGCATAAATCTTCTCCACTAATCTAGGGCATCAACAACAGCTTGACAACATCAAAGGACTCAAAATGGCTCCAAATATCACCACTCTTGTGCATTTGATATATGCAGATGATTTGTTACTAACCTGCGTAGTAGAACCAAAGACATGCAATACAATATTAAGGATTCTTACAGCCTACTCAGCTTCGGTAAGCCAACATATAAAAAGAGATAAATCCTTAATTATTCATCACCCATACCTACAATAAGAGGAGATACATGGACTACAAAGCTTCTTTGAGATTCCGACGGCCCAACACCCACCAATGTATTTGTGGGTCCAATTCAAAAGATGGAGAAGGAGTTCTCATACGCATACAGAGCTACTTAACAGATTAGAAAGGAAAACAAAGGTTTGGATATCCAAGTGCGTGAATCAGGCAGGAAGAGAGCTTCTCATCAAAACTTCTTTACTACCGACGGCAAATCATGAGATGTAAACCCAACTTTTGTCGGTCCATGTTCACAACAAAATTGATAGAATCACCAGAAATTTCTTTTGGGGGCATGATAAAAACACAAGAAAAATGCACCCAATTGGATGGCAAAAGGTCAACACAACGAGAGATATGGGAGGTACTGGAATCAGGCGCAGTAGAGAGAACATAACCAAGCCCTGCTGATGAAAAAAGTATGGCAAGTACATGGAGATGACAAATCCATCTGGGCAACTATGGCACGCAACAAATATTTAAATCATCACCACCAACTTCTGAACCAGCCAATATCAAAACCTAAACACTCAGCAAGCCCAATGTGGAAATCTTTATTTAACCTAGCTTTTTTTTTGCAGGAACATTGTTCAATCAAAAGAGGAAATGGTCAGGAAACACAGTTAACTAGTAAGTGGATACCTCACCAACCAATCACACTCATCACCCCACCTCTACCAAATATCATGGTGTCTACCCTCATCAATACCAACTACAACACTTGGAACCATGAACTCATCCACACCAAGTTTCCACCAAAAAAATCTCTCACACCATTACAAGTATCCATCTACCACAACCACCACAACCTGATACGCCATACACATCAACTGGGCAATACTCGACCAAAACAGGATACCAAATACTCTTAACCCATCAAACCAAACCAAAATTAACCCAACTTCCAAGATAATCATATTCATGGTCACCCTACTTCCCCAACCACAAACAACCAAACTCCAAATGTATTCCCACCTTCACCCCACAACCACACCCATTTGGAATTTGGAGTGCATACCCAAAATCCGACTTTTCTTATGGAAATCCACCTTGGAAGGACTACCCAATACCAAATACTCTTAACCCATCAAACCAAACCAAAATTAACCCAACTTCCAAGCTAATCATATTCATGGTCACCCTACTTCCCAAACCACAAACAACCAAACTCCAACTGTATTCCCACCTTCACTCCACAACCACACCCATTTGGAATTTGGAGTGCCCACCAAAAATCCGACTTTTCTTATGGAAATCCACCTTGGAAGGACTACCCACTTTCACCATCTTGGCACAAAAACACATCGTCACTTCACCATTGTGCCCTCTATGCCACACAACACCAGAAACAGCACAACATATGATTTTCCAATGCCACATATCCTCCATCATGTGGCAACTCATCCTCTTGGAACTCAACCATCAACCCCAGACAAACCAACGGCAGAACAGATATCAACAGCCAACAACCAACATGAAGCAATGGATCACACGCTTTCAAAAGAGATAAAGGCTACATTCGCCTTTATTTTATGACATCTATGGTTTGCACATAATGCAACGGTATATTGACAAAATAACCAATCACAAATTCAGATAACTCAAACAATCAAGGTAATGAGGGAAAAATTAATACAACTGGGATAAAAATACCACCGAATGCCAATCCTACCAGGTATGCAACCGTATCCACACAATTAAAATCAAAACACTACAACAACAACGACAAAAATTTTGGTTGGATGGGAGGCACCGCCTGACACATGGATCAAAGTCAACACCGATGGAGCGGCAAAAGGGACATCGGGACCGACATGAGCAGGAGTAATAGGAAGAGACATCAATGGAACAGTACTCATTGCAATAGCCGCATCTTTAGGCATCACAACTTCAACAACGGCTGAGACTTGGGGGTTACTACTAGCAGTCAGAATAGCAATTCAACAATAATGGGACAAGTTTTGTTTTGAAATGGATTCACAACTGGTCATTCAATTGCTCAAACAACCGGAAGAATTGCAACTTTGGTACCTAAAAACAATGCTTAAGGAAATCAAAGATCTTATGCACCATATCCCCAGGGATGTCTTAGGCACTAGGCCGTATAGGCAGCCTCCTAGAGCCCCAAAATATTGGGGGGCCAAAATCCTTTTTATTTGTTGTTATAGATAATATGTGACAGTTATAAGTGTTACGAAATTATTTTGTTACAGTTATTTAAAGTATTAGATTAGAATTGTTGTGACAATTATAATTGTTACTAAATGTTTTGAAACATCTATACAACCGTTACTAAGTTTTTGGTTTATGAATCAACATTTCATTTTAGGCATATTTTATGCTAATTTACAAGCTTAAAACCCCAAAATCCAACCAAAAAGGCTGAAAAAATTTAGGCGGCCTTTGACCGTAGAACCGGTTCAAAGTTATCGCTTTAAATATATTTATGTATCTCCCCATAAACTAAAAATATAACTCTGTCTTTGATTTGATAACCTACAAAAAAACCCCATATTTTAAGTTCGCCTAGAGCACCCCAAAATGGTAAGACGGCGCTGCATATCCCAACAACGAAGATACAACATGTTTACAGGGAAACAAATCAGGCGGCGGACGAAATGGCGAACCAAGCTGTAACACATCAAACAAGTAACCCAATCTCGGCTTCATGCAAATCTGGCAACACATATGCCCGAACTTCCTTTCCAGCATTATCTATGTTGATAAAATAGGCACCAAATACACTAGAACTGTAACATGTTTTTGAGTTTAAGGAATTGGCTACACCTTTCAAAGAAAAGAAAAAAGTACAAATATTTTTAGTTAACTTTCCACTGTGGTCATCATGGTGTCCAATGAGCTCAGTCTGTGTGGTACTGATTGGGAACGATCAAAAAACAAAAAAAAAAAACAATTAAACTATTATATTTTACATTGCATCAGGACGTTGGTTCCTAATGTAATTAGTACTTCCGTTGAACAGGGGACTAAAGAATTGTATTGCTTAATTATACTAATAAATGAAATAATGCTTCTGTACAAATAAAGAAGATACAGAATAGGTGAGAAGAGAATACGGGAGTTGAATCCCCTTTTTATTTCTTTTAGCGACTTCTCGCGAAGTCCCGTTACACAATCAACAACTTGTGGCTATTTATAGCCCAAGGGAGAATATCAACTTTGTACGTGAGGGGACCATGTGTCTCATGATGTGGCAATACATAAAATGTCCAATAATAATGTTTATCTCCTAAACATGTTTATCTTCACGCCTTATAGAACAATCCGGATGGTAGAAATGGTAGGCCACCCATACACTTACGTGTCCATATAACACTCCCCCTTGGACCACCATTTCTTGTCAAAATTTTTCTCTATTGGTTTTAAAGTGATGATGGTCGTCACGAATTTTCTCCCGTTGCCGAAACCGTGTTAGGAAAACCATTTAGGAAAAACCTGAACTTGGAGTGAGATTGGTCACTGCCATGAAATGCTTCTTCTGTCAAAGGTTGCGTCAGGAAAACCATTTAGGACAAAACCTGGGTGCCGCATATTTAGAACCTCTATGGATATGCATGTCATTAGATGGTGATCACCGTTCTAAGATTTTTATCTCATTAAAAACCTCGTCAGGAAAATCCAGAGGGACAAAACCTGAACGTATGAAAACATGAGTTCTCAGAACTATGATAAAGCCGCAGATGTTGCCTCGTTAAAACCTTTCCCCAGAAAAAACCCAGAGGAATAAAAAACCAGGACGAAGGAAAAAGAGTACAACACGTCGAACAGCGGATAACCGTGGACTCGCATGCCTCATTAAAACCTTGACAAGGAAAACCCAGTGGGACAAAACCTTGACTAAGGAAAAAGAGTACATGACGTAATGTCCAATATGCTCATATCCATAGTCTTCCATGGCTTTACTCCCCCTGATGAGAAGCCTTCTCGGTTGATCATTATGCCCGGTAGTACTTCTTAGAGTTCGAACCATCCTTTAAAGACTTCAGCAGCTCCAGCTTTCTTTAGTTGAGAAAATCAGTTTGATTTTCCTCTGTGAAATTTCTTAATGATCATCTGGTTGTGCCAGCATTTATATATTCTCCACTAGCTTTGTATGAACAATCATAATCGATCGGAGGATAAACGAGTATCCTTTTTTAAAAAAAAACTTTTAGCTAGGAAAATATTTAGCTTCTTCAACGACCCTTCCAAAAATCAAAACTTAAACAATATGATTAGTTCTTCTCTATGGGAGACATCTAGCGATCCTTTAAGCAAAAGATCAAGCTTAATGGTACCACGAAGATGAGGGAGACTTTTTTCGGACCAATGTCTCGATATTGGTACTGGATAGAACCAGACTTATACGTTTTACCGCAAACCCAATATCAGGTATCTATGGCTTATTTCAGCTAATATACCATTTACACATCTTTTGTGTAATACAAACCACAAAGGGATACATCTCTTTTGTTAAAATGTAAATCGATCAATCTTAAAAGTAAGAGATCGATTGACTGTAATCATGCTAGCTTATCCATTTAAACATGTCTAAACCTTTAAGGTTGACGAAATTAAAGGACTTCAAGCTATAATGCTCAACTAACATATTGAGACCTTTTTTTACCGAGATTTTCATCTCGAACTTATGCTTTAAGCATTTTTGTGCTTTGGAGAATTCTTCAGAAGTTCCAATAAGGTAGATGTTGTATATATCAAATCTAGTAAATGCACAATATATGAGCACATAAGATGGTTCACATATCCCTGGATAATAAGCATTCACTTAGACGATTGACCATGTTCGTCTTTATAGGGCAAATGCATATGACATGGTAATTCTGCTGATAGGTGAAAACCTTCAGGAATTTGTCTGCGGTTATCTGTATCATGTTTTTACACAGATTCACAATAACCACATCTTCTAGATGCACGTCGAGTCCTTAAAATACTTCCAGACAAATACCAAAGAGGTAGTTGCATCCATAATAGGGAATATGTTACAAAGAAATCCATCTCAGGTTCCTATAAAAGACTTTGTGCCATTAGTTGACTTTTTTTTTACTATGCACATACACCCACCTGTAGTCACTAGGGGTTACATTATCGGGTGTTGGAACTGTAAACACTTGTCTGTGGACAAGAGTAGCTCACATTATCGAGTGTTCTGGTTGCAATATCCAAAACCATGCATTTTATGAGAAATTATTATTATACCTGAATCTCTCCTTTCCCGTTTAACCAATCATTCCTTTGATGACAATCTTATAGAGAGTGGTTCAACGCCAACATCATCTATGGCAGTATCAGTGGATACTTTGACTATATCATCAACAATCATTGGATTACGATCACAAATTTCTCTATTTTATGCATACCTTAAGGAAATCCTCTCATTTTGAGGTTCCACAACTTTTACAGAGATATTCTCTTGTTAAGAGAACTATACTCAGAGAAATTAGATCTTCCTCTAATAGTCTCTTTGAGAGTGTATGACCAGAATATCGCTACAACGATATTCCTGCGATATTAACAACGCTTCTACGAGCATCACAACCAATCCTTTAACAACGTCTCACGAGCGTCACAGAATACTCAAGAGAAACTGACGATGAAAGAAGTAAAAGAAGAATACGTTGATCTTGCGATGGTCATCGTTCTTGCGATGAATAATATTATAGTAATTGCGATGAGATCGCAGAATAGATCCGAAATAGGAGGAAAACTTAGATGTCATCCATTATGTAAATCCCTATATAAAGGGCTCGATAGATCCAGAAAAGGATGATGTGTTTTTGAGAGTTGAAAGAGTTTTGAGGAGAGAGAAACTTCAAGAGAATATTTGTAATCTTGATTTCTTCCAATTCTGTAAACATTTCTGAGATTTGAATAGTAAAGTGTCGTTTAAATCTTTGAAGTTTAATTGATTTCCAATAGATTTCTATAGAATCTTAACAAGGGTGTAGTGTGGGAATTCCTGCAACTACATTTTGGCACCCGAAACAGGGAAAATCAAGCTAAGAAATCTCTAATTAAAACTTGAAAATTTGAAGAAATTGTTAGAATTGAAGAAATGGCTAGAAGAAGAAGAAACACATCAGAACCACTAACAACTGTGAGGAGAAGTAAAAGACTTGCAGGTGAAGTAACAGGAGAATTAGAAGAATCTTTAAGGATAAGATCAGGAAGAAATAGAACAAGAAATGAAGCAGAAAGTTCAATTCAACAGCCGAATCAACAAGCACAAACGCAAGATAGGGATGTGGATTATGATAGAGTGAGTGTGCATACTTGGAGGTCAGATTCGATAGAAGAAGCATAAAATCGACAATTGAGAAATGAAGAAGAAGGAGAAAGGAATCAAGAAATGGTTGGAGGATTAATTCATGAAGAACGTGAAATAGTAGATGATTTGACAAAGAATACAAGAAGAAAGAAGATTAGAGGCAGAAGAGCGTGCGAATTTAACAAGACAAAATCATGAGCTAAGAATGGAGAATTTGAGGTTACAAAGAAGGAAATCAAGAAGTACTGTTAGATCAAATTCAAGATCATTCAGAGAAGAACCAAGGCAAAATTCCCCTATAAGAAATGTTAGAGAAAATACTCGAGGAGAAGTGCAAAATAGAGAAGAAGAGATAATTGGTGATCGTTATAATCCGCGTGACAATAGAAATCAAGAGGGAAGAAACAACCAAATTTAAGAAGAAAATCCAGAAAAAGGAAGGAGGAAATTACATGGGCGAGAGAATCAAAGAAATCAAAGAATGATTGAAGAAGAAATTGAGAGACATTACGCTGAACAAGCACGTCTAGCTCGCGAGAGGGAAAGCTTAAGGGAAGAAGTAGAAGAACATGAATTTCGAGAAGCAGTGCGACAAAATAATCATGAAAATCGAGAGAGGAGACGTACGCAAAATTGATACAATGGTAATATTCAAGAGGAGTATGATAGGATAAAAAGGAGAATAGAGAGACAACGAAGAGAAATGAGGAGAAATGAAGAAATTCGCAGAGAAGAAGATGAAAGAGAAAATCACAGAGAAAGACGAGATGATGATGAAGAAGTAGATGCACAATATCTCGCAAGACAAGAAAGGAAAGAACGCAGGAGAAGGGAAACAGCATTAAAAAGGACAATGGAACAGAACTCAGCTGAGAATGAGCAAATATTGAGAGAATTAGCAGAAATGCGAGGAATGATAAACAATAGAAGAGAAGGAGGTAGAATGCAACTTTATGAAGCTATTGAAGAAGCTGCGAGAACTCCATTTACTCAAGAAGTACAATTAAGAGGGATACCTCCAAAATGCAATTTACCAGCATTTTTGATGGAACTACTTGTGTTGTTCAACACGTCAAAGCTTATGTTAGATGTATGCTACAGTGGGAGAATCATGATGCTATGCTATGCAAATATTTTGCATCCAACTTAACTGGCGAGGCATTGAAATGGTTCGAAAGATTACCAAAAAATACCATAACTTCTTTTGATCATTTACAAGCTACATTTTTAGGAGTGTATATTAGCAACAATTCATCGCGGCCGGGTATTGAAGATGTGTTTGGGTTAAAACAGAGAGTTGGTGAGAGTATGAAACATTTAACCATAAGATGGAAGACAATGTGCAGTGAGATGGCAGGAATAGTTGATGAGAGATATCTTATCTTGTGTTTTATTAATGCAATGTTCGCAACCAATCTATTGTACATACAAATTTTCAGAGTCAAGAATACAATCACTATGACTGAACTGCGAGAACTACAGGAAGAGTACATTGCCTTGGAGGAGAAACAAAATGAGATGGAATCATATCCAATCGCGAGCACCAGCTCGCTAGCGACAGGTGGAAGTTTGCTCCCTAAAATGATAAATAATGTGGCGAGCACCTCGCAGCCACAACAAGAAAAGGTGGTAATTGATAATCAACAAAAATTGGTAGCGATGGGCAGTCGAGATCAAGAAGAATATGAAAGAGAGAAGAATTATTACAATCGTAGTGGGAATAATAAGATTCAAAGACTTGATCAGCCGCAAGAAACTTATGGCGGACAAAGGCAGAATAACTTTAGAGGGCAAGGAAATCAAAAGATAATATGGGAAGAAATTAAGATGCCACCTCTTAATTCTAGCATAGAAAAAATTTGGGAAGCTATTATTCTAATGGATAATATACCTTCGCCATGGAACATGGGGAAAGAACCACATCCAAGCAATCGAAGTCAAGAATTTTGTCCTTACCATCACTTTCATGGTCATTCAATAAATGATTGTAGGAATGTAAAGAGGATAATTTTGAGGATGATTGATTAGGGGAAGTTAAATCACTTTCTAGTAGAACATCCACAACCTCATCAACTACCGCCAGAGACCAAACTCATGAGAGTGAATGTTGTAAAAGGAGCAGAAACATTCGTGATAGAAGTGGGGGCTAAAGCAAAGAATTTATTTTGTAACTCCATTTTGCATTCATTCAGAACTATAAAAGATTTCCATGATAATGTTTTAAGTAGAGTCTTCGCGAGAAATACAGATGGAAGAGAGATAATGAATATAGCGAGAGCCTCGCCATTAGAAGAATGGAAGAAACAAACTCTATCTTTCACTGCGCAAGATATACCAGAGCTTGGCGAGAAGCATGACAACCCATTGGTAGTACGATTAGAGATAAAACCAAAGAAGATACAAGAGGAAGATGAAGAAAATAATGGTAAAATTGAAGACTCTTGGGCCATCAACAAAGTATTAATAGATACTGGGAGTTCAGTTGATATCTTATTCTATCATACCTATACAACCATGGGCGGAAGATATGAAGATTTGATACCATCAACATATAAAATCTATGGATTTAACGGTACATCTAACAAACCAAAGGGGTAAATTGAAATGCAAATACCGTTAAAAGGAATATCTTCAAAAATCTTATTCTGTGTTGTGGACATTGAATCACCTTACAATGCTTTGATTGGAAGACCTTGGTTACACGGGATATTGGGTGTAGCATCTACTTATCACCTGTGTATCAAGTTTCCTCACCCCAAAGGTGTTGGAATTATTAAAGGAGATTGGGGAGAAAGCAAGAAATGTTATGAAATCGATATGAAATCTTGCGAAGAAAGAGCTGAAAAGAATAGCAATTGGAAGTACAAAATCAAACAACAACAGAGGTGTGAAAGGCTAATGATTGATACAATAGAACGGAAAGAGGATGTGAAAGCTGATGGCGAGCGTCTCGCAGAAAAAGAAACAACAAGAAACGTAGCGAAAAGCAAAAAAAATAGTAAGTAGAGAGGTAAAATGATGAACTTTAGAGAATTCTATGAATGATTTGTTTAAAGAATATGTAATTGAGCAGAATTTTCGGCTTGAAAGAATCGCAAGATTTTACAAAAAACAAGAAGATCAAAGTTATGAAATTCTATCAGAGTTATAATACTCGCGAGAAACGCGAATAAAATTTCGCAGAGATTAAAGAATGGGACGAACCTTTATGGCGTGCACCCTAGTTCGCGAATAAAATTTTGTAAAAGGAAAATGTAAGACCTACGAGCACGTCATAGGAGGGGGTATCTCTTGACATGATTCAGGGGTAAGGTTATACCGCTGCTGGATCCTGAGTCATACAGATGTTGGGGTTAAAGAAAACCTATCCGAGAGAGAGATCTTGGATTTACAACTATATATGGTTATACCCTGGTTGGACAACATAGAATCTCTCCCAAGAAGAAAACCCCACTTAGGGTGCAGTCTTGTAACTATAAGCCATATAGTCATAAAGGACAAGAGGCTGCGAAAACAGCTGGTTGTTGATAAATCTGGATGAGAGGATCTAGTCTTGTATGGCCGATGTGCCCTCCTTGAAGGGGCAACCATGGGGAAGATAAGGGTGGCACCCTCCATTAGGGAGATGATAAGTGTCTTAAGACGGAAATGTCATGGGGATTTATGATCGCAAGAACATTTAGGCCTGTCATATTGTCGCGTAACGTAAATTATACAGAGGCAACAAGACAAAAGTTAAGATGAGATCAATGGGTTTTTACATGAAAATGTAAAGACGTCTTGCGATTTCATCGCAAGACGGAAATGTCACGAGGCTTTGATCTCGCGAGAGAGCTTAGACTTGTTATATTGTCGCAATACAATCAAAGAAGAAAGATAAGGCAAGATCAATGGGTCAATACGTGCAAATGTAAATACGTCCTGCGATTTTGTCGCAGAAAGAAAGAGCGTGGCAAATAAGACCTTTAATTAGGAAGGCGTAATAAGACCACAAGATTACTGCGATAATGCTCGCAGATGTTATGAGAATTGCGATTTCACGCAGTTATTGCTGGCGATAGGATCGCCAATATTAAGGAAAATTTTATTTACCAATAATATCTAATCTTTAATCAATTTTTTATATCACAGATGAATAATAGAGGCAAGTATGGGAATGCATGAGAACGATGAAATTATTATTCATCTCTCATATAAAAATTGTATAGATAAATGCACGCAGATAATTAAGGAATAATAATTATATTGATTGATTGACTTGCAGAAAAAGAACTGTTTTCTGATTCATATAGGTAGAAGCAAGATAAATTCACAAAATTGAAGAAACTCATAGCAATGTTACAGAAAGAAGAAAATAAATATACAAGGAAGATAGAGGGAAAAAGAAGAACTAGCTAGATTCATCACCAGATTTCTCCCTTTCGTCATTATCATCATTATCTTCATTCTTATCAGATTCTTCTCCTCCACCAGATTTTTCTTCTTCGTCATTATCATTATCATTATCATCCTCAACTTCACTATCAGAGATATTAATATTTGGGATTATTGCGGGGATTTCCTTTGCAAGATCAGGATATATAAAAGGAGAAATTCCATGATCATCGCAGACCAACTTAACGGAATCATTACGAAAAATAATGAGAGATCTATTGAAATTCGCGGTGGTAATGTCAAACTGCTCTTTCAATCGTGAATATTTTTTATTGCGAGCAGCAAGGGTATTTTCAAGTTCCCCAATTCTTTCAAGATATCTTTTTTCAGCTCCTGCGAGAATATATGACAACAAGTTAGAAATTTTGTAAAAAAGAGTAATAAAAACAGAAAGTTAGCGAGAAGAATAACAACAAACAACCTTCTCTTTCAGAAATCATATCTCTAATTAAGGCCGCTTGTTCAACTTGAAGGCTAACATTTACACCTAAGTCATTCCTGGCATTGTCAAGAACCTTCGCATCCCAAGCAAACTCATCATCGCTATTAATGAGGAGACGAGATCGAACTTGAGTCTCCCACGCAAGAAGATCTTCATTCTCGCGGATAAGTTTATCTCTGTCCATTTGAACGTCAAGGAGAGTTTTATGAAAGTCTGCTAGGGTCTTGGATCCCTTCTTGATAGCAAGATCTTTCTCGTCAATGAGATCGCTATTTTTCTGTCTTAATCTATCTATTTCTTTCTTTGAATCAAGATAAAAGCGCTTATATTTGTCAATCAAACCTAAATTGAATCTGTGTTCAATTTTTAAGACATTAATATTGGATCTAAGTTCATCTATGGAAAGAGATTTAATCTTATCATCTAAGAAATTACTTAAAGAATTATTAAGACAGGCAAGAAGAGTATGATCATCTACAGGTTCAGGGAAAGATTGAAAGAGTATGGCCTCATCAGTAAGACCATAAATATCTGCAAGTTAAAAGTGGCCGCTTGAATAAGCTGCGATAGAGTAAAAATAATTAAAAAAGAAAGGAAATTAGTCATACCATATAATTGTTGGTTAGCTCTATCAAGATCAGAGATCTTTTGCTTATCAACCGAAGCTTCAGTCTCCAGCTGTTTATTCTTCTTGCGAAGCTCAATAACTTCAGACTCTAATTTTTGTTTATCCTGGCGAAGTTTAGCATCTTTCTCTTCAGAGCTGGCACATCTTTTATCTAAATCAGAAGCAACAGAAAAAGAATCTCTTCCAACTTGCGAAAGAAGAATATAAATTGAGATCTAGCGATGGAGAAAATATATAAACAAACTGAAGAAATGAAAACTTACCAAATCACCAAGAGAATTCAAGAGACTGGGAATCAACGATCTTGAGATTCCTTGGAGAGAATCATTATCCACCAGAATAGGGGCATCGCAAACTTTGGCAAGAGCTTGGGATGTTTTGTCAATAATTTCATCCTCGTCATTAGAAGTTATGATGTGGGAAATATCACTAAAAATTCTGGACAAATGAGTCATTGAAGAATCAGAATCAGAAGAATTTTGTATTGATGGAAAACTGCTAACATTAAAACCCTCGTCATTATTATCTTTATCAAGATCAGCACTTGGATTTTCTGGAATTGGTTGAGGAGTTGAAGAAGAAGTAGGTTGAGTTTTCCTTCTTTTTGGTGGAGGATCTCTAGATTCTTCATTGCGAGGGGTAGAAGACTTTCCCCTGGAAGAAGCAGTAGATTTATCTTTTGAAGACTTCCCAGATTTCTCTTTTGAAGATTTCTCCTTGGTTTTTGCGGGTATTAATGGTTCTAATTCTTCGATATCCTGCTAGCACAGATGAAGATAAGAAATAGGGGCAACAATATATTGTTAAAATTTATGAAGAGATATTTCTTACTTTATCCGTGAAAGATTTCAGAGCCAAGAAGGTGCTAGGTTTCCTAAGAGATTGGTAGCTGAGTTTCATTATATCAATCTGAGAAAGATCAAAATAGTTAGCGAGAATATAAAGAAGACAGTGAATGATAATAATGTAAAAAGTTGAGAGAATATACTTCTTTAGATCTCTCAGGCCAATTAAAGACCCAAGGTTGATATTATGCAAGACTCGCGGGAAGTTCGCGAGAACCATAAATATAAGGACCCTCGAGACACAACGGAAAGATAAACCACTTATCATCGCTAGAATGGTGAGGTCCATGGTTAGTTTTCGTGTGAAAATCAATATCTAGCATGAGAGCTTCATCGGAAGTGAGTTTCTTCAGGCGAACACCCCAGCAGGTGCTATCCCTCTTCATAGGGAGTATCTTGTAATTTTTGAAAAAGTTTTCTACAGTATAATCTGCAGAGTTAATTGGAATATGTTTGTAAAGATGATTTTGAGCATCTTCAGAATAGCGCGATCCTTTGCCAGCACCACGAGAAGCATATTCAAGTAGCAACCTAATGCAATCTCCACCTAGTTGATATATTTCTCGTGAGAACCTCTCGTCAGATATTATTTGGTAGAATAATGGAAGTTCTGGGTCATAGATAGGAAGGGGAAGACCAGCTTCAAGTTGTCCTAGCGATACTATGATTTTTTCGCGAGAACATTGATCATCAGTAAATAATTTAAGAGAAAGTTCAGATTTAGAATCCTGATTTGGAATTAAAGACAAGTTAAAACCTTTGATTTTGAGTTTCTCGCGCATTTCATTAAAAGCCTTCAAGTTTTTAGTACCAGCAACAACCATTTTTAAGTATGGGAATGAAAGAAAAGGTTGAAAAGAAGAAATAAATTACAGCAGTAACAGAAGCGCAATTCGCGGAAGAACAGTAAAATTTGCAGAGAGGGAACGGAGAGAAAGAAGAAGAAAGTAAAAGATAAAAAGGAAAGGAATGAGAAGAGTATTTATAGAAGAATAAATTTCTCGAAGAAGATGAGGGAAATTAATGCAAAGAAAAGACGTGGGTGGTCAGATCGCAGCGGTTAGAGGAGATGTGTCAAAAATTTATTGGAAGAAAGAATTCGTGAAAACAACTGGCGAAGGACATAGAAACGTGTCAGAACGGGAAAATTTGAAAAGATAAGCAGTTATGGCATTTTAAATTCTCATGACATTCTCTTCTTCGCAGAAAAGACATGAGAAGAGGCAAGATGTAGGACCAGAATATTGCTACAATGCTATTCCTGCGATATTAACAACGCTTCTGCGAGCATCACAACCAATCCTTTAACAACGTCTAACGAGCGTCACAGAATACTCAAAAGAAACTGACAATGAAAGAATTAAAAGAAGAATACGTTGATCTTTTGATGGTCATCGTTCTTGCGATGAAGAATATTATAGTAATTGCGATGAGATCGCAGAATAGACCCGAAATAGGAGGAAAACTTAGCTGTCATCCATTATGTAAATCCCTATATAAAGGGCTCGATATATCCAGAAAAGGATGATGTGTTTTTGAGAGTTGAAAGAGTTTTGAGGAGAGAGAAACTACAAGAGAATATTTGTAATCTTGATTTCTTCTAATTCTGTAAACATTTCTGAGATTTGAATAGTAAAGTGTCGTTTAAATCTTTGAAGTTTAATTGATTTCCAATAGATTTCTATAGAATCTTAACAAGGGTGTAGTGTGGGAATTCCTGCAACTACAGAGAGCACTATCTTTCAATGATTGTGACTGGCTCTTCCTTTCAAGAGATGCATAATATTTTAAATCAACTAGTCATCCATGCTCAAGGTGTGTCTTAAATGACACACTGGCTACTACACTCACAGCTTCTCATGAAGAAACTTGATTTGCAATTCCTGAAGATATTAAATATTCTTCATGTCTTTCATTGCTGAAAACATCCAGATGAGATGTATCCTGGTTTATCTTTGTGCAAACCAGGATACTTCACGCCGTTTTTCAGGCGATAGCCTTTCCTCCCCCAAACGGTGGGAATACTTTCTCATCAAATTTACAAATCTTGTAGTAGAATAGTAACAGCAGTGGAATATAGCATGTCTGAAACAGAAAACATGACAATGGTTTCATGCGTAATAAGTTCAAAATGCACAAGAACATAAAACCATCAATACCCAAAGCATCACTAGGATGATACATCATCAACGACTGACAAACAAGAGTTTCACTCAAAAATCTATGTGAGTATAGATACACAGTTACCACCAGGTGATATGTCGATTCATGCATGACTACCAGACCATACTCACATGAACCTGGTTAGTGTCCGTGGAAACTCATTGTCAAGGTTATCGTTGTATAACAAGCGACCTTAATTCTCTCATTATAATTTCTTATAAGAATCAAATTTCGAACTAAAATTCGTGGATGCTAGGACTGAGATCCTGAAAGAAAACACAAGTGAGAGAAAAACTCAATATGGACTGAGATCCATATCTGCCAATCATATGAACTTTGTCGATAATTCCTTTGCAAAGGGGGGATATCTATCCATAATGATTTCAGTAGCTACTCTGAACAATATCGACAACCAAGTTATTAATCAGTTCATAAACGATCTTACATCATTCTCCAGAGTATAAGGATATCATAATCCATTGGTACCAAGTTTGAACATGCGGATATTCCTCGCCATGAGATATCAACGCAACGTTTATGGATGTGATCCTCTTCAGGAGAGATATCAACTTATCACTCAAAGAGAATACGGACGTTATCTTATTAGATTGGCATACCTCGAACTAGAGGTTTTCGTCTATGCATGTAAGCATATTTTTAGACGAAATAATCACTGCGATTACATGGCAAGACTTGCAAGGACTTTAATTTATGCCGAATCAAGCAAGCGTACTCTTGATAAATCTAGGAACAGAGTAATCCCCAACACCTCAGGCATTTCTCGGTGTGAGAATTTAGATGAGACACAATTGGAATTAACCAATATCGTCGACGATTCTCCCCCTAATCCTTAGGCGGGAATGTCTCATCACCGGAACATCCAGTTCCACATTACTTTACCTATCAAGGGAGCAACTGGGTGCAGAAAAATGACAATAACATGCATCCCAGGAGAGGTGACTGATCAGGTTTCCTCTCTCGTTTACTGTCCAGCTGGAATAAATTAAATAATTTACATTTCCATGTAAAATCAAAAGTAAACTGTAAATGAATTTTGTCACTATAGACACTATCTCAATATCAGTACCAGTCCTTCCAAGACGACCGATAGAGATTTAAAACAATGAACAGCACTCCAGGTGCACGTACTGTGTCTTTTATGTCACAATGATAGAGAGCTCTTCCGGTCTCAAAGACGGCTTATTCAAACCAATCATTATGCTACCGTCCCGTATTTCTCCACTCCTAGTGGTACGGTGCTCATCATGTTTTTAAACCTGAGAACTATTGTGGTTCCCATATTCAAAAATATGCCTACCACAATTATATTTTCCTTCTTTGCCAAAGATTTTAAACTTATTTGCATAGGTACTGTTGCAAATTTAATTCACCAAATTCAGTATTTTAGGTAATAGCTCAGGCGACGAGAAGACATGATATTAACTTTAAATATCATTTACAAAAATGCAACACTCATTATTGCTCGACGTTTGTATATCTGCGAAGCGCAGTTAACATTTGCAGCACTCGATGTTGTTGACACAACATATACAAAGTCCAAATTAAGCACTAGCTCTTAAAGCTCGCCGATGCATATAATAGGCGCATACAATGCACGCCGTAAAACTAGCAGGAACACATAAGGGCGCAAAATATGCAGCTCTCCTTATTGCTCACCACTATATTATATACGGTGCATATATCTTCTCTAAAATCAAGCCGAACTATTTTCCACAAATATCAATGGTGAAATGGTTCTAACATAATACTGATAAATCTCCAATTTCGTCCATTGGGCTCGACGAAATATTAATTTATCAAAGTTTAAATATGAACACATTCTTTATTTCTGTAGTTGCGAATTATCTCACAACTACACCCTCATTAGAATCCATTAAAATGATTCCTAAACCTAATTAATTTGATATGAAACTAAGAATTAAGGTACTAAAATTACAAAGAGACACAAAGATTTTTACGTGGTTCGATCAATGTGATCTACATCCACGGTGCTTCACTAGTGATTGTATATGGTTACATGATTTTACAATTGAGACTCCATTAATGAATATTTGGAGCTCTAGAATTTTGGGGAAGAAGATGATAAAGAAAATAAATCCCTCTCTTAACAATTTTCTCTCTCCTCCTAAAATTATCCTCTCTCTTAAAAATGTGTCTCTCCCTCCTTCTCATGCCTAAATGGCTATTTATATGATCTTACAAAATATGACGGTTGTGTTGTCCCGCCATTTTGGATTTTAGAATTATCTTGAGAAGCTTCGTAACTTCACTTCACGAACTTCTTTTGCTTTCCTCGTGATTTATTTTGCTCGCAAGATATCTTTTCTCTCCACCATTTCGTAAGTTATCATTTGCTGTGATATTCCGCTCCTACATCTTGCCTCTTTTTTCTTGAATATTGCTTGAAGAGCGATTTTTAAGAAAAAATCACTTGCTGTGGTTGTTGGAGTAGTCTTTGATCTTTGTTGATGAAGGAACGAGCTAAAGAATATCAAACTCAAAAAGTATATACTTGCCTCTATTCTTTTGCGAAGTTCTGAAGCTTTAAGAAGTAATTAGAAGTATCATCTTGCGAAGTATGAAGTATGCGGAGTATCTTGAAGAAGTATGAAGTATAATAAATATAAAATATCCTTGAATAAGTATAAGAAGTACTTAATCCTCGGAATATATAAGAAGTATGAAGTATCCTTAAGAAGTATAAGAAGTATTTAATCCTCGAATTATATATGAAGTATAAAATATCCTTGATGAGAATGATAAATATTGCCTCTGTTCATGTGAAATTATTATTCCACTTTTGGTGAGGATTTTTGCTGAGAAGATAAAGATTATCAAATATTTTCTTGGGTATCCATAGTTGCCTCTGTTCTTTATCTATGAAGGAGAATCCTTGAGAAAATGTTGAATAATTAAATTTCATCTCTATTCTTATCTTGCCTTTGCCTCAAGTGGTAACCCTGCTAACTTCTGAATTTTTCTGCAAATTTCTGAATTTTTCTGTGAATTTTTGGGATTTTCTGCGAATTTCTGAACTTCTGAATAGTGTTGCAAATAGTGCTGCGAACTCACTGTTGCAAATAGTGCTATGTATAGTGCTGCGAACTTAATGTTGCGAACATAGTGTTGCGAACTTACTGTTGCGAATCATAGTGTTGCGAACTTACTGTTGTGAATCATACTGTTGCGAATGTACTATTGCGAACATACTGTTGCGAATCATACTGTTGTGAATGTACTATTGCGAATATAGTGTTACGAACATAATGTTGCGAATATAATGTTGCGATTATAGTGTTACGAACTATGAATAGTTCTCATGAGTTATGAATTTTTCTGTTTGCGATATTTTCCGATATTTTCCTGTAAAATATTTGTGCGAACATAATACTTATGTAATGATTATGTTATGAAATGTTTATGCGATGCTTATGCCATGAAATGTTTATGCGATGCATTTATGATGCAAATATGATGCTTGAATGATGCGAGTATGATGCTTGTATGATGCAAATATGATGCTTGTATGATGCAAGTATGATGCTTGTATGATGTGAATACTTATCTATTATAATGCATAGTTAACGTTTGTGTTACTTAGCTCATTTTGCTGCAGTAAAATTGATATATCTTTGAGTTGCCTCTATTCATATAATCATCCTCGTAAATTTATTTGTGTATTCTCGCGAATGAAATCGCTTCTTCTGGTATGACTTCGTGATATAAATTCTTGTAAGAATTCTTCAATGATATTGATGGAATTGTCTTCTTTGATATATATTGTCTTCAAAATTCTTCAATGATCTTGATGGAATTGTCTTCTTTGATATATATTCTCTTCAAAATTCTTCAATGATCTTGACGAAGTTGTCTTCTCTTCAAAACTTCATGATGTATATTCTTGTATAATTTTTTCAATGATTGTAATGAATTTCATTAATTGTTGTGGTCTTATCATGCCTTCCTAAGTAAAGGTCTTATTTTGCCACCTCTTTTGTAGCGACAAAATCGCAGGACGTTCTTACACTTTCATGCAAAAACCCATTGATCTTGCCTTATCTTTTTTGTATAGTATTTTAGCCTCTTCAGGAATTGTTGCGACAATATGACAGGCCTAAATATTCTTGCGAACATAAAGCCCCATGACATTGCCGTCTTGCGATGAAATCGCAGGACGTCTCTACACTTTCATGTAGTGACCCATTGATCTCATCTTAACTTTTTTATTATGTTCTGCGAGTTCTTTATTCTTTTCTTTCTTTCTTTCTTTCTTTCTTATCTTTCTCTTTTTTTTTTTAGAAGGCTCGCAGAACTTCACTTGTTGCACAAATATGACAAGCCTTTATGTTTTCGCAAACAAGAAGCCTCGTGACATTTGCGTCTTATAGCACGTATCAGCTCCCTAATGGAGGGTGTTGCCCTTTATCTTCCCCCTGGTTGCCCCTTCAAGGAAGCGTACATCGACCATACAAGGTTAGCTCTTCCCATCCGGTTCTGCCAACAACCATCTTTTGATCGCAACCTCTTATCCTTTTTGCCTATAGGGCTTATAGTTACGAGGTTGCACCCTATGGGGTATCTTTGGGCCAAGTGCATCATTTGCCAAGACTTGTCAAAAATGGCAGATGTGGTTCAACCTCACCCGGCACTCTTGACTCAACCGTGTACCTCGGCGCCTTGATCGTTTTCTACACTTCTTGGGAAAGACAGTATGCCTTAGTTTCCCAACCTAAATCCTCTTACACCGCATTTTATATTGCGTAATGTCGCTAGATTAGGTGAGAATCCAAAGTGTCTAACCCGGATAGGTACCCCATTATTGGGTTGTACCCCTAAATTTTTACCATGTACTAAGGGCCCTTGGTGGTGTTCCGGTTACCCTTAGCCACGTTATAGGTACCCCCTTAAATGACGTACTTTAGGACTTTGCCTCTTACGAAATATAGCTTCGCGAACTAGGGTGTACGCCACAAAGGTTTGCCTGTATAAAATTTTCTGCGGCTCTCTTTCTTTTTTGGAGGCTGATCACAGATTGCGGTCTTTTATTCGCAAGTTAATCGTAAATGGCGGTATTTTTTCGCCCCTTTTTTTTTAAAATTCATCGTAAATTTTTCATGTATATAAAATGTTGAATGTTTTCATGAAATGTTTAGTATAAGAAGTATGAGAAGTATCCATATCACATCTTTAAATCAAAATTATTCTATAGAAATATAGGAATTCAATTTTCTCTGTTTTTTGCAATTTTGAAATCTTTGAAAATTTTTGAGATCTTTTAATTTTTGCGATGAAGTAATTTTAGAATCTTGCGATTGTGTCGCTTTTTACCAATTTAAAAAATCTTTAAAATGTTTTGGAATCTTTGAAATTGTAGAAATTTTGCGAGTATATAAATTCAAAAATCTTTTATCTTCCGTAAATAAAGTATTAAAGGAAATGGTACTTACCTTTTGCGGCTTGTTGTTGTCTCTTGCGAAGTATATGAGTTGGTTGAAAATTGAGAAGAAATTAGAAATGAAGTCTTGCGAAGTTAACTCTTGATCTGCCTCTTGTATAATGTTGCGCCATACCAACTGTTCTAACCATTTCTTGGGAAATAACCTCCCATTTTCTTCTTGCGAAATAACCAAAGATGTTGCGAAGTAAACATTTGCACGAAGTAAATGAACATCTGCGAAGTGTTCATTCTGCGAACATTCGTAAGTTAAACATTTGCGAAGGTCAAAATCACGAACTAAAATGTTGTTGCGAAGTAGACATTTGCACAAGTTAGAATATCATGTTCTCTGTTTTAGAATTCTTCATATTAATTCTTCCAAAATTCCCCGTGTACCTTCGTACGATGTAGTTGCCTAGACTTTCGCATAAACGCTGGGAGATCTGACGAAGTACACTTTTTCTATAGCTCTTCTTCCTTGATCTAAAAGTTACGAAATGTTCTACTTCGTGAATTTAGTATATATAAGAAACTAGTTCGTGATTGGTGGTTTGCGAAGTAGATAGGTACCCCGCTATTGGTGGGAGAAGTATATCGTTGTTTAGTCAAAACGAACTAACATCTTAGTTCGTGATTGGTGGTTACTAAATTACGAACTAAACGAACTAACATCTTGTTGTTTAGTCGCCCAGAAGAATTGAACTAATTTCTTATACTTTTGTTCTTCCATAATCCCCTATTTTCTCTTGAACTGTACCATTGTTCTCACGCTGGACTCTCTATATATTTTTCTTTCACGTTTAACTACTTAATCTTCTTCCTGTCCCCATTAATATGAAGCTTCGTCCTATTCGTCTATATCCTGTTCGCTGGTGCTAACTCTTGCAGCTTCGTTGACCCTTTCTGCGAGTTATCATTCTCTCTTGGTTGAGCTGATATACCAAAATTGTTGATGATAGAGTTTTGACCATTGTATCTACTTCTTGCGCTCTTAATCATTCTTGCTGGGAGAAATTTTGACTCCTATTTTGCTGCTTCCATTTTGTTTTAAAAACTTCCAGATCTGGTAGAACACAAGTTAATAGAAAAATGAAAAGATTTGTCGTTTTTTTTTTTTTTCGAGCAAGTTGTTGATGTTGATTCACTCCCTGAAAGTGTATCTTCTTCCATGAAATTTCCATTTTTGCTCCTCTCTGTCATTGTTCTCCGATTCCATCGTTTCACTTTATCTCTTGATTTTTCATCGCAACAACTAATCTTCATGGAAATTGTTGATCCAATAAGTTACAGGAAGGATAAATCCTTTACTCTCTCCCTGTTTCTAACGCCAATTATGTAGTTGCGGATTATCTCACAACTACACCCTCATTAGAATCCATTAAAATGATTCCTAAACCTAATTAATTTGATATGAAACTAAGAATTAAGGTACTAAAATTACAAAGAGACACAAAGATTTTTACGTGGTTCGATCAATGTGATCTACATCCACGGTGCTTCACTAGTGATTGTATATGGTTACATGATTTTACAATTGAGACTCCATTAATGAATATTTGGAGCTCTAGAATTTTGGGGAAGAAGATGATAAAGAAAATAAATCCCTCTCTTAACAATTTTCTCTCTCCTCCTAAAATTATCCTCTCTCTTAAAAATGTGTCTCTCCCTCCTTCTCATGCCTAAATGGCTATTTATATGATCTTACAAAATATGACGGTTGTGTTGTCCCGCCATTTTGGATTTTATAATTATCTTGCGAAGCTTCGTAACTTCACTTCACGAACTTCTTTTGCTTTCCTCGTGATTTCTTTTGCTCGCAAAATATTCTTTGCTCGCAAGATATCTTTTCTCTCCACCATTTCGTAAGTTATCATTTGCTGTGATATTCCGCTCCTACAATTTCTTAAAAGAAATTGTCTCAATATCAATTGCAGCTCTTTTCAAAGACCGCAGATAGAGACTGGCTAACCGTTTTATCCCAGTGTCCATTTTTCATCGCATCCCGACCTCAAGCGGAACAACTTTAAATTATGGAGATTACTATAGCAAAGGAATACTAAAATTTTGCTATCCCAAGGATGCAATAATTCCTTGCTCTGTCGATATTAGAACTGTTAACACCAAAAAATTATTGGTGTACCAACAAAGGAAATTTTATTTTCTACGCTGTCCAAGAGGACGCGGAAAAACCTTCCGTTGGTTGGCTAAGGAGGAAAAATAATAAAACGATGCAAAAATCAAATATTTGGCTAAATTTGGAAATCGAATAGCATCACAAATATGAGTCGTTGCCAATACGAACCTATTTTGGATATCTCTTCATATACCGTATATTTAAAGTGCTCCAAATAGCACATATAAATACGGTAATATGTCTAACTCTTCCTTTAACAAGTCCTAATCAAAATAGGAAACAAGGTTAGACATGATAAAAATTATATGCATAAAACTACTTAGAAACAGTTAAATTAAATATGCAAGAGTTGAAGAGAATTATCCTTTTTCGTATCGTCGGCCCCTACTCCAATCACAGCAGAGCAATTCGTGCTGATAACGTGTTATATTTTACATTGCATCAGGACGTTGGTTCCTAATGTAATTAGTACTTCCGTTGAACAGGGGACTAAAGAATTGTATTGCTTAATTATACTAATAAATGAAATAATGCTTCTGTACAAATAAAGAAGATACAGAATAGGTGAGAAGAGAATATGGGAGTTGAATCCCCTTCTTATTTCTTTTAGTGACTTCTCGTGAAGTCCCGTTACACAATCAACAACTTGTGGCTAACAACTTCATGATGTGGGATGCAATGCACAACTCTATTCCAACCAGAATTATGCTACAGGCGCGTGGAGTGGAACTTCAGTCGAACTGTTGTCTTCTCTGCAATAATATGGAAGAGACTCAAGACCATCTTTTCATCCACTGTGAGACATCAAGAGCTATCTGGGTGAAGTTCTTTGCGGCTCTAAAAGTCCCTTGGGTTCTTCCGGCTTCTTTTCAGAACCTGTTACTCAGCTGGAGGGTGATTGGTCTGGGAAAAAGAAGGAAGCTAATATGGCACTTACTTCCTTTTGCTATTGGTTGGGAATTATGGTTGGAAAGAAATAGACGGAGGCACGGCGGGAGGATTAGAGATAAAGAGGAATTGATGCACGCTATCAAGCTGCATATTTTGCTTTGGAGCTCCTCAACACACGTGTTCAAAAACGTTTCAACGAGCCAGGTTGTTCATACTTGGGAGGAAATCATCCATATGTAATTGAGGTTTTCATTTTTGTTTGCCTTTTCTAGTTCTTTTCACTGTAATTACCTCCTTTTTCTCAATATATATCCTTTCAACTCAAAAAAAAAAAAACAACTTGTGGCTATTTATAGCCCAAGGGAGAATATCAACTTTGTACGTGAGGAGACCATGTGTCTCATGATGTGGCAATACATAAAATGTCCAATAATAATGTCGGCCTTAGTGATCATGTTTATCTCCTAAACATGTTTATCTTCACGCCTTATAGAACAATCCGGATGGTAGAAATGGTAGGCCACCTATACACTTACGGGTCCATATAACATAAACAACAATTTTAGCAAAGTGTTTGTATTAATCTACAACTGTATTATATTGGACTCCGCTTCAATAGGACTTGACTGGTCACCGCACCTGCTTATGAAGCCAATGAAGTAAATTTCATCCGCTATCCACCAAACATCTTTTACTTTTGTCCCTTTTCTTTTAGGGTACCCTTTCTAACACGCGCGACAAATACATGTCTTTCCCTTTCCTTCCTCCGTTCACAAATCCATTGGCAGTCTCGCCTAGTGCAATCGATTTTTTTTATTTTGGAGTACAAGATTTCCAAAATATCCCCCCTAGAATTTGTTTTGGCGCAAGACATTGCAAAAAAGCTTACATCTAAATTATCATTTGGTAAGAAGGCCTTCAAAAATGAATTAGTTAACTACTCCCTCCGTCCCATATATATAGGCGGAGAGAGACAACTCTCTTAGATTAAGAAAAGTGCATTGGATTCATAATTTTTTTATGTTTTTTCATGTTTTACTCATTGTCCTATTAGTAACACAATTATCTATACACAATTAATAAGGGCATTCGAAAAAATATTTATCTTGGAAATAGTAATCCGCCTATCTAATGGGACAAGCAAAATTTAAAATTCCGCCTATATAAAAGGGACGGAGGGAGTAGATAAAATGTCCATGACAGATAATGAAAGTGCTATTGGAGTGCTACACGAGTTAGAAAATTTCCCAAAGAGGCCGGTGATCGGATATAATGTCATCTCAAAATATTATAAACATTTCTTTTCCGGTGTTCTTATTTGGTCCAGCATTTTCTTCATTGGTTTGTCGTTAAAAAAGAATGATTAATTGGGGATATGGAAAGTAATTAAGGGTTCATGCTGACATGATTTTTCAATGCTTGAAATCAAAACTGGCATGATTTTTCCATACCGATATAAACATTAAAATATTTCTAAATTACCTTTCATATCCTCCGAGTAAGATCGAAGGTTTTGATTTTTTTGCCGAACATTTTTTTTTCCGGTGTTAATATCTGTTATATGCTTTGACAACACTGCTTACGATGAAAGAATAGATAATGAAATTTAACCATTTTGAGGTGCGTAATATTGTTGGGATTTTTGGGAACACTTGAACAATAACCTGGCCTCGGTTTTAGTGATGGTCCGTATTTATAACGGTAGACCGTATAAAAAGGACTTACTGCTCACTGACGTTTTCATCTGCTACCTACCTACCTAACAACTTTTACGTTTTGCCTTTTTGACTTTTTATTTATTGATAGTATCAACACGCGTCACAAATTAATAGTACATGCTTCTCCCCAAATTGTTATTCACAGCAAAAAGCCACTCGCACTCTCGGACTAGGGCGTTGTGAATAGGATTTGAGATCCGAGACTCAGTAAAAAATGTACTTTAGATTTTATGGCCAGCATCCTATGTCCCTATCAATTCAATATCATGAAGAAAACGGCTAAGTTCAGACTTGTAGCACAGGGATGCAGTTGCGTCGGTTTTGTTGTTTGCCAATGCAGTGGTTATAGAGTTTGGATTCTGAAATGCGAGAATACTAATCGCATCTCTGCTTGTCAATCGCATTTGGCATCGGTCTCCCATGCCAAGAACTGATTTAAATTTCAACGTTAGAGGCTCAAGTTTTAAAACCTGTCACATTTAGGGCGACTCAGTTGTAATTAGGGGCGACACTAAAAGACAAAAAAGGTCACCCAAATATAAAATTGAGCTACCCCTTATCCGTGATTTTTCAAAATGGCAACTATGCCCTTATATAATCGGTAGCCAAAACCACAATCGGTAGGTTACAAACAATCGGTAGTTTAAAATGAATCATTAGCTACCGATTAATGTATGGATATTTCGGCTAATGTTCCCTTTTATAATCGGAAGTTTAACTGGTTACATTACCTTCCGATTATAATAATCGGAAGGTTAACTTGTTACATTACCTTCCGATTATAGGTTGCCCCAAAATGAGTTTTTTTCTAAAATCCATTTTCTCCAAAATTTTGAAATCTTCTATAATCGGTAGGATATTTGGCTACCGATTATAAGTAGCCCCACATCGGACCTTTGCCAAATTTCCACTTGGCTCAGGGTGCAGAGCCACCCCTAACCATTTGGTTCGTGTTTGAGACGTAGCCATAATCGGAAGTTTAATGGTTACATTACCTTCCGATTATAATAATCGGAAGTTTAGCGGGTTACATTACCTTGATTATAATAATCGGAAGGTTAACCCACTATACTGGTTACATTACCTTACGATTATAGGTTGCCCCAAAATGAGTTTTTTCTAAAATCCATTTTCTCCAAAATTTTGAAATCTTCTATAATCGGTAGGATATTTGGCTACCGATTATAAGTAGCCCTACATCGGACCTTTGCCAAATTTCCACTTGGCTCATGGTGCGAGCCACCCTAACCATTTGGTTCGTGTTTGAGATTTCAAATAGCCATAATCGGAAGTTTAAACAAACCCTTACATTACCTTCCGATTATAATAATCGGAAGGTTAACCGGGTTACATTACCTTCCGATTATAGGTTTGTGTAAATGAGTTTTTTTCTAAAATCCATTTTCTCCAAAATTTTGAAATCTTCTATAATCGGTAGGATATTTGGCTACCGATTATAAGTAATTATACATCGGACCTTTGCCAAATTTCCACTTGGCTCAGGGTGCGAGCCACCCTAACCATTTGGTTTGTGTTTGAGACGTAGCCATAATCGGAAGTTTAACTTGGTTACATTACCTTAGATTATAATAATCGGAAGTTTAACTGGATTGGGCATTACCTTCCGATTATAATAATCGGAAGTTTAACTGGTTACATTACCTTCCGATTATAGGTTGCCCCAAAATGAGTTTTTTTTTTCTAAAATCCATTTTCTCCAAAATTTTGAAATCTTCTATAATCGGTAGGATATTTGGCTACCGATTATAAGTAGCCCCACATCGGACCTTTGCCAAATTTCCACTTGGCTCAGGGTGCAGAGCCACCCCTAACCATTTGGTTCGTGTTTGAGACGTAGCCATAATCGGAAGTTTAACTGGTTACATTACCTTCC
This sequence comes from Papaver bracteatum, assembly GCA_023529315.1. NCBI lineage: Eukaryota > Viridiplantae > Streptophyta > Magnoliopsida > Ranunculales > Papaveraceae > Papaver > Papaver bracteatum. The sequence continues at coordinate 1,858,601 of JAJJWX010004270.1, read as the reverse complement.
GATTATAATAATCAGAAGTTTAACTGGTTACATTACCTTCCGATTATAGGTTGCCCCAAAATGAGTTTTTTCTAAAATCCATTTTCTCCAAAATTTTGAAATCTTCTATAATCGGTAGGATATTTGGCTACCGATTATAAGTAGCCCCACATCGGACCTTTGCCAAATTTCCACTTGGCTCAAGGTGCAGAGCCACCCCTAACCATTTGGTTAGTGTTTGAGACGTAGCCATAATCGGAAGTTTAACTGGTTATATTACCTTCCGATTATAATAATCGGAAGGTTAACTGGTTACATTACCTTCCGATTATAGGTTGCCCCAAAATGAGTTTTTTTCTAAAATCCATTTTCTCCAAAATTTTGAAATCTTCTATAATCGGTAGGATATTTGGCTACCGATTATAAGTAGCCCCACATCGGACCTTTGCCAAATTTCACTTGGCTCAGGTGGTGTGAGAGCCACCCCTAACCATTTGGTTCGTGTTTGAGACGAGTAGCCATAATCGGAAGTTTAATTGGTTACATTACCTTCCGATTATAATAATCGGAAGTTTAATTGGTTACATTACCTTCCGATTATAATAATCGGAAGGTTAACTGGTTACATTACCTTCCGATTATAGATTGCCCCAAAATGAGTTTTTTTCTAAAATCCTTTTAAATCGGTACGCAAAGGTGTTATAAAGCTTCCGATTAGGTTTTAACAATCGGGCACAAAATACCTCCCGATTATGAAGGGTCATATAAGTATTTTCAACCTATTTTATCTTTTATTGTCGCCCCTAATTGGGACTGAGTCGCCCCTAAAAGTGATAGGTTTTAAAAATGGTTCAAACTTCAATTTTATTAACATCCAGCACGTGTAATAGTATGGCTAATGTCATTCGCATGTCACACTGTCCCAAATGGTCCCATAGTTCTTGTCGGGGAGCCCTTTAAACATGGACCCCGTTTTCACCACAACCCGAAAAAGACTCCAGATATTCACAGGGGCACCGTCTTACCTACGAGACCGATTTCGAAACTGGCCAATACAGAAGAGGTTTGGTTTGTAACTGATATACACACTTCTCTGGCACGTCAAATTATCGGGATGAAAAAAGTGAAAAGCAACCGCCGCCGGCCATCACTCTGTTTTCCTCCTCATGTTCTTCTTTGTTGGAATTGTACTCTCCTCCTCTATCAGTGTGAAGTATCTTCAAACTGCTACCACTTTGCTTCTCAACATAAACTTTGAAATTCTTAAATGTTTCAAAATCTTCCGACTTGTTCTTTAGAAATTAAATCCGAGTCTTACTACAATAATCATCAATGAAAGTAAGAAAATAAGAATTACCGATACAGTCTGCATTGGAACACAAATGTCTGAATGCACAATCTCCAACTGCCTTGTTGCTCTTCGTGACTTTCTTACTGGAAACGGGTGCATGTGTTGCTTGCCAATGATACAACCTTCACAAACTCGATGAATTTCTTCCAATAGTGGCAGTCCTGTGACCATATCTTTCTTTGCCAAAGAACGAAGTCAATTGAAGTTAAGATGAACAAATAGAAAATGCCACAACCAATTTTCATCTAAATCAATATTGTTGAATGCACATACAGTTTCAATTTTATAGGTAAAGGAAATAAAAGGGTTTTAGTCATTTTCACCTTAGAAACCAGCTCCTTCTTACGGTTCTCAATAGTACAAACACCATCATCAATGACAAAACGAATCCCATCCGCATATAATTGTCCCATACTAAACAAATTCCAGTGCAAACTAGGTACGTAAAGAACATCACGAATGAAATGATGGGAATTATCATCTAAGACAATGAGCACTTTACCTTTACCCAAAATAGGAACCTTGGCTTTGTTTTCGAAATTCACTACTCCACGAACAGATTCATCTACGTGGGAAAACAAATCCTTGCTATCGCACATATAATTACTGCAACCGGAGTCCAAAAACCAAGTGTCGTTGCTGTCATGATCTTCTCGTGATATACTTCAAGCAACGAACAACTTTTCTGGTTCCTCAACCTTAACATAATTAGAATGTTCAGAATTCTTCTTTGGCATCTTAACCTTGCATCCAGTTCTATAATTCCCCCAATTCTTACACTGATAACACTGAACATTGGATTTGTCTTTCTTCTTACGTGGAGAGTCACCTTTGCCTGGAGTTGATGTTGTTCCTTTGATGGAGCTTTCCTTCTTAGTAATGACAGCTTTACTTTGAAGAGCATGTTCCAAAGAACTAGTCTTCCTTAGTTTTATTTTGTATTCATAAGCACACATTGAACCTTCCAGTCCCTCAATAGTTAGAGTAGACAAATCTTTACCCTCTTCTATGACATTAATAATGTAATCGAAAGATTCCGTTCGAGACCTCATAATATTTTCTATAACACGTAAATCTGATATATTTTCCCCGTTAATTCTTAACTTATTAATGGCAATTGTCACTCTAGAAAAATATGCAGAAATAGATTCAGATTCAGTCATAGACAAAGTTTGAATTCACCTCATAAGGTTTGCAACCTTACACTCTTAACCTTGTCGTCACCTTTATAAGCCTTCTGTAAAGTCTCCCTCGCCTGCTTAGATGTTTTAGCACCTGCAATCTTTTCAAAGATTGCATCATCCAGAGATTGATGTATGAATTACAAGTCTTTTTTGTCCTTCTTTATGTTCTCCCTCAAATCGTGTCTCTGAGCTTGAGGAAGAGCTGCACCAACTGCTGGATCATCCACATCAAAGAATCCAGACTCAACAATCTCTGTAAGCTCCTGAAAACAAAATAAGACTTTCATCTAGATGCTCCATCAATCATAATTCTTCCCACTGAACTGTGAAACATGAGGTTGAACTGAATCTTTCATTGGAACCTTTAATCAAACACCTAAACTACACTGTGTGACCAGCGGAAACACCAAGGATTGGGCACAAGCTCTCGATGCCAAATTAATGTAAGATATTAGCACATGCAATGTCTCAAATACAATCATATAATGAAAACAATAAAAGATGAGACAACAATTTGAAGAATAAGAATAGTATTCACTTAAACTTCAGATTTTCAGTACATCAAAAACCAATGCTGCTAATAGGGGGTACCGTTTTGCTTGGGGATGTACCAAATTGCATATAAGATAAAACATATTTTGTTAAGGGAATGGTACACCCCCAAGCAAAATAATACCCCCATTAGCAGCCATGTCAAAAAAAAAAGATGAACTTCTCCTATTTATAGGAGCTAAACTAGTCAATAACTAGCCAGTAAAGAATGAAACAAAATATCCTAATTTAAGGGCACTTCCTATTCAATATAAACTAATTTGAGTCTCAATCTACAGATTTATTCAAAACAGAAATAAAAATGTGTTTGAGTTTAAAATTCAAACTCCAATATTCTTTGCACGGATTTTTTTCCTGCTTATCTTTCTGAATACACATTTTTTTCTAGTTTCTTCCTCTCTCTATGAAATTAAAGAAAAATGAACAATGAGCAATTAAAGATGAGATTTCATATTCAGTGAAACTTTTAAGACCCTTCTTATCAAAATTAAAATTATTTCCCCCCAATCTTCTTATACAGAAGATTAATGGTCTTTTGAAGCTCCTTCTGAACAACAAGAACATCAAACCCATAGTTAAAATCTTATTGAATTTTCATGGAGATTGGATTTTCATTGAGTATAGAATGAAGAGTATTTAGTTTTAATGTTTCAAAGAGAACATTTTCATTTTCCAAGGGAAGATTACTTCAATATATTGCAAAATGGAAAGGGAATATTACTTTAAGATATTACAAATTCCAGAGGTGGAAGTTTAATCTTTGGGTTTAGTTTTTATGGTTTTATTAAATGGGTATTGATGACCTGAGTTTCATATATCTTTTATTTCCATTTCAACGGAAAGTTTCAAGTCTGTTCCTCCATTAAATCCGGTTAGTTTTAACAAAACATGAATTCTTCATTGTATCATGAGCACATGCAGTACTAATGTCAGATTTTTCTTAAATTTCAGTTTCTTCTCTTGTTGATACACAAAGATTATCCTCTTGAATCTTCACCTTGCCAACTATACTAATTTTCTGTTTTAATTTGTTGAGTATATTCATTCATTTCATCTTTGCATAATCAGAGAATCATTGAAACATTCCCTTTATAGTTATGAAAAAGCCCAAGTACCATGCTCAAAATTCCCATGTCAATTGAGACCCACATAAAAAATCTTCTCACCGTTTTTCCCCACCTCCTCTTCCTCCATGACCATCACCAGATATTCCTTCATCTTCATAAAATAACCATTTTTCTCCTCTTGCTCAACTCTTGGATCTCTTCCTTCTCAACCACCTCACTTAGAAGAACCCCATTCTATAAAAATGTTTTCTATAGGATACCTTTATGATCCACGAACCCCAAAGCATAAAAATATCAAACATCAGTTGTAACTTTACAAGACTCTGGTGGTGGCTTGGTGGAGATCGGCCTTGAATATCCAAAAACATAAGCTTTTGGTCCATAGTCATAGACTTTAGTCCATGAAAAGTAGGCCCTGTGTATAGGTTTTTCTGTCCCTGTGAACAAGTGCAGTCAAAACAAAGAAGGTCATGAATGAAATTGTCAAAAATAGTATGCGTAGTTGTACTTCTCCCTGTTTACACATTTCTTATCGTTGGTTAATTTTCAACCAATGAAAAGTTTGCGTTTAGATATGCTGACTTAATTACTCTTGACTTTTTGAAACAAAAAAAACTGCAATTAAGGGAATTTATTCCGCTTACCAAATATTTTCTACTTTTCCTTAATCACATGCAATAAGACTATATTTTATTTGTTTTTCTCTCTTTTCTTCTGGGATCTCCGACGTCCATTGCTTTCTCCCTTAGGGTTTATTTGTTTCTCACTATGATCACGAACACTTTTAGATAATATGGAGGATATGATAACTATCTTTTTTTTTCTTTTTTGAGGTAATATATGCTCTTTATGTTAATATTTTTGTATGATGAATCATCTAATTATTATTTATATTTGATCGGTTGGATTAAAAATTTTGTTCTTTATATGAGAAGATCACATCACATGGGTAACGTTACTATCAAGAAACACTTTCTATTTTACCTAGTTATTCTTCTTTTACTGTGTCTGCAAATATGTTCAAATTAAGGTTTCATCGATGTATTCAGAATTTAAATTTACTAGTTGGTTAAAAGTTAAAACTGTTTCATGAGATGAAATATATCATGAGCACAATATTTACTGCTTCTGTAACAAACGCATGTTCAGAGAGAAAGATAGTATTAGAGTTAAAGCATGCCTTGTGAATTTCGGACTCAACGATATTTAAACCTCATCGTCAATATCTTTACAATTCAACAACCAAAACAATATTCTAAATTACTAGGTAAACACCACAACCGCAGCGCCGCCACCACCACCAAGACTGTGTCGAATATCACCGCCTTTTGTTTAGTATTAGTAAGTGATTTGCACGAGAGAAAGATATACCCAACATCTAAGGTTTTGATCAGTTTAGTATTAGTTGCGGTGCCGCCATTTGCTGGTTTTCGCCATTAGAATTAACAAAATGAAGAATGTTTACTCCATCGGAAATGAATTGCTGCCATACACATGTGATGGCAAACATTCCTTATATTCACTTGTATAAATCATTTGAGCTTGTGTGCTTTAATATGGTTAGGGTCAGTTCTAGTACTTCATCTCATTTAGCATTCTGTTTTGTTAAATGAACTAGATTGCTTTTGATTAAAAAAAATGTTCACTCCATTGTAAATGAATTGTTGTATGACATTCCTGATATTATGTTCCTTATTTGAACACCTGTAGGGTGTATGATATACAACACCTGTAGACTGCTCTTTGACTAGGATAATGCTATGCTTTCATCGTTTTGATTAACAAATTGAAGAATATCCACTCAATCGTAAATGAAATCCTGCATGACATTCCTGTTATTATGTTTTGAAAATAATGACAACATTCATAATTAACTGAGAAAAAAAATACTTAGCTCAAACCGACGCTTGATTGATGTTCTGAGAGATGCACTGATAACTGTAGCAGGAACTAGTAAAGGCACGCATGAGATACGCTGACCTAAAGGCAATATCGCATGCTGCTCCTCTTGTAGAAGTTGGCGAGTCACCTTCCGGATATAACTACTGATAGTACTCCTCAATGTAGCATACAAAGAAAGTACTCCTCTTGTAGAGAGATGCTATAGAAGTTAGTGAGTCACCTCCAGGATACAACTACTGATAGTACTCCTCAATGTAGCATACAAATAAAGTACTCTAAGAGATTGGCAAAGATGTATAAATAAGTGAAAATAGTTACGGTGAGACTAAAACATTGGTAAAGAAAACTTAACAGAGGAGGTGAGCATTTTCTGTTTCTTCTATTTCAAAAATGAGTTGAATATTTTCTTTTTAAAGAGGCCAAAGAAATGCCCCGTTACTACCAAAGAAAGATTCCCAAGCGTGTTAGACATAAAACAGTCAAAAAACATTTTTTGACTTCTGACAAAAGCTGAAAATAAAATAGTCAAAAACATTTTCTAACTTCTGATAAGATGAAAAGAGAACAATTTGCTTTTGTCAGTCAAAGCACACGTGTTAGACATAAAATAGAGTAAGATTCTTCACGCCTGTGACAAACACGTTCAGACAGAGAATAAGATTCTTTTACATGTGTGGAAAACACGTATGAAAAATTTCAGTAAAAAGATAGGATCTAATGAACCCATACCCACACCCGAGACCGAAGGACGGCGTCGGCGTGCAAAGCACCGCGCGTACAGAAAAGGAAACCTTGCCATTGTCTAAGTCTTCTAACTCACAAAAAAGTATGTAGACCCAAAGGGCCATGCCCTTTAGGCAAAACCCATGGTATTTAAGTCTAAAACTCTTAAGATTTTAGTCTATGTGGGACTACTGTTTTATCTATTCAAATGAAAAAACAACTAGTGGGCAAAAAGTCTAGGGATCAAGTCATGGTCCATGCTTATTTGGTTTTTTCAAAACCCATTTTTTCCAACATTATGTTTCTATTTGAACAATATCGTGGGCACTGGATTGATATGGGTTGTTCCCTTTTTTGGAATCTATTTGTGTAGGTTGTATGATATACAACACACGTGGACTTATCTTTGACTCGGATAATGTTGTGCTATCATTATTAAAACTAATATAATGCCTGCTTTGCTTTTTTTTAGGGTGGCCATGGTTCAGGTCATGCTGGTCCTACTCATGAGGTTATTTTTACAAATTCTGGTTTAAGAAAGGGGAAGTTGTCTGAACAGGTTGAAGACGCTAAGAGGGACTTAAGAACTGAATTAGAAGGCATGATTTTCCCTGTGGTTCAACAACACGTTCATCAAGGGAGGGAAGCATTGCTTCATAAATTTAAGATGGAATTGAAGTCTGAACAAGTAGGATGCCTTCTAAATGAGTTTCAAGAAGAAATCAGGAACAACTCTCAAACAGAATTGTTGTTGATATCCGTCTAGAGATGAAGGAAGACTATGTTTCAAGATTACAAGAAAGGATAGAAGAAAGGAAAAGTGTGGGGTTGTCTCCAGAAAGTCAGGAAGAGATATGGGCTAATGTCCGAGCTAAATTCTTACGAGATAGGGACGCCATTATTCTTTCCAAAGAACAGGTTGTTAACCTCACGAACGTTGTTATTCATTCCATCAACAATCTTTAAGGGTTTGCATTTATTCGGCCGAAGTGTTTTCACCTTAGAAAGATTGTTATTCTCTTCAATTGTTTTCACCACAATAGCTACAGCTGAATGCTTTTTAAAAAAATATTTCTTGGATTTAGTTTTTGACGATCAGAATAGTCTTCATTATTCTGATCCTTCTAGTTAAGGAAGAGGTTTTGTTTTAGATATATAATGAATTTGCTTGGATATATTGGCTTTTGTGTGCACATCCAGTTGTGCCCATTTTTTATAGGAATGCAGAGTCTCATAAGAGAGACCATATCATTATTAAATTTAAATTTGTTGCCGTTTGTGTTTTGCGGAGAAAATGAAGCCTCACACGTATGTGCTTGCTTGTTCACTGACATTGGTTATCAATAATTTATTATTAGTATAATAGGTAAAACTTGATTTTTCATCAATCTCGGTAGTGTTAATACTGGTGAAACTGGAAATGTCATATAACACTTTTTTTTTTTTTTTGCTGCAGGTAATGAACGTGAATTTTCTTTTATCTCCACTTTCGCATTTTGGGTTACTATATATTGGGTGTCTAACTACGAAAATTGGAATTTCCATCGATATTTTTGTTTTTGTCAATAAACACTTTTTTCACCTATTGTGCCTAGCATCTTTCTTACCAATTTCGCCAATATTTATGTTTTCTTGTCGGTGAAAACATGTTTTTTTTTTACCAATTTCTATTTTAAGGAGCGACAAAAGAGTTTTTCAACGGGGATAATAAACAAAAATTTGAAAGAGTAATTTTAGGGAACATGAATTTTCTCGATATTTCATAATTGTTTTGTAAAAGATAATTGAAATTATGATTTTTTTATGTGGGCCAACTTTTGATGTGGGCATGTGGAACCAGTTATAATGCAACACAATTCAACTTTTTTTTTGTCAATCAACTTATTTAAATCAAAATCTTGATCACATGATCGCTTACAAGAATAACAAAAACATCAAAGTACATGATAATCAAATCTTTAATACAGTAGAACCTCCATATATTAATACTCCATATATTAATAACCTCTACATATTAATAAAAGTTTATGGTCCCAACTTGGGCCTGTAAGAAATAATAATACCCTCTCCAGTTTAATATTAATGATTATTTTCAGTTCCGCCTTAAAGAACTTACCTCCAAATAGTAATAATCAACATTATATTAAAATATATATATTTAGTCAGATGAAATTTATGATTAAACAAAATACTTATTTATAGTTATTTGAGAAAAAGAAGTGATTTTTTGGATTACTACAACATCTTTTTTAACTTGCGGATGCGTAATATCTCATCAACATAGACACCTTCTTGTTAAAGCCAAAATATTTCCAACTTGTTGAGCATGTTTAAAGCTTCCAAACTTCTTGGAACTACAAATTCCAATATATATACATGCACTTGTATATTGGAACTATAAAAACATATATACATCATCGAAATACAATTACAAATACATTGCACATACATTGAACTTAAATTTTTACATTTTCAATGGGTACCTATCTATATTAATAACCTCCCTATATTAATAATTTTGTGGATGCCCAAGAGTATTAATATATCCATAAACTGCAAATGAAGATATCAATTACAAATGAAGATATCAATTACAGGTAAATCACGAAGATAAATAGCCATAAACTGCAAAGATATCCAATTTTTGTAAATGTAGTAGAGAAGATGATGGTATAATAATCTGGTATCGAAACCTACCATTTAATATGATTTTCTTCTTCTTCTTCTTCTTCTTCTTCAATATGAGATGCTCCTAAAAGAAAGAAATAATTTTCCTAAAATCTTGTAGATCCAAACAAACCCAGATGCCCTAAATCTCTTGGATTGAATATGGATTCAAACCAATACCGTGTTGAATAGTCAATATTCTTGAATCGAGAATAGCAAGTCACAAACAAACGATCAAGGTTTGAATAAATAGCCTTGAAAACGAAGAGAAACTCCCCAAAATTGTTTGATCACTGCTCGGTCGAACTCGAAAGCGTTGTTATCTCAAGCTTGTTTGTCAAGTTTAGTTGATCAAAACTATAGTCTTGATTTCTAGTCTACTTATAGATGTATCTCAAATTAGGATAGAACGTGTAGTTCAGCTTTAGACTTCACGATGTTCATCGATTGATGAACGAAGATCTACTGAGGAGAGCTTGGAGGAACTTAATCAACAAAAGGTATGTGGAGACTAAAACATATTTATCACTCATAAGTCTATTCTACTCTATCTTTTAATGAGACTAAGTCGTATAACTATATAGACTTTTACATTATACACATTTGATATTTCGAGCTGAGTGTATCTCGCTTATATATTTCTCAAAATATATGTTGGAAGCTTTTTGCTTTAACTATGTTCATCATTATTCTTGATGAGTTTAGTTGGAAACAATTTTTTGTTTGGGACTAAATATTAACTCAAAAGATGATCATGTGGAAATTTCCATGAAACATCGTACATGATTTGTGTGAGACAATCATTTGATGTCGACTTGGAAAGTTTTGTAATGATTATTCGATCACTTGAAAATTACTTGAAGCTAATAGTTTGTGTGAGACGTCTGTTGTCATCTTCGAAGGATGTTTCAATGATTGAAATGGGAGTTTAGACCAATTAACCATGTCTGGATACAACACGGTATGCGAACCTAGTATGCGAACTATATTGTTATCATTCAGGTCTGGGAACCATGTTTGCGTACCCAGTATGCAAAGGGTTTTAACTGTAAAGGTCTGGGAACCTTGTTTATGTACCTAATATTCTGATAATTCTCCTGAGTTGGGTCCGGACTGCTGGTCGCGTACCTAGTATGCGAACGGATGGACAAGGACAAGTTCCGGAGCTGTTGTTCACGCACCTGGTTTGCGAACACATTGGTTAATTTCTAAAATCAGTTAAGTATGATTATCATACTCATGAACTAAAACATTTATGAATTAAGGAATGCAATCTTTGCAAACCATGTCTTAATGTTCATGAATTCATTCTTGTATAAGTACTTTGTACGATTACGATTCAATCTGATTTTGTTTCAATTCTTTCATATATATATTTCTATGAGATAGTGAACAATTAAACAACTCTATGTTGAATACAATTAGATTCATTTGATTATCTTTCATGATTGATGAATCATCATATTTGATCTAAAAGTGTTAGATGCATGTGGTTAAGACAAAAGTATTCATATGACTAACTTCAGTTAACTGTTATTGAGCCAACTCAATATATACGTTTAGGTACGGTTACCCATATCTAAATGAAGGTATATTTAATTTTTATGTAACAAGCTAAGACCATATAATGGTGGAGATTAATTGCTTTATTTCTAAGCAGACTTAGCTTGAATCTTAAATCAGGTTTTCATCTAACGGTGAATATTGAACGCTTTGTTACTAAGCTATCTTAGCTTTTGGTTGTAAGCAACCCTGATCTGAAATACTATATTAGGAAAAACTCTAGCAACTGGAAAACCTAATCCCGACACTTTCATGTGTCCTAGTTGCGTACAAGAGTCGATTATCCTTTAACTTAGGTTTTCCCAAAACCATATTAGGTTAACGACTTGAAGACTTTATTTGGGATTCGTGAAGCTAGATCCAACTATTTTCTTAGTAGTTGCATATTTTGTCTTACTTGTTCTATGGTGTTGAGTACTATCTTCTCTAATTTTTTTCTCGAGATTTATATCCGATAGGTAAGATATAAAAAGTACTCACAAAGTTCTTCGTCTCAAACTTTGTGGTTCCACGGTAACTTCTTCTACTATCGTACAGTTAAGTTATTGTGAGGTGATTGATATTTATAGGCTGCTCTTCGGGAGTATAAGACATGATTATCAATTAGTTCCTGTTCACCTTGGTTTATCAAAATACATAACAAAACTTTGTAGGTATTTCTGTGGGAGACACATTTATCCATATGAATAGACTTATCTGTGGGAGACATATTTTTTTATAAGTCTTCATCTTTGGGTCGTAACAACTCTTAGTTGTTGGTGAGATTAGCTAAGGGAATCAAGTGCGCAGAATCCGGCGTGGTTCTAGCGGTGTAAGGAACGCGAATGTACCTTAATCGGTGTGAGACTTGGTTAGGGTTCAACTACATTCCATTCTGAAGTTAACTTGTAGTAGGCTAGTGTTTGTGGCGGCTTAATACAGTGTGGTGTTCAATCTGGACTAGCTAGGTCCCGAGGTTTTTCTGTATTTGCGGTTCCCTCGTTAACAAGATTTCTAGTGTATGTGTTATTTTTTCTCCGCATTATATTTGTTTATATAATTAAAAAAATCATAGGTTGTGCGTAGTTCAATCAGTTGATAAATCCGATCTTGTTTGTTGCATGTAACTTTATTGACACTTGGGCATTGGTCTTTGGTACCATCCAAATTATTTTTCATATCAATCGGGCTCACGGATTTCTATCTGTTCGATTTTCTGATTGCATTGAGAAATAAAGATAAAGCTCTTTGATATATCTCTTGATTGAGCTCGCTTTTAAGTTGGTGATTTCGGAATTATATTGGATTTTAGTCCATACATATTTCCGAATGAATTATTGGGTGTGATTTTTTTACCCCCGCTTTTTCAAAATTGGCGAACAAAAATTGCTCCAAATTGCAAAGAAATATGTCAAAAGACTTCAACAACAAAACAAAACTAATTTTATTCAATTCAAACTTAAAAAGAAAAGAAATCTTGCTTAGATTTGGTACAAAAAGAAATTTTGTTAATATATAATATACTTAATCAATTAAAAATATTATATGGTAGTATATTAACTGTATGTTAGTATTTCCAAATCATGATTGGACTCACGTGCATACATATAGAGTTTATTCGGATGAAGTGGGCTAGAATGTTTTTAGGCTTTATACAAAAACAATTTTTTTTTTGCGCTTCTCAAATCTAGGCCCCTTTTATTTTTCACTTTGCAAATCTAGGCTTGTTTTGACCATCTTTCGATTCCGTCCAGTTAGGTGCAAGGTGATAGTTATCCCACATATTAATAAGTCTTATTTACACCATGAACTACATGTTCTTGATGGGTAGAGTAAATTAATGGTTTAACGATCCTAAAACGATGTAATGAACCTGAACCAGGCTCGACGAATCCGAAAGATGTGTAATGATTCTGAATCGGGTTCGAGGAACCTGAACAATGTTTTAGAAGTTTGATTTACTAGAAACCGAAAACTCCCAAGATACTTGGGAATGATAAACCCATTTGGTAAATGATGTAACAAGCCTGAAAATTGTGAAACGATCCTAAACCAAGATCGACGAACCCTAAAAAATGACGTAGAGGGTCAAAATGGCAACGCGTATACGGTGAATAAGTAAACTTCTACGGGACTTAACCAAGATGGATGGAAAACTTGACGATATGCCTACATTTACAAAGTGCAAAAAAAATGAAAACGAGCTTCGATTTGTTCATCAGGGTAAAAATCATGCGCATTTCTGAATATAATCCAAAATTTTCCCTATTTTAGAACAACCATGAGAAAAAGTTAAATTGAAACGAGAATAATAATGTTAAACGAAGGGGTTTGACTTTTTGAAATAGAAATACAAGAAAAATTGTCCCCACGTTAAAGTTTGGAAGCTGATGAATGCGGTGCGCTACCGTGTTACTTTTGTTTTTGTAGGTTTAAGGTTTATTTAATTTAAACATAATATAGTTGCTGTTAGTTTAGCTAATATTTGTGAGAGAGTGTCTCGTCTTTTAATTGGAGTGGCCAAAACATCAAAATCCTTCTAGATTTATTATACGGATAATTTGTAGTCCTTATATTCTAGTTGTAATTGGAGGTTTTACAAGTTACCTGAAAATCAAATGAAAACTGGACATGATACTTCAGACAACCTCAACTCAACGTAAGGATTTACCTCATTTTTAGGACGACATGTTCAGGCTTTTTGTATATTAGCCAGGTGCAATGTGATCTTGCACTGTTTCACACATTTTTGTTTACCATATCAACTAAAACACTTCATCATCAAAGAGTAATTACACCATTAACTATGAAAGATTGATTTCATGGGCATTTTTAAGAACGTCCTCATGATATTCTGATTTCTTTTTTAATTTTGTTTTAGTAATTATAAAATGAGATATATTTATACCCAAAAGATAATGAGATCGACCAATAATTCTGAAATATCAGGGGTCTAATAACATCCAATATTTCATTTAGGCAATCTATATGGACAAACTCCTGTATAATTCCAAGAGAATCAACTAGACAGTCAGACTCAATCAAGGAAAATATATCCAAGAGTTATATCTCGGTTTCTCTATGTAATCAGCAAATCAAACAGATAGAAATCCGCGAGCCTGATTATTATGAGAAACAACTTGAACGGTACCAAATATCAATTTTAAAGTGTCAATCAATTTCAATCAACAACCAAAGGTTGGATTTACCAATTGACTGAACTACGCACAACATATGGTATTTCGATTATATAAACAAATATAATACGAAAAAGAAATAACACAGACACCAAAAGTTTTGTTAACGAGGAAACCGCAAATGCAGAAAAACCTCGGGACCTAGTCCATATTTGAACACCACATTGTATTAATCCGCTACAGACTCTGGCTTACTACAAGTTAAATTCGGACTAGAATGTAGTTGAGACCTAACCAATCTCACACTGATTAAGGTACAGTCACATTCCTTAAGTCTCTGAATCCCAGTAGGACTCTACACACTTGATTCCCTTAGATGATCTCACCCACAACTAAGAGTTGCTAGGACCCAAATTCGAAGACTTGATAAACAAATTTGTCTCCCACATGAAAGTCTATTCTTGATAGATAAATATGTCTCCCACAGAAATACCTACGAATTTTGTTCCGTTTTTTTATAAATCAAGGTGAACAAGAACCAATTGATAATCCGGTCTTATATTCCCAAAGAATAGCATAGAAATATCAATCACCTCATAATAACTTAACTATATGGTAGTAGAACAAGTTATTGTGGAATCACAAAGAATGAGACGAAGAGCTTTGTGATTACTTTTTATATATTACCTATCGGAGATAAATCTCGAGCAAATCTTTGAGAATATGGTACTCAATATGATAGAACAAGTAAGATCATAACACGCAACAATAGAGAAAATAGTTGGGGGTATGGCTTCAAAATCATAATGAAGTATTTATGTCGTTAACCTATAATGGTTTTAGGAAAAACATAGGTTAAAGGAGAATCGACTCCAGTCGCAACTAGTATCACACAGGAGGTGTGGGGATTAGGTTTCCCAGTTGCTAGAGTTCTCCCTTATATATATGGTTTTAGCTTGTCACACACAAATGAAATATACATTCATTTAGATATGGGCAACCGTACCTAAACGTGTATATACTCAATAATAGTTAATCTAAGTTAACCATATGAACACTTTTGTATTAAACATGTTCATCTTAACACTTATCGATCAATTGATAATCAAATGAATCTAATAGTGTTACTCATAGAGATGTTCAATTGTTTATATTCTCATAGAAGTATACAAGACACGATTGAAACAAAATCGGATTGATTCAAAATAATCAGTTCATGAACATGTTAGCCACGATTTGCAAAGGTTGCATTCCTTAATATATACATGTATTTGTTCATGAGTATAAAATCATACTTAACCGATTTTAGAACTGTGAACCACTTAAGTTTGCAAACGGGTACACTAGCTTAAGTTCCGGAAATTGGTCACAAGCCGACAGTTTGCAAACGGGTATGCAAACGTTACCTCCAGACCGAACTCAGTTGAAACTGTTTGCTAACGGGTACGCAAACTTGGTTCCCGTACTTCAACAATTAAATCAATTTGTGAATGGGTATGCATACTTAAGTACCCTGACTTAACAGTTGAATAAGTTTTGCGAACAGGTATGCAAACTTAACTTCCGATCCTGAATTCCAACAAAACAATTCGCACACTTAGTACACAAACCGTAATGTATCAAAACATGGGTTTTATCTCTTAACTCCCATTTCAATCGTTGAAACATTCTTAGAAGATGACAATAGACGTCTCACACAAACTATTAGCTTATAAGCAATTTTCAAGTGATCGAATGATCAATACAAAACATTCCGAGTCTATATCAAACGACTGTCTCACACAAATCATGTAAGATGTTACCAGGTGATTTTCACATGATCATATTTTGACTTTCGTCAAGAATAATGATGAACGTGGTTAAAGCAAAAATCTTTCCAACACATATTTCGATAAAGATATAAGCGAGTTAAACTCAGCTCGAAATATCAAATGTGTATAATGTAAAGTCTATATAGATATACGACTTTGTCTCAATAGGAGATAAAATATAATAGACTTCTGAGTAATAGATGAGTTCAAGTCTCCACATACCTTTTGTTGATGAAGTTCCATAAGCTCCCCTTAGTAGTTCTTCGTCTTCAATCGATAAACGCCGTGAAGTCTAAAGCTCAACTACACATTCTATCCTAATCCGAGACATGGCTATAAGTAGACTAGAAATCAAGACTTATAGTTTTGACAACTAAACTTGACAAACAAACTTGAGATAGGAACGCTTGCGAATTCGACCGAGCAGTGCTCTAACAAATTCTTAATTAAATTTAAAGAAACAACTACCTTGACTTAGAATCCTAACGTGAATCTTCCACTTAATTATTTTAAAATTTTCCAAACAAATTATCTAATCAAATTTTTTTCTTCTAATGGGTGTACTTTTTAATTCAGCCATTGGATTTGTTGTTTAAATTTGATTTGGGGGTTCTCCTTGTTCCAAACCTTGAAGTTCCATATTGCATTTGTTTACCCCTTAGCATGCAAAGGTCTGTGAATAACAGTATGTGGATTTAGCCTATTTAAAAACCTCGAGGTTCTGTTACTCCTCATCTTCTTCTACTATCCTAAAACCCTAAAACGTAAAACCCCAGTATTATTTTCCTGTGTCATACTCATCTGCAAATTAGGTGTCTATATGAATCAGTGGTATCCAAAATCAGTTCAGTTTTGAGATCAATTGAGAATGAGAAGAACTGTGTCAAGCATTCCAGAAGAAATTTACCTCCAAATCTTGTTAAGATTACCGGTGAAATCAACATTTGTATGTAAGTGTGTTTGTAAGACATGGTTTTCATTGATTTCTGATCCTGATTTTGTTAGAATGCATCTTAATTTTACTCCCCAGAGAAATATCTCTAACAATCTCATCCTTGGAGGTTATTCTTTTGATGCAATCTACTTAGTAAGTTGTGATTCATTAGATTTTGGACCATCTCTGTGTGAGGAGAATGAAATTACTCTATCTGAAATGTGGCACCCTTATATATCATCACGTTATGCAGTTGAATTATTAGGTTCTTGTAATGGTCTAGTTTGCCTTATGTATAACATTAGAAGCTTCTCTGGTAATGGTAATGGTTTTTGCACAAAATTCTTCTTCTGTATTTGGAACCCAGCCACTCATGAATACAAGAAGGTAGGCGAACAAACAAATAAAATTGCTTTTGAGAATATCGGGATTTATGCTTTTGGTTATGATCACAAAAATGATGATTACAAATTGGTAATTGGTTCAAAATCGACTCACACTGGTTCTGTAGTCCAAGTCTATGCATTAGGATCTGATTCATGGGGAAGCGTCATAACCATTCCTTATTGTTTCTATTCTAATTGGAAATCTGGGGTACTTGTTAATGGAGTACTTGTTAATCCGGGGTACTTGTTAATGAAATTTTTCATTGGTTAGCCGAGCAAGGAAGACTCATAGTCTCATTGGATATCAGCAATGAGAGATTCAACGTAATGGAAGTGCCAATAGAACTCAGGGAGAATGGACATTGGTTTATTACTGAAGCAGTGTTAGAAGAGTATGTATGTGTACTCGTCGTGTTTGATACTAATGATGATGATGACGAAGATTATGATGATGGTGGTGATGATGAACATGGTCCTGTTGAGGTATGGGTAATGCAAGATTATGGTGTTCGAGAATCTTGGACTAAACGTTATATCATTACCCATGAAATAATTGCTAGGAACATTATGCATCATTCCTTTTCTTTGAGGTTTATGTGGTCTTCTAAGAATGGTCTGATTCTAATAACGGAGTCTGGTAAGTTAGTTTTATATGACCCAAAAGATGGAAGTGCTATTGAACGAGGTATGGGCAGTGTAAAGGGATTTAGGTCAGAAGCGAATTATTTTGAAAGCTTAGTTTCAGTTAACTCTGGTACTTACGCGAGGAAAGGAAAAATAGAGAAATCAATTGAGACGGAGAATCCTAAGAAGAAAAACATGAGAATGGATCAATATTCCTTACAGTAAGTAAAACAAAATTCATGTTTTTCATTTCCTGTGTTCTGTTCCAGTTTTATTGGTTTTTGATATAAAACATGTAATGGGTATGAAATTATGTTACGCGTCCTGTCCTGTCCTGTCCTGTCTTTTTTTTTTCTTCGCTAGACTTTTGTGTCCTGTCTTAAGCAACTCGTACCGTATCCTTCTATTGAAATTCTGGTTAAACTATTTGGTTATTCATATTTTGTTATATTTTTGTGAAGTTCTGCAATTTAATGAAAGAGTAAGTAGACGTTGGAAACTGAGTCCTAATTGGTCATGTATTACAAAGTATTTTGAAATGATGAGTGCATATCAAGCAAAATGTGTTGTGATGCTGAAGGCCAAGAGCTTGAGTTTTGTCTGCACCATAGTTAGCCAACGCATCTGCAGCTTGGTTATCTTCTCAATAGATGTGAAAAATACTCCAGTGAGGTATATGTTGCAGTAGTTCTTGAATGAGGTGAATGACTGGTTTTATGTACCGAGGAGCTGCTGCTTCTGCGGTGAGAAAATGACAAGGGACAGACTCTGACTCAATGGTGATGGATGAGATGTTCATCATACGAACTTGATGAATGAAGACCTATAAGCAACGCCTTTGATTCTGCCATGATATCATATGTAAAGCTGAGAGGTTCTGCTATTTGCACACAGTACCTTTCCTGTGTCATTCCTAAGAATTGCTCCTGCGATAGAAACGCCTGAATTCCCACCATTGCAGTTTGGCCTGGTAGTGGAGGTGTCCATTCTATTGAAGCTGTGTGCCTGTGGTGCTGTGGATTGCTGTTGTGTGCTGTTGGAGATAGTCCTGGAGCCAGTGGTGGTTGATGTTGTTTAGACCACATGGAACCTGACACTCCATTTAAAACAAGCAGTTCGATGGTATTGGGGGATCATTGGTATGTTTCAACGGAAGTACGCGGTATGGAAATCGGTGGGTGATTTGGGGAACTGTTGTTGTAAAGAAGATATTATTTGATCCCAAATTAGTTGCACTTTTGAACATTGAAATAACAAATGGTTGATGGTTTCAGGCAAGGCATTGCAAAAATGACCTTGGTGAGAGTTATGGAAAAATGCCATTGGTGAAGAACAGAAGAACATCCTTGTTGGAAGACATTGGTGCATGATTTTCTGGGCATGAAGGGTTTTGGGCCTGGTTTGGTTGGTTGGTGAAACAGGCTGTAGGCTGATTTGGCTGGGTATGTTCCTGATATTGTGTGGAACCAAATGAGTTTATCTGGTGTGGGAATTGAAGATAAAGGCAGGCTTTTCAAGGTGGTGGTGTGATTAGAGATGGATAGAATAAGGTTAGTGTTCCAGGTGTTGGTGGATTGGATTAGCTGGTCGACATTGGTAAGGTGGGAAGAGGTGGTGTCGATTAAAAATTGTTCACCTTGTATCCATTGCTGAGACCAAATGTTGAATTTAAAATCTATGTATTTTTCGTTGTCTTCTGTTTTCTGTGTCATTTTCTTAATTTTATCTCTTTCATAAAATTCTTCCTTGTCATCAAGAAGTACATAGCTTCCTTGTCCGCAGCTACATTCTCAGGCTGCCACTGCTTTGCAGCATTCGTAATATTGCTATAACGTTTTATTTATCATGTAATCAGAAACTAAAGTGTATGCATGTAGAAATATTAGGTTGATTTCCATGATTTGATTCGGACATTTTGTAGTCTCATCATTTTTGTAGTATTTGTTATCGCTTCCTCTCTTTAGCATTTCAACTTTATACAGTGTAGATTTTAGTTTTCCTAGTTCAGTATCTCCTTGAATTGTTGTTACATGGGTTCAAAGGCAAATTAAACTCTTGAGGGATCTCCCATATCAGTTTTTTTGCCTGCACTTAGAATGAAGTTGTAAATTGTTATATAGATCGTAGTAGACTAAGGTGCAGCTGGACAAAACTATGTAAATGAACAATCATTTTATTCAGAGTAATCACTAACAAGAGGAAATGCTGCTTGGTATGGTTATCCTAATATGCAAGTGTTCCAATGTTCCTTCAATGTACCCTCCAGTTTTCTACCAGCTAGAACATTTATCACGATAATTTCTAGAACATTTAAACTTCGATTCCAGAACAACAAAATACTTAGTGATACTGGCGCACTTTGAAAAACAAATAACGGACAAGCTGTTTGTTTGATAAGTGACTTACAGGCATATCGACTTAGTAATTCACATGGTCGAAAGAGGCTGCAAAGGTAGATTATTCCTCTTTTTGGTTCTGTTACATTTTAACCACTAATCTCCTGTAATCGGATGTTCTTTTGACTTGCCAAATGCTGCAAATCCAATTTCATGAGTAAGTAGTTATATTTTATGTCCCTGACATGAAAACAGCACCAATAATATGAAATACAACAGATGGCTTACAGTTTTAATGAATGCCAGCATGAAAAGAACGTTGAAGAGAACAGAAAACGCAAACAGTGCCCAACACAAATCCGAAACCAGTTTGTCAAAAACAAGTCTCTGGACTTGAGAGGGGCCTTTCCGACTGTAGATGGACTAGTGACAGGATCAACTCTGGGTAGATGCTGTATTAGAGAAAAGGAAATGACGAAGAGAGCATTTTCTAGCCCCTACCAAAATTTCTCCTGCATTCAGGATCAACAAATATAGTTATAACATTTATGTAGTAATTTTCACACGAAGTGCAATTTTTAATAATTACTACCGTACTATACAGATACCTGTTCCACACGCTTCTTTTGTCCACCCGAGATATCCCTTGACATGATGGCACCACCCACCATAGTATCAGCAGATATATCCAGCCAACGTATCTATTAGGAAGCAAAAAAAGGAGTGAAGTTAGATTTGCCGACTAACTTCTTAATAGATGGACGAGTAGGTAACTGCGTGAATAGAGATGGAACCTTAAGAGTGTAATCTGTAATTATACTGCTGTTGCTTTCAGAAACGCTTCAGGATCTCGTTCCAACACCTAAGCAGCCCAAAGAAATCCAAGATTTCCCTGACTACCATTTGTGCATAGTGGAATGCAGAGGTTCTTTGAGAGATGTCCAGGGTAAGTGACTTTTTCAGTTACCTGTTCAAGGATCTTATTCACTTGCTTCTTGGATGGGCACATCAAATCAAAACCAAGAATCGCCTATTAACCTTAACAAGGTACATTGGAAAACATTATTAGTTATCTCCTTAAAATATGAAACCAGGAAATTTTCATTTGGCTGTGATCCAACAAGTTAATAGAATAACAGCAATACGAAAAAGAGCTTATATAGCATTTTTGAGACACAAAATTTAAGACGTTAGCCCATACTCCCAAATCTCACTTGATGAGACTGCTGAACAACTCAACCATTTGCCATTACCAATTGACATTACTAATATTGAAAACCTCGGCGAAAATCAAACAAAACTCGACAGTTTTATGCATAAACATAATAAGCAACGGCATTTCTCATTCATTATCAAAATTCCAAGTTGCATCCAAAAATTAAACAAATTGATTACCACAAATGCATTCAAAGTAGCATTGAACAATTTTGGAGCGCGCTCTACTAGCAAGATAAGAGGCGTCAGCCTCTACCGAAAAAGTTCTTAAATCACACTTCAATTTTCGGAAGATCAGTTCCAACCCTGGTTCAACAAGAATCAATTAGCACTATGCACCAAAAAAAAAAAAGTGAGACAAAATGAAGAACAAAGCTATTGATTCGATTTCTAAGTCTCTGAAGAAACTTCTCATTCTCGTCTTCATAACTTCAAGTATACCATCCATTAATTGTTTCTTATTATAATAACAGCAATAGGAAATAAAGCCGACTGGTCACATGGAAGGGATGGGCCATATCACAAAGCATCAAAACCAACTAGAGAATAGAATCTATAAGATGAACACACTAAACACACTAAACTTTAAGCTCACCACTCAGACACACAAGCCAAAGTAGCTTAAAACATGTTTACACTGAATGGTCATTGGATTGCTGTTGAGATATCCCTAAAACGGCTTGGCCTGATCCTAAGCAGTTCGGTTAAGGTACCATTAACCAAGTTCTTCTTCTGCCCATATCTAATGGACGGAACCCGTGGGTCTCAAACTGCAACTAACTTATCTTTTGGTGACAAACATCATGGAGTAAGCCCCTTCAAGTTATCAGGCAGAACTAATCTGAACCAGTGAATTAAAGAAGAGTACCTTCCAGTGTTAGGGTCATAATAGTATACACTAAAAAGTAAAAACCATATGAGCTGCCACACGATCAACCAAAGCCCCAGTATTTATTCCAGTTGAGAACAGCCAATGGGAAGAAGATATGATAAACAGAGTTAGTTTTAAGAAGTTTTTACGTTGAGTGCTATGTTTGGTTAATCTAAATAAATTAGCTTTCAAAGTAGTGGGTGGAAATCAGTTTATTTTGTTTCTCCTCCATTTTAGTTGGACAAGATGTGTTTTATATGGGAAAGCTCATCCTATGCAGTGACAGTGTGGTTTATGCCTATATGTCAGTACTAGAATGAGTTCCAAATAAATGAGCAAGGGAAATGTGCTTGGCTTATCACTTGGATAGATGAAACAGTATACTGCATTTGTCAAAATCCCAAAATTATGTGTACGGTGTACCCTCTAGTTTATGGTTGATTTATTTCAAATGTTTTTACCACTCTACTCTTAATGGACTTCACATCCTTTATTAATGGAAGTTATTGGATAAAAAGAAACACTGTCTATTAAAGTGGGTCTTACCAGATGAGGCCAGTTATCGAACTGAACGTGCTTCTTGCAGGATCAACATATTCAATTTCTGGCAGTGCACTTCGTCTAGATAGGAAGATGAAATTTTGATGCGGGCAATGCTCCCTGAAACAGAAATCATACAAATAAGCCAAGTAATTAGAATTGCTAATCTGTTAACTAACAATGTCCATATCAGGAGCAAGCTAACCTCTGAAATTTTTGATCAAATTAAAGAATGCCCAGTAAACCACAAAATTAGAATGGAAGCAAGTATAAGCTCTATTTACATGTACAAAAAGACAAAGATTGAGATCCATGTATGCATCATGGACCAAAAGCATAAACTGATCAAGAGCAAAATATGATTCATTCACCCTGCGAAGTTTTTGCAGTATCGGTAAACACATTCCTAGAAGACACGGTCATAAATTGATCAAAAACAAGCTAAATAAAACATGATCATAAGCTATCTAGCTAATGGCTACTTCAAAAATCCACAAACGCTGAACAAAAAATTCACATTCTAAAAACAAATTCAGTACAGGCTCGTAACTCCCAAGCCACATTATTCTACTTGATTCCAATATCGGGATGAGACATTAGCCTCTCAAATTCCTTATGAAACTTAAACAAACAATGGAATCTGGCTTTAAACTTCGGAACAGTGCATCTCTTACCAAACTTGAGTAAAGATAGCATTGTCTAATTTTATCCACTTGTTCTTCTCCAAAGTGGTTTGTAAACCCATTTGTGACTTTAATTCAACAAAATAATCCACAATAATTGATGGACATGTACGAATCTCATCTATATGATCACTAGTTGATGTAGAAGCCATCTTGTGTTCTGCACAACACACTATCTAAAACTTAAGCAAAAAGGACCCTCCTAAGAATTTCTACTGCAACAAACACAAGCAGAAAAGCAAATAATCTTAAAACCCCAATGAAACTTGAAAATATCAAACCCCCATATTAAATTACCCAAAATAAACCTAAGAAATTCTTCAAACAAACCCTAGAACTTTCAATAATTAAATATTATATTAGAGATGAACCATGAAAGAGAGGTTGGGAGAAATCATACCTGCAGTAGAAGAACCGATCTCAGATACCCTCCTTCATTTCCTTCACCCTAGCTCTCAGCTTCCGTTCATTGAATCGTTTCCATTTTCTCGTTTGAAAAAAAAAAAACGGGAGGAGGAGCCGAGGAGGATCTCAAGTGAGAAGGGGAAACTTTGGAGTGTCCAATGTAGTAATATCATCAAGGTACTATTTCTGTAGTTGTTCTTTTTCTTTTTTATGAATTTTTTTTTTTTTTTAAAGAAAACTTAGGCCGGACTAAGAGTGCACACGGTACGGTTCGTCTCGGTTCTTGCCGAGGCCGAGTACATGTACCTCCCCAGCCTCGGTTCCAAAATTTTAGACCGGTACATGTACCTTGTACCTCGGTTCCGGTATCATTCGGTACACGTATGGTACCAAGTACGGTTCTGGTACCAATCGGTACTATGAAGCTTAACAATACAGGAGAAGGCTTTCCTCAAAGATGACCAAGCAGTTGGCTATTTAGGTCCTGTGAAGAATTAGCTTGCTTGCTTATTCGACTTGCGTCACACCCTATAGGATTGGGTCAGCAAGTCATTGATTTAACCAATCTAGGTGTCGCACTAGCTTCCGTTGGTTTCCAAATTATATGTTCAAGTTTCGAGCATAAATTCTTATAGAACTGCCAAAATGCAAGGTACAAGTTCACACCAACAAGGGTCAAATAGTAGTCGCCACACAAGAATTAGAATTTGAAAAGACATGCAAGCTCACCTTGTGGTATTCAAGAGTATCTCCCGAGGCTTTTCGAACATCTACCATGAAAACAGAAGACTCAACTTCGTAAATCTAATTTGAGAACAATAAGGTCCAGTAAGAACTAAACATTTAAAATATTTCAACATGAACAATGGCTTCTTCATGGAAAAATGATACCAAGCGAATTAAAATAAAACAGTGACAGATAGGTACCTCCAAGGCAACTGCAAACCTCCCTATCTTATCAGCAGATAAACCTTCCAGTCTCATCTGTGGTAAAGATGAAACGGACAAAGGGAAAATTAGACAAGATCAAGGATAATCAATTACCAAAAGCATCACTCCAGACTATATAAGTTAAGCCATCATCAACTGAAAAAGGTAAAAAGAGTAGTTAAGAGATAACATGCCATAACAGGTACGGGATGGTACGGGATTTGTATTGGACCGTGTACCTGTACCTCCCAGAGGCCGGTTCCTATTTTTTGGACTGGTACCTGTACCCCCTTCCTAGGTTCGGTACAAAAACAACAGGGCCGTCTCTGACATTCTGGTGACCTTGTGCGAAAGAGCTCGCAACGCCCTTTGATGCAACAAAAAAAAACAAAAAAAAAAATTCATACAGATGCATTCGATGATTTCTTAATAAAAGCTACGCTATAACTCTGAAATAAAGGAATTTATGACCCACAACTTCGTTACATGATCAAGCTGTAGCATAGTTAAAACATCTGAAATAAAATGCCCCTTAGATATATGGTAAAAGAACATTGAGATTGGGTACTTTTGAATCCAAACGAAACACACTCACATTTTAACTACTACCCAAGGAGAAGAATATCAAGATTGAACCAAAATAGAGAGATTCATTGATTGAGTGTTTAGATAACAAGAATACAATGTTTTTGATATTTTTTTTTGGATTATTACAAATGATACTACAAATGCCTATTTATAGGCTTACAAAGAGAAGAAGAGAACTATGCCTATGGAGGCTAACAACTATGCCTTTGGAGGCTAACAACTATGCTTATGGAGGCTAACAACTATGCCTTTGGAGGCTAACAACTATGCCTATGGAGGCTTACCTTATATTCTTTGTTTCTAGAATAATCTACATGTTTAGAACATGTTTAGAGGTAATTCTAACACTCCCCCTCAAGCTGGTGCATATATGTCGCTCATGCCTAGCTTGCCAACAAACTTTTCGAAATATTTTACTTGGAACTCGCTTTAGTTAGAATATCGACTACACATTCTTCCGATCTAAGTCTAGGTAACTCCACGATCCCATTATCCAACTTCTCTTTAATGAAGAACCTATCTATATCCACATGTTTTGTGCGATCATGATGAACTGGATTGTGTGCAATATCACACGCCGCTTTGTTATCGCGATGCATAAACGAATTGGTTTCCTAGGAGGATACCCCAATTCGGTTAGCAGACGTTTTAACCACATAACTTGAGATACCAGCGCCATACCTCGCCATTCAGCCTCTGCACTTGATCGTGAAACAACTCCTTGTTTTTTGCTTCTCCATGTAACAAGATTACCCCCAACGAAGGTAAAATATCCTGAAGTAGACCTCATATCATCACATGACCCACCATAGTCATAATCAGTATATGCCTCCATACTTTTGAAGTCTTGACCTTTCTTAAACAAGATCCCTTTTCCTGGAGCAGACTTCAGGTATCTTAGGATTCGCATTACCGCATTCATATGTGGTTCTCCAGAATTATGCATGAATTGACTAACAATACTCAATGCATATGCAAGATCGGGTCTTGTATGTGCCAAGTACATTATTCTACCCACGAGCCTTTGGTATCTTCCTTTATCAACATGTACTTGGTTGCCATCCGAACATAATTTCAAACCTGGCTCTACTGGTGTATCTACAGGTTGACATGTTGTCATACTTGTTTCCTCCAACAAATCAAGGGCATATTTTCTTTGTGACAAGAATATTCCTTCTGTTGATCGAGATACTTCAATTCCAAGGAAGTATTTTAAAGAAGCAAGATCCTTCATCTGAAATTCACTTGATAGATAATTTTGGAGAGCCTTTCTTTCTTCTGGATCATCTCCTGTAACTATCATGTCATCTACATATATGATTAAAGCTGTAATCTTACCTCGATTTCTTTTTAAGAATAAAGTATGATCTGAATTTGCCTGGCGATAACCAAATGCTCTCATAGACTTGGTAAATCTTCCAAACCACGCTCTCGGAGATTGTTTCAGACCATACAATGACTTGTTTAACCTACAAAATTTTCCGTTATGCAACTCTGACTCCATCATTCCTGGTGGAAGCTGCATATACACTTCTTCGGACAAATCTCCATGTAAAAAGGCGTTCTTGACATCAAACTGTTGCAATGGCCAACCCAAATTTGCAGCAACAGACAACAAGATTCGCACTGTATTCATTTTAGCTACAGGTGTGAATGTCTTATTATAATCTACACCATAAGTCTGGCTATACCCTTTAGCAACCAATCTTGCCTTAAAGCGTTCAATTTCACCATTTGCCTTGTATTTGACTGTAAAAACCCAGCGACATCCCACGACTTTCTTTCCTTCTGGAAATTCAACCATGTCCCAAGTATTATTTTCTTGTAAGGATTTCATCTCATCGATCATAGCTTCCCTCCATTTCGGATCAGATAATGCTTCCTGCACGCTGTTAGGAATAACTACATTAGATAATTGATTCACAAATGACTTATTTGATTCTGTCAGACGGTGATTAGAGACATAATTACTCATGGGATATTTAGCTTTTGATGAAATATCAGGTTCATACATAGTTTTAGGGATACCTCTATTCCGACGTTCTGGCAATTGTTTCTTTGCAGGTTCAAGAACATCTTCAGCGAACGGTTGGATTGGGGTTGGTGATGTATCATTATCTTCTTCAACTTCATCTGCATTATCTTCTGATCCATCTGCATTATCTTCTTCAACTTCATTTATAGCTTCAATTTCACCATCTGTGTTAATTTCTTCCCCACTAACTTTCTGTTCTTTTGGAATATGAAGAACAACATCTTCTTCGATTATGTCTTCTTCATAGTCAAGAGTCTGAATTTCTTTTTCATACTCCCCACGAAGTTCAGACTTGAGTAATACATCACGTGTTCGTGAAACTTAACATCAATGTGATGTACATTCGTTTAGTTGGAGGATGGTAGCACCTATACCCTTTCTGACTTGCAGCATATCCCACGAAGACACATTTTAAAGCTCGGTGAGATAACTTGCTCCGTTGGTTCTTGTGTAAGTGCACAAATGCTACACAACCAAATATGCGTGGTGGCAAGTTTGGAACTGTTGGTGAAACTGTTGCCTCAGTGAGAGCTTGAAATGGTGTCTGAAAAATGATAGTGCTAGAAGGTGTGCGGTTGATCACATATGCTGCAGAGGTAAGAGCTTCACCCCAATAAGTTAACGGCATATGAGCTGATATTAATGAAGCACGCACAACTTCAAGCAAGTGATGGTTTTTTCTTTCAGCTACCCCATTAAGTTGAGGAGTATTAGGACAAGTTGTCGATGAACAATACCACATTCTCTTAAATAATGTTGAAAATCAGTACTTAAATATTCGCCTCCGTTGTCACTTCGAAGAACTTGAATCTTTTTATTGTACTGTGTGTTTACTAATTTGTGAAACCTCTGAAATAAATTATTCACTTCATCTTTTGATTTCATCAAGCAAACCCATGTCATCCTAGTGCAATCATCAATAAAGGTGATGAACCATCGTGCGCTTCCAAGAGTGTTAACTTTAGACGGCCCCCAAACATCAGAATGAATAATCATGAATGGAATAGGACTTTTATTTAAAATTGATGGAAACAAAGTACGATGGCTTTTAGCTAGTTCACATTCTTCACATTGAAAACTAGAAACATCAACCTTTGAAAATAGACTAGGAAATAGCCTTTTTAAGTAGCCAAAAGAAGCATGCCCTAACCGTCTATGCCATAACCAAATTTGTGATTTCTCCTTCTCCCCCTGAGTACCATTCACAGCTAAAGCATTAGATAATTTTTCTGAAATTTTTGACGCCAAATCTAGATAGTAGAGCTTTCCTCTTCTAACCCCAGATCCAATCGTTCGCCGTGTTCGGATGTCCTTAAACACACAAGAATTAGGCCAAAAAATAACAACACAATGTAAGACTTTAGTAATTTGGGAAACTGATAATAGATTATAACTTAGAGAGGGAACGACTAAAACCGAATCTAGACTCAATGTATCAGTAAGATTTAATGATTGTTCTCCAATTACTGGAGCCAAAGATCCATCTGCTGTGAAAACGGAGTTGTGTATGGATGTTTTAAGAGGAGAAACCTGTCTGGAATCAAAAGTCATATGGTCTGTGCAACCCGAATCAATTATCCATGAGTTATTAGGAACAACTTGCGAAACATTAAAAACCTTACCATTGGTTGTTTCCATAGCGGATGTTAGATTGCTAACCACATGTCTTTCTTTTAACGGAGTTCTTTTTCTTGGGATCGCGCTTATCCCACCAATCTGGATACCCGACGGGTTTTGTGGTTTTAGAATTTTCTGTATCTGAATCTCCCATGGTTCAATACTAGATACAAGGATCCTTAACCTTGCTATGATACCATATCAAGATTGAACCAAAATAGAGAGATTCATTGATTGAGTGTTTAGATAACAAGAATACAATGTTTTTGATATTTTTTTTTGGATTATTACAAATGATACTACAAATGCCTATTTATAGGCTTACAAAGAGAAGAAGAGAACTATGCCTATGGAGGCTAACAACTATGCCTTTGGAGGCTAACAACTATGCTTATGGAGGCTAACAACTATGCCTTTGGAGGCTAACAACTATGCCTATGGAGGCTTACCTTATATTCTTTGTTTCTAGAATAATCTACATGTTTAGAACATGTTTAGAGGTAATTTTAACAAAGAATACTACGAGGGATCATCCAAAAACAGATTCAAGTTTATAGCCACCAGCAATTACTCTTCGCTTTATAATCCGTGATATTGCTTTTTTCACTCTAGGTAGTTCTGTAAATACCCGCATTAAAGCAGAAAATAGCTAAAGTAAAAATAAAATAAAAAATGCTCCAATCGATTGAATAATCAATAGGAACTATCATTTTATTTATTTATTGACAATCAACTATCATTTTATCTTTTTTTTTTTTTTTTTTTTTGGAAAATCACATTTCAATTCATTCAAACCAAAATAGTGATTACATGATTGCTTACAAGATTATCAAAAACACCAAAATACAAGATAATCAAAACCCAAATACAAATGATGACACCAATTGCAAATACATCGCGAAGAGAAAGAGCCATGCATCGCAAAGATATCCAATTTTTGTACCAGTAGTATTGACGAAAGACGGTGTGAACCGGAATCAACTCCGACCATTTGAAATAATTATCTTCTTCTTCAATAAGAGATGCTCCAAATAAAATGGAGTAATTTGCCCAAAATCTTGTAGATCCAAACGAATCCGGATGCCCTAAATCCCTCTTGTTGAAGATGAATCCAAAATGAATCCGAGCAGAATCATTGATGTTCTTGATGAATCGAGAATAACAAGCCAAGAAACACCATGGAGATTTGAGAGAATCGCTATTAGAGCGAAGAGAAAATCGTCCCAAAGACGAAGAGAATATCGCCCAAATAGTGAAGAAATGTGTCCATAGACACCAAAAATAACAAAAACAAAACCTAAAACTACAAATTATTCTACTTTTATTCATAAAAAACAGAAAATCCTTGCTCAGATCTAGCCCAAAAGGACTAAATCTGAGCAAGAAGATGAAGAAGCTCTAGAGTTTTTTCCTTTTTTTTTTCTTAGGAGAGAGAAGTGAAACTATCATTTTATCATTGTGCCCGTTTGTACCTGGACAATCAAATTATCAACAACGATCAAATATCAATTATGAATTATCAAACATACTAATAACCATACAAGATCCCAAATCATTCGTTATATCACGTTAGATGCTTATATCAAACTAATAGGGTCATAAACTAGCAAGGTGGACAGTCCAACTGACCGTATGAACTACATTTGGATGGATGTTTCTTCTCTCTAGCCTCTGCTTTTATTGTAGTCTGTTTGAAGTCCTTCGGGATTTCATGATAACTTGATAATTGAGATATCATTTTTTAAGTTAATCCCGATCTAGGACTTATGTATTGTCGGTGTTTACTTCAAACTAGAACATAAGTTAATCTAGATCTAGGACTTGTGTTTTGTCGGTGTTTACTTCAATCCAAATACAAGCCCGTATATTAGCTTTTAAAATTTACCTTGTGCAGGAGCACAAGTTGACGGGCGTCAAAGCCGGCCTTGAAAAACAGGTACGGTTCCACCGGTTCCGGGACGGTCCGGCTCGGTTCCTGTGCACCCTTAGGCTGTACCTAAGAAGATAGATTAATGTTGGTGCAAATGGAGTCTGTGTTTGGACAAACACCAGACTCATTGCTTAAGTTCTTACATGTTGTAGCCATATTAAAAGCATGGCAGTTCTGAGTTCTGGTAATAATTGTAAGACCTATTAAAACAAAGGAAACATGTTTGATATAAGGGAGATCCGCATCACTTAGGCTCCTGTGTTCCAGATGATAGTCTCTGCTAAATCTTCCATGGATAGCTCGGTTATATATATTGTTGAAGTGCTCCAAGATATCGGGTGTCTCAGCTTGTACTTCAAGGTTAATGTGCTGCTGTTGCTTTGCCCATCCAAACGCTAGTTATGCTCCTCCTGAGGCTTCTCTTCCTCCCCATTGAGTTGTGAGTCCTCTACTATCAATATGGTTCCCTGCAAAATCAGAAATAATTAGAGCTGAGTAAAATTTGAGTGTGTTGGGATCCTGAACAATGCCAATTTTGATTATGAAACCAAAAGAGAATTGGTGTTTAGGATTCCCAACAAACAAATTTATGGGAACAGTAACACTGTCTAGATTAAGGTGATGAGAGTTCAAAGCATGTAAAGGCATGTTGTGAACTCTATTGTAATCACAAAGATGTTATTGAATACTAATGGAAGTACTCTGAGCATTATGGTAGATGTTCTGGAAAGTATAATCACATCTAGCTTTCCAGATAAACCAGCAGATGGTGGAAAACATGAAAATAGCATCCTTATTAGTGATAGTGGTAAACCAATCAGAGAACCAATCCATGAAGTTTGTTTGGTTATCAAAGAGACCATGATTTTATCCTAGCATAATATGCCAGACCTTGGTATCCGCCGGACAATTTAGGAACAAGTGGTTGAGAGTTTCTTCTCCACTGTTGCATATTTTGCACATGGGATCAATATAGTGCAAAATGCTAGAAGTTTTAGCATTGGTTGGAAGAATTTCATGACCACACTTCCAAAGGAAGATTTTAATTGCTGGTACAACTTCCAACTTCCATATTGCACCCCAATTTCTAGTATTTTGATCATTTTTGTACAAATGTTCTATCTTGGCTGTGTATAGGCCTTTGACAGAGAATTTGACAGTATTATTGAGATTCCAGTACATACTGTCATCCTCATTGGGGTGTATTATCAAATTGTTGATGGTATTAGCAATATCAGTACTGAAGAGTTGAAAAACTTATCAGGAGAACCATTTATAAGAACAGCAGAGGAAGTGGTAGAAATACACTGCATAATTTTGTTACACCAGGTAGTGTATTGAAGCCAATCTTTGTCATGACAGTGATGAGGAAGTTCCAGTCCACTCTGTCAAAGGCTTTGGCCATATCTATTTTTATTCCCATGCTACCTTTGTTGCCTTTAAGACCTCTCTTGTTTCTCATGTGATGTATTATTTCATGAGCTATTGCTATGTTGTCAGCTATTTGTCTTCCAGGGATAAAAGCAGATTGGTATGGAGATATAAGTTTATGCAGATAAGGTTTCATTCTCTGAGCAAGAAGTTTGGAAATGATTTTGTAAGTAGTATTGCAAAGGCTAATTGGCCTGAAATGGATGGGGATTGAGGGATTGTCAATTTTTGGTATCATGGAAATGAAGGTGGAGTTCATCTCAGTGAGGAGGTGCCCATATAGAAAGAAATGTTGAACCATTTTGACAATGTCTTCTCCAACAATATCCCAGTTGGCTTGGGAAAAATTTGGGGGGAAACCATCAGGTCCTGGAGCTTTGTCCTTGGCCATACTGAAAAGTATATATTTAACTTCAAGAGCTTCAGGGATTCTGTTGAGGCCGGTGTTGTCTTCAGTGGTTATGATAGTAGGGATAAGGTTTATGATTTCTGGGTTCATTTCAGGGAATTCAGAGGTAGCCATTTTGGAGAAGTGGTTGGTAAAGCAATTTTTTATCTCTTGGTAATCTTCTATCCAGTTTCCAGAGGAGTCTTGGACAAGATCAATTATGTTTCTTCTAACCCTGCATTTAGTAGACCTATGGAAGTATGTTGTATTTTTCTCTCCCAGTTTGATGTATTGGTCCCTGCTCTTGATTTTCCAGAACTTCTCTTCAATGTCTTGCCACTCTTTGAGGTCTTGTCTTGCTATTTGAAGGCTTTGACTTCTGTCTTGTTTGAAGTAATTTACTTGCAGCCAGTGCAAGTGTTTTTTGCATTCTTCAATGTTTGTTTTGATGTTACCATAAACTTCTTTGTTCCAAACTTTGAGTTTCAACTTGATGTCCTTGAGCTTTCTAGCAATTACTAGAACCAGCTAAGTTGTAAGGCCCGTCCCAATTTTAAGGGGTATTTGTGTCATTTTACTTTGAAGGGTAAAATGGTCTTTTCGCTTTAGAAGGGTATTCTAGTAATTTTCTTCCAAAATGATCTATCAAGTGGTTAATTTAGGCTCATGTACTATTTTTGATCAGTAAAATAGGCTGATACTTTAGAAGTTGCAAGTTAACTAATTTTAGTAAGGCACGGTTAATAGACATTTATCGTCCTACGAGGTAGCATTTTGGTTAGTTGTCTTCATTCAAATGAGTGGCAGATTTTTCTTTGACTCAGATATGATGGAACAAATGCAAGCCAGTGAACATTACGGGAAGTAACTTTAGATTAATGATTATGTTGTCATTTGTTAAATTGCATAATAATTGCTAGACTTAATTTACATTAATTAAGAGATTGCCATAGTGCCAGGAAAGGAGGAACACAGATTTAGCTAACCATGGAAGCAGGTCACGTAGGGGATCACTGGTGAGATCAACAAATAAAACGTAGTGGGATGAAATATTTCCATTAGTTGCCATTTCCATTACGTACGTGTCATGATTTAATTGGTTAGCATTTGTCACCTTGGCTGCGTGTTGATTTTGCATTGGATAGTTGACTAGATTGTTTATACACAGTGTAAATTTTTTTGAGATGATAACAAAGAGCCCACTATTCTTCGGTCCAACAAATTTGTTGGCGCAGACCTATAGATGGGAACGTTTCGAGATAGTCAAGGTTAGGGTTTATCTAGAATATTATATAAAGCCACCGTTGCTAGGAGATATCGGTATTGTTTTCCCTTTTTCGGCTAGTCAGATAAAATATCGTAGAAAAGAAAGAAAAAATAAAAGAACCTTGCTTCCTGTAGAGCTTGCGGCGGTGCAAAGATCTGTTGCGTAGAAATACTTTTCCATATACATCTTAGATACATCATAAGAAGAGGAAAAACGTTAGTGGCGGAGCTGGGATTTCTTTGTGATCGGTGCCTTGGATTTGTTTTTCTTTAGGATTATTTTGCTAGCGTTTGAGGTAGGCGCAACACAATCTAAAACTCTTTTTATTTATAGTTTTGTTAATTAAATTCATGTTTACATATTTTTATGATGCTATTAATGATGATGTGAGCATGATGATTATCGGGCTGCGGTCCATAGGTTGTGATCCTTAAAATTATCTTTGATGGGATACGATATATCCTTGGGAACGGTTTTGTTTCCCTAAACCCACGTGGGGCTCCCTGGGGCGAGCGGATTTGATTGATTTTATTGTTTTTTATGGATGTGGTGTTTCCATGTGCTTGTGATGCTATTAATCATGCTAGTGGTCTTTAAAGAGATTTAAAAATGTTTTGTTGCTTCTTTTCCTACTGGGTGTCACAACTCACGTCGTTTAATGACAAAAAATTCCAGATTTTGTGGCACCACAAGGAGCTAATGGCGGAAAAGCGTAGAGATCGGTTTTGGTGCTATTATAGTAGTTTGCATAGAATTTTTGTTTGGAAATTGTAATAAAATATCATTAAACTCTTTTAGATGATTTAATTAGTATTTTATTGATTATCAATACTTTAGTGATTATTGGGTTAATGTATAACCAATGAAAATAAGGCTTTGTTTAGAAAATTCTATTTGATTAAATAATAAAAATATTCTGAGTCATATCAGTTTGACCATTTATTATAATTATTCTATAATACGATTTTGGGCAATTTTTTTGTGGTATATGGAAAACTCTTTTTAGATGTACGTATAACAATTTCAGAATTTTCTGATCCCCATAAATATTTTAAAAATAATCGTTTATTACTGTACTACATTCATAAAGTTTCTGACAGATTAAATTATATAGAGAGTTTCCTTTTCTAAAACTATTCTATGGAACTTTTTTGGCTTTGATGTCTAAGTAAACTTTAAGATCTCTGTGTTTCCTATTTAAAATGGTAAACTAAGTCTAATTTAGAGATGTTAGTGATTTGATATGATTTTTATAAATTGGACTGCCACTGTTTTACATTTTTGTAGTACTGGTCAACTATGCGTTTGACTATGGTCAATAATTCCTTAAGATAAATAAAAAATCATAGAACAATTTTTAACTGAAAATATACTAATTTAGAGTTTACAACGTATAAACATAATAATTTTTGGAATTGAAATTTGTTCCGTAAAATTCTTGGAGTAAACTGATGTCTGTTTTTATTTTACGTTTGTTCCTTAAAAACGCGACTCTTTTGAATTAAATCTGGTATGTTTAACGGTGATATTAATTTTTATAGTAACCTATAGTTCTTTAGAGTTAATGTGGGTTAAAAACCAAGTCAATTTAACGGTTGGATGTTCCTAAAAGAATTTTTATGTAACATGCTGACAGAATTTCTGAATTGAACATAAATAAAGACTAGGCAAATAAATGGGTGTTTGGGCTTGGGCCAAAAGTGCAAGTCCGGGATAAAAAAAAATTAGGTAGCATTTCGGGTTTCGGGTTTGGATTTGGGTTGGAATCCAGGCCCGAAATTTGGGGTGTTACATTTTGCATCGAGCTAGTCCGATCCTTTGGGCAAAGCTAGTTTCGAATAAGTCGATCGTGCGTATATATGCTTGAATGTAGAATTGTTTGTGTATTGTTAATTGTTGTTTGTTAGCACGCGTAATAGGTTGAACTTCTTTTGCATAGAGAATTCTCTCTGTGATACTTATGATTTAATGTCTCGTCGTAATAATGGTTCAACCTACCCACACGATGAGGGTTTTGGTGATGTTGTTCGTGCCTTGAATGCTGTTGCTCAAGCGATGCAACAACAAGTGAATCTTAATCAATGCACCTCCTCCCCCTCCACCACCTAATCAACGAGCTTTATTAGTTAGAAGGTTTATTGAACAAAAGCCTGATTCCTTCAGGGGTAGTCCTGATCCACTAGTTGCTGAAGATTGGATAGATAAGATTGAGAAAATATTCACCCTATTAGGCGTGAATGACGAGGATAAAGAGCTGGATCTTGGCTGTTTATAATCTTGAAGGTGAGGCCACTCGTGGTGGGACTTGACTCGTCGTTCTAGGAATGATGGTATGTTTACCTCGGGTGGAATTTCGACTCGCTTTTCTAAGTAAGTATTTTCCACAAACCGCACGAAACCAAATGCATGATCGAGTTTATGCGAAATTGACCCAGAGAAACATGACAGTAGCTCAATACCAAGCCAAGTTTGAAGAACTCTCACGTTTTGCTACTCACCTGGTTGAGAATGAAGAGTCAAGGCTTTTAAGTTTCAGGAAGGACTTAGGCCTTCAATTAAGAGTAGGTTGTCTATTCTGAAGATTACTTCTTATAATGAGATAGTGGAAAGAGCAATGATTGCTGAGAGAGACATTGAGGAGGAAAATAGAATTCGAGAACGTCATACTGGGGATAAGAACAAGAACAAAAACAACAACAACAACCATCCATACCAGAAGAAAGGAAATGGACCGAATATGGAGCTTCCTGCACCTTCGTGTTATCACTGCAAACAACTTGGACACTTTAAGAGGAACTGTCCTGTACTTATTTCTCAGAGGAACCAACAACCATTTGCACCTCAGAACCAGCATCAAGGGTATCAACAGAACCGTCCTCAAAACAATCCACCACAATACCAAGCTCGACAACCCCCTCAGCAACCTAAGGCCTTTAATATTGCCCATGTTGGACAGGATCCGGATAACTCAGTTGTTGAAGGTACATTCTTAGTTTACAATTCTTGGGCTAAGATATTGTTTGATACTGGTGCTACTCATTCGTTTATTTCTTCTTCGTTCGTTTTATCCTTGGGTTTGAAAACTGAATTGCTTGATGGGTACCTAGGCGTAGCTAGTGCTGTAGGAGGTAGTGCACGTGTTGATCGCGTAGCACGAATGTGTGTGGTACGTATAGCTAAGCATGAGTTTTTGATTGACCTTTTTGTGATGAATATGTATGGTTATGATGTAATCTTGGGCATGGATTGGTTATCTGCTCATCGTGTCTTTTAGCTATGTCTGGTTATGATGTAATCTTGGGCACGAATGTGTGTGGTACGTATAGCTAAGCATTGGAGACAGGGAGAACACACACATATTGCTTTATCCAAGTGTCTTTTATTTCGTTTGTTCTAATTGGTCGATCTTTTTTTTTCTTCTTTTTCTTTATAGTAACTCAATCACTCTATTTCATCCTAGCAGCAATAACAAGTCAATGTTTAGTGACCCACCAAAACAATTAGAGAACAATAGATAAATATGGAAAAATAAAAATAGAATGTGATATGGTGATATTCCGAGATATGGTAACAACTATCATATTATTTGTAATTTTAGCTATGTTCGTCCCTTTTAGTTAATTGGTTCCTCAACTCCTGCATTCAAAATGGTTCCATCCACTAATGGTGTCATCCTAAAGGCACAAGTTTCTAGATTTCGGAGTTCAAAAAGCACAATTTTTTTTCTTGGTTTTTCTATTTTTCTGATTTTTTTTTTATTACTAAAGGCATAAAACAAACTAAAACAAACTATACAAACATATACTAAAGGCATAAAACAAACTAAAACAAACTATACAAACATATAAATGCTCCCCCACACTTAAACTTCACATTGTCCCCCACACTTAAACTTCACATTGTCCTCAATGTGTAAAACCGAAAGTTCTAAATTCTGACGTAACAGAAAATAAAACGCAAAAACTGTGCAAATTGGTAAGGAATTTGGAGAAACTACATTTCACAAAAGTTGTTCACCTACGTGTTTTCTACAGAGTGTAAAAATTTCACAGTGTTCTGATAAACGTTCTGACAGTTATGGTCTCTGGACTGAACTACGCGCAGTCTGAAATTTTCTGACGAAAAGGTATTCATCATAATTCTCTTCTAAGATAGATTATGGACTTAATGAAATTAAACATGGGGATGCAAATATGATATGAAAACAATAAAAAATAAATAAACAAAACAAAAATAAAAAGCAAAAGCAAAAGGATAAGAGATACAAAACCGGTGGGTTGCCTCCCACTAAGCGCTTGTTTTAAAGTCGACGGCCCGACATGCAAGTTGAATTCCCCATACACCAATAATCGAAAAAGTTGGGGATCCACCCATAGTACCTGTTTTGCAAACACTAGCTTCACACAAATATTAGTAATATAAAATAGAAACGAAGCTATTAACCGATAAAAGCTTCCCCCACACTTATTCTTGTCCACACTTGGAAGTGCATAAAGAATAT
Source organism: Papaver bracteatum (assembly GCA_023529315.1). Lineage (NCBI taxonomy): Eukaryota > Viridiplantae > Streptophyta > Magnoliopsida > Ranunculales > Papaveraceae > Papaver > Papaver bracteatum. The sequence goes on along the minus strand of JAJJWX010004270.1, from coordinate 1,820,005 downwards.
AGAAGTCGGGTACTTCCACGGTTTCTTGTTCCAAAACCTGCATAGTATGAGAATCAAGTTTCTCTAATGGAGGATATCGAGAAACAAAATCATTCAACAATGTTCTCGAAGCACATACATTCAAACCAATAAGAGGTAAAGTAGAAGAAACAATATGCAAAGGGTTAGACAAACCTCTCACAATCGCTTGGATTACGGAGTCCTCTTCATCCTTGAAAAATTCAAGTGAACTATTCACCTCTTGTATATCATGGTCCTCTATCAAACCTTGCAACCATTCTTCATCCGTTTCTGCCGTAACCAAAGTCTCGACATCAACATCATCATTACAAACATTCACAAGTTCAATTGGGTCTTCCATAATATTGGTCATAACGGTTGCATTCTCAACATTCTCCTCTTCATTAGACTCAAACCATGTTGCAAAATTCAGAAAAACATTAGTTTCATCATCCTCATGTACCTTTTGAATAGGTGCTTGATCATTATAAAGATCAAGAGTTGAGTCAACTACACTAATGTCATCAAATATCTCCAAAGGTTGTTCCTTTTCAACACAATCATCATCGTATTCATCTTCAGACTCACCATAATCAGAATCGTCGTCGGTTTCCCAACCTTTATCACGACGTCGTTTGAGTTCCATATGAATGGTCCTACTAATTTCATCGACAAGCTCTTCCGAGTATCCATCATCTTCCAACTTGTATAATTTCTGCGCAAGTTTCCTAACATTCACACGCTTACCACCATTAGCTACAATATTTTCTCTTTCCCATGACTCTTCCCTTTGAATGGGTGAATGATCATAACTACGATCCGGAGTCGGGTAAGAAGGCATATTCCAGAAATTGGTTTGTGCGACGTTCTCTCTATTACGGTCAAGTTGATCTAGCCTTTGTTGCATATCTTGCAATCCATGCATAATCTGCATACAACTCGAATACATCCAATTAGAAGTAGAATTATCCCACCTAGGTGCTTGACTTACATACCCACTACAAGGTTGTTGTTGGTATGTATGAAAATCACCATAAGGTTCTCTAGGATATGCATCATAGACAATAAATTGGTTTTGATTGCATTCCATTGATGGTGGGAAATTCTCATAGTGTTGAGGAGGTTGAAAGCCGTATCCATTGTTCCAATATGCTCCTTCCATAGAATTGGTACCTGAAATAAGATTCTCAAACTATGTCAAAACCATAAAATAAGAAAAACAAAAATAAGACTAAAAAAACAAAACAAAACAAAACAAAAATAAGAAACCAAAAACAAGTGACAACCGTTGCCTCCCCGGCAACGGCGCAAAAATTTGATCGGTTGTCAGGCGACACAAATATAATTACACTTTCTTACTACTCAAAATATAAATATAGCAAGGGAAAGAAAGGATCGATCCCACAGAGAGGTCTAGGTTGTCTCGTTGTTTCGGTTTCCTATATAAATAACACCGGGGGTTTTCTGATTTTTATAAAATAGAAATAAAATAAAAGCAAATAAAGAAATAATCAAGTCAATTCAAATATAAAAGATATTGGTTAAGGATTCATCTTCATTCACTAACATGCTTTCAAAACAATAATTAGAATTGATATTTAATCTCAACTTTTATCAAAAGACCTAGGATATCTTGATCGCAAGAATATCCCGCAAATTCCCTTTTATTATCAATAAACACATTAAAAGATGCGAGTATGAGTTATATCTAAAAGAACAACCTAACGTGTAAAAGCACTAATTAAGTTTAATTCCCAAGATGCATTAAGTTCTATGAAATCAGGCCAATCAAAGCAATCGAACGTGGAAAACGCACTAATTCAATTTAACAAAGGTCACAAATCACTTGTGATTATTAGGATGCATCACTACAAGCAATATTCACAATTATGCTACTTGTATTCAAGGAGTATCACTTTTTCGTATAACAAACCCTAAACTAGCATTAGATATGATTATGAGTTCTACCAATTTGCAACTTGACAAAACTAACATTCAATCATGGAACCTATTTTCAGAGAATCGTGAACGATAATTATGAGACAAAACTAATATATTGAATCAAAGAATCATGCTTTGTGAAATCCAACTATTCCATAACCAATAATAAAATTAAGTACTCATATTCAAGGAGTTCATAACAAGAAGAAGAAGAAATTCTATCATATTGCAAACCCTAGAAAAAAGTAGTAGAAGTGATATATGATTTAGAGAAAAGTCTTCTCTTTTATAAGTTTCTCAATTTCCATAAAGGATACTCCTTCCAAAATTAGGTCTAGTCTTCTCAAAGTCCATCTCCAAGTAGTCCACCAAGCCCATGTGTGAAAACCCGTGTAGAAAATATGTCCCAAAACTCGTTGTCGGAAAACTGGGTTTTAGGCCGGAAGCTGGCCGGAATCCGGCTAGAAAAGTCGCCACTGGTCATCTGAATTCTTCGCTGTCACTGGTATATTCGACGGAATATTCCGTCAGTCCACAATTAGAAATAACCGTTGACCTAACGGTCTTCTGTTAGTCAACTTGGTCAAAGTCTGAGTCACAAAGAGTCAGCACCGAGTCAGAAACTGAGTTACTTTGGCTAGAGTTGTTGCAGTTGTGCAGTCACGGCCAAGATGGCCCTGCATTTTCTGTGTTTCGCAACTTCGATTCACGGCCAAGATGGCCATATTCTCGTGCTTCATCACTTCCCCGCACTTAAGCTTCACTTATTCCCACCATGAGGGTTGTACCCTGCCACTTGCACACATCAACACCACCTCTTCTTCTAACTCAGCTGCAAAAGATCAACCATTTAACAGCTGCATTCTCATTCCACACATTCTCCTCATTTCCATGATAGCAACTCAGATAACTATAACTCCACAGCCATTGCATCCATTCTTGCACCAGCATAGTCCCCACCTGACACCACCATTGCCTCATTGAAACCTCTTCTTAGCTTCATATGGCACCAGAATTGAACCCATCTCAGTCAATGCTTCACCTGCAATATCCATCTACCCTTTCTATCCATGCCATCACTGCTCAAGCTCCACCAGTTATTTCAACCAACTTAATACCTTGCACAACCCAATCTGTCTCAGTCTTGTCTACCATCAAACAACTCCCTGTTCACTAATTTATCCATGTAACTCAACATTAGCATCATTCATAAAACCTTAGCATTTATCTAGGCTTTACTCTTCACCTGCATAGCAACACCATCTTCCCTATTTCAACCAAAAAACTCCAACAGCAACAGCTTCTTTCTTGGCTCCAATTCTGAGCTGCACAGCAACTCCATTTCAGTCCTTCCAATTCAAGATCAGTCACCACCTGTGCCTCTTAACCACCAACTCAGCTCCCATACTTGCCTGCACCTTCCATCTAGCACCCTCAACTGCAGTTCCATTCTTGAACTGAGTTACAAATCAACAACATCAGCTCATGAAAATCCTCAATGCCGCCAATATCCATTGACATCTCCTCCTTAGCCTCAACTTATGCTCTGTAGCTTCATAAATAACACCAACCACTATCTCAGTCCAAACCAGTGCCACAATTTCAGCTACATTTCATTCTGCAAGTCCATCTAGCTTCACATATTTATCTATTGTTTTCCACCACTACCAGTGCCACAACACAGTCGCCAACTCTCCTTTGCAACAACCTTCATAACCCACTGCACTTCTACTAACCCTCAATTTCTTATTCCATGTGTTTCTTCAATTCATTTCAATTCCTCAGAATCAAACATCGACCACAAACCCTTCACAGATCGAAACCCAATCTTCATTTCCCTGTTATCAATTGATTGCAGCCACCTTAACCCTAATTTCATCATACCAACAAATCCAAAATCGACCCTTCTCATCTGTTCTTCATCCCTGTTCAATCCATCACCATACTCCATCTTCTGAGACAAATTGAAATTCTTCTCAAATTATTTCTCCCTCAACTCATTTGAATCTTAATACCTCACGGCCAGCTCTTGATTTCACCCTCTCTTCTTCATCTTACATTTCTTGATTTCGACTATGTCTCGGTTTCACAAGCAAGTCTTTCTTTGCTTTCTCAGATGCGTAAGAATGAATGAGAGGAAAATGATAGAAGATTAGAGTTGGGGTATATGGTAGGATATGTACACCACACAGATATTTGCACCCATTCAGAATGATAAGGGATACTTTAAATGACATCCCCTTAACCTTGCTAGGGCTGTCCTTAACATTCCTCCAAAAGAGAGTTGACCCTTATCCTTAGTTGAGCTCCAGATAGTGTTCGCCCGTGAAATAACCTTTCTACCATTTTTACTCAAATTGATTGATTTCTTCCTATTTTCCTCCGTGCGACTCCAGAGTACCTATGAAACTCAAAAACGAACATAAGATACATAATTCACACGAAAAATAGCAAAGAAAGCATAAATACTAGATATTAAATACGGTGTATTCAACACCTATCAGAGTGTTCAACCAGAGAGGAGAAGTATGAATGTTTTAGCAGGGTAGTGTGCTATGATTATAGATGTGTTGTTGACCATTGAAAAATCTTGATGTTATGATAGTTCCATTGATTTTTGGGGGGTAGCAAGCAGATGATAGAGACCTTTCATTATTGCAATATTGATTAAAACTTTTGATGGTGTGGGTGACTAATGGAAACTGACTCCTGTACCTGCATTCAAACAAAGCTGTTTTGTTGGTAATATGAGGAGTACTTGTACCTTGTTCTGAACAAGAGGTCAGATATCTGAGATATTTGGTGTTATCTTTGCTAAGAGCGAAGTGACCAGCTTTAATTTGAATTTTGTGGTGTGGGGAGAGAGTTTTCTCAACATCACAAATTTTGGATGTGGACTTGTCTATCCAATCAACCCGTTTAGACTTTCCGAAATGTGTGTGGTCGCCCAATTTCAATGTCACCCAATCAGCCCGCCAGCCAGCAAATTCGGAACACATAATCATCCTAGTGTGAAGCTGACTCAGATTAGAGATCTAGTTTTTGGTGCTCCTGCGAATAGCACGTGAGATGCCAATACAGGAAGTTGTGGCAGTTATTTTCAGAGCGCCAAATGTAGGCTTAAGATCTTTATCGCTTCCATCTGTCAAACAAGCAGACGAGCAAAAATTTAGAGAATCCCTATTCTTGAGGGGTATCATAGTCTGAAGGGGATGTATCCCTAAGACGTGCAATTGACACCCGATTTGATGGAAAACAGAAGCGACAGCGTGAGTTATTGCATATGGAGAACCGTCTCCACTAACATCAGTTAATGTTGTGGTGCAATATAATTCAATTTGTGTTTGTTCCAAAGTAGAGAGAGAAATTAAAAGAGAACTCCCTATTGATCTTCCTCCCAAACTTTTCTGAAGAAGAAAGAAATTTTTTGTGGATTTCAAGCCATGTATGATTTTCAAGCCCCAATAGATCGAAAAGGCAAGAGAAAGATGCAGGAGATTGAAGATGAACCAGATCTTCGATGGTACCCTCGTGAAAGAGATATCACAAGGATGTACCATGGAATTCCATTTCCATAGGGATGTGCTTCACCTGATTATAGGTCTAATTTTAACTGGTACTTGGAAGATTTACAGCATAACGTTGACGTGAAGCTTGAAGTTGATTTGGCAGATGATAAGCCGCCTGGAGCGGTTGAGCATGAGTTGTTGTTTGATTCTCCTGTTGAGCATCTTCGTCAACATTTTAAGCAGACCCAAAAAAATCCCATTGAGCAAGAACATATTAATCCTTTTGCAGATGTGCATGCAGGAGGAGAAGTTGGGAGCAGCACTCAACATGCCGCTGCAGGACAATAATCAGGACTTGAAGATGCTGCTAGAGAACGATATGTAACCGGGTTGCCAAAGTCTGCTTCTCATCCTCATATGGGAAGAAGGAATCATTGGGTGTTGTATGCCTTCCACCCTAAGTATGGACCTTTTGAAGTACATGAAGGTGTTGCAATGGTGGCGGATCGATTTCTTGTCTCCGGTGTCAGTAGAGTCGGGTATCAGGCAATAACCTTGGATGCGCGGGAGAGGGGCCTTATCAGACAATTGTCTAGTTTTCTAATCCATGGAGATGAGCCTATGAGATTTCCGGTTATGGATGCTTTGTGTCCTGCTATCGGTCAAATTGGGCGTTGTATTTTTGCAGGTACAAAAGCAGAAGGTGTTGTAGTAGAGGTACCGCCTCCGGCTAATCCTGATCCAGATTAAAGTGCATCCACCGCTGCTCCTGAAGATTCCAATGTAGATACAAGTGAAGAGAGTGATGGTGGTGATGGTGGAGATACTGATAGTGGTGAGAGCAATGGTGGTGTTGCTGTTCAGCTGCCAGAAACTGGTCAAAATTGAGTTACTCCAAGAGTTTATCTGACTCGTAGCCGAACTCGCAGCGTCATCCAGGGGACTCGGAGCAGAATCCGAAGAACACCACAGTAAGCTAATAACTTTGCCTTCATAAATTTCAGGAAAAACATGGTTTTTAGAATGAACAGTTTGGGATCGGTAGTTATATTGTTTATGTCTTTTTTGGTGTTCCAATTTCTTTAGCAAATATTTTTGATGGATATTGATGTCTAAGATTTGGAAACATTGATGGTTATGCTTTGGATAGTCTATGTTAAATTGATAGCCGTATTGTGATGTTGGTTTTTTGATGGGTTTGATTCTGAATGGTTTTGATTTTCTAGTTTGAAAGAAATATGTAGGAATGTTTGAATTTTGTCTGAGAGAACAATTGTTAGGAAGGGTAGCTCTTATGAAAGTGAAATTATGAATTCTGGGCATAAACTTGTATTGATTTTTTCCAGATTGGGTTTGAAATTCCAATCTACAGGGCTGATTTGAGATGGACGAACAAGTGATTTGGTTATTTAATCTAGAGAGAACTTTAAACTTTAAATTATGTATCCAAGATGAAGAAATCTTACCTCCCCTTCCCTTACCTTTAGAGATAGCAGTAAGAATGTCGTATTGAATTAATGTTTGATTACTCAAGTAGTTGAGGTAAACCCGGATAAGAGGAGTAAGAGAATCCTGGTTAGCATCATATGAGATCAACTGGTTTTTCTGAACAGGAACAGCAGCCAAATTAGTGATAGAAGCATCAGAGTAGCAAAGTATACTGATATCAATTAGTGAGTGAGCGTTACTGGTTATTTTGTGATTCATGTGATTCATGTTGAACTTTACAAATTTGTGACTTTTGTGATGACTAGTGATAATAATAGTGATTTTGTGATAGTTGTTGCTGAAACTGTGAAGATTAGAGACTTCCATAGGAGATTAGATTGAGCAAGGGGATTTCATAGAGAGTCCGGCAGGACAACCGGCTAGAAACCCGCCAGAGAAGACCGTTGGAGGGAGCCATTGGTAGGAAAAGACAGAGAGACCCAGACTGATAACGGCTAGGAAGCATCGGAGAGAGAGAAGAGTCAGGTAGCGTTTAGGAGAAAGAGAGAGGAGAGAAGGGAGAGCATTTTGGGACTCTTGGGAGGCATAGTCTTTTTTATGAAATGAATCTAGTAATTTTTACGGTTTAATTACCTAATCCTTGGGTCAGATTCTCTTTTAGGACTTTAGGAATTAGGACTATTATGCGTTTTTTTTTTTTTGACAAAGGGCATATTCTTCATTAAAAAATGACTCCTAGTCACCAGAAAAATGACTTAAGACTTAAGACAATTATATGGATGTGTGAGTCATAACATCCCAGTTACAAGTTGTGTATTGTGGAAATTGAATAAATATGCGCTCTTTTGGCGCTCCTTCTCGGAATCTCACTAACTTTCCATGCATGTACGTGTCTTCTGTACATTCAACGGATAGTTATATCTAATTTTTTTTATTAAATATTTCAATTCCTAGATTTAAAGAAGATAAATTGTGATGTGGAGAAAATCTTTTAACTCCTAATATCTAGGAATTTATATTATCATGCGGAAAAAATTATTTAAAAAGATCATGTATGTGATGGTGACACATATTAAACAACCACTAGAGAAGCATGATGTTAGTAGGGTTTACGCAGAGAGGTTTGGTCGGTTTATCTTCTTATTTTACAACTTTTATGCTCTAGGTATAGAAGAATCGCTAGCTGCAGAGAGCTCAATAATTTCAATCAAGACTTGGGAGCATCTTCTCCAAGTCTGGATTGAAATTGTTCAGCTCTCTCGATAGCGATTCTTTTATAGCTAGACAATAAAAGTTGTAAAAGAAGAAGACCATTGAACAAACCTCTCTGTGTAAACCCTACAAAGATCATGCTTTTCCAATAGTTGTTTTATATGCATTGTCATCAATAACATGATCTTTTTGAATAACTTTTTGCATATGATGATTTAGAATCCTAGATATACTAGTGAAATTGCATCTTCATCTCATAATTTATCTTTTTTCATTCTAGGAATTCAAATGTTTTTGGAATAAATTAGATACAGTTATCCGTTGAGTGTTGAGTGTACAGAAGACCAGGACATGCATAGAAAGCTAGTAGGATTATGAAAAGGAAGGCCCAATAGACGCATATATATCACCAAAATGAGTAAACAGGTGAACACAGTACAAAAGGCCAGCCGGGATGATACATCCACATTCTTCACCACAATCCACTTACCTGCTTGAGGGATATCTCACATGGAGTAAGGGAGTAAGGGACATAGCCAGAATTCCTTCGGTCTTATTTTAACCTGGGCTAGTAGTAATGAACAAGAGTAAAATGAAACAAAACGGTATAAGAAAAAATAGTGGAAACCAAATGCTCAACCCTAGCACAGTGGTGAAGCCATTGGATGATGATATCAATGATCTTAGTTTGAAACTTGTTATCCCCAAATTCTTCACTGATTAAAAAAAATGGTATTTTTCTTTTGCTTGTTCGTTCTTATTTTTGTCCGTCTTTTTCTTTTCTAGAGTATTTTACCGATTGACTATATTTTCTTCTAGATGTTGGAGCACAACATTGTGGGCCTTATGAATTATGTGGAACCGAGTTTCCAACAAAGCACAGATGGAAGTTGTTGAACAAATTTTTTTCTAGATGTTGGAGCAGAACATTGTGGGACTTATGAATTATGTGTAACCGACTTTCCAACAAAGCACAGATGGAAGTTCTTACCCCGAGAACTTGGAGAATAAGTTGAAGTTTTTAACCAATGGTTCTCACTGATTCTGGCAAGTCAAGGAGCCAACTTCTTCTTCAACTCATGCAAGTCAGACAGTACCAACCTCTTTTCCTTGTTAACTTATTCTTGCTAATATATTATTTTTTAAATACATGGAATGTTGTATTTATGATTTATCTAATCTCTTCACTTATATGTCATTTTTTACTGTGTTGTTGGGTATTTTGTCAAACATCAGTTCTTAGCATTCTTGTTTCATGATAAAATCCTATGATTTTACTGGAGCATGTATGTAGTGACAAATATGTACTTAAGACCATTTTGGGAAAAATTCTAAGTGTAAATCCAAAATCAGCTATTACAAAACCCCACAGATATTTGAAAACTTGTAAAGCTAGCCACTCTAGATTTGTAAGTGACTGTTGATACATAAACTAATCCTCAAAAATTGCTTATACGGAATCTTCAAATGTAAATGAACTAAATCTCAATATACCCAAGGAAGTAGTAATATAGTTATAGTCTACAATCGAAGATGTTGATTTGAATAGAATTGTAGTAGTGTTGTATGTTGTAGTTATACCCAGGAAGTAGTGCAGGGACGTTGTTTTGAGTATTACTGTATCTTATAATGTTGTATTTTGTACCTAGGACAAGGGATGTTGATTCATAATAGTGTGGAAATATGTATAGTTGTAGTTTATACCTAGGTATGTCAGCTAACTATTCGAATAGAATTTGGTTGCAAAAATATCATGCAGGTGATGATGAAACATATAAAACAACCATTAGAGAAGCACGATCTTAGTAAGGTTTACACAAAGAGGTTTGGACGTCAGTGATCTTCTTCTTTACAACTTTTATGCTCTAAATATATAGAAGAACCGCTAGCTGCAGAAAAAGCTCAACAGTATCAATCAAGACATGGGGAGCATAAAAGATCTTCTCCAAGTCTTGATTGAAACTGTTTAGCTCTCTCTGTAGAGATTCTTCTATAGCTAGAGAATAAAAGTTATAAAGAAGAGGATGACTGCATTCCTGTTATATGCTACAACTATACCAGCTATCTGGTTGGTTAGTTTGTTCAAAACACTTACCACGAACAAGTATTATATTTCCTGATGCATGATCCGTAACTCCGCCTTAAATTGTAGTTTAAATATGTTAGAAAAAACAATGTTTTGTTTTAATCAAAAAAATGCATGGACCAACCCAAGACCTATACCAGATGTTTTTTCATAATCTTAGGACTTTAGAGTTTTAGAATTAAATAGCATTGGTTTAGCAAAACACCCTGACTATGGCAAGGTTGCAAACCTTATTGTCTTATTGGCTGCAAAGCTTTAACCCTATCTTTTACCGAATTTTTCCACACGTTTCTCCCACACATATAAAGAATTTTATTCTTTGCATTGAAGCATCTTTGAAAAATGTCGTTGTAACTCTGTTTTTTTGCTATAAATACGTTTCAAAACCATACCTTTTAACTCTTTCTCCGCTTCTTCTTCTTTTATTCTTTTCGAAATTTTATTTAAGACTTTTGATGAAGCTCACAAGTATCTCGGCAGTGATTGAAAAGCTTCCACCCTCATGGAGAGAATTGACACAAGACTTGAAATCACCATGGTGGAGCTTCCAAAGTTGAGGAGCTTAGCTGTGCGGCAAGGACAAGAGCATGTTCTCACAAAAACATGACCTACAAAGCTCATGTTTTGGATGATAAAGTCAAAGTCTGCAGAATCCAAAGAAATTGCTTTAACTCGAAACCCAGAAGGTAACAATTTTAAGCAAGGGTGGTGTCACCAAGCACACCATCATTAAAACCCTGACATATGGCTAAAGACCTTCTAAAAGGATCAAATATGATCCAAAACAGAAAAATAAGGCAAACCTAGTAGATGATCCTGGATACTTTACCGGCATGGTGTCGCCCTTTATCTCTAGTGTGACTAATGAGAGACTCGGTGGCTTGATTCCGATCTTCGTAAATGCTTTCTCCTCTTATTCCATAGTAGGAGATGATGAGAAATTGTTCATGGGAAACTCTACCACTCACGAAAGAAAAACTCGCATTGAATGACGTATTTTACGTCCAAGACATTTAAACCATCTTATAGGAAAAGGATTTAAGATTGTTGCTTGAATCTGTTGTCCTTTCTAAGCATGGTGAATTCATAACATGATTAAGCTTAGTGTATCTCGATTTGAAATTGAATGTTAATGCATCTTCTTCCTTATGTTTGTGACTCTTCACATGTTTGGCGTGATAGACTTGGGCATGTTAATCTAAAATCTCTAGCAAACCTCTCTGTGTAAACCAATATCTACGCAAGATGCACCAAACTAGCAAGAACAGAATCTGACAGTCAATTGAAAGATATAAGAAGGACGCATAATGACTACTACTAACAACCTAGCAAGTATAGCAATTGAACAAGTATCCTGCATTCCTGTTATATGCTACAACTATACCAGCTAATCTGGTTGGTTAGTTTGTTCAAAACACTTACCACGTCGGCTGCAAAGCTTTAACTTGCATGGCTCATTATATTTCTTCTGATGCTTCCGTCGGCCGCCGGGTCTTCCATGATCCGTAACTCCGCCTCGATGAAATTGTAGTTTAAATATTCTGTAGATTTCTTTTCCATCTTGTCTCCATGAGATTATCATATTCATCACGCCAATCGCGACGATAATATTCTCAAGTTTGATGGAGATACAGAAGGGTGTGGAGGAGTGGGAAATAACTAGGGTTTGGTTTGGGGATTATTATATTTGGAGGAGATTTCAGAATATAATGAGATGATGAGTAGAGTGGAGAGATGATGCGTTTGACTACTATATATACTTCTTCGCGACATTGCTGATTTGTTTATAAGGAGATTTGGTCCGCGGTTTGGTTTTGAGAGATTGGAGAAGAAGAAAACCTAAAAAATACCGACATCTTGTTAGCTCATTTGAGGAGAGAATTTAAGGATGTCATTTGATGATATACCCTATCATTGTAGGAATTTCCCCACGAACATCAAAGTTTTAGTGTTCTTTCAGCCCCTAAAACCTGTCCCATTGCATATGGCCATAAGGACCATGCATACGGCTCATGCGGTAATGTATTACGCTTGAAAACAGCTGATTGCTTTGTAGTTTCTCCTACACCTTAAGCATCATATTAACTGACTGAGGCTCATTCTATAACTCAAGTTACATAATTAGGTTCTTTGTACTTTTGTTAATCATTAGATGTTTATAGTGCTCGGAATTCAAAACAACCTTGTACTGTACTGTATACATTGTTCCGAGGAGTCTCCGGCCTTCAAAGACTATAACCAGACCCCGACATATTACAAGAGAGCTTTGAAAAATGATCACCCCTATGTATAGGGGTTAGGTTACCCAAGGCAAAGGTGTTGACATGGCTCAGGTACAGCACAGGACAGGGAAATCCATAGACCTTTTGTAAAGAACCCTATTATTGGGGCTGAAAAAGTCTTGGTCAATTGGGGGCTATTTTGGGTCACCAAATAGCAATTGGGTTACCCCCTATCCAATACTTATATAATGACTAAAGTGCCCCCATATGAATGATTTTAGAAAATAAACTTGTAAAAACATTATTAATCATGATTAGGAGATGAATTAAGACTAATTCATGTGTTTAAGTTAAGTGTAGATGAAATGAAAACCAAAAAAAAAATCAGAGGGAAGAGGAGGAGAAGAAGAAGAAGGAGAGGAAAAACAAAATTGGGGATTTTTCTTGGAAAATGAGTGATTCAAGCAAGACTTTTGATGTAGGTGAGCCTTCATCTTCATAATATGATAACATATTAATATCCATCAACAACGATCAGTTCTTTGCTGATTTTTCAGAAAATTAAGAATTTTTTTCTCAAACTCAACCTAACCCTTATGAACCTTACGATGATTTCGAAGGACCAACCCAAGAAGCAGAAGAAATCGAAGAGATCAATGCTGAAGATTATCAGGTATACCTCTTTTCTAACTCCAATTTTAGTTTTTAAGCTCAGTTTTTCGATATTTTCCTTCCGAAAACCCTAGGTTTCAAGCCGCCAGGAGTAATAACAGCTGGGAAACCATGAACTCCTGGCCGTTTTGCTGTTTTACAGCTCATAATTAATGAACTCCCATCCGTTACCAAATATTTACGGCTGGGACGATAAAATTTCATGGCCGTTACTAAAAAAATACGGCCAGGTTTTTCTACGTGCATGGGAAGCATTTAATATTGTCGGTGGCGGTTGGGTTACCCGGCTGTAACCTGTTTTACGTCTCGTTTTATAGACCGTAGGTCAACTCTTGCAGTTACAGGATAATTTACATCTTGGAATACCTGGACGTAACAATGTTACGGTTCGGAATTATACTTTTTGACCCAACCGTTTTATTTATGACGGTTGGGAGATAACTTATCGACCCACCCGTTTACTCTATGACGGCTGGAATATCACTGGTTTACCTAGACGTTTTTGAGTGTTTAAATTTCTTTTGTGAATAATTATGTGACATATGTCATTCTATTATAGATTGTACCATACATTCCGGTGGAAGATCAAGAGGTGCGTATGGAAGATGAAGAGGTGTTTATTGATCAAACCCAACATGTGCAAGTTTCCGAGGACACGAGTGATCACTATGCAAACAACTATGAGTGGGAAGATAAGGAAGATGCAAAGAAGTGGGCTCGATCACAAGGGTTGAAAAAGATGTGCATCATAGTCCAGAATAAACAAGTTAAATCCGACCGCTTTGAAATGGTTTGCGAGTGTAGTGGAAAGTATGAGAGCCATTGGAAAAAGGGTAGTGAGTATATACGAAAAACCACAAGGAATAAGGGAGTATATAATACGAAGAAGTGCAGATGCCCCTTTAATCTTCAATTTAAATGTAACGCCGATACGGAAATGTGGTATATGGCTAAAGTCGTCTCAGGTTATCATACTCTTCCTATTCCGGAGAGTTTGATCAACCATCCTTATTCGGCAAGGCTGAACCCCTTAAAGAAGGAGTTAGTACACGTGTTTAGTAAAATACGCACAATACCTATTGATATTCTTAGTGCCGTTAAGGTGTTAAACCCCCAAAACTCATCCTCATTGTCAACAATCTATAACGAAATAGAAAAATTTAGAAAAGAGTCATGGAAAGAGAGAGTGCTTATGCAACAATTATTGTTTTTGTTTGAGGAGGCAAAGTACTCTACCGCCTATGGTACGAATGAAGAAAATGAAGTAGAATATTTTTTCATCGCCAATCCGGAATGTGTACAATTGGCAAGATGATTTCATCAAATTTTGTTTATAGATTGCACGTGTAAAACTAACAGGTACAACATGCCGATATTGAACTTTGTTGGGAAAACATCTACCAAGTCGACATTTACCGTTGCGTTTTGTTTCTTGAAAGACGAGATGAAGGAAAGTTATTTGTGGGCATTGCAAAAGGTGAAGTTATTGTATCAAGAAGGTTATACTCCACAGGTGTTGATTACGGATAAGGAGCAAGCATTGATGTGGGCTATACCCCGTATTTTCCCCTACGCGTGTCATCATCTTTGCACGTTTCATATATGGAACAATGTGCAAACTAATTGCAAGAGGGTTATATGGCCAGCAAAGAAGACCGAGATGGAGAGGATTAAAAATCTACAGTTGGAGAAACAACCAGAAGAAAAAGAAAAGTTCGAGATGAATGACAAGATAGCCGAGGTGCTTTGGGCGGATTTTTAAAAAGATTGGGGAGAACTAATATGGTCGCTCACGGAACCACTATATTTCCAAAGGGATAGTTTTGTAATGGAAAAATGGTCAACCTACCCGGATGTTATAACATATTTGAAGAACGATATATTGGATCCTCACAAAGAAAAGTTTGTTAGTGCATGGGTAAACCGTTATAGACACTATGACAATCAAGCCACAAGCACGGTGGAGTCGGCTCATTATCGGTTCAAGAGTAAGTTAAATGGTTGTGATGGTGGATTCGTTGTTTTTTTTGAAGCTATGGTCGAGTATTTCAAGCGTGATCTCCATAGAATTAAAGGGTTATTTGAAAAGAGCTGATCTAGAATGGTTGTCGACTACCGGGAAAGCCCTTGGCTCCGGGGAATAAGTTTATATGTTTCTCAATGGGAAATCCTAAAAATGATAACGAAAGTGGAGGCTTGGGAGGAAAAAAATTATCCACCGGGAATGAGATGTAATTGTCCCATTAAGTCGGCTATGGGGCTCCCATGTAGGCATGAAGTAGCAAATTATCCCACAAGGATGATTCCGATCCAATATATATATCCATTTTGGAAACAACTATAATTTAAAGATCCATCACCGATGAAGGTTTTAGGGACGTGTTTTGCGACACGGAGGTACACAAGGAACTTTTTGAAAAGTATGCTTCTTTACTACCGGAGCAAAGACAACTTTGGTTGTATGAAATTCGGAAATTCACCCGTCCATGCACTAGGGATGATATTTTAGAACCTAACAAGGGGCAAGGCAAGGGTAGGCCTTCGAAGAAGATAACAAAGAAACAGGAAATGGCAAAAGGTAGGATAAAGGTTCAGGAGGGTCCACAATTGACTCCTTCAATGCGAAGAGATAATTCGGGTTTTGAGAAGTTGAACGAGCTCTACACCCTTAAACGAAAGGAAATGAAAAAAGGCGGACCAAGCCGAGCTAGTGGAACAAAGGTAAAAAGCCGCAAGAAGAATGTGGTTGCTGCATCCCAAGGGAATTCAAAAAGAAAAGTTGATAGTGGAGTCAAAATTAAAGACCTGGTAGTTCCATCCCAACAAGATTCAACAACAAAAGAAGCTAGTAGTGTCCAAAGAAAAGTTGGTGGTGCGGTTGGTATTAAGCAATTAACGAGAAGCCGAGGTAATGATGTCAAAGGAAAAGCACCGATGGTCGAACCACAAAGAGTTGTTAGTAACCTTGACGGTGAGAAATAGACGGTTTACTTGGATGTAGGTCCGATGAAATCACCCCTATAGATGAGGAAGGTAATTATATCCGAACTACTTACACGATATACAAAAATTACATGCACTTTTTACCACATTTTATTCATCAGTACGTCAAGTCCACCGACGATGTTGAAGGCGATGGAAATTGTGGTTACCATGTGTTCGTAGATCAACTTGGACCTTTTGAGGAGGCAAAAGAAGGGGGTGACGACCAAATTACTTATGTAAGGCAAAAGTGTTTTCTTGAACTACGTCTTTTCCCCGATTTCTACAAGGAAATGATGAGATTCGAAAGAATGACACGTAGGCGATGCTAAACGAGGAGTTCAAAGCATTTGAACGACATTTAATGGGAAACACTACATTGACAAGTGAGTATTGGATGAGAATGCCAATATGTGGCCATCTTCTCGCCAACGCATTCCATTGTGTTATTCATTCCATCTCCTATGCACATAGTGTTACTTATACACCAACAAGACGTATTTTTAGTGAAGAAGAATCTCCAAAGATAGTCATCATGGGGTTCGTGATGATGACCCATTATATCGTCCTCCAATTGAAAGATGGATGACCATTACCTCCATTAAGGAGGGTATACGAATGTGACGGAAATATACCAATGGGTTGGTGCCATAGGTTCGAGGAAAGATTTCATTTGTGGGAGGCATTACAGTTGTCGAGGGATGGCCCGTTGTATGTACTAATGAGTTCCGATGAGGATGACTATGAGTAAATGTCGTGTGAAGATATATGATAACAATGTTTTTTGTAGGGTGGTGATTAAAATGATAATATGATCACAATGTGGTGTGAACCTATGTATTTTGAATCGCTCATTTTATATATATATATATGTATGTATATATGAAGAATCCAGTTTTACTCTTACTATGTGTTTGTAATGATGATATGATAAAAATGTGGTTATTTAGAGGTATTTACGGCCAGATCATACGCTGACATGACCTAGCCGTAAGGACCCTACTGAGCTATTCGTCTGGAACTCGGCTGGTAAACCTAACCGAAATGTCAGTCACGGCTAGGAATCCTAGCCGTATTTCTGGGTACTGTCAGTTTTACGGCTGATAAACCTGGTCGTAACTCTTCTTGGAATTGCAGTTTCATATTATACTTAGTTACGGCTGGGAAACCAAACCGTAAAAACAAATACGGTCAAGATTTCTCCCCGCAAATATAGGTACTATCAGTTTTACGGATGGTAATCCTAGACGTAACTCTTCCTGTAATTTCAGTTTCATATTATACTTATTTACAGCTGAGAAACCAAACCGTATAACTAAATACGGCCAGGATTCCTACCCGTAAATATGGGTATAGTCAGGTTTACGGATTGAAATCCTAGCCGTAATTAATATAATATTATACTTAAACAAGAATATGATACATTAAGAATGAAAACACTAGTATCCATTCATTCAAAGTTAAGTCTGCATAATGAAAAGTAAGTCTGAAAAGTAAATTAATCACCCGAATCCATAACCTAAAACATGCTAAAAGTCTGACTTAAACAATTACATAACCTACAATTATCCACTACGACCAACAATCGAAGGAACTTCCTCAGAAGATGATGAAGAACTGTCGGGAGTTTGGGAAAGACTGATCCAATCATCCTCGTCGTTAGTATATAGATCATCATCCTTGGATGGATTGTGTAACTCCTGAAGCCTCCTAATCAGTGTTCTTTGTTCGTCGCAATCCAAATATAGAACCTCCTCAATGTTACGGATCAGTCCCCTGGAAATCCACTTAGCTCTCTTGACCTGTTTTCACACCATTCAATTAATAGTGGTACATAATTTAAGCAACGTATACAAAAACAAAAGAATATCACACATTGGTACCATCATCGTAGCAATATCACACATTGGTATTTCCTGGGGTTCTTTCTCCTTTTCAGAGTTCCTCCTAAAAAATATGAAAAACATATAAGAAGATACGACCAATTCACAAGGAGTGATAAAATTACGGTTTGGAAATAACATATAACCCATCCGTAAACCTAGTTTCGGCTTAGAAATATGCGGATTATCTCGCCGTAAACAAAATATCGGATGGAAATTAAAAACAACGGCTAGGAAATTTCATTTACGTCAAGAACTCCCAGCCGAAACACTCATCACCCAATTTTACTCTGCAAATACAGGACAACTTACGGCTGGGAAATACCCATCTGTTAAATACAGTTACAGTTTGGTTTTCAAATTTTCCCAACCGCTTAAGACATTAACGTATGGGAGTTCTTGACGTCCCAACCGTTATATATAATTACGGCCAGGACGATATGAGTTCCCAGCCGTAAGTTCTTCATAAAAACTTTTCTGGAAACCCTAAAACCATCAATCAAACCTAGTTTTTCAATCTAATGGCAAAATAACTGGTGGGTTTTTCGATTCTTACCTAGTAAGATTCATTTGTGGAGGATTCGAAGGTGTTTGAACATATTGGTTCACCACATCTCCATTAAAAGGAACATCAATAACTTGCCCTGTTTCAGAATCAGGGTTCAATCGGCCGGATCT
Source organism: Papaver bracteatum (assembly GCA_023529315.1). Lineage (NCBI taxonomy): Eukaryota > Viridiplantae > Streptophyta > Magnoliopsida > Ranunculales > Papaveraceae > Papaver > Papaver bracteatum. The sequence continues at coordinate 1,801,371 of JAJJWX010004270.1, read as the reverse complement.
TGTCACTCTTGATCTTGCTGCCATCTAGAGCTTCTTCAGAAATCAGTGGAGAAGAAAGGGAGATATTGTTGGGTTTTGGAGAGTTTTTGAGAGGTTTTGGAGAGTGTTTTTGAGAAGAAGAGAAGAGAAAATGAAAATGAAATGGTTTTGATTTTTGGGGTTTTAATTAAGATTAGGTTTTAAATATATAAGATTTGTTTTTAAAATTAATTTATTAGGAAAGGGTAAATCTAATTTTTTAACACTTGAGATCTCCCCTAACCATTTTTTGGCTCCTCAAAGTAATTTAGCCCCAAAAAGTCAAAGGGGAGCATCCCAATAATAGAGTTCTTTGTAAAATCTATAACTAACTTACCACTACGTGTATTGATCTTGTTTTCATCACCCAAAATTTTAGTTGAGTGAACAAGTCTCATTCAAAATACCAAGTGATTTTAATTTGGTTTTCGGATCTTGTTTGTAACAAAAATCCTATAATTAATCAAATTCTTGTTCATTTATCTCTTAAACTGCCAAGTGTTTTAATTTCTCATGATTCTTTCGATCTTATAAGCCTATATATACACCCCCAGTTAATCTCTGATTCACTCTCTCACTACCCAGTATTTTCTCTTTCTTGATTTTATTCTTCGATTTCGTGCTATATCATTTTAATCAGAGAAAATGGATGTTGATTTGACTCCCAAGGTGTCTAAATCTGTATATGGAGGTGATGGTGGATCATATTTCTCATGGTCGCCATCTGATCTTCCGATGCTTAAAGAAGGTAACATTGGAGCTTCCAAAATTGCTCTTCAGAAGAATGGTTTAGCAATGCCTAGCTACTCTGACTCTGCCAAGGTCGCTTACGTACTTCAAGGTATATATAGAGTAACACCATTTGTATTCTTGATTTGATTTTTTCTCTTTGTAATTTGTGTTTGGTATATTGGCGGTGTGATTTTGTGGGTTTTTAAAATAAATAAATAAATCACCTTCTCTTTCAGGTGTTCTAATCTGGTAATCTTATTTATTAGCAATGAAGTTTGTTCTAACGCACACTGTCATGTATCATCATCAACATTAGTCATTTTTATCACATTTCGTGGCTCTAGTCAAGTGTCATTGATTTGCACGTCTGCTGATGCATATTGTTTTATTGATGTCAAAAATTACCTGAACCATTTTTCTTTTATTGATTTTTTTTTGGATCCATTAGAGTGTGTATGGGGTATGGGAAAAGTGCCCTGTAGTCATTGTATGAGCGCAATCATCATAACAATTAGCAGAAAGAGAATCAAAATTGGGTAAAATGGTTTCAGAAAAATCCGTATTTTAAAATGAGAATTTTGCTTGAAATTGTATCAAGATGACAAGATGTATTGAAAACCAAACAGATTGTTAAAGATGTTTTCATTTCAAATTTCATTTTTGGGAAACGAACAGATACGAAAGTAATTTAAGACATTTGAACTCACCATTGTACATTCATTTTGAAACATTTGGAAGACACGGAGTGTCGACTAGCTGAACAAGGGTATTATAAGCATGCGCCCACATACTCATTCCATTGTTTAATACTCGTTCCGTCCAATATATATAAGCGGACAAAAAATCTCTCTTATATTAAGAAAAATATACATGGATTTTATAGGGATCCATCAAAAAAAAAAATTTATTTTACCCTTTATTTTTTTTGATGAAACTAGAATTGTTAATTTATTTTTAATTTAATGTAATGCTACTATCATAAGTACGGGCATATATAGAAAAATCCATTTAGGAATCAATATTTTATTTATATAACATGGGCCAAGAGAGTAAAACTCATTATCCTCCTTGGTAATATTATTTGATATTATTAGAGAAAATTACATCAAATTAAATAATTATATTATCTTATTTTTGAAGCAATTATAATTATAAATCGTCAATATTATCATGTAGATCGACTAAGGATTTCGATATTTAGGGCATCCATAATAAATTAATTTTTATGCAACAAATCATGTAAGATTTTCGACCTTTCTTTGACTGGGTTTTTCAATCTTTTACTATCAGTACAATAAGATTTTATTAATTACTTATGTAAGATTTTCGACCTTTCTTTGACAGGGTTTTTCAATCTTTTACTATTAGTACAATAAGATTTTATTAATTACTTTGCATATATATTTCAGGAAAAGGTACCGCTGGAATTTACCTTTATGAAGCTGAGAAGGAAAAGGTTGTATCAATCAAAGAGGGTGATGCGATGGCTCTACCTTTTGGTGTTACTACATGGTGGTTTAACCAAGATGATACCGAACTCGTGATTCTTTTCATGGGAAATACTTGTACAGGTCACAAAGCTGGTGAATTCACCGAATTCGCTTTGACCGGTGCCAATGGTCTCTTCACTGGATTTACTACTGAGTTTGTTGCCCGAGCATGGGATTTGGAAGAAGACAAGGTTAAGGAGCTTGTCGGAAGCCAAAAAGGCACTGGAATTATTAAAGTGAAAGACGGGTTCAAAATGCCTGAGCCTAAGGAGGAAGACAGAAAAGGAATGGTTATGAACTGCTTAGAAGCACCTTTAGATGTCGATATTAAAAACGGAGGGCGTGTTGTGCTTCTGAATACCAAGAGCTTGCCTTTGGTTAAAGATGTTGGGCTTGGCGCTGATCTTGTAAGGTTAGATTTTACCTTCAATGTATGTTTCTTTGAATTCATACAATATTAGTATCAATTTTATTTTATGTTTTTTTGTGTGTTATATATACTCACGCTTTCTCGAAATTCTTAACAGGATTGATGCCGGGTCAATGTGCTCACCAGGATTCTCTTGTGATTCAGCTTATCAAGTGACATACATTGTTCGAGGAAGTGGTCGTGCTCAGATTGTTGGTATTGATGGTAAGCGCAAAATGGAGATTAGAGTCAAGGCTGGAAACTTATTCATTGTTCCAAGGTTTTTTGCTGTCTCAAAGATTGCCGATGGGGAGGGTATGGAATGGTTTTCCATTATCACTACTCCTAAGTAAGTAACTATATAACTTATGATCTTTTAGAAGTTCTATAAAAGCCAATTTCTATTTTCTTAGAAATGTGGTTTTCTAAATCTTATGTTCATTCTCTTAATATCTTTTTTTATTTGGAATTTTGCAGTCCAATTTTCTGCCACTTAGCCGGAAGGACATCTGTGTGGAAGGCATTAAGCCCTGAAGTTCTCCAGGCTTCTTTCAATGTGTCCCCTGAAGCCGAACAACATTTCCGATCAAAGAGGCTTAATGCTGAAATCTTTTTCCCTGCACCCTAAGAAAATTGCCTATCATTTCCTGCCATGAAGAAATCTTTTTCTTCTTTCTCTTTCTCTTTCTTTTTCATTGTAGTGTCATTAATAACTGAAAATGGCTAATATTTTATCTCATCTTTAATATCAAGTTTTTATATCAGGTTGTCGTTAATATCAAGTTTTAGATTTGAGATATTTTTGGATTTTACCTCAAATCTTTATAATATTTTTGGATTAAGGATATAGCTTAATAAGTTTATTCTGGAATATTTAGTAATGACATTATTATTATTTTCTCGATAAAAGATGCAGCTACTCTTTAAATTATATGTTGTTATAAGTTCAACATTAGTAAATACTTCAAAACTGGTGATATCATACATCAAAATATCACATAATTTTTTTTTCTTATACTTGGAATGGTATAACAGAAGGACTTCAAATTCTTCAGTAGCACTATTTTATGGAGAAAAAACTAAAATCTGGCTGGATTGGTGGATACCAAGTATGAGCCGTCATCCCATTCCTTCTAATGAGACTTACAGGTTTTATGGAGAAGTAGTTGAGTTAATGCTGCCTGATACAAATCAATGGAACATCCTTTTGTTAAATCATCTTTTTGATCATGATACTTCTAGAAGAAAACAAGATCTTGTTATTGATAAATCCAAAGAAGATGTAATGATTTGGATGTTTGTCAGAGACGGAAAGTTTTCTGTAAAAACACCTACAAGATGTTAACGTTATCCAATAATGAAGTTCGGGTCAATGAGATTACTATCAATGACAAAGTATGGAAAGCATTATGGAGCTGTAATTCTGCACATAGGATAAAGTTATTCGCATGGAAGTGTATCAAGGATATCAACTCAGCTAAGTGCATACTGGCCATTCATAACGAGAGTATTGATACTCATTGTGAAATCTGTGGTCACAATAAAGATACAATGGAGCATATAATTTTCGAGTGTAGTCATGCTATAGAACAGTATGGAGAGGTGTCAACATAAATATTGACTCTGTCAGAAGTTCTTGTCTTACAGTTTCTGAATGGGTCGTCAGCTGGTATAACTCTGATAACGAGGAAAGGCTATTATACACTATAATGATTGGCATTTGGGTTATATGGAAAGATGGATGCAATGTGGTTTCCAGGGAGTTAAACTAAACCCTCTTAACTTTATCCACAAAATACATTATTTTATGGTATCTCATTTACGTGATAATGATAACAACTTGTTTGTACATTTACTTAATTATACTTCTCATTGGGAACCACCTTTAGATGGAGTACTTATGTAGCGCCCCCTAAGCTAGCAGCTGACTAATCCAAAAGATTAACTAAATATAAAGGCACTAGAAATCTAAAACATGTACTTAAGCAATCAATTAAGAAATATGCTACAAAACTTAACCCAAAACTAACCCGCTCTGAAACATATATATACAAGAAGTCCTCTCAAATGATACATATACAATAGTCTTTTGGTTTACAGATACAACATGCAATATAATAAACATAGTAGAAGTTATCCAACTAACAAAATCAACCCTTGAAGCTTTCACTGCGCAACTCTGATCTGTCTCTAAAATTGAAAGTTGGAATAGGTGAGCACATCATCCCTAAAAGGGGTGCCCAGTAGGAATAACATTTAACTTTCAAGCAATTATTGAAAAATAATTTGAAAATAATTCATGTTTTCCCTAAACACTAAAACGCAACCAATTTCACATGGATAAATAATCATGTATATGGATCTAACTCCTTCCAAACAATTTACTATTAATGGTGACTCATCCCGTACCTAGATAGCTATATGGTGACTCGTCCCGCACCTAGTTATTGCAATAAAAGTAAGTAGGTATAAATGATGGAGCAGTATCCTATATACCACGGATGGAAAATCCCATTCTCCAAGCAATCAATGGAAATTCTTATTTCCCAAACAATTCATAAAGACGAACAAAGCATTGCAATTCCTTTCCAAGTAACGGAAAGATTAAAAGAAATTCAACAGTACTTTCGAAATTTTAAATAAAACAATGCACGGAACACAATCATATAATGCATGAATTTTCTAAGAACAAACTTTTGTAAGGAAAACAACAATAATCACCAAAAGAGTTAAATATAAATTCCCACCTCTTTTGATGACAAGCCACGCCTACCTCAAGATCCACGATCCACTGGTTCATCCTTTGAATCGATCGTTGTTAATATAGACTTACTGTTAATCACATAAGATGTCTAAGAATCTAGCCAAAGTGGCTCACACAAGAATCATACAAGTCTATCTAATGGTTCTAAGCCCAAGTCCACTAATCTGACCCATTAACTAAGGTCTAGTCCACCTGAGTCAACTAACGGTCAGCTGAGTCAACTAACGGTAAACGTCAGTCGGAGTCCATGGTTTAAGTCAACTGGTCAAGGTCAGGTCAACTGAGTCAAAGTCCAATCCGACTCAGTCAAGATTCATTGAGTCATGTTCGGTCAAGTCTAGTTCACGAGTTAACTCAGTCAGAATAACTGAGTCAGCTAAACAAAATTGAATCAGACTAAGTAAGTTCAGTCAGACATGTCAAGTTCAACTCAAACTATACATTTGCATCAATTCATTCATTCAAATTAAAACTCAAAATGATTTACAAAGATAACATAGCCTACCTTGATCTGCAGTTGCAGGCTTCCATTAAGACCACTGCTAAGCAACATGTCCCAATTCACTTTACATATACCAACTCATAAATCCTGTAATTTCTACATCTAAGATTCAACTCAGACAACACTATCCGTCTGCGTCTATAACCATTCATCCATCCTAAATCTTCTCAACTGGAAAACACATAATCCAAATCTCATAGCCTGCAACTCCATTCACAACATCACCAATACAGACAACTTTGTATACACATCATGAGCTGCAAGACTAATTCCCTAACTGAATTAACATCAGCACAACAAGCTCCAGTTCTGCAATTTCAGTTCCACTGCCATCTCAACTCTTAACCGCAACATCTCTCATTTCAGCTCATCCTTGCACAACAAACTGAGCCTCTACTAATTATGTTAACTACAACTGCAACTCAATTAGTAAAAACCCTGCAATATACATCCTTAACATATCACCATTATGAGTTGAACAAAACTCAACTGAATCTCATACCACCTGCCTCAATCTCAACAGGCCCACACCAACACCAAACAGTTCACTCCAATTCCTCTTAAAACACATCTGAGCCACTAACAACTTCACATGCATCTCGAAACATATAATCCTCAACCTCGAGTACACATACCACACCATCCATCACCAATTTCAGTTATAAGTGGTAATAAGACTCCATCTGCACTTCAGTTAAGATCATACTCGATTCATTACCACTTCAAATACTGGTCTTATCACACACACATCCCAATTATTAATTCAATTATCAAACATAACTATTCATACAATAAAACTGAACTGATCTAAATAATCTCAGGGAATAATTACCTCAAATGGTTCCACTGATTCCATGGAAACCAATTCTTCTTTACTTTGATGCAACACAACACCAAACTATCAATTTCATCTCCTTCATAAAATCATTAAACCCATGAACCCTAAATCTCTCTCCTATCAAGAAACCTAATTCCTTTCAACATAAACCTATCTTCTCAATTTATCACCACAACAACTTCAGAAGCCTCAATCAACAAACCATCTTACAATTCTATCTAACTCTACTCAATCTTTTCCCAATTTGAATTCCAACAAAACATGCAGAAACCCTAATTCCAATTCATCAACCTCTTATTCAAAAAAAACAACCTTAATTCTTAATTCGTGACAAACCCATCTTCAATCAGACTTTTGAACCTTCAATTTCACACAATCCCTCAAACAACTCAAGAACCCTAATTCAATTCATCTCAGAACGACTTTAGAACTTCAATTAAACATCCACCCATGATTCTTCATCTAATCATAGCCCTATGTACCATCTTCCGAAACTTCTGAACAATAATTAACCGACAACCCTAATTCCGATTCTCTGAGAAACCTTAACTCTTGATTCATCTTCAAACTACCTCAGGACTTCAATTAAACTACAACCCTATTATTCTTCACCTAACGAAAACCCAATTCACCTCTCAATTCGTCACAAACCCTAACTCAGAAATCCTATGTTCGATTTACAGCAACAACTCCATCCTCTTCATCCCGAGCTCGATTAACATCAACAACACTCTCATCTCATCATCAACATCCTCTAATTCATCTGCTCTAACTCATCAATTGTCTCTCTCTCTCTCTCAAAACAACTCTCAATCACACGCAGAGAAAGAACGGAGGAAGAAAAGAAACAGAAGAAAGAGAAGAAGAAGGAAGAAAAATAAGAAAGAAGAATGATTCTTCTCGGTTCAGCTAGGGATAAGGATGACGGAATGTTAAAGAAACCCAAGAATCTGATAAGGGAAAGCCACAACATGCCCTTGTTGCATCAAAAGTGTTTCTCCAAAAATGACGATTTTACCCTTCATGTTGTCTTGATGTTTTCTTCTTCATATGATATCTGATTCACACGTTCGAGTAGTCCATTTCACATAACTTTTCGAGATCTAACCGATGGTTCTAGTTTCGAATCTAGATCGTTATTAGATTAATTCCTATTAATTATCGTTCGTGTTAAACTAATCGAGTTATTATAGGCCAATTCGTCACTTGACCGGTCTAATAGCGTTGAAAAACTTGTGGGTCTTTACATTCTCCCCACCTTATTCATTTTCGTCCTCAAAAATAAAGCATCCTTCTAGTCTTCAAAAACTCCCCACCTTATAGAGATGATTCCATCTCGTATCTAAGCGCAAACAACATAAAACAAAGCACAAACCTAAATGTCTTTCTATAACTAAGATTTGTGGCTCTAGGTTCAAAGACTAGTTTTCATTTCAATAAGTCGCTGGTTCTATAATAAAGTTTCTAAGTAAATAAAATTGGGATCTATTAGTTCACTAATAGAAGCAAGTCTCCCTTCAGTGCCTAGTGATACAAGAATGCAGTTGCCCTGTCTAGGTTCGCGACGCCTGACAATGCCTTCCTACGTAACAAGTATCACCCGAACACATCAGAATTACCAACCTCACTATTCCCCAGTGATGAATTAACTAAGTATTAATTTATTAAGATTAATTAATCTCTAAACTTTTATCTTAACTGGTGTAGTTTAAAATTTTACCTCGTTCACATCATATTAAACAATTTAATCATCAAAATCTATTTCACCTTTTTTATTTATTTATCATTAATATTATTTATTTATTTTAATGAAGTCGAATTTAATTCCAAATGAAACTATATTATTATAACTAAATAATTTTTAAAATTCATGTACTATTTAAAAACGACTTAATGTTATAACCATTATCTAAAAGTTACTATTATTATTATTTTTTACGTATTATTTTCAATGTATCTATTTGTTTATTCATTACGTGACTTGGTATAAGTAAATAATCGCTAATAATTTTCCATAATTGATTGGTATTCATATTTTATTATTATTAGTACATTTATTTCTTATTTATTAGGCCGATAAAAGTTAACAATAATTAATCGCAATGCCAAATTTAATTTTATTATTAATATTAGATTTGATTTGGTCTAACTTTATTTCCTTAAGTTTATATTATTGCTAAATACTCCATAAGCTGTACTATTAATAAAAATTACATTTTGCTATTACTATCCAATAATTATTATCCAAATGATATATATACAATGACTCTAAATTTTATAGTAATTAGCATTATATAGTATTATTCTTTGCTTATCTTATCAAAAGTTATTTTCTTAATTAGATTATCACTTTCATTATTGTATTATCAATTTTTCCTATTTGATTACTAGCGTAACTAAACTAAAATATGACCAGAATAACTACTCAAAAAGGATTCTTAGTTTAATTTTATTAATAAAAGTCCTTTTGGGCTAGATCTGAGCAAGAATTTTCTGTTTTTTATGAATAAAAGTAGAGTAATTTGTAGTTTTAGGTTTTGTTTTTGTTATTTTTGGTGTCTATGGACACATTTCTTCGCTATTTGGGCGATATTCTCTTCGTCTTTGGGACGATTTTCTGTTCGCTCTAATAGCGATTCTCTCAAATCTCCATGGTGTTTCTTGGCTTGCTATTCTCGATTCATCAAGAACATCAATGATTCTCCATTTTATTTGGAGCATCTCGGATTCGCTTTGGATTCATCTTCAACAAGAGGGATTTAGGGCATCCAATCATGTAATCACTATTTTTTTAATTGAATTGAAATGTGATTTTCGTTTGGATCTACAAGATTTTGGGCTAATTACTCCATTTTATTTGGAGCATCTCTTATTGAAGAAGAAGATAATTATTTCAAATGGTCGGAGTTGATTCTGGTTCACACCATCTTTCGTCAATACTACTTGGAAACACTAGAACCGCAATCTGGTACAAAAATTGGATATCTTTGCGGTGCATGGCTCTTTCTCTTCGCGATGTATTTGCAATTGGTGTCATCATTTGTATTTGGGTTTTGATTATCTTGTATTTTGATGTTTTTGATAATCTTGTAAGCAATCATGTAATCACTATTTTGGTTTAATTGAATTGAAATGTGATTTTCCAAAAATAAAATAAAAATAATAATAATAATAATAATAATTTTATTAAGCCTAAATCTTGTAAATATAATTCTACTTTCACGTAAAGGTTGTTATAACAGATTTTGTTTATTCAGATTGAATCTGTATACTATATCTTGTTAGTTAATTATTGGCGTTGGTAATTTAATATGATTTAAGTTTTGAGTCAGAATAAAGTTTTAATGTCTTAATAGTCTATAGATTTTGGTATTAATAATAAGTATCTTATTCATAGGAAAATTTATTCTCCTTTAAGTCTGATTTTGTACTAAGCATTTAAGTACTATAATAATGTGTATAATTTAGTGATTTAGTGAATCATTTATTGAACTATAGATAATCTAGGTATAAGATCGTTCACAAGTTTAGTCTTTATTATTTGCCTTATATGACATCACATTCTTTTAATCCTACTTATAATAAGTCTTATTTATCTATCTGGTTTAAATGCAAAACATATAATTCCTATTTGTTATAATTGACTTTGCAAAACTTAACCGTAAATAAGCACTAATAATTTTTCCATGGTTATTTAATCTTAATCATTAATTTATCACTATATATTTGTAAATGAGATTTTTAACTTAAGTTATGCTCAATATAATATTATTTTAAATTCTAACAGTATAAGTTCGTCATTATAATTTTTTTCCATTTCAAAAAAATGATCGAATCTATTTACGAAGAAGGATCCTATCAAGATATGAATTTATTTCCTTTTAATTTTAATATTACACTAAGTATCTGAATACTATTATTACTAATTCATGTATATTTATTTCATTTTACATATTTATTGGATCATTTATTAGATTAAAGATAATTTCGGTACAAGGTTACTAGCAAATTAAGTCTTTTAATTTTATAAATTATATCTTCACCTTTTACGTCTAATGACTAATAAGTATTATATTAACTGTCTAGTTTAAACGCGAAACATCTATTCCTAGTTTGTAATTAATTTACTTCGTTAATAATAATTATTAGTCATTATTAGATCTTTAATAATTATTTAATCATAATTATTCTTTTTGTATCTCAAATGAAATTTTAGTTAAGCTAAGTTCAATATGATACTAAATGATACTAAATTCTATATGACTTTCAAGATTTATCAATAATACTAATCTCACTATTTTTATAGTATTAAATTATCTACGTGTTCATACTTTTTAGATTAATTACTCTCTAATCTTATTGGCTAAAGTACTGGTGTACCCTACAATTTTTACTTCATTACATACAAACCACCAAACAAACAAATCAAACAATTCTTTTAATTATTAATAGCTTTTAGTGATTATGATTTATCTCACAACCCAACCCAGTTCTAAACTAATCTAGTTCACTAACTGGCACTAGCTATTCCTATTAATTCCCATATAAGATCTAATAGCGAGCTCCGATACCAACATTGTAGCGCCCCCTAAGCAAGCAGCTGATTAATCCAAAAGATTAACTAAATATAAAGGCACTAGAAATCTAAAACATGTACTTAAGCAATCAATTAAGAAATGTGCTACAAAACTTAACCCAAAACTAACCCGCTCTGAAACATATATATAGAAGAAGTCCTCTCAAATAATACATATACAATAGTCTTTTGGTTTACAGATACAACATGCAATATAATAAACATAGTAGAAGTTATCCAACTAACGAAATCAACCCTTGAAGCTTTCATTGCGTAACTCTGATCTGTCTCTGAAATTGAAAGTGGGAATGGGTGGGCACATCATCCCTAAAAGGGGTGCCCAGTAGGAATAACATTTACCTTTCAAGTAATTATTGAAAAATGATTTGAAAATAATTCATGTTTTCCCTAAACACTAAAACACAACCAATTTCACATAGATAAACAATCATGTATATGGATCTAACTCCTTCAAAACAATTTACTATTAATGGTGACTCATCCCGCACCTAGATAGCTATATGGTGACTCGTCCCGCAACTAGTTATTGCAATAAAAGTAAGTAGGTATAAATGAAGGAGCAGTATCCTATATACCACAGATGGAAAATCTCATTCTCCAAGCAATCAATGGAAATTCTTATTTCCCAAACAATTCATAAAGACGAACAAAGCATTGCGATTCCTTTCCAAGCAACGGAAAGATTAAAAGAAATCTAATAGTACTTTCGAAATTTTAAATAAAACAATGCACGGAACACAATCATATAATGCATGAATTTTCTAAGAACAAACTTTTGTAAGGAAAACAACAATAATCATCAAAAGAGTTAAATATAAATTCCCACCTCTTTTGATGACAAGCCACGCCTACCTCGAGATCCATGATCCACTGGTTCATCCTTTGAATCGATCGTTGTTAATATAGACTAACTGTTAATCACACAAGACGTCTAAGAATCTAGCCAAAGTGGCTCATACAAGAATCATACAAGTCTATCTAATGGTTCTAAGCCCAAGTCGACTAATCTGGCCCATTAACTAAGGTCTAGTCCACCTGAGTCAACTAACGGTCAGCTGAGTCAACTAACGGCAAACGTCAGTCAAAATCCTTGGTTCAAGTCAACTGGTCAGGGTCAGGTCAACTGAGTCAAAGTCCAATCCGACTCAGTCAAGATTCACTGAGTCACGTCCGGTCAAGTCTAGTTCACGAGTTAACTCAGTCAGAATAACTGAGTCAGCTAAACAAAATTGAATCAGACTGAGTAAGTTCAGTCAGACAGGTCAACTTCAACTCGATCTATATATTTGCATCAATTCATTCATTCAAATTAAAACTCAAAATGATTTACAAAGATAACATAGCCTACCTTGATCTGCAGTTGCAGGCTTCTATTAAGGCCACTGCTAAGCAACATGTCCCAATTCACTTTACATATACCAGCTCATAAATCCTGTAATATCTACATCTAAGATTCAACTCAGACAACACTATTCGTCAACGTCTATAACCATTCATCCATCCTAAATCTGCTCAACTGGAAAACACATAATCCAAATCTCACAGCCTGTAACTCCATTCACAACATCACCAATACAGACAACTTTGTACACACTTCATGAACTGCAAGACTGATTCCCTAACTGAATTAACATCAGCACAACAAGCTCCAGTTCTGCAATTTCAGTTCCACTACCATCTCAACTCTTAACCGCAACATCTCTCATTTCAGCTCATCCTTGCACAACAAACTGAGCCTCTACTAATTATGTTAACTACAACTGCAACTCAATTAACAACAACCCTGCAATATACATCCTTAACATATCACCATTATGAGTTGAACAAAACTCAACTGAATCTCATACCACCTGCCTCAATCTCAACAGACCCACACCAACGCCAAACAGTTCACTCCAATTCCTCTTAAAACACATCTGAGCCACTATAAACTTCACATGCATCTCCAAACATAAAATCCTCAACCTCCAGTACACATACCACACCATCCATCACCAATTTCAGCTATAAGTGGTACTAAGACTCCATCTGCACTTCAGTTAAGATCATACTCGATTCATTACCACTTCAAATATTGGTCTTATCACATACACATCCCAATTATTAATTTAATTATCAAACATAACTATTCATACAATAAAACTGAACTGAGCTAAATAATCTCAGGGAATAATTACCTCAAATGGTTCTACTGATTCCATGGAAACCAATTCTTCTTTACTTTGATGAAACTCATCAACACAACATCAAACTATCCATTTCATCTCCTTCATAAAATTATTAAACCCATGAACCCTAAATCTCTGTCCTATTAAGAAACCTAATTCCTTTCAACATAAACCTATCTTCTCAATTTATCACAACAACAACTTCAGAAGCCTCAATCAACAAACCCATCTTACAATTGTATCTAACTCTACTCAATCTTTTCCCAATTCGAATTCCAGCAAAACATGCAGAAACCCTAATCCAAATTCATCAACCTCTTATTCAAAAGAAACAACCTTAATTCTTAATTCGTGACAAACCCATCTTCAATCAGACTTTTGAACCTTCAATTTCATCTTCAATTTCACACAATCCATCAAACAACTCAAGAACCCTAATTAAATTCATCACAGAACGACTTTAGAACTTAAATTAAACATCCACCCATGATTCTTCATCTAATCATAGCCCTATGTACCATCTTCCAAAACTTCTGAACAATAATTAACCGACAACCCTAATTCCGATTCTATGAGAAACCTTAACTCTTGATTCATCTTCAAACTAACTCAAGACTTCAATTAAACTACAACCCTATTATTCTTCACCTAACGGAAACCAAATTCACCTCTCAATTCATCACAAACCCTAACTCATAAATCCTATGTTCGATTTACCGCAACAACTCCATCCTCTTCATCCCGAGCTCGATTAACATCAATGCCAATCTCATATCATCATCAACATCCTCTAATTCATCTGCTCTAACTCATCGATTGTCTCTCTCTCTCTCTCAAAACAACTCTCAATCACATGCATAGAAAGAACGGGGGAAGAAAAGAAACAGAAGAAAGAGAAGAAGAAGGAAGAAAAATAAGAAAGAAGAATGATTCTTCTCGGTTCAGCTAGGTATAAGTATGACGAAATGTTAAAGAAACCCAATAATCTGATAATGGAAAGCCACAACATGCCCTTGTTGCATCAAAAGCGTTTCTCAGAAAATGACAATTTTACCCTTCATATTGTCTTGATGTTTTCTTATTCATCTGATATCTGATTCACACGTTCGAGTAGTCCATTTCGCATAACTTTTCGAGATCTAACCAATGGTACTAGTTTCAAATCTAGACCGTTATTAGATTAATTCCTATTAATTATCGTTCATGTTAAACTAATCGAATTATTATAGGCCAATTCGTCACTTGACCGGTCTAATAGCGTTGACAAACTTGTGGGTATTTACAACTTAAACTCAATGTAGATTCATCTTTAATTTGAACATTCTATTAACCAGCTTGGTACTGACATTGTTATGCGTGATCATACATGTACTTTTCATGGGATCAAAGGAAGCTACTCACATGGAGTTCAAAGTCCTGGGGAAAGAGAATGCATGGCAGTTCGAGAGGCATTATCATGGGGAAAGTTAAAATGAATATCAAGAATACACATTGAAATTGATGCTAAGCTAGTGATCATCCAATCAATTATTGCCAACACTCTTTTAATTCAATAGAAAATATGAACTTAATAAAAGAAATGAAACATTTAGTCTATAGTTTTATTTACTGTAATTTTTCTTTCGTAGGTAGAGATAATAATCAGGTGGTTGACAATATAACTAAGTCAGTCAGAGAGAAATCATCTAATGTTGAAGCCTATGGAAATTTCAGTTATTAGATGTATGGATTTTTGGATTTAGATTAACAACACTCACCTCACTAGAGGCAATAAAATTTCCATTTTATCAACAAAAAAAACATTAGCATTTCTAAAAGTATCTCAGTTCTTTGAATAAAGTTGTGTACATGTCCAGTTTTAAGTTAACTAGCTTTTGTAGGCGTGCCTGATTATCTGTTTTTTTCTGTCGTTTACTAATAACGGGTTTGGATGGGGAATTACTTTAGCAAGTGGAGGACTTTAATTTACCAACCCAATAACTGATTCAAACCGTTTTTTTCTTTCCGGCTATTATACTTCACCTCTATTTTGACTTATGCAAATAACCAGATTCTAAATGTAATTGTGTAGGGTAGTTGTATCATGTTACTCAATATCTTTGGTTGTTAACTAGTGTCAATGAACTGTCCAAAAAAATAATACTCTAATTAGATAGCCACAATAGTGTATGATAAAGCTAAATTGCTTGTATCTCAAAACGAGTTTCATACCAGGCTATATCTCAAAATAAGTTTGCAACATGTTATTTTTTAGATTAAACATTGTTGATACATAAAAAATGAATATCTATTGATAGACCACCCTTGGAAAAGGCCTAATCCCATAGGAATTACGTTGGGACTAGGCCCAAGTTCCTATAGACATACCCATGGATATTGAAGGATAAATGAGGAACTAAGGGGGAGTTTAAGGTTAGTAATGGAGAAAAGTGGTAAATAAAGGAGTAAAGACATGTGTCATGTTGACATAGAGAGGGGGAATTTATGGAAAATCTATAAAAAAGGTAACAAATAGTACTATGGAAAGGATCTTCTCTCATTTACTTCTCTTGGAAAAGAGGTAGTACTTGCTGTGACTAAGAAAAATTATCCTAACACCATATTACCCATAAAAACAAGTATCACCATATGCTATATCTTAGATCAAGTGTTAACTCTTAATCTAGATCAGTGCTAAGTACACTCTCAAGTACAACCTCAGGTCACGTTTTTTCTCAATTATGGTATGGGTGCCATGCTCCTTCTCAAAATGATTTCGATAAATAACCTCCTAGAACGAGTCTGACAAAACACCTTCACCATTTCACTTGATAGAGATTGAAGTACTATGTTTTAAGTGGATTTACTCTTTACATAGAAGTTGCTCTAAGAAATAATTTATTTAACATTATAAGATTCTCATAACCGATAATTTTGTACAGAACTAACTCGCGCAGTTATAAAACAATAACTGAGTTCTAATATTTTCCAAAAGCGGATCAAACCATACCATGTTATTTACATGGCATCTAACATTTAGAAGTTTGACGGTCTCAGGCCATCCACAATATTGCCAAAATATAGCATATATGCGATAACTTTGCTCATAGTGGTCCCTGATAAAGATAACTGATATCATATATGCTATTATTGAATGCCAAATTTATCTTTTCATCTCTTTTTTTTCCAATAAGGAAAAAGGAAATTCATATTAATTTTAACTGAATATATAGTTTTTCTCCAATAAGAGACTCTAACCAACGAGGTGCAAAAGACTTCAAATAAATAATACTGCATCTATTACTGACTTTTTTAGCTTATTCATGTGTTCCACTATTTGATTCTCTAGAAACATTAGAAACTAACCACTTATTCATAACTTTAAGAAGTTCAAGATAATCCCTTACAAGAGGGTTAGTCGTCCATTTAGTAGACTCTTCCTTTCCATTTAATGCATTAAAAACATTAAACTATCGCATCCCAACTGTAAATTTGACATCTGCTTCCTACTAGCCAGCTTGATAGCCGTATATTCCACTAACGTTTTTGCTTGTTCTTTATACGTTGTTGTTGCTGGGATACACCGGGTTCTTCGGAATTCACCTTATTAATTACTAACCACAATTAGTCCAGACCCCACACATTTAGTTTCCTTATAGAATGATGTATCAAAATTTTTTTATATGAAATCAGGTTGTGGCATTGTTCAAGGTGGTGGGATAACTGTAATTGTGTTAGTCTGTCTTAACCTTAAGGATAATCTTTTGTTGTTCTCCTTACAGTCTAGAATGTCTTTCTTGATCTTAATTTTTTAAATAAATATCATATAATTTATTCATTCATGGTAAAATAGAGATTACATGGACTTTAATTTAAGAACATCAAGATTAAAGATTGATATACAATTAAAAGGTACTAACAAAGAATCATTTGTGAAGAGAATCCGATGATTGAGAAAATGATTTCAGGATTATAATTGAACCATTTTGATACGGTTTTTTCTTCTTTAAAAGGAGAGCTTCTCGTAAAAATATAAGAATAATACCCCCAAAGGTCTTGAATCTTGTGAAAAGGCGAGGGTACCCAAATATACCTCAAGCTAAAACTTTTCCACGTATAAGTACTTTCTCCGAAAGTGATTATCTATGGACTGAGTCGAGATAATACAACTAATCGGTCACACTTCGTGTGATCGTCTATGAATACGAGATCGAGACAATACAACAATGAAGTATGTTTACTTAATAAGAGGTTCGGAATTAACCAAACACAATAGGATTGTTATCAAGAAAATATGAATTAACGTTTGTGAAATTTACTTTAAATTATAATAACAATAATTATAATTGCGGAAAATAAAAGTAAATGACACAACAAGATTTTGTTAACAAGGAAACTGTTAGAGCATTGATCGGTCGAACTCGCATGCGTTTCTATCTCAAGCATATTTGTCAATGTTAGTGATCAAAACTATAAAGCCTTGATTTCTAGTCAATTATATCTAAGGTCTCGGACTAGGATAGAAAGTGTAGTTGAGCTCAAGAACTCCATGGCGATCATCATATAAGACGAAAGACTACTCAAGGAACCAGTGGATCTTCATCGACTAATAGGTATGTGGATACTTGAACTTATCTATCACTCAAAAGTCTATCTACTCTATCTCCTATCTTGAGACAAAAGTCGTATTACTATATAGACTAAGATTATACACATGTGGTATTTCGAGCTGAGTATATCTCGCTTATTTATTTCTCGAAATATGTGTTGGTAAAGCTTTTGCTTTATCCAAGTTCATCTTTACCTAGTGACGAAATTCATGCTATGTTTCAATCATTTTGGAAATCGCTCTGACGAAAAATGGTTTGTGAATAACAACTATATAACTCCCTTTGAGAATGTTTCAATGATTGAAATGAGACTTTAGACAATATAACCATTGGAGGATATAAGCATTGTTGTGGAAACACACACACACACATATATATATATATATATATATATACTAGGTCCCTTACTAACGCTTTGACTAACTAGTTGCTTTCTAATTTACACAATTACGAGAAGCAGGGCTTACTCTTTTGCCCCTTTCAACGTTCGGATGTGCCTCACTTGGAAAAACAATCCCAGCAAAAAATCTCAAATGATGACTTCTCTAGTCGTGAACCTATCTCTGTTTTATATATATAAGTCCTTATTGCTTGAACCGAAGTTTGCAAACTTTGTTGATCAAGTCAAACCGAAGTAGTTCGTGAACTTCAGTCTGCGAACCCAGTCCGCGAACTGGCATAGTTCTCAAACCCGAGAATTTCTACTGGATTTTGTGAACTCCATCCGGGAACTTAAGTCCGCGAACCCAGTCCTCGAACTTGAGTAGGTTATGTCTAAAAACGATGTTTGTGAACTTATCTTAATAAACTAAGGAATGCTATTGCAAACCGTGGCTTTATAGTTCATGAAATGATTCGAGTGAATCACATCTTTTTTGCTTCGATTGTGTCTTGTGTAATACATGAGATTTCCTTGCAATTGAACAACTCTCTAACTAGTTCATTTGAGTCATTTGGACTAGTTATGGTGAAGAAGAATATGGTTGATATGAAAGTTATCATATGGCTAACCATTTGGTTAACTATTGTTGAACCAACTAATGTACAAGTTTGGATATGGTTACACAAGCCTAGAAACGTGCATTACATGTGTGTGTAACAAGCTATGTTTTTGATCTAACGGTTGATAAATATTAGCTTGAATCTAATCAGGTTTTCATCTAATGGTGAATATTGAATGCTTTGTTAGTAAGCTAACATTTATTGCAATCCCTGATTTGAAGACTATATAAAGGAGAACTCTAGCAACTGGGAAACCTAGTCCCCACACATTATGTGTGATACTAGTTGTGAAAAGATACAGTCGATTCCCCTTTAACCTTTGGTTTTCTTCTTCTGAAATAAGGTTAACGACTTAAAGACTTCATTGGGATTGTGAAGCCAGACCCATATTACTTTTATCGTAGTTTTGTGATCTGATCTTGATGTTACTATAGTACGAGTACAATTTTAATAATTGGCTTGATATTTCTATCTTCGATAGGCAAGATATAAAAGTAGTCACAAACACTTCGTCTCATCGTTTGTGATTCCACAATATCTTTTTTTTGCGTCAATTAAGACTATTGTGAGGTGATTGATAAAACTGAGCTGTTCTTCGGGAATATAAGTTTGGTTTTATCAATTGGTTCATGTTCACCTTGATTTATCAAAATACGGAACAAAACTTGAAGGTTTATTCGTGGGAGACTTATTTATCTATTACTTTAGACTTTTCTGTGTGATGCAGATTTGTTTATTAAAGTCTTCGACTTTGGGTCGTAGCAACTCTTAGTTGTGGGTGAGATCAACTAAGGGAATCAAGTACGTAGTATCTTGCTGGGATCAGAGACATATGAGCATAATTGTACCTTGGATCAGTGTGAGATTGATTTGGGTTCAACTACAGTCCAGACCGAAGTTAGCTTGGAGTAGGCTAGTGTCTGTAGCGGCTTAATACAGTGTATGTTTAAACTGGTCTAGGTCCTGGGGTTTTTCTGCATTTGCGGTTTCCTCGTTAACAAAATTCTGGTGTCTGTGTTATTTCTTTTCCGCATTATATTTTGTTATATAATTGAAATAATACAGGTTGTGCGTTGTTCAATCAATAAGAATATTCGACCACCTTGGTTGTTGATTTAAATTGATTGACACTTGGAAATTGGTCTTTGGTACCATCCAAGTTATCTCTCTTTGATAAAGACTCGCAGATTTCTATTTGCTTGAGTATAGATCAAATTGAGAGATTGAGATAATAACTCCTTGAAATATTTTCTATTGATTGAGTCTAGTTGATTCTCTAGAAAGTAACTCGGAGTTGTCCATACAGATTGTTAATCGAAATATTGGGTGTGGTTATTAGACCCCCCGCTTTTTCAATTGGTATCAGAGCGGGAAAACACTTTCAAGACCTTACAAGTCTGTGTTTGTAGCGATCTGACTCTATGGACAAGCGTAGTATCTCTGAAAAATGCATCACCAGAAATAAAAACCATGTCTCTCTATTTCTATCAAAGAGAAAGATTCTTCAATCTCAAATATAGATGAACCTTGTGTTCAAACTAGACAGACAGAATCTGACATGTGTTGTCCCGATTACATCTCAAAAGAGTCTATCTCTCAAAATAAATGGGAAACATCTGAAGAGAGTAAGTTGATTCTAAATCTTGTTAGAATCCAAGCTGATAGACTCAATCGGATGAAACACCACGTCAGTGTTCTTCTTGGTATGATAAGAGACTACAAATCCAAATAAAATACTGAAGATCATTCTTCGTGTATGAGTCTTGAGGCAAACCTTGAAAATGATGCATTGGAAATAGAACATCACTTGAGTAAGCTCTCTATTCAAGGATGCTCTAAGAATTCCAATATACCAAGTACTTATGCTACAACTGAAAATGCTCCAGCACCAGAAGTAAAAATTGAGTCCGTTCCAATTAAGAAAGATGTGTTAGTTTCCTCTGTTCAAGGAAATTCCACACCATATGGAAGGAAGAAATCTCCTGACGAGAATGTTAAGACTAAACTTCCTAATCACTCGTGTGATCAGAAAGTATGTCTCTTTTGCGAAGCAAAAGGTTCTGTTATACAAAAAAGAAACTCTAAGTTTAATAAAAATTCTCTTGTTCAACTTCAACACACCTTAGACTTAATTCTCAAAGGTGTAACTGATATTCGTATGTCGAAACCCATTGGTTTTCATACGTACCCTATGTATGTTACCAGGAAGGTCAGTTCAATAATTTCCTCAAATGTTCAAAAGCAGAACATAAGTCTTAAAAAGAATCGTCTAAGGAAACACCAGGATGTTGTTTCTGAAAATAACGTGTCCCTTGATTTGAAAAAAAATCCAGGAGAAAGAAGGAAAAATGATGATATGATAAATAACCTGATAAAGATAATTCAAGGGTACAAAGAAATTTTCAACAGGTTGTCATCCTCCTCAAGTCAAAACTCTTCTGGTAAGAACTCAAACTATGTCTCATATTTTGATGACAATAAGTTTTATGATAATTTCTCAAATCAAAAGGGATCCCTCTCACAATTCAGGAGGAAAAAGAGACTTAATCATAAACACCATTCCTTGAATGATCTCAAAGCTCATACTTGTGCTAATTAATCACAAGGGTTAGGAACTTGCTCATAAAAATCTTGTTGAGCAAGAGGTGTAAAAGTCAGGTGTACTTTGGCAATTGCGTTTTTCCTAGTTGAGCTATCCTCTTATCATTTCTAGCTTAACTAGTGCCAGTAGACAATATTGCTTAAAGTATTTTCAATGTCTTTTATTGTTTTCCTGTTTAATTGTCTTGTGTTTTTCCTTGTGGGGTGTACTGTGTTCGAATGTGTACACGGGTTACCATCTCGAGTCTACAATTTGGAAAACCCTAAAAGTCTTTCTTCCTGAAAACCTTTAAATAGATAACCTATTGAGTTATATAAGTGACATATGTATACTCTAGGTTATCTTCTGGATTATCAAGAATTCCCTCTTCTTCATCTCTCCATGGTGTTTTTGTTAAGGGATTTATTGAGAAAGGTTTTGGTTCAAAAGGAAGGAAGAAAAAAACTCTTGTAGAAGATGGTGCACTTCATGCCTCATGCTACTATGCCTACTTATACCAAGATGTTGAGAATGAGGATATGGTTTCTGCTGAAGTGGTTCATGACTTTCTTAAATACTTTGAGAAAGAAAAACTGCAACTTGTTGATACAATGAAGGACCTTGATGTGGTTAGAAGTGAGTTGAAAAAGGTTACTGCTGACCTTGGTCTCATGAAGTCACATGTTAAAGAACTTCTTAATAAGGATATCTTCTCCGAAGACGCAGTTGATAATATGAATCATAAGCTCAAAGGTCTTGAAACCCGTGAAGCTGTCGAACATGAACTTTAGCTTATGATCGGTTTTTTAGAAGATATGTTTGAGTTGATTTTGCCTAGTAAATCTTCTACTTTTCTTTTTTTTTATTTAGAAGAATAACTAGTGTTTGGAATATCCATTACTGTGATTACACATAGCTATGTCCAAAGTTTTCATCTTCTTGTTTTTAGATTTATTGGTTTAAATTCTAAACTTGTTTGGAAGATGATTTTTGTAGTATTAATCTTTATGGTTTTACATATTGCAATATTGTTATGGGGTATGTGTGTTTACGTTCGTGAACTTGATTGTCCCATACTTTTTCAAAAGTAAAGTCGTTCATGAATTGATATGCAAGTATTGATAAAAGAATGAATAAACTTTTGACAAACACAAAAGTTAAGCCTATATTGCCAATTATTGATGTAAGATAGGTTAAAATCTTTTGTGATTCAAGGATTATGTCTATTGTGTGTCATTGTGCAAATGGTGATGGAAACATAGAATGAATCCTTATGTATTTCGCAGTAATTGATCTTCCCTGATCCACATTTTGTGTATTACTATGAGACTCCGTATTGTGTCTTATGTCGAGCACTAGACAACCAAGTTGATTATTTTTGTGATTAGCTTAGTTGTGTTCCGTAAGGTACTTTACGTCAAGTATATTGAACTAAATTAATCATCGTGTGTGATTATTTAGTTATGAGTCCGTAAGTTTGTCTTATGTTTGAGCATTTTCGACTGGGTTGGTTGTTTTTATGATTAACTTAGTAATCGCTCCATAGATTTTCATATGTGAGTATAAACGATTAAATTGGTTACTTTTGTGATTAGTTTAATTGTGTATTCCGGTTAGATTAATTATGGGTTCTCTTGTGATTAATTTAATCGAGTTAAGTCTTCATAAGTTTTCTTGTGTTGAGAATATTTAGTCAAATTAATCTTGGGTCACTTACGTTAATTTGATTGAATATTTATTTTTGGATTTCAAATTCATACTTGTATGATATTTGTTGAGTCCAAGGAAATCCTTCTTTTCTTTTGAAATTAAGGTCTCTCTTGTTGTTCCCTTGGGAATGACATTTTATGGGGGAGAGTTCTTTTGAACTTGTGCTTAATTTCTAAATCTTTGTGGGGAGTGCGGTTGTGGAATATTGTAGGCGTTATCTTGTATCTTTATGAACTCCTTGATGAATGCATTTAGCTTCGGCCTTATGATTGCATCTAAACAAGATGATATACATTTACCTTTGGTCATGAAATATCTCTTACGGAATTTCATTAGGATCCCGTTCTTGTAACTTTGCCGATATTATTGACAAAAAAGGGGAAAATTAATATGTAGTTTACACTACAAATACATATGGTTTTCGGATCATTATGTATGGGAGAGTGGTTTCCATGTGAGATGGAGTATTGACTAAGGGGGAGTGACGTATCACCATAGTATTGTTGTTAAAGTTTTGATGCAATTGGACTTTGACGATGTGTAATGATATAATGACACTGTATAACAATGATTGAGAACTCTTGTTTTCTCGTTGTTATAGCTATGGATTTTCAACAACGATGACGCTAAACTTACAACCTTTGGGATTATTGGACTACTTGGAAGTGACGAAGATTTTGAGTAATGTTGAAGATTAGACATGTGGAATAGGAGCTACAAAGTTTATTTATATATTTTTTGTATTCCATATGTATTAATAGTTTTCCACTAAAATTGACAAAGGGGGAGATTGTTAGAGCATTGCTCGGTCGAAATCGCAAGCATTGCTATCTCAAGCATGTTTGTCAATGTTAGTGATCAAAACTATAAAGTTTTGATTTCTAGTCTACTATAGCTAATGTCTCGGACTAGGATAGAAAGTGTAGTTGAGATCAAGAACTCCATGGCGATCATCATATAAGATGGAGGATTACTCAAGAAACCAGTGGATCTTCATCTTCTAAAAGATATGTGGAGACTTGAACTTATCTATCACTCAAAAGTCTATCCACTTTATCTCCTATCTTGAGACAAAAGTCATATTACTATATAGACTAAGATTATACACATATGGTATTTCGAGCTGAGTATATCTTGCTTATCTTTTTATCGAAATATGTGTTGGTAAAGCTTTCGTTTTAGCTAAGTTCATCTTTACCTAGTGACGAAAGTCATGTTATGTTTCAATCATTTTGGAAATCGCTCTGACGAAAAATAGTTTGTGAATAACAACTATATAACGCCATCTGAGAATGTTTCAATGATTGAAATGAGAGTTTAGAATTGCTTGAACCGAAGTTTGCGAACTTTGTTGATCAAGTGAAACTGGAGTAGTATGTGAACTTCAGTCCGCGAACTGGCATAGTTCTCGAATGTGAGAATTTCTGCTTAAGTCCGCGAACCCAGTCTGTGAACTTGAGTAGGTTATGTCTAAAAATGATGTTAGTGAACTTATCTTAATAAACTAAGGAATGATATTGCAAACCGTGGATTTATAGTTCATGAAACGATTCGAGTGAATCACATCGTTTTTTATTCGATTGTGTCTTGTGCAGTACATGAGATTTCCTTGCAATTGAATAACTCTCTAACTAGTTCATCTGAGTCATTTGGACTAGTTATGGTGAAGAAGAATATGGTTGATATGAAAGTTATCATATGGTTAACCATTTTGTTAACTATTGTTGAACCAACTAATGTACAAGTTTGGGTATGGTTACACAAGCCTAGAAACATGCATTACATGTATGTGTAACAAGCTATGTTTTCGATCTAATGGTTGATAAATATTAGCTTGAATATAATCAGGTTTTCATCTAACGGTGAATATTGAATGCTTTGTTAGTAAGCTAACATTGATTGCAAACCCTGATTTGAAGACTATATAAGGGAGAACTCTAGCAACTGGGAAACCTAATCCCCACACATTCTGTGTGATACTAGTTGTACTAAGCTAGAGTCTATTCTCCTTTAAACTTTGGTTTTCTTCTTCTAAAACCCGGTTAACGACTTAATGACTTTATTGGGATTGTGAAGCCAGACCGATACTACTTTTATCGTAGTTGTGTGATCTTATCTTGTTGTTTCTATCATACAAGTACAATTGTAATAATTGGCTTGATATTTCTATCTCCGATAGGCAAGATATAAAAGTAGTCACAAACACTTCGTCTCATTGTTTGTGATTCCACAATATCTTTTTTCGCTGCGTTGATTAAGTATATTATGAGGTGTGTTAGAACACTGCTCGGTTGAACCCACTAGCGCTGTTATGTCAAGTTAGTTGTCAATTTTATTTTCCAAAATGTATTCTTGATTTAGCATACTAAAGATAGTTTCAGATTAGATTAGGTCTAAGAAGGTGAATCGAAGCTATCCTTAAAGGTTGAAGATTGGAGGTTGAAGACTACAAGAAGACATCAACAAGTACTTCATCAACAAAGGTATGTGATTGATTTCATTTGGATTCTTATTCAATTCTACCTTTCTAATCTATCAACATATATGCTCACTCTATGGAACAATTCCAATGACGGTAAATGTACATTTATGTATATATACTTGAGGTTATTTGAGCCACGACCTTTGTGACAATAACCTTTGTCCTTGGAAAGGATCTCATGTTATAGTGAATGAGCTTGCGAATCCAATGAGCAAAGAATCACTCAATTCCGAGATGTAACGATCAAGTTATGAGTGATTTAAGTTCATTAGTAGGAAACATTCCATGGGCCTTTGAGTCCGCGAACTTGGGCCCAGTACGTGACTAAAAGGCAGTTTTGGTCATGTTGGTGATGTTTCCTCATCTAGGCAAGTTAGCTATTGGTCCAAACACTTTTGATTACCTTATTAAATTGTTTGTGATTCCTGCCTAAGTTAAAATGTGGTTTATTTACATAAATATAATTTTTGCTAAATAAGTTATTTATTTAATTATTTTGGCAAGAGTTTTAACTTGGGAAAGACTCCCTTAGTTAGGAGAGTCTTGTAAAAGGAAAATAGCTTTGCTTAGCTTCCAAGCTATTGTTCATTATAAATATTGAGTTCGTGAGTTTACAAGTTTTTCATCCCTTTTGGAAAATTGGCGTAAGCTCTGCAGGTTGTTTTCCACGTCTTCTGTTCTTTGTGAACAAGAGTGAGATAAAAGTCTTTGTATTGGGGATCACAAAGCCGAGTTGGATTAATCTTCGTGATTGATTATACAACTTGTTATCTAGGTTTTTCACCTCTTGTCTATTCTAAGGTTTTCTCTTCTGATATAAAACCATTCAAGAGTTGTTGATCATAAACCCTAGGTTTTGATAGATTTCAGTTTTCGATCGTATACCAACACTTGTTAGTCGAAATCGGAGACTAGAAAGAAAAACTTATATTGAGGCATCTCGTAAAAATCCTTGAGAAGTTTTAAACAAGATATCTCTAGATTTATTTAGTTGTTCTTGTTGTAGAATTATTAGGGTTTTCTTAACTTGGAAATTGATCTTTGGAATCACCCAAGTTCACTTACGAAAATCAGGTTCACGGACTTCTTATGAGTACGCATACTGATTGTAAGTTAAAACCCTTTTACAAGATTTCCAAAACCTTGATTTTTATTTAAAGGGAAATCAAACTGGTGTTTTGTAAAAACAAAATATCATATCAATCGTGTTGTTGTATCTTCTAAAAAGAGCCTTGGGTTGTGCTAGAATATTAAGGAGAATAATTCCTAAAGAGATTCGGTATTCTTCTAGGAGTTCTATTTGTGCTGAAGAAGTTATTACATCTAGTCCGAATAGGCAGTAGGAAATTGATGTAACAACTTATTATCAGTGTGTGTTTATTATGGACTAGGTCCCGGGGTTTTTCTGCATTTGCAGTTTCCTTGTTAATAAAATTTCTGGTGTCTGTGTTATTTCATTTTCCGCATTATATTGTTTATCTTTATAATTGAAATAATACAGGTTGTACGCTAATCAATCATAGTTATTGAATCCGACCTTGTTGTTGGATAAGACTTGATTGATCTTGAACAATTGATTTTGTTATTGTCACAATGTTAGACCAGTCTGGACTAACCCCATTTCAAGTGGACACTGTGTTGAAATATTCCTTTAGTGATTGTTGCTTAAAGAGGTTTATACACGGTGGATATTGAATAGGTTGTGATTAAAACAAAAGACTTTGTTTCAAGAGCTTCACACTAAAATAAAGTTTACGGACTTGTGTCTGTTTAACTTTGATTGTGTTGAAATAGAGAAATTAAACTCCATGATATACTTTACTCTAGATTGAGTCTGCTTGTCTAGTTGATTTTCTAGAAAGTGTATTGGAGTAAGTCCTCTCAGATTGCCAAACGAATTGTTGGGTGTGGTTGTTAGACCCCCGTTTTTTCAATTGGTATCAGAGCTAGGCAAACACACTAAGACCTCATAAGTCTGTGTTTGAAGCAATCTGATTGTTATGGACAAAGGTGTTATCTCTATAAACGTACCACCAGTCTTCGATGACATGAACTATTTATGGTGGAAAATTGATATGTGTTCGTTTATTCAATCGCGATATTTTCAATCATGGGTTCGTATTGTTAATGGATATAATCCTCCATTAGTTACAGTAGACGGTGTAACTGTTGCAAAGGATATTGGTGAATATAGTGATCTTGAGATTCTTGTTGCAAAGCAAAATTCTGAAGGATTAAATGCTATCATCCATGCCATTACCCCAGATCTTCAGCACCACGTTACTACATGTAATAAGTCTTAAGATGCTTGGGATATCTTAGAAATCGTATTTGAAGGGAATGCCGCAGAGAAAGAAGCAAGGCTTCAAAACCTAGCATCTGACTGGGAAAACCTTCGCATGTCTAATGATGAAACATTTGATGAATTTAACCAAATACTTTCTCAAATAGTTAATGCCTCATTTTCATTAGGTAGAACTATTCCAGAGAAAGTTATTGTAGTTGCAGAATTACCTACAACTACACCCTCAATAGAATTAGTAAAAACTCAAGAAGTTCTTGATGGTGAATGATAACTTTCTTATTAATTCTCTTAGTTGATTACATAGAATTATCAAAATGGAATTAGAATAGTTACAACTTTTTCTATTCTCTCTCCTAAGATAATTTCTTACACTCACTAAAAGAACCTCCCAATTTTACATTTGAACTCCTATTTATAATGAACTTTGTACAGCTGTATATGTGTTGCGAAGTATCGCATCATATCCTCGTGCGATTATTCTATCTTCGCAAATCTTCATATTTCCCTATGCTTCCTCTATCTTCGTATTTGTCTTATATTTGTCTTTCCTCTTATATTTGTCTTGATGTTCGTAATTTAATGCCTTGTGATATTCGGTACCTACATCTTTCCTCTTCTCATGTCAATTCTACGAAGAAGGAATGTCATGAGAATCTCTATTCTCGTAAATTTAATATAGTTATCACCACCTGTTAAATTCGCAACACGTCTTTTTTCTTTTCCATTACCTTTTTGACACGTTTCTTCGTAACCGTTCTTTTCAACCGTTCACGTTTAATTGCATTGATGAGTTTCTATCTTCATCGAATTCTCTCTTCTTTATAAATATAATCCTTAGCTTTTTATTTTTATTCTCTTATCTTATTCATCTTCTCCATCACTTCTGCCTCTGCAATCTTTTTTATCTTTTTCCCCTTCTATTTTCCATCTTATATTCAATGGCACCAAAGAAGAAAACTATTGGACAGATTAATGCAGAACTTGCTGATAGAGACCTCATTCTCTCTGAGATTGATGGTTATGATAATAAATCTTCTTTCTGTGTGAAGATTTTTACTAACTATGTTTGGGATGATCAGAAAATTTTAATCTCACGAGGTCAAATCCTCGCAGGTCTTCCTCTTCCTCTTTATGATGTTAACTTTCCTCTATTCTATGAAATTATTTCCCACCCCAATTTTTCTTGTGCCATTTACCAATTGATTGGTGATTGTATTCGCCTCTTAGTTGAATTCGCAAATCGTGCCACTTTTGGGAAATCTTTGTATTCAGTTGATCTTAGGAAACCTGGATTTGAAGATATGGAAATTGTTGCTGCGAATTATACAGTTGAGGGTTTCTTCAAAAATTACACACTAATTCCTGCAAGGAAAGAAGATAATCGTTGGGGTGTTTGTCTTCATCGTAAAGCTAATATCGCAGCAGATGATCTTCTCATGCACGATATTGATTATGCTTCAGGGAATAATAAGACACCTCGTCGTTCTAATGATGAAGATTGGTATAAGTACCCTTTAATGTTATCGGGTTCTTATATTACTGGGATAGTAGAACTTCCTACGAATCTTCGTAATCGCAATTATCAACCTTGGGTTTATAGAAATGTATGTACTTCCATCTCCTTATCTTTTTGTTACCCTTTAATTTCAAATGAGGTAAGAAACACTCTCGTATTTTTCTAAACAATATATTGTTGCCTCTGTTTCTTATCCTTATTTGAATTTGCAGATTCCACTTCTTCCTGAGATTGCTGCGAGTGAAAATAAGAGTTCTACTTCTTCTAAAAGGTTAACTACGAGACAACAAACTCTTCGTTCTGCGAAGGTTACTCAAGCTTCTGGTAGTCAAGATGATGCTCTTCGCAAAGGGAAAAGGAAACTTCAAGATGTTGTTTACGAGAGGAAGAAAAAGAAGAAACTCTCAACCAAGCCTCATTCCAATGTAATCTCTTCTAATGAGAATATTGAGGAAGATCTTGGTGATGAAGATGATAAATTTCCTGAGAAGGACTTTGGTTCTAATTCCGATACCCTTTCTGACGAAGGAGACGATGATAATGATGTTGATGAAGGTGAAAATGAAGATTGCAATATCCCAGAGACTTTTGCCTCAGCAATGGTTAGCATCTCTGAGGCTTTCCTTCATTCTTCTCGTGGATTAGGAAATTCTCCTACAGCGAATGCTCGCAAACTTATTGCGAAGGCTTGTAAAGTTCCTACTGTAATTGATAATAACTCCCTCAAAGGCATTTCAAGATTTGTCTCTCCTGCTTCATTATATGCTTTGGGTAGCATGGTAAGTTTCTTCTCTATTCCTTGTTTATTTCCTTTATTTCATTGATTTCTAATCCCTTCTTTCTTGTTTAGGTTGGAAGAGTTAGTTGTGCAGCTTCTTCTGATTGGGAAAGACGTCATTCTATTGCTGAGAAGAAAACCTTGAATCGTTGTAAGAAGTTAGAGGTTGAAAATTCAAATCTCCGTCAAAAAATAGAGGATTTAAGTATTGACAATGCAGAATTAACATCCCGTCACGAAGATAATTCACAATCTGCGAACATCGCAATTGATAATTCTTCTCTTCTTGAGGAGAATAATCAATTAAAGCTTGAAAATTCTTCTCTTCGTAATGATAAGAAGCAATTAGAAGGTAAATTCTTTGCGATGACAATCATTTTGATTTCTTTTCCTTCGTAATTTATTAACCGATTCCTTAATTTCTCTCCTTGTTGCAGAAAATTACGCGAAGATGAATGACAATCTGGAAATTATACTTGCTAACCGTAATAAGAAAATTTCTGATTTGAGATCTCAGCTTCTAATTTCCCAGCATAACCATAGTTTATATGTCAAGCGTTTTCGAGCTAAGATGACTCGCAAGATTTGCGAAGATAATGAAATTCCGCTCAAGAAGTACCATACGCTCCTTTCCGAAGAAATTCCTGAAGATACTCCATATCTGGAAATCTCTGAAAGTGAAGTTGAAGATGATAGTGAAGCTGAAGAAGAAGATCATTTTGATGGGAATAAATTGCCTGAAAAATAACTTCATTCTTTTTTGTATATCTGTTCTATAACTTCACTCTTTTTTGTATGTCTGTTCTATTTCTTTTCAGTATAATACTTTCTTCTTGATTGCACTTTTTATCAATCCAACAATTTCTTTTTCAAAGCTTAATTTGAATTAAACTTTTTTTGACTGATTATTTCCCTTATTCGCATAACTTGATCATGTGGAGAGAAATGATATATAACTCACAGATAAAGCTTAGTATCTTCTTTTCCCCCTATTATTTGTCTTCATATGATTAAACATTATTGGAAGTATTAGAATATATTGTTGCCTCTATTTATCTTACGAAGTTTCAACTTGTTACGATTGTAAATAAGAAATCCTCCCTTTGAAGTATAAGAAATAAAATATATGAAATATCCTTAAGAAGTATACTACATATACAATACCTTTGAAGCTTTATTAGAAGTACTCAATCCGTCAAATGAAGAGATATAAAAAGTTTTAGAAGTATTCAATCCACCAAATGAAGAGATACAAGAAATATTCAATCTGTGAATAATTACGTAACATATGAAGAAGTATAATGATTACTTGACCTTCACCAAATGAAATATCCGTTGAAGAAGTATAATAAATATGAGATATTCTTGAAGAATTATAAGAAGGATTCAACTTTTGGAAAAATATTCAATATATGGAGAAGTATAAGAAGTATGTAATTCTCGTAAAATTTTACGAATATGAACTTATCTGTATTTGATTGCTATCAAAATCGCATCTTTTGATAATTCTTCGTGAAAATTCTTCAATGAGGTTGTCTTCTTTGATAGGACTTCTTGTAAAAATTCTTCAATGATATTGATGAAGTTGTCTTCTCTTCAAGGCTTCATGATGTATATTTTTGTAAAAAAAAAAAATTTCAATGATATTGATGTAATGAATTTCATTAATTGTTGTGGTCTTATCATGCCTTCCTAAGTAAAGGTCTTATTTTGCCACCACTTTTTGTAATAATTTTTGCGATAATATGACAAGTCTGAACATTCTTGCGAACATACAACCTCGTGACATTATCGTCTTGCGATGAAATCGCAGGACGTTTTTACACTTTCATGTAATAACCCATTGATCTCATCTTAACTTCTTTGTTTCATTCTCATGAGTTCTTTTTGTATGTTTTCCTTCTCTTCTTTTTTTTTTTTTTTTTTTTTTTTTTAGAATGCTCGCAGAACTTCATTTGTTGCACAAATATGACAAGCCTTTATGTTTTCGCAAAAAAGAAGCCTCGTGACATTTACGTCTTATATCACGTATCAGCTCCCTAATGGAGGGTGCTGCCCTTTATCTTCCCCCTGGTTGCCCCTTCAAGGAAGCGTACATCGACCATACAAGGTTAGCTCTTCCCATCTGGTTTTTGCCAACAACCAGCTTTTGATCGCAACCTCTTATCCTTTTTTGCCTATAGGGCTTATAGTTACGAGGTTGCACCCTATGGGGTATCTTTGGGCCAAGTGCATCATTTGCCAAGACTTGTCAAAAATGGCAGATGTGGTTCAACCTCACCCGGCACTCTTGACTCAACCGTGTACCTCGACGCCTTGATCGTTTTCTGCACTTCTTGGGAAAGACAGTATGCCTTAGTCGCCCAACCTAAATCCTCTTACATCGCATTTTATATTGCGTAATGTCGCTAGATTAGGTGAGAATCCAAGGTGTCTAACCCGGATAGGTAACCCATTATTGGGTTGTACCCCTAAATTTTTACCATGTACTAAGGGCCCTTGGTGGTGTTCCGGTTACCCTTAGCCACGTTATAGGTACCCCCTTAAATGACGTACTTTAGGACTTTGCCTCTTACGAAATATATCTTCGCGAACTAGGGTGTACGCCACAAAGGTTTGCCTGTATAAAATTTTCTGCGGCGCTCTTTCTTTTTTGGAGGATGATCACAGATTGCGGTCTTTTATTCGCAAATTAATGAAAGTTTAATCACAATATAAATTTTGAAACTCGTAACTTTTCCCAATTTCCTGCGAGTAAACAATATTCGTAAGATTTTTGTTTTGTAGCATACCTCATTTCCACGAGCAAACATATTGATTACCTTCTTGTTTTATTACTTTCCTTCTTCTTGCTTCGCAAATCATAACCCCTCATTATCATCGTAAATTTCTTGTATGATTATCATCGTAATTTTATTCTCTTTTGCCTTAATCCTCCGCCATTAAATTTTCACTTCTTTTCATAGCCTTTGCTCTTTTTCTCCAATTTCCCTTCTCAGTAATTTTTCCTTCGCAAACTTCTACTTATGTATCGTAACATTTCTTTCCCTCAGCCCAATCACCCTTGATAATTCCAACACCCTTCATATGAGGAAACTTTATGCACTGATGTAGAGTGGAAGCAACGCCTAGAATTCCATGAAGCCATGGTCTTCCTATCAAAGCATTATACGGTGATTCGACATCAACAACGCAGAACATAATTTCAGTTCGCATTCCACTTAATGGAATTCGCATGCTCACTTCTCCTTTGGGCTTGTTAGCAGTTCCATTGAAACCATAAATTCTGTAGGTAGAAGGTATTAAATCTGCATCTTTCCCCCCATAGTTTTGTAAGCAGAATAGAAGAGAATATTGATAGAACTTCCCGTATCAATCAAAATCCTATTAAGACCAATTGATTCTTCCTCCATATCATCTTCGTTTTCTTCCATATTCATGTAGATTGCTAATCTTACTACCAATGGATTATCATGTGCTTCACAACCTTCTGGAATTTCAGTGGCTTCAAAAGAAATTTCACGCTTCTACCAATCTTCAAGTCGTGAAATTTTTGCGATGTTCATTACTTCCTTTCCTTCACCATCCCTCGCATATACCCTGCTTAACACATTATCATGAAAATCCTCTATGGTTTTATATGAATGAACAATGGAATTACAGAAAACATTCCTTGCTTTTGACCCCACTTCTATATGTAGGGTTTCTTCTCCCTTTTCTTGTGTTGTGTTCTCCCTACGAGTTATGACTGGAGCTTGTGGTAATTGTTGCGACTGTGTCTGCTTAAGTAAAAATTGATTTAGTTTTCCTTGATCAATCATTCGCAAGATTATCCTCTTGATATTATGGCAATTATTTGTAGAATGTCCATGAAAATGATGATATGAACAAAATTCATGACTTCTTGGACCCATTGGTGGTTCCTTTCCCATGTTCCATGGAGTTGGTATATGCTCTACCAGGATAATTGCCTGCCATATCTTTTCTACACTTGTATTCAAATGTGGCAATTTTATCTCTTCCCTCGCCATTCTTTGACCTCCTTGACCATTGTTATAATTTTGTCTCTGGTTCCCTTGTCCAAAATAATTTTGCCTTTGTCCCCCATAATTTTCTTGTTGTTGATCTAATCTTGGAATCTGGTTATTTCCTATTCGATTATAGAAATTCCTCTCTCTATCATACTCTTCTTGATCTCTACTACCTATTGCTACCATTTTTGGCTGGCTATCATTGATTTTCTTCTCTTATGAAATTTGCGAAGAAGTTTGTGAGGATGTTTGTGAAGTACCTGCTACTACATTGATTATTTTGGGAAGTAAATTTGCTCTTCCATCTTGATTGCTAGTATTTGTTATTGGATATGACTCCATACTGTTTTTCTTTTCCTCTAGTGTAATGTATTCTTCTTGCAATTCTCGTAACTCTGCCATCATTATGGAATTCTTTCTTCTGAAGATTTGAACATATAATTGTTCAGTTGCGAACATCGCATTTATGAAGGACATAATCAAGTATCTCTCATCCACGCGCCCTGCCATATCACTGCACATAGTCTTCCATCGTCTTACCAAATGCTTCAAACTTTCACCCACTCTTTGTTTTAAACCAAATACATCTTCAGTACCAAGCCGTGAGGAGTGATTTGTGATATATTCTCCAAGGAAAGTTGCTTGCAAATGACTGAATGACATAATAGTGTTCTTAGGGAGTCCTTCGAACCACTTTAAAGATTCCCCTGTTAAACTTGATGCGAAGTACTTGCATAACACAGCATCATGATTCTCCCATTGTAACATGCATCTTATGTATGCTTTAATGTGCTTAATAGCACATGAAGTCCCATCAAAGATACTGGTAAGTGTGGGTAAATTGCATTTTGGTGGAATTCCTCCCAATTGTACTTCTCTAGCAAATGGAGTCCTTGCAGCTTCTTCTATTGCTTCATCTAATTGCCTTCTATCTTCTCCTCTTCTATTATTTATCATCCCTCTCATTTCTGCTAATTCTCGAAAGATCCGTGCATTTGCCTCAGAATTCTCATCCACTAGTCTTTTTAATGCAGCTTCTCTTCTTCTGCGTTCTTGCGCTTCCTCCCTTGCGATCCTTCGCATGCTATCATATTCTTCATTAATGTTTTCATTTGCATAATTTTGCAAATATCTTCTTTCTAAATTATCAAAATTGTTTAGTCGCAGAGCATCTTGGAATTCTTGTTCTTCCCTTTCTATTCTTCTCATTCTTCTCATGCGAATATCGGGAATTTCTTCTTCTTCATTTCTCCTCCTTCTGTGATTTATTTCTTCTTGATTTGCTTGTACTCTGATTCGAGAGTTTGGTTCATTCCTCTCCATTTCTGTTTGCTGATTTACAATTATTCCCTTAATTCTTTCATACTCAACATTTTGTTTGTTACGAGCCTCTTCATATCTTCTTACTCCATTCTCGTGATTGTTTTGATGTACTGCTTGTTGTCTCTCAGTTTCTTCCATAAGTTGTTGTTCTTCCTCTCGAGTCTGATTGTTTTCTCTAGGATTTGGCCTTGTTCGTAAATTCTCCATGTTTTGTTCATGGTTTGGTATTAGAATGATACGATTCTCTCGATTTCTTTCACCTTGATTCTGCGCTTGTTCTTGCGTATTATTTTCATTATTGATTATTGGTGAATTTTGTCCTTCTCTTTCTATTCTAACATTTGATCTTGCAACACTTTGAGATTTCCTTCTTTGTAACATCTCATTTTCCATCCTCAATTCTTGATTTTGTCTTGTTAAATTGGCACGTTCTTCAGCTTCGATCATTCGTTCTTCTTGAATTCCTTGTCTCAATATTTCTAACATTTCCCTTTCTCTTTCAAGAATTGTTCCTCCCATCAACCTCCCATTTTCTCTGATTTGTGGTTCTCTATTTTCTTCTTCAGTTCTCCAAGTGTGTATACTCACTCGATCATGATCTATCATTTGTTGAGCTTGACTTATTCGATTATTCCTTCTCCTACTAGGTTCTCCTGTTATATTTGCTTCTCCTCCTGCGAGCCTTACACTTCTTCTTACTTCAGTTAATGGTTCTGATGTGTTTCTTCTTCTTGTCATTTTTCTGGTACAGGAATTCTTCAAATCCCTGTTTCTAGCGCCAATTATGTAGTTGCAGAATTACCTACAACTACACCCTCAATAGAATTAGTAAAAACTCAAGAAGTTCTTGATGGTGAATGATAACTTTCTTATTAATTCTCTTAGTTGATTACATAGAATTATCAAAATGGAATTAGAATAGTTACAACTTTTTCTATTCTCTCTCCTAAGATAATTTCTTACACTCACTAAAAGAACCTCCCAATTTTACATTTGAACTCCTATTTATAATGAACTTTGTACAGCTGTATATGTGTTGCGAATTATCGCATCATATCCTCGTGCGATTATTCTATCTTCGCAAATCTTCATATTTCCCTATGCTTCCTCTATCTTCGTATTTGTCTTATATTTGTCTTTCCTCTTATATTTGTCTTGATGTTCGTAAGTTAATGCCTTGTGATATTCGGTACCTACAGTTATTGTGTGCAAAATTCTCAGGTCTCTACCGTCAAGATACGAATCTAAGAAACATGCCATTGAAGAAGCAAATGATCTTTCTGCACTCTCCAAAAATACTCTTGTTGGAAAGTTAAAGATCTTTGATAATGAACACGCATCTAAAAAGGAGGTGATTTCTCTTAAAGCTGCAAACAATTCTGAATCCTCTAAGGATAAATCTGGTTCGCCAGATACTAAGGATGATACTCCACGACAATTTAGAATACTCTTAAGAGACAAGAAAATGAGTTTTTCTAAAGGTGCAACATCTCCTAATGATGATGTACAATGCTATAACTGTCGTGGTTTCGGGCACTTGTCTTCAGTATGTCCTAGCTGGAACCGTATACAATCGGCATATGCAGCAGCAGCCACTCTTGATGATGGACCCGCATTCTATAGTCCCCAAGAGTTGGCAGGCGAGGTTGCATTAGCTTCTGGAAAAATTCTTTCGGATATTGATTCTGATTCTGACGAAAAAGTGTTCCATGCGGATCCAGTCGCTAATAATCTTATTAAGGAATGTCATAAAAAACTCTCGGAAGATGAATGCACCATTTTCAGTGAGAAAGTTAAATATGACCGACTTCGTAGTCGAAATAAAGACTTGTAAGACAAACTTGATTCTAGTGGTGCAAGAGATTCTCTCAAGGAAATACGAAACCTTAAAGAAGAAATTTCCGAAGGTCGAGATGGGGAAATTATTCTTCAAGCAAAGCTAGATAACTTGGAGAACATTGAGATGAACTTGTTATTTGATTCAGAACGATAAAATCTCAAAGTTCAATGTGAATCATCCAAGAATGATCTAGTTATTGCGCTTGAAAAGGTCAAAAGGCTGGAAGAAGAAAACTCGAGCCTAAAAGATAGTTTGTCTAGAAATAGCAGCTCAGATAAATTAACCTTGATATTGGGAGCATGTAGAATTCATCGTGATACACGAGGATTGGGCTATGAAGGAATAGACGCTCCTAGTATTTGCAAAGAGGTAAAATTTGTCAAAGCTAAAGATTCTTCTCAACCAAAACCTTCCACGGTTGACAAAAATAAAATATCTCCATCAACTGTTGGTAATGAAAAGAGAAAATCTTGTCAAGTTCCAAAGCAAGCACATACACATTCAAGTAACACTAAACATAACTTTTTCCATTCACTTTTGATTACCATATTAAAGTGTTTGTGATTCCTGTCTAAGTTAAAATGTGGTTTATTCATATAAATATAATTTTTTCTAAATAAGTTATTTATTTAATTATTTTGGCAAGAGTTTTAACTTGGGAAAGACTCCCTTATTTAGGAGAGTCTTATAAAAGGAAAATAGTTTTGCTTAGCTTCCAAGCTATTGTTCATTATAAATATTGAGTTCGTGAGTTTACAATTTTTTCATCCCTTTTGGAAAATTAGCGTAAGCTCTGCAGGTTGTTTTCCACGTCTTCCGTTCTTTGTGAACAAGAGTGAGATAAAAGTATTTGTATTGGGGATCACAAAGCCGAGTTGGATAAATCTTCGTGATTGATTATACAACTTGTAATCTCGGTTTTTCACCTCTTGTCTATTCTAAGGTTTTCTCTTTTGATATAAAACCATTCAAGAGTTGTTGAACATAAACCCTATGTTTTGATAGATTTCAGTTTCCGATCGTATACCAACACTTGTTAGTCGAAATCGGAGACTAGAAAGAAAAACTTCTATTGAGGCATCTCGTAAAAATCCTTGAGAAGTTTTAAACAAGATATCTCTAGATTTATCTAGTTGTTCTTGTTGTATAATTATTAGGGTTTTCTTAACTTGGAAATTGATCTTTGGAATCACCCATGTTCACTTACGAAAATCAGGTTCACAGACTTCTTGTGAGTATGCATACTGATTGTAAGTTAAAACCCTAATTTACAAGATTTCCAAAACCTTGATTTTTATCTAAAGGGAAATCAAACTGGTTTTTTGTGCAAACAAAATATCATATCGTATCAATTGTGTTGTTGTATCTTCTAAAGAGATCCTTGGGTTCTGCTAAAAGATTAAGTAGAATAATTCCTAAAGAGATTTGGTATTTTGCTAGGAGTTCTATTTGTGCTGAAGAAGTTCTTACATCTAGTCCGAATAGGTAGTAGGAAATTGGTGTAACAGCTTATTATCAGTGTGTGTTTATTCTGAACTAGGTCCCGGGGTTTTTCTACATTTGCAGTTGTAGTTGCAGGAAATCCTACAACTACACCCTCAGTAGAATTTGTAAAACTTTAAGAAGTTCTTGATGAAAAATGACAATCTTGATTAATATTCTCAACTGATTACAAAGAAATATGTTAATGGAGATTAGAACAGTTACAACTTTCTCTGTTCTCTCTCCTAAGACTTGTTCTAACACTCACTAAAAAGACCCCCCTCAATTTAACATTTGAACTACTATTTATAGTGAAATCTGTACAACTGTATATAGCTTGCAAAGTATCGTGACCTCTATTCGTAAGTTTATTCTATATTTGCAATCTCTTCACATTTTCTTGCGACACTTTCCTCCTGTTTTTGTTACTACATTCGTAACCCAACCTCTTACGATATTCGGTACCTACATCTTGCCTCTTCTCATGTCATTTTTGCGAAGAAGTAATGATCGTGAGAATATAACCGTTACAGAATTCAAACACGTCTTTTATAACCTTCTTTTCCTAACTATTCCCTTATATATATTTCTTTTATTCCCTTCCTTATCTTTTCTACTTTCTCTTTTTACTTCTGCAACTTCATCTTCTTCTCTCATCACTTCTTCGATTATCGCCTTCTCTTCTTGTTAATCCCATCATGAGTTCTCCGGGGTAATTTTATTTTATTTCTCGCATTTTTCACTTGTTTATCTCTTTTATTTCTTTTTAATCCATTGTTTGACTTTGATTTCTTTCAGTAAAACTGTTCCTGAGGTGAAATCTTCAACTAGAGGCTCAAACCCTAACCCTCGAAGAAGAAAATACGAGAATCAAAAGGTAGTTAAAATACTTTGTCTTTCTTCTGAAACAATATATTGTTGCCTCAGTTTTTAATCTACATTTTGATTCGCAGGCCGGTGAAGAATCCAGCCTTACCAAGAGATCTCGTAATATCAAATCCAAGCCATCAATTTCAATCAGTGATTTCCTTCCTGTGATGGATAAAGAATATTCCTCTCCTCCTCATGAAAGCACTTCTTCGCAAACTCCTGCCTCTACTCCATTACCCAGATTTCAGTCTCCCACCCCTGTCAATTTATCAACACTTCTTCAAGATCAACCTTCACAAGTTACCTTCTCAACCCCTTCTCGTGAAAAACCTATCTTAGCTCCTAATCCTTTGAGTGCCGTTGCTCCAAGCAATTTACAACTTGCCCTTATTCCTTCGAATTATTCTCCCCTTCCTCAAGAAGTTCGAGATGGAATTTATTCAGCTTTCCAGATGTTATCTGATGTTTTAAGTAATACTGCGAGGTCTTCAAATGTTTGCTCGCAGTCTGAGTTTTGCGAAATGCTCAACAACTTCATCAATCCTGATATTTCTATTTCACGTCAAGCCCTAGAAAAAGAAGTCGAATTGCTTCGCCAAACTCAGGAGTCTTTGAAAGCAGAGTGTGAGAATCTTCGTAAAGAGAATCATCAGCTTCAAAATGATTCTCTAGATTGTGCAATCCTTCGTAAGAGGAATGACGCATTAAAAGGTATTGCTATTGTCTTTATATTTTCTTCTTTTGTTTGTTTCTATTCTTCGCATGCTTGAAACACCCATTAAAACCCATTCCCCTTTATAGAATCAATCCAGGAATGTAGAATGTTGGTACTTCATCATGAATCAAATGCAGAAGAATATCAATCCAAGCATGAAAGTCTTTTGAACTAATTTTCCCATTTATCTGGTCTTCATTCATGTGCTCTTGATAATTTAGATGCCCTTTTTCCAAGAGAATACCCAACTAATTTACGATCAGAATTTTTTGAACGATGAAATATCTAAGCTCACTTCTTCTTTAACTAAAGCCGATTTAAGAATAAAAACCCTATTAGAAGAGAATGAAACCTTATCAGAAGAAAGATGTTCGTATTTGAATATAATGGCCGTTTCTTCGCAACAATTGAATATTCTTCAGAGTAAATGTTGCGATCAAGAAAATCTTATTTACTTGTTAAAAGGTGAACTTGAGGAATTAAAGAAGTCTTCAGATGCAGAGATAAGTTCTTTTGCTGCCGAGAAGGAATCCCTTCTTAATAAGAATATAATCTTGAGCACTAAGAGAAATAAACTTAAATAAGATTATTCCCAACTAGAAAACCTTAATGCAAAACTTGCGAAGAATAACAAATTTCTTCTTTCTAAAGATCAAAGGCTTCAATCTAGACTTGAAGGATTAGTTGGTGATGGTTTTGATAAAGCTATGGATCAGATGAAGAATTGTTGTCTATCTTTAGCTCAATTTCTTACTTCACAAAGAGAAGGTAGTCATCAAAATTTGACTGCCTTTGATATACTTTTAAATTTTGTTATATTCGCAGAATTGATCCTTTGAGTTTTACTTCACTCGCAGAATCTGAGAACAATCTTCGCAATGCTAAAGCTGGATTGGAGACCACCTGTTCTGAGCTTCGCAAGAAGAACGCTTTGCTTTCTACTCGTTTGATCAATTCTCGTGATCGTGCCAATCGGAGATTCAACCACCTTGCTTATGCCAAAGATATTGAAGATATTAACCACCAAAAATCTCTACTTCGTGAAAGTCATCTGAAAGCTCAAGTCTTCGTAAACAATATTCTCTTATCAAGATCCTTTCCTCCAGTGAAAGTTGAACCTCTGGAAATCTCTGATGATGAAGTTGCTCGTGATCCTGATAGTGACTTTGATTACGAGAGTGATGATGAAGAACTTGATGGTGGAAAATAATTTATCCCTCAAGGAGAAGTTCATGTTGAGGGCTCTTCAAAGGGTAATGTTTCGCAAGAATTGAACACTGCTGATGATCCTACTCATCTTAAAGATCCAGCACAAAGTGTTGATGGAGAGCACCAAGCATGATAAACTTCTTTTCCCAAGTTATCGTTAATCCTCTTATTTTTATTTCTTTTGAACTCTTTCTCTTGGTTACTGTTGATTATGTTTTTACGAACAATTCTTCTTATTATTTATGTTCCTTAAGAAGTATATTGTATATTTTGCGATAATGAATTAACCTTTCTCTAGTTGAATACTTTCTTGATTTGCATAAATTGAATAAATTGATCATATGAAGAGAAATAACATATCTTAAAGACTTAGCTTAGTCTTCCCTTTCCCCTTGTTATTGCTCTTCAAGTGATCAATTGTTGTTGTAAGTATTAAAATATCTACCTCAGTTTAAGTTGCGAAGTTTCTGGTTGTTGTGAAGTAAATAAGAAATCACCCCCTTGAAGTATAAGAAGTATGAAACCTCCTTGAAGAATTATGAAATATCCTTGAAGAAGTATTATGAAACGTCCTTGAAGAAGTATAAGAAGTAATCAATCCTTGAATAAATATAAGAAGTATTCAATCCTCGTAAAATTTAATGAGTATGTAATATCCGTCTTTGATTGCAAATAAAATTTCCTTTTTTGGTATGAGTATAAGAAGTATTCTTGTTGAAAATATAAGGAATCTCCAATGATATTGACTTCATTAGTTTCTGTGGTCTTATCATGCCTTCCTAAGTAAAGGTCTTACTTTGCCACCTCTTTTGCGATAAAGTCGCGGGACGTTGGTGCATTCGCATGCCTCAACCCCTTGACTTTATCTTAACAATATTTTTGTGTTTGCGATAATATGACAAGTCTGAATATATTTTTGAATATACAGCCTTGTGACATTATCGTCTTGCGATGAAATCGCAGGACGTTATCACACTTTCATGTAATAACCCATTGATCTCATCTTAACTTCTTTGTATTTAATTCTGTGAGTATATATATATATATATATTTTTTTTTACTCGCAGAAATACGATTGTTGCACAAATATGACAAGCCTTTATGTTTTTGCGAACAAAAAGCCTCGTGACATTTGCGTCTTATAGCACGTATCAGCTCCCTAATGGAGGGTGCTTCCCTTTATCTTCCCCTTGGTTGCCCCTTCAAGGAAGCGTACATCGACCATAC
Source organism: Papaver bracteatum (assembly GCA_023529315.1). Classification (NCBI taxonomy): domain Eukaryota; kingdom Viridiplantae; phylum Streptophyta; class Magnoliopsida; order Ranunculales; family Papaveraceae; genus Papaver; species Papaver bracteatum. Next base: position 1,758,193 of record JAJJWX010004270.1, on the reverse strand, counting down.
AAGGTTAGCTCTTCCCATCCGGTTTTTCCAACAACCATCTTTTGTTCGCAACCTCTTATCCTTTTTGCCTATAGGGCTTATAGTTATGAGGTTGCACCCTATGGGGTATCTTTGGGCCAAGTGCATCATTTTCCAAGACTTGTCAAGAATAGCAGATGTGCTTCAAACCCATCCGGCACTCTTGACTCAACCGTGTACCTCGGCGCCTTGATCGTTTTCTGCACTTCTTGGGAAAGACAATATGCCTTAGTCGCCCAACCTAAATCATGTTACATCGCAAGATTAGGTTGAGAATCCAAGGTGTCTTACCCGGATAGGTACCCCGCTTTTGGGTTATGCACCCCGTAATGTCCATGTACTCAGGTTCCGTGGTGGTGTTCCGTTTTCCCTGAACCATGCTTATAGGTACCCCCTTAAATGAAGTACTTTAGGACTTTGCCTCTTGCGAAATGTTGCTTCGCGAACTAGGGTGTACGCCACAAAGGTTTGCCTGTGTAAAATTGCTGCGGCTTTCTTTCTTTTTTGAAAGCTGATCACAGTTTGCGTCTTTCTTTTATGAAAGCTGATCGCAAATAAAATTTGTAATTCTGGTAGTTTTTGTACGATCAATCCATATTCGCAAAATTATCATGAGTTTTATGGATAATACCTTTTTAAATACAATCTATTCCAAGGTCGATCAAGTCTTAAACCCATATCTTTCCCTTCTGGATCCATCAACCGATAAGCTCCACTTCCCACAACCTCTTTAATGACATGGTCCATCCCATTTTGGTGCTAGTTTTCCTCCATTTTCTTTCTGGTAGGGAGGTGTTTCTCGCATGACCAAATCACCTAGTTGATACTCACGTTCAATAACTCTCTTGTTATACTCTCGATCTAATCTTTCCTGATAAATTTTCATATGTCGCAACACCTTTTCCCTTTTTTCTTCCAAATCATCCAGCTCACTTAATATCACCCCTGCACTTAAATTTCTTTCCCAAGCTTCTTTCTTTGTTGTCGAAATTACAACCTCTGTTGGCAATACTGCTTCTACTCCATATGTTAAACAATAAGGAGACATTCCAGTTGCCTCACTTATAGTTGTATTGTATACCCAAACTACACTAGGCACTTGCTCGCACCACCCTCTGAGATGTCCTTCTAAATTCTTTTTGATTGTATCTGCGATTGTCTTATTTGTTTCCCCTGCCTGTCCATTATCTTGTGGATATAATGGAGTTGATTTCCCACATTTTATCCTAAAATCACTGAGTAACATCTCTATATTCTGCCCTTCAAATTGCTTCCCATTGTCGGATACTAATTGTGCTGGAACTCCATACCTACAAATGATATTCTCGAATATGAATGTAAAAACATCCTTATCGCGAATATGTTGTACTGCTTTTACTTCTGCGAGCTTCATGAAATAATCTGTTGCGACTATTAAGTATCTTCTCTGACCAGATCCAGGTAAAAATGGAACAACAATGTCCAATCCCCATTTCCCGAAAGTCCAGTAGCTTGTTGAAGAGGTTAGTGGTGCCCCTGGTGCATGAGTTCTTTTCCCATGTCGTTGACATTCTTTACATCGTCTCACCAACAATTTTGCGTCTGTGTGCATATAAGTCCAGTAATACCCTTGTATTTTTGCTCTATATGCTAGAGATCTTCCCCCACTATGATTACCAGCTTCTCCTCCATGTAACATCTTCAATATTTTTTCTCCTTCTTCACGAGTTAAACATCTAAGAGGTGGTCCACTGAAAGATTTTCTATATAAAATTCCTTCTCATAACTCATAATTTGTTGCACGACTCTTTAATTTATGTGCTTCTAGTCTGTTCCTGGGTACTTCTCATTTTGCGAGATATGCATGAATGTCCTTTCTCCAATCTGCGAGATCTCCTGCGATGTCGTCTGGTAGTTCCCTTTCTACTTCCATCGCAATTGCTTCCTGAATTTCTTCTTCGTTATTCACTGATGGATGTTGAATTATCTGTATTTTGATATTTGTTGTATTAGGGTTTGTCATCATACTTGGAATGAATGCAAAATCATCTGCGAGTCGATTGTATTTTCTTGTTATATGCCTCCATTTTGATTTTTGGTATCTTCACAAATAATTCATCAACGAGTTTCTTGTATTTCTTCAAAGAAGACTCATTTGTGGTATATTCTCCTTTAATTTGACAAATTACCAGCTGAGAATCACTTGTTATTCTTATACTTTCGATCTTCTTTTCTATTGCGATCTTTAATGCATGCACTACAGCTTCGTACTCTGTCTCATTGTTAGTGGATGCAAATTCTAGTCTGAATGAGAATGCTATTCTTTCTCCTTCTGGTGAAATCAACACAACTCCTACTCCATTCCCCTCACTGTTGGATGATCCGTATACTAAAATTTCCCATATATTTGGTTCTGTTAATAGGTCTTTTGGATTCCCAAATTCTTCTTCAATATTCATCATTTCTTATACTGCCTCATCTTCTTCCAAAGGAAATTCTGCCAAGAAATCTGCGACAACTTGTGACTTTTGCGATGATAACAATTCGTACTTTATCTTATAATGGTTTACTTGTGCATTCCACCTTTCTATTCTTCCTTATCTTTTTATGTTCTTCATGACTGAATCAATTGGGACTTTGGTTACCACTTTTATCACATGCTCTTGGAAGTATATTCGCAACTTAAATAATGCATAAACCAGGGCTAAGATTAACTTCTCCATTTTAGAATAATTTCTCTCTGCTACGTTAAAAGTTTTACTGATGTAATAAATGGGCCTTTCTGTTCCTGCATCTGTGCGCAATAGAACTGCACTTAAATCATATTGAGTTGTTGCGAGGTATACCAATAATTCTTCATCTTTCTCTGGTTTCTGTAATATGGATGTATTCGCGAGATATTCTTTGATTCCTTGAAAAGCTTTTTCACATTCATCAGTCCACTTGAATTTTGCTCCCTTCTTAAGTATATTGAAGAAATGTTTGCACTTATCTGACATTCGCAAAATAAATCTTCCAAGTGAATCCAAGAGTCCATTTAGCTTTTGCACTTCTTTTACCGTTGCAGGTGTTGGCATGTCACGAACTGCTTGTACTTTTTCTGGATCGACTTGTATTCCCTCCTTTGATACTATGTATCCCAAAAAATTTCCTGACGCAACTCCAATTATACATTTTTCAGGATTCAATTTGATGTTGAATTTTCTCATTTGTTCAAATATTTCCTTCAAATCTTGCACATGATCTTTGGCCTCTTTAATTTTTATCAACATATCATCCACATACACCTCTAAGGTTTTATGTATCCACTTTGCGAACACCTTTTCGACCATTCGTTGATATGTAGCACCCGTATTTCGCAAACCAAATGGCATCTTCACATAACAATATAAACCTCTTGGAGCAAAAAAGGCAGTATGTTCTTGGTCTTCTTCTGCGAGTGATATTTTATTGTACCCTTTATATCCATCGAGTGAAGTGACTCTATCATGTCCTGCAGCTGATTCCACTATTTGTGGTATGTCTGGCAATGGAAAACTGTCTTTAGGACAGGCTTTGTTTAGATCAGTGAAATCTATACAAATTCTTATCCCTTTGTTCTTCTTTGGAACAATGACCATATTCGCAATCCATTCTGGGTATTTTGCTTCTCTTATGATTCTTGCATCCAGCATCTTTTGTAATTCTTCTTCTATTTGTGCATGATAATTTTGCGAGATCTTTCTTATTCTTTGTTTGAATGGTCTTACGCTTTTATCTATGTTCAATCTATGACACGCCACTGATGGATCAATTCCTGGTATTTCATCTACGCTTCCTGCGAATATATCTTTGTATTCTCGTAAGAGATCAATAGTTCTTTTCTCTTCTTCTTCGTCCATCTTAGTTCCAATTCGCAAGATTAAAGGCTCTTCTTAAGTTCCAATATTTATTTCTTTGGTTGGTTCTGCTGCAACATAACTAGGACTTTGCTCTCCCATAGGTGTTGGTTCTTTGATTACTTTCATTGGTTCTCCTTCTTTTTCTGGGATCTCACTTGGTATTCCTTTTCCTTCTCTTGCTCTTATTGTATACACTCTAAACTCCTTTTCCTTTTTCGCTTCTTTCGCAAGTTTTCTACGAAATTGTTTCTTTCTTGCTCTCCCTCCACATTGTTTTACTTCAATCTGATAACAAAATTTTGCACTATCAAGATCTCCTTTTATTTATTGTATTCCGCTTGGTGTAGGAAACTTAATTGATTGATGTAATGTTGAAGAAACAACTTTAATCGCATGAATCCATGGTCTTCCCATAAGCATATTATATGGAGATTCCATATCTACCACACATAAAACTATGTGTGTTTCGATTTCTCCCAGCGGTACTCGTAACATTATTTCCCCTTTGGATTTTGTTGTAGATTTTCCAAATCCATGGATAAAACATTCTGAATTTGTGATCTCTTCATCTTTAATCCCCATCCCCTTAAGTGCATGATAGAATATAATATCAACAGAACTCCCTATATCAATCAAAACTCGGTTTAATTTCCATTTTTCTATAGATTTTGTAGCTTTCTTTCCTTCTCGCATAATCGGAATTGTGACTACTAATGGTGAAGTGTGGTTTAAGTCTTCATTTGGAATTTCTGCTACTGAAAATGTGATTTTCTGCTTTTCCCATTCTTTCAAAGTTGTTATTTTCTCCACTTCCATGATCTTTCTTCCTCTACAATCTCGTTTGTGTATCCTTCCCTTCATGTTGTTATGAAATTCATCAATCATTGTCTTTGTGATCATATTACATTCTTTTATTTTGCAATTTTCATCTACTGACTCCATTTGATCTCCAAATTTCCACAACTAATTCAAATTTCTGCTATAACAATCTTCAATCTTTTCCCTGTTTCTAGCGCCAATTATGTAGTTGTAGGAAATCCTACAACTACACCCTCAGTAGAATTTGTAAAACTTTAAGAAGTTCTTGATGAAAAATGACAATCTTGATTAATATTCTCAACTGATTACAAAGAAATATGTTAATGGAGATTAGAACAGTTACAACTTTCTCTGTTCTCTCTCCTAAGACTTGTTCTAACACTCACTAAAAACAACCCCCTCAATTTAACATTTGAACTACTATTTATAGTGAAATTTGTACAAATGTATATAGCTTGCGAAGTATCGTGACCTCTATTTGTAAGTTTGTTCTATATTCGCAATCTCTTCACATTTTCTTGCGACACTTTCCTCCTGTCTTTATTACTACATTCGTAACCCAACCTCTTACAATAATCGGTACCTACAACAGTTTCCTCGTTAACGAAATTTCGGGTGTCTGTGTTATTTCATTTTTGCATTATATTGTTTATCTTTATAATTAAAATAATACAGGTTGTACATTAATCAATCATAGTTATTAAATCTGACCTTATTGTTGGATAAGATTTGATTGATCTTGAACAATTGATTTTGTTATTGTCACATTGTTAGACCAGTATGGACTAACCCTATTTCAAGTGGACACTGTGTTGAAATATTCCTTTAGTGATTGTTGCTTAAAGAGGTTTATACACGGTGGATATTGAATAGGTTGTGATTAAAACAAAAGACTTTGTTTCAAGAGTTTCACACTAAAATCAAGTTTATGGACTCGTGTCTGTTTAACTTTGATTGTGTTGAAATAAAGATATTAAACTCCTTGATATACTTTACTCTAGATTGAGTCTGACTGTCTAATTAATTCTTTAGAAAGTGTATTGGGGTAAGTCCTCTCAGATTTCCAAACGAATTGTTGGGTGTGGTTGTTAGACCCCCGCTTTTTCAAGGTGATTGATAAAACTGAGATGTTCTTCGGGAATATAAGTCTGGTTTTATCAATTTGTTCATGTTCACCTTGATTTGTCAATAGATAGAACAAAACTTATTGGTTTATTCGTGGGAGACGAATTTATCTATTACTATAGACTTTTCTATGTGATACATATTTGTCAACTCTTGGTTGTGGGTGAGATCAGCTAAGGGAATCAAGTACGTAGTATCCTGCTAGGATCAAAGACATATGAGCATAATTGTACCTTGGATCAGTGTGAGATTCATTGGGGTTCAACTACAGTCCAGACCGAAGTTAGCTTGTAGTAGGCTAGTGTCTGTAGTGGCTTCATATAGTGTATGTTTAAACTGGACTAGGTCCCGGGGTTTTTCTTCATTTGCGGTTTCCTCGTTATCAAAATTCTGGTGTTTGTGTTATATTTTTTCCGCATTATATTTTGTTATATAATTGAAAATCGATTCCTTCTTTGTTGGGGCTAATAACCGTGGATATGGGACTCTAGGCACAAAGGTCGTTCTATCAGGAATTTCTTGGGACTCCTTAGGAATTGTTTCAGTTTCCTCAGCTACGGGTTCCTCTTGTGGAGTAGAAGGTGGAACTACAGTATGTCCACTAGGCATGGCTACCTTATTGTCTACCGTTTTACCGCTCCTAAGGGTTGTTATAGAGTTCACATGGTTTGATGATTTCTCACTAGCTAAAGATATTTGATGGAATCCTCTAGGATTGGGTTGTGGTTGACTAGGGAACTGCCTTTTTCTCTCAAAGTCTCATTTATCTGACTAACTTGTATTTTTAACTCGGAAATATCCTGAGAGTTAGCCTGGACCATCTTTTTATTTTCATCTAGACCTTGTGCAACCGTTTGCTGAAGTTCTATAGTGTTTCGAGTTAACAAGGCGAGAGACTCTTCTAAACTCATGATTTTCTTATCTGAAGAGGTTTGACACTGTGTTGGTCCTAAAGGATTCTTAGCATAGCTAAAACCTGGGGGAATAACCTGAGAGTTACTAGACTGACCTTGACTCTGGCCCTTAGACCAAGAAAGGTTTGGATGGCTTCTACAACCAGGGTTATAGGTTTCTGAATATGGGTCAAACTTTTGATGGTTCTCAAATCTAATGTTATTATAAAGAGCATGGGCTTGCTCTTCAGTATTTTTTCCTTTCCAAAAAGGCTCTACTCTACCACTAGTATGACTCAATTCTAAGACTTCTAACCTTTTTGCTATAGCTGTTATTTTGGCATCTGACTCATATGATCCTTCTACCCTATTAACATCTCCTCTACCTAGAAGGATGGTTTTCTTGGGCTCCCTACTATTTTCCCATTGGTAGGTCTTTTCGGCGATTTCATTCAAAAATGTCATCTCTTCATCAACAGTTTTATTTTTAAACCCACATGTTCATAAAGACTCAACCATGGTTGTTGTCGAATAATCTAAACCTTCATAAAGGATTTGAACTAGCCTAACCTTCTCTAAACCATGGTGAGGACATTGAGATATTAAGTCATTGAACCTTTCCAAATACCTATATAGATATTCTCCCTCTTGTTAAGAAAAAGTACAGATTTGCGTCCTAATAGACGAGGTTTTATGCCTAGGGAAAAACTTCTGTAAAAAGGCAGCTGTGAGTTGGTCATATGTTTCAATTGACTCAGAAGGCAAACTATATAGCCAAGCTTTGGCTTTATCTTTGAGGGAAAATGGGAATAACCTAAGTTTTAACGTAGCATCATCTAGGTTTTTAATTTTCATAGTACTACAAACTTCCTCAAATTCCCTAATATGAAAATAGGGGTTTTCACTTTCTTTCCCTAAAAAGATTGGGAGCATCTGTAGAGTCCCAGGTTTCATTTCATAATTTGCCTCAGTTTCAGCTAACTTGATACATGACGGACGAGAGGTCCTAGTTGGGTTTAACAAAGCTTTCAAAGTTGCCATTTCTGGCACTACCAAAAGACTAGGAGTGCTTTCTTCACTAATTGTCAGGTTTTCAAAGCCGAAGTTTCCAAAAACAGGGCTTTCAAAAGAAGAGTCTTCGAGCTCCCCGCCTTCACAAGAAGAACTACTAGGTTTGTCACTAATCAAACGACCTAGAGTGTTTCTTTTCCAAGCCCGTTCTCTAACTACCTCGGGCATACACTAGAAAAAACAAAATTAAAAAGAAAAATCCTAAAGGAAGGGAAGTTTTATGCAAACACAAACAAGGCTGACTCAACCACAACAAACCTACTGATTTCTAGCAAACAAAAAGCATGATGGCTCCAATTAGATTGTTTTCTAGACCAGCTTATAATCCTTCGAAAGGGAATTCGTTACAATCTGAGCAAACCCCTCTGGAATCAATCCGAGTTTAAGAAAGTTGAATAGAGGCGAGGGAAGCTGCGTGGAGCTTTGATACCCAAGGCCTCACCGCGTTACAAGGCGGCGCAGCCACACATTCAACTTTCAGAAACCATCATGAACTTAAAAGCATGCTCAAAAGAGTAACCAATATTTTTCGAACGACTTTCCTATTAAGCTCGTTACCCTATCGGTCTCGTTCTATTCTAAATTTTAAGGCTTAGGTTCGCGTTAGGTATCGTTTTCCTAAGGCGGGAAAGAAGAGAACGGTGATGTAATCCGAACCCTTATCTTATATGGCCATTCCTTGCCCTTTACTAGGAAATTAAAACAGCCGTATTCAGTTCCTCGACATATATGCAAACGAAGGAATACAGTAACTCGCTGACAGGAGATTCGCGAGTGTTTCGACCAACTTACCTCCCATACCATACGGGGGATGATCCGTTGAAGTCGACTTGGGCCACGACTCCTATGTCATTTACTAACCCGAGGGGCCGAGGTGATATCGTAATCACCGTCCTTCTCTGCAAACAGTTTAATATTTAAACTACCCTTCCGTAGGGTTTAAAAAAAATAAAAATAAAATAATGTCCAAATGTCCAAGTCCAAAGTCCAAAAAGTAAAGTGCAAAAATAAAAAGAAAATTACAAAAATAGAGAAATCCTAATACAATCTAAAAAAATAAACTTTTTTTTTTCTCTTTTTTTTATAATAAACAAAATCTTCTTCTTTCGCTCCTTTCGCTTTGCCTTTTACTCCAAGTCTTTAAGTATTCACCAAAAGCTTTGGCACAATTTTCTTTCACTCCAAATTCCAAATTCTGTATGGAAAAGACAAAAACCCAAAAACGTAAAGAAGAACAAATAAAAGAAAAAACAAGTAAAAATCTAAAAAAAAATCTAAAAACTCTAGCCTAAAGACAAGTCTGTGTCGACGGCGCCAAAAATTGATGGTATTTTCAATGATGTTGTAGTAGTAGTAGGTTCGTTGAGACTTTTGAAAGCAGATTTTTAGACTTAATTTTTAAAACAAAAATATAACAAACTCAAAATAAAAGGTAATGTGAGAATTATGGAGAGACTGGTGCTAGGATTCCGCTATTTACCAATTCCAAAGTGATACTAATTACAATCATGCAATTTCACACGTTCAATTTGATTCTCAAATATTACAAAAGTATATTTTTAGAAACAACAAATGTTAATCCAAAGCATGGGATATCAAAAACCCTTGGTCAAGCATATTCCATCAATAGAAAACACAATTGTTTAACAAAAATCATGAAATCTATTTTCAATCTAGGCAAATAATCATAATTAAAAATTGTACAAATTAAATAATTAAGAATTACCACTTTTTCATTGGCAAAATAGCTTCCTCCGTCGCCCCAGAGGTTGGGTCTAGCACATCATGTTGGAAACACGCTCAAAGTACTATTTTATTGCTCAAATGTGCTTAAAAAGATGAATATAGTGAAAAAGATTAAAATCGAGTGTTTGCAACGTTTATAAATATTGCACAAAACTGTTACAAAGAACGATAACAATTACTTGTCACTGAAACTGTAGCTTTACGACACTGACAGCTCTGTCGTTTACAGTGTTTAAGAACGACGGTCTTGGGCTGTCTGTTCTTCATGTTCTTCGTCTTCCACAGGAGCAGAAAAATATTTTCTGCAACTCTCGATTCTCACTTTGTTGTTGCTCTAAACTATCCCAAACTCCCCTCTTTTCTTCTATGACTCCAGTATAGCCTTTATATACTCCCAACATCCCAGAAATCTTCGCAATAACTCCATATATTTTCAATTACTCGAAAATATTCTTCACTGCCAGTCATGGGATTTCTTACCTTTTTACAGCTTCTCACGAGTCTGTTGCCATCTAACACACTCCAAACTCATCACCAGCACGCATTGTAGAGAGTAAAACAAGTTGTCTCCTCATGAAGTTTCCAAACATAACTAAAATGACCCGTGAAATAAAACCTTTCCCTGTTTGACGAGATTCCGTGATTTAATCGAAATGAATGCACTTACCAACCCTGTTTCGATCCAACAGGCTGGTACATATCCGAAGCAAGGTAAAAATCCGACCAAATCTCCTCAAAAATTCAAAGCATAATGTACACAGGAACTGGAAATTTGAATCGAGAATTCCCGCCAAAATTTTACTTCAGACGTGGAAGATGGAGTGCCCCTATCCTGCATGGGGTACGAATAGCAGCTGGCGCCCTGGGGGTGCCCATATCCAAAATGAGGGTGCCTTTATCACTTTCCTCCCGGGGGTCCAAAAAGCAATTTTTGAGCAACTTTTTCCACACAAGCGTATTTCTCCAATAACACCTAAACAAACATAAAAACACCAAAATTAGTACAAAAATCGAGACTAACAATAGAGACACTGAGGACAATTCAGACACAAAAATGTGTCTATCAAATACCCCAAAACTTATTATTTGCTAGTCCTCGAGCAAATCTAATCTAGAAAATAAAAATCTAACTCACTAGGTGGCCCTAGTGACCTAGTTAATATCGGGAGGGTTTACCAGAGGTGTACCCACAAAACCTTGACTTCTAATTGGTCACCAGTATCCAAAGAGATATGAGGACATACATATTCTCAACCTATCTCCAAGTAACCAGAATGCCAGAGAAATTAAAGGTGCCAGCTCTAAAGCTGACTGAAGAAAAGGGGAGACACATCCGCAACACTTCTAGATAAAGAGATATCCGCTACACAACTAGATAAACATTGTAAGATGCGTCCGCTGATTTACAACATGATAAGATTAGGAGAGAGAAAAAGATAAGAGGGACATCTGCTACACAACTTGACTAATTACGTGTGACGAGTTAAACCAGTGCTAGAAAGATCTTGTGCCAGATTGAAAGAGGACTAACAAAGCAACCAAATGTATCTTTCTTCGACTTTCTCATAGTGCTCAGTAGAAACAATGTCTTCTTCGGCTTCAACTATTGATGATAAACTCTTGAACCTCGTAGAACCTTGACAATTAACTCTTCTCTTTGATTCCTCACTTGAAATTTCCATATAGATTTTTATTTCCCTATGGCCTTATTTAAAATTGGAACTTTATATTTTTTCATTTTTTTTTCATTTTTTTATATAGAGTTATAACAAGACAAAAGTTTAAATGGCCATTACAGAAGGAATTTAACACTTGGATTTTCTCAACTTGTAATGTCTTAGTATCATGAACTTCAACAACTTATATCGTTTGATTTTTCTTGCTCTTATAACTTGCTTTGTCTTTCTGGCATTTCCTTTCCATCATGGATGGTTAGGTCCATCACGGTTACCCTCTAAAAGGAACAAGTTCTCTCCTGAATTTCAAGGATCTCAATGTCTTTTTCTCTAATGTCTCAAAAGGTTGTTATCCCTAGCATTCCAATTTCTATCTTTTCGGTGAGAAACATTATGTAAACTTAGCTAACCGAATACTATGTGACACTAGAAGTTTCTCCCTTACCCCCAAACTTAAATCTAACATTGTCCTCAATGTTCTAAAGATAAAATTAAAAACATGAACAAGGAGAAACTGTTACCACTTGAGGGAAAAGAAATAAGGAAGGATATTACCGTATGCATGAGCATGGGTGCCTTCCATAAAATGCTAAATTTAAAGTCTTTAGCTAGACATCAAATACCTCAAAAGGATTGTCACATTCCAAAGTCATATACCAATAGCCGAAATAGCTGTGGGTCCTCAGAACCAAATAGAGCAGACCCAAATGAAAGACTACCATCTAGGATTAGAAAAATGAGAAGAAAGAGCATAGCTTGATCTAGGGCTTTTATTAAGGAAACTAGATTTATCTGGGTGTCTCTTTGGGCTCTATATAAGTGTCTAGGACAATAGGTTCAACCGAATGACATGTCTCTAAGGTCTGGGTTTCTTCATGAACAATATCTGGAGGATCGGGTAGCAAAGTTTGAAGAAACTCAAGTAGTATCTTAGACGCACAAATCTCGAGTCCCAAGTTAGGGACTTCAATTAGGGATACATGACGATCACTAGAGTCATCATTACCCCCAAACTTAGGGTGAACAATATCCTCAAATGGACCAAAATCTATGGGATGGATTCCAGGGTCCATAAAGTCAGCACAATAACTAGCTTCTTTGGGAGACTGGTCATCTAAACGAACAACATCATCATATAAGGGATTATCAAAGAAAATATCTAATATAGGCTCATCAACTAAGGTGTTCGTCATGGTTACCTCCTCTGAATCACTGAAAGGCTCATCAAATAATGGATTATCAAACATAATGCAGGCTAAAGGATTGGGAACTAGAGTTCTAATCATGTTCACCACTTCTAAATCATCTATCTCAGAAGACTTAATGACATTAAAGACATTTAGCTCAGTAGTCATATTACCAAAAGATATGTTCATAAGTCCGGTTCTACAATTGATGACAACATTAGATGCGGCTAAGAATGGGCGACCTAAAATCACCGGGATTTGAGCACTTGGGTCCTGAACAGGCTGGGTATCTAGAACAACAAAATCCACTAGGTATATGAACCTATCAACCTCAATAAGAACATCTTCTATGATACCACGAGGCACTTTGACAGACCTATCAGCTAATTGTAGTGTCATTTTAGTCGGTTTCAACTTACCAAGACCTAGCTGGGTGTATACATGTGTTGATGGTGGATTTCTATTTAAAGGATAAAATTGTAAAAAGCCAATTTTTGTAAGCTGACGTCCTGCAAAGGATAAAGCCTTCAGGCGGTGAATACTTCTCGCCATATTAATTCATTGGAGCATGTGCAACCATCCCTGAGAATTAAACATACCTACCCAGAACGGAGCATGTGACAACCATCCCGACGGAGCATGTGGCAACCATCCCGGTTTTCTGTAGGTATACGGCATTACTATTAATGCTTTAATTAAAGCCTTGTGTTCGACGTGCAAACACCCATAGGATACCTGACGGTAGGTTATACTAGCCCCGTTGAACGCATGCAAGACTACCCATGTTAGTCTCACTTGCTGAAAACAAACCCAAAAATATATCTCACCCGTCCAACTTTGCAAGCATAGATGGAGGGTGTAGTTATAGATTCAGGGGTCCTGAGCATGCTACCATAATCACCTCGGACCCACCTTCACACATGACCTAACGGTCAAGACCAACTACGGTTGGTCTTTCCAAAACGTGCGCTCAAAGCGAGCATGACGCACGGCTAGGGTTCCTTTTAATCGTGAGCGTCCAACTTCGCCAGCATAGTCGGACGGCTTAGATTATACCCTAGAACAAGTAGTGAAGTGATGGCACACCATTGGAGGGCCAACTTTCTACCTACATGACCGACTCCCTCATAGGCAAGCCGTGGTGCAAGAAACGATTGCCCAAACAAGGCTAGATTAACGCCTTATGCAGGTTGAGAAGATCCAAAACGATCACGACCATCCGACTTCGCCGGCATAGTTGGATGGCTTAGATTGCGCCCAGGGTCATAGAGCAAGCATGTACATGCTCACCGTTGACCCAAGACGCTGCATACATGGTCGGTCTCAACAAATAAGGCACGCGCAACCCAAAGCCGATCGCTCAAAGTGGCCGGTCTAAAGCCCTAATTAGGGTTTGCGGAGCAGAAACATCTCGAGCGTCCATCTTCGCAGGCTTGGACGGAAGGCCAAGATGGAGACTTAGAAGGAACCGAGCATGCTAGCATGACCACCGTGGGCCCGGATTCACGTCTAGCTAATCGTCCAAGACCGGCGGTGACCAAGATCCTCGGTACGCGCGCCCAAAGGTGACATGTCACGCCCCTCCATAAATTCTAATCTTGACCACTCGTCTTTGCCGCCTGAGTCTAGTGGCTTAGATTAAATCTTTGCGAGTCAAGCAGGCATGGGCGTGAACATCATTGTACTTCCTCCATGTAGGGCTGATCGGTTCCTCCATTGGAACTCTCTAAGCATGCAAACGTTTGGGCCGAAAGAGGCAGCATGCGCGCCTCCCATCCAACGGTCGCAAGCAAGGCTACGAGTCATCTCGTCCGTCCAGCTTTGCAAGCTTGGACTAATGGCTTAAGGTGCGAATCAACCAGCAAACAAGGTATCACTATGACCACCATCCATCACTCTTCTTCACAAGGTGACCGACCAAGGCATGGCCTGTCTATACAGCCTCCAAACGGTTACCTGAAGATGGCTGCATGCGATGTTATACCAAGTTCATGGTTCACCCTGCACTATTTTCTGTGGGTCCCTTGATCCACACACTCGAGACATTAATCACGTCACAACTGGGGGATACAAACTGGGGTATTGGTCTGGCGGTTTACAGCGTGCAACGTGCAACGCGCCATCACAAGAACGTGTTAGGAAGACATGGGCGGTTAAGTCAAGATGAGAGAAGTGGAAAGTTCTGATCGTGTGACACTCACACACAACTCCACTCTTCCCTCACTCCACTTCCTCCACTTCCCACGAGAGACGTGAATAAGGCTTAATGACTTGTATAAATAGGCTCTCCTCCCTATTTCCAAAAACAGAAGTTCGAACAACACAGAAAACCAAGTGTTAATCGTATTCAACACCTAGAGCCTGCCTGCAACATTTGCTAGCCTGCTCAACCTTCTGTTAACAAGTCATCAAATAGCCTTCACCTTCATACTCTCTACACCTTATTCGCTTCCCTCCCTAAGATCAACCTCACATCCTTCACCTGTGACCGAAACAAATCTGGAACGGCCGTGTCTTCGGTTTAGGCCAGAATTGTATAGATTACCTCTCGAATCAAAGTGCTCATCGTGCAGCACATTTGTTGAAGGTTTAAACTCACTTCTCATCCACACACACACCGAAAATTACCTAAACCGGCAGAAGTAGTTTTCTCCCATAAACAATTGGCGACCACAATGGGAGGTTAATCTCTCGGTTGTGAAGTCGATTTCTTCGATACCTAGTCCTATTTAGTTGATTTCAAGATGGTCGGTCTTAGGAGTACCTCGACAGTCTCAGGTCATGATCAATTTACCTCCGACGGCACACCTAATGGTCTGGCTAGAAGAATCTCGACGTTGATCGAGTTAGCACGAGTACAGGAGGTCCACACGAGAAACATGAACCTGATCAAAGAAACGATCAACAACATACTCGATCTCCTCATCAAGATGACGTCAGAGATGGGCGGCCCTGTCATGGAGGTCCAGACGCTGGGGACTGAATGCCCCAAAATCAACAGTTTCACTACATGCCAAAGACCTGTGGATCAGGAAGCCGCTTCTTTAGTGGAAAGTTTATGTGAACTCCTACACCTCTCAAAAGAGCAGCGAACAGAGATGTTTGCAGCCGTCAACCGGATAGCCTTGGATGTACAGTTAACTCCCTTGCGCCCAGAAGTTTCAAACGCGATGGAGGCATCGTTAAACAATGTTACTTTTACAGAAGAAGACATGATGGCAGAAGAGGGCCACAATCGATCCCTACATGTAACCGCACGCATCAAAGATTCAGAATTCAGACGGGCCCTCATCGACACAGGAGCATCCTCAAATGTGATTACCCTCAAGACACTCAAGGAGGATAAGGTTCGCCCAAACAAGATTGTGCGGCGGTCTACCACAATGACGGACTTTGAAGGGAACCAAACCAACACATATGGGTATGTCAATCTGAACTTATCCGTAGGTCATGTTCAATCAAAAGTGAAATTCGAAGTCATAGAGAAGGAACCAGACTACCACATGATACTAGGTAGGCCATGGCTCCACGAGAATAGGATTGTTCCTTCAACCTATCACCAGTGCCTGAAAACTACGCTGAACAAAGAAGTCATTCGTATACCTGCATCGTTGTCTCCATACGCACCCATATGCGGAGTAGAATTGTTCAAACCTAAGGAAGCTATGCAGGAAGAGCCAGGTAAAGTACATTGTATACCACTTCCCACGTGGGTGTCAATCCAGGAGGAGGATCGGCTTGCGTCATTAAAACTCATACATGATGCATCCCAGCTGACGAGGAACTCTCCTTCACCCAGTGAGGCGGGAAACCACGTTACCAAGAGAGGACGAACCTTTGTGGAAACTTAAGATCAGAAAGGAAAGATTTTCTACCGCCGCCGCTGTTAGCAATTAGCAGGAGAGACGGATGCTCGGTCTCTCCGCCTAATAGAATGTTGTCAAAAGGGAGACTCACAAGAAGAGGTGTTGGACGCCCCCAGACAGCTGCAAGACGGTACCACCTCTACAACTGACGAACTCGAAACTATTAACATCGGAAGTGAAGAGTCTCTCAGGCCCATTTCCATTAGTTCCACTCTGTCCACGGAGGAACGGACGAATCTTGTGCAACTCCTCAAAGAATACCAAGATATATTCGCCTACGATGAAATGCCTGGTCTGGATGAAAAGTTGGTTACTCATCACCTGCACATCAAGCCTGGATCCAAGCCTATCAAACAGTCTCCAAGACAATTCAGACATGAGGTGGAAGATCAGATTAAATCTGAAATCCAGAAATTTCTAACTGTCGGCTTCATCAAACCCATCCACCATCCAACCTGGCTGGCTAACGTGGTCCCAGTAAAGAAAAAGAATGGGCAGATCCGATGTTGTGTAGATTTCAGAGATTTAAACAAGTGCTGCCCCAAGGACGACTTTCCTTTACCTAACATCGACATGTTGGTAGACGCCACGAGCGGCCATGGCATGTTCTCCTTCATGGATGGATATAGCGGCTACAACCAGATAAGGATGTACGAGCATGATGCAAGTAAGACTGCTTTTCGAACTCCTCTTGAAAATTTTTATTATACAGTTATGCCTTTCGGTTTGAAGAATGCCGGCGCAACATATCAACGCGCCATGACAGCAATTTTTCATGACATGATGCACAAACAAGTTGAAGATTACGTAGATGACATAGTAGTCAAATCGAAAGCCCGGACGGAACACACAGGAGTCTTGCGACAAGTATTCGAGAGGTGTCGTGAGTACAAGTTGAGGATGAATCCTTTGAAATGTGCCTTTGGTGTCTCCTCTGGAAAGTTTATGGGATTCCAAGTGACTGCTGAGGGAATCAAGGTAGACCCATCTAAGACTCAAGCCATCCTCACTATGCCACCACCTCGAACCGTGAAGGAACTTCAAAGTTTTATGGGAAAGGTGAATTACATTCGACGTTTGATACCTGGTCTGGCTCAACTCGTTGTTTCCTTCACCCCCCCTGCTGAAGAAAGGATCGGATTTTAACTGGACTAGCGTCCAACATGAAGCGTTTCGTAAAATTCAGCACATATTGTCGTCTCCAGCCATCATGAAGTCTCTTGTTCAAGGGAGACCGTTATATCTCTACACTGCCTTCAGTGACACTGCCGTTGGAGCCTTGCTGGCGCAAGAGGATGATGAGGGAGTTGAACGTCATATATACTACTTCAGTCGAATATTGAGGGACGCTGAACTCAGATACCCGAGAGCAGAGAAAGCCTGCCTAGCATTGATACATTCCATCCAGAAGTTCAAGGATTACCTGCTATCCAACAAGGTAACGCTCATATCCAAATCAGACCCTGCGAAGTTCTTACTGTCAAAACCAGTTCTAATGGGAAGGGCTGCCAAGTGGCTCCTCCAAATTTCAGAACTAGACATAACGTGTACTCCGCCCAGAGCTGTTAAGGGTCAGGCTGTCGCGGATCTACTAGAAGCTTTCCCTGGAGAAGGTACCACGACATTGCATGAAGACCTGCCTGGAGAGTTTCCAGACATCTCTGTTGTCGAAGAGGAAGCTTGGCTGTTATATTTTGATGGATCCGCTACTCCCAGCAACAACACTGGAGGAGCAGGCATAGTCCTAGTATCTCTAACTGGCGAAGTCTTTTCACACTCCTTCAAGTTAGATTTTCAATTCACTAACAATTCAGCGGAGTATGAAGCCTTCCTTATAGGGCTGCTATTAGCCAAGCAAGCGGGAGCCACACGTTTGGAAATAAGAGACGATTCCAAATTATTGGTTAATCAGATGAACGGGGTGTATGCACTAAAAGAGATAACTTTAGCTCCGTACCGGTCTGAAGCTCAGAGGCTGCTGAACTACTTCGCTGACGCAACCATAACTCATGTCAGCCGAAACAACAACAAGCATGCTGATTGCCTGACAACATTAGATTCTAAATTGCAGTTCGAAGGCATAGAAGAAACCCTGACGGTGAAAAGAAGGACAGTGGAATCAACATGGCTCTCATGATGCAAGGATGTTGAAACCTGTGACTGGCGGACTACAATCATTCAGGAGCTTAACAATTCACTTTCTCAAAAAAAAGGTCAGCCTTAAAGCCTTACAAAACTTATTTATGCTCCACGGCATGTTATACCACCGAAACCCGGATAGTTCCTTATCAAGATGTCTCGGAGAGGAAGAAGCACAGCTGCAACTTGACCGTGTCCACAACGAGATTTGTGGACAAACATTGGTAGTGACACTCTATCGACGCCTCCAACGTTTAGGCTATTACTGGCCGGAAATGGAGATGCAGTCCCGAGCACTCCAACATCCTTGCTCAAACTTCCAGACACCACCTCATCAACTAGAGGTACTCAACATAAATCACACCGGGGATTGGAGGCAGCCATATGTTAACTACCTTCGTGATGGCACAGTTCCTGCTGACTCAAATGAGGAAGTCAGAATGAAGCAAAGAGCGAAGTGTTTCGTGTTCCACGAAAAAATTCTGTACCGAAAAAGCTTTGGAGGTGATCTGCTACGGTGCCTGGATGGAGGAGAAATCTCAACAATATTGAAAGAGATGCATGAAGGAGAACATCAAGGAAAGAAGAAATTGTTTCTCCAAATACACGAGAAATATTACTGGCCGTCCATGGAAGATGATGCAGCTGCCTTCGTTCAAAGCTTCCACAAATGCCAGATTCACGGGAACCTCGTCCATGCACCATCCACTCCCCTACATTCGATAAGCAGCCCGTTGCCATTCTATAGCTGGGGACTTGATATTGTTGGAAAGATCAACCCGCCATCATCAAAGCAGCATGAATATATTATAAACGCAACTGAATACTTCACAAAATGGGTCGAAGCTATTCCTCTGCGTGGAACTACAGGAGCAACGATTGCAGCGTTCATTAAAGAGCATATCATCTGCCGCTTTGGAGTACCTAAACATATCATTACCAATAACGGTACTCCCTTCGCCAACAAGCAGGTACGAGAGTTGCTTGAAGGATATGGGATTAAACAAGTCTTCTCCACCATCTACTACCCTCAAGGGAATGGGCAGGCTGAGAGCACCAACAAAACATTAATCCGGATTCTCAGTCGGACAGTACATGACAATCCCATAGAGTGGCATGAACAACTACCGATGGCACTATGGGCATACCGAACGGCACCTAGGAGTTCCATTGAAGTTTATCCATACTCACTCGTTTACGGGGCTGATGTTGTCCTCCCGGCAGAAATCAAAATCCCATCAGCCAGGATTGCAGCAGCGAGTGGAGTCCACTGGAACGAAACCGAGGCGTCTAATCAGCAGGATCACCGAGCTCGATACTCTAGACTACATAAGAAGCAAGGCGGAGGAGCGCGCTCGGTGTACAGAAACAGAGTCTCCAGGGCGTATGACAAATCTGTAAGGCCACGAAGTTTTAAAGTGGGAGACCTAGTTCTGAAGACATCCAGACACATCCAACAAGACATGTCTGCACCAAAGTTCTCTCCAAAATGGGAAAGACCTTACGTGATTACCAGGGCTTACAACACTGGATACTACAAAATCATTAAGGTGGATGAAGGAAAGTTGGAAGCAGTCATCAATGGAAAATGGCTCAAGACATATCACGCATGATCATTGTCCCATACTTGTCCCATGACATAACAATACATGCATTCTCGTTTCATGTCTAACTTGTTAATTTATTCAGGAAAAATTAATGAATTTTTTCTCCATCCATCTACATAAAAAAAAAAAAATCTCACATCTCTCGATGGTGTGCAAAAGAAAAAGAAGGAAGGAAATCTCTCAACGCAGCTCAGAAGAGGTCGTCCAACATGTTGTAATCCCTAGAAAGCATCATCTTCAACCTAGCATGTTACCTCTCTCTCCGAGCCTTCAAGCTTTGGATCGCCTTCTCCACCTTCTCTGATTCAGCAGCCAGAGCCTTCTCTTCCTCCAAGATAGCCTTCGCAGCAGGGACTACGTTCGCCAGAATACCAGCTCGATCAACCTTGATGATGTCAAGATGCTTCCGTAGCCAACTCACGTTGAACTCCATGGACTCGCAGGTAGAGAGCATATTTTCCCACTTCTCGAGATTTGATTCAGCTACCTTGCGGATAGAGACACCTTCCATCTCAGCAATCATGGGAAGCAAGCAGTTTACCACAGTAACCAAAGCATACGAGCAATGCCGAATTACGTTCCTGGTCGCGATGTGGCCATACTTTCTCCATATCTTTGTGTACATGGAGACGAACTCCTTTCGTACTAAAAACCCACCGATAGTCTTGTATCTAGAAGACAAACATTTCATACCAATATCGAACGAAAGGCCGGCATTTGGGTATTCATAGGATGAAATACCCAGGCCAGCATTCTCGAGGTCGTCCGGTGAAGGTGTAGTTGAATTCGAAGAAAGTGGACTATCCAAGTCATCGTCATCAATGACTGTTACACATGTTCCAGGTGGACATCTCTGCAAAGGAGGAGATTATTCACCTGATCAGGAAATAAGGGTGACTACTCGTAAAAGAAAAGGGAAAAGAACAAACCGGTATGACCCTCTTGACTCTACGCACGCGAACTGGAGGATTGTCACGAGTTTCAGAAGCGCAATGAGCTGCAGAGCGGGTACGCTTGACAGATGAACCTGGGTGATATGAAGAAGACGACTTGTTGTTGCCTGACATGATGGAACTCTGCAGAGAAGAAATTCTATCCCAAGATGTAGAAGAAGATTCATGTGCATACGTATATATACACGCCAAGGGAAACCCTAAAAGCAGCTATCTCGGACTACATCCGGCCGGCAAGGGATCAACACCGACCAAGTCGCGCTAGCTTCAGAAACCTAGCTGAAATCGGAGAAAAATTCGTTGAAGGGGAACAACTCCACCAGCGCTACAGGGCATTCGGCACGAGCACCCTCCCCATGTGGTAAAAGTACATTTACCCTAGATTTAGTTATTTTTGCGAACTGTCACCATCTCATGCCTACCCTACAATAGTGTAACCATTGCATGCTAGGCAGGGGACTTAATGTTGATGGTGGATTTCTATTTAAAGGGTAAAATTGTAAAAAGCCAATTTTTGAAAGCTGACGTCCTGCAAAGGATAAAGCCTTCAGGCGGTGAATACTTCTCGCCATATTAATTCATTGGAGCATGTGCAACCATCCCTGAGAATTAAACATACCTACCCAGAACGGAGCATGTGGCAACCATCCCGACGGAGCATTTGGCAACCATCCCGGTTTTCTGTAGGTATACAACATTACTATTAATGCTTTAATTAAAGCCTTGTGTTCGACGTGCAAACACCCGTAGGCTACCTCACGGTAGGTTATACTAGCCCCGTTGAACGCATGCAAGACTACCCATGTTAGTCTCACTTGCTGAAAACAAACCCAAAAATATATCTCACCCGTCCAACTTTGCAAGCATAGATGGAGGGTGTAGATATAGATTCAGGGGGTCCTGAGCATGCTACCATGATCACCTCGGACCCACCTTCACACATGACCGAACGGTCAAGACCAACTACGGTTGGTCCTTCCAAAACGTGCGCTCAAAGCGAGCATGAAGCACGGCTAGGGTTCCTTTTAATCGTGAGCGTCCAACTTCGCCAGCATAGTCGGACGGCTTAGATTATACCCTAAAACAAGTAGTGAAGTGATGGCACACCATTGGCGGGACCACTTTCTACCTACATGACCGATTCCCTCATAGGCAAGCCGTGGTGCAAGAAACAATTGCCCAAACAAGGCTAGATTAACGCCTTATGCAGGTTGAGAAGATCCAAAACGATCACAACCATCCGACTTCGCCGGCATAGTTGGATGGCTTAGATTGCGCCCAGGGTCATAAAGCAAGCATGTACATGCTCACCGTCGACCCAAGATACTACATACATGGTCGGTCTCCCCAAATGAGGCACGTGCAACCCAAAGCCGATCGCTCAAAGTGGCCGGTCTAAAGCCCTAATTAGGGTTTGCGGCGCAGAAACATCTCGAGCGTCCATCTTCGCAGGCTTGGACGGAAGGCCAAGATGGAGACTTAGAAGGAACCGAGAATGCTATCATGACCACCGTGGGCCCGGATTCACGTCTATCTAATCGTCCAAGACCGGCGGTGACCAAGCTCCTCGGTACGCGCGCCCAAAGGTGACATGTCATGCCCCTCCATAAATTCTAATCTCGACCACTCGTCTTTGCCGCCTGAGTCGAGTGGCTTAGATTAAATATTTGCGAGTCAAGCAGGCATGGGCGTGAACACCATTGTACTGCCTCCATGCAGGGCTGATTTTTTCCTCCATTGGAACTCTCTAAGCATGCAAACGTTTGGGCCGAAAGAGGCATCATGCGCGCCTCCCATCCAACGGTCGCAAGCAAGGCTACGAGTCATCTCGTCCGTCCAGCTTTGCAAGATTGGACGAATGGCTTAAGGTGCGAATCAAACAGCAAACAAGGTATCACTATGACCACCATCCGTCACTCTTCTTCACAAGGTGACCGACCAAGGCATGTCATGTCTATACAGCCTCCAAACGATTACCTAAAGATGGCTGCATGCGATGTTATACCAAGTTCATGGTTCACCCTGCACTATTTTCTGTGGGTCCTGTGATCCACACACTCGAGACATTAATCACGTCACAACTGGGGGATACAAACTGGGGTATTTGTCTGGCGGTTTACAGCATGCAGCGTGCAACGCGCCATCACAAGAACGTGTTAGGAAGACATAGGCGGTTAAGTCAAGATGAGAGAAGTGGGAAGTTCTGACCGTGTGACACTCACACACAACTCCACTCTTCCCTCACTCCACTTCCTCCACTTCCCACGAGTGACGTGAAGAAGGCTTAATGACTTGTATAAATAGGCTCTCCTCCCTATTTCCAAAAACAGAAGTTCGAACAACACAGAAAACCAAGTGTTAATCGTATTCAACACCCAGAGCCTGCCTGCAACATTTTCTAGCCTGCTCAATCTTCTGTTAACAAGTCATCAAATAGCCTTCACCTTCATACTCTCTACACCTTCTTCGCCTCCCTCCCTAATATCAACCTCACATCCTTCACCTGTGACCGAAACAAATTTGGAATGGCCGTGTCTTCGGTTTAGGCAAAAATTGTATAGATTACCTCTCGAATCAAAGTGCTCATCATGCAAAACATTTGTTGAAGGTTTAAACTCACTTCTCATCCACACACACACCCAAAATTACCTAAACCGGCAGAAGTAGTTTTCTCCCACAAACAACATGATACGGGAGTAAGTTAGCACTAGCTCCTAAGTCAAGTAAAGCTTTATCGACCATGTGATTACCAATCGTACAAGAAATGGTGGGGCATCCAGGGTCCTTATACTTAGGGGGTGTTTGGTTCAGAAGAATTGAACTTACTTGTCCAGCTAAAAAGGCTTTCTTATGGACATTAAGCTTACGCTTTCGTGTACAAAGATCTTTAAGGAACTTGGCATAAGCAAGCATTTGCCTAATTGCTTCCAATAACGGAATGTTGATGTTCACCTGCTTAAATGTTTCCATTATCTCGTTGAAAATTGACTCATTCTTTGTTGGGGATAACAACCGTGGATATGGGACTCTAGGCACAAAGGTCGTTCTATCAGGAATTTCTTTGGACTCCTTAGGAATTGTTTCAGTTTCCTCAGCTACGGGTTCCTCTTGTGGAGTAGAAGGTGGAACTATAGTATGTCCACTAGGCATGGATACCTTATTGTCTACCGTTTTACCGCTCCTAAGGGTTGTTATAGAATTCACATGGTTTGATGATTTCTCACCAGCTAAAGATATTTCATGGACTCCTCTAGGATTTGGTTGTGGTTGACTAGGGAACCTACCTTTTTCTCTCAAAGTCTCATTTATCTGACTAACTTGGATTTTTAACTCCGAAATCTCCCGAGAGTTAGCCTGGACCATCTTTTTATTTTCATCTAGACCTTGTGCAACCGTTTGCTTAAGTTCTATAGTGTTCCGAGTTAACAAGGCGAGAGACTCTTCTAAACTCATGATTTTATTATATGAAGAGGTTTGACACTGTGTTGGTCCTAAAGGATTCTTAGCATAGATAAAACTTGGGGGAATAACCTGAGAGTTACTAGACTGACCTTGACTCTGGCCCTTAAACCAAGAAAGGTTTGGATGGCTTCTCCAACCAGGGTTATAGGTTTCTGAATATGGGTCAAACTTTTGATGGTTATCAAATCTAGTGTTATTATAAAGAGCATGGGCTTGCTCTTCAGTATTCAGTCCTTTCCAAAAAGGCTCTACTCTACCACTAGTATTACTCAATTCTAAGACTTCTAACCTTTTTGCTATAGCTGCTATTTTAACATCTGACTCATATGATCCTTCTACCCTATTAATAGATCCTTTACCTAGAAGGATGGTTTTCTTGGGCTCCCTACTATTTTCCCATTGGTAGGTCTTTTCGGCGATTTCATTCAAAAATGTCATCGCTCCATCAACAGTTTTATTTTCAAACCCACCTGTGCATAAAGACTCAACCATGGTTGTTGTCGAATAATCTAAACCCTCATAAAGGATTTGAACTAGCCTAACCTTCTCTAAACCATGGTGAGGACATTGATATATTAAGTCATTGAACCTTTCCAAATACCTATATAGATATTCTCCCTCTTGGTGAGAAAAAGTACAGATTTGCGTCCTAATAGACGAGGTTTTATGCCTAGGGAAAAACATCTGTAAAAAGGCAGTTGTGAGTTGGTCATAGGTTTCAATTGACTCAGAAGGCAAACTATATAGCCAAGCTTTGGCTTTATCTTTCAGGGAAAATGGGAATAACCTAAGTTTCAACGCATCATCATCTAGGTTTTTAATTTTCAGAGTACTACAAACTTCCTCAAATTCCCTAATATGAAAATAGGGGTTTTCACTTTCTTTCCCTAAAAAGATTGGGAGCATCTGTAGAGTCCCAGGTTTCAGTTCATAATTTGCCTCAGTTTCAGCTAACTTGATACATGACGAACGAGAGGTCCTAGTTGGGTTTAACAAAGCTTTCAAAGTTGCCATTTCTGGAACTACCAAAAGACTAGGAGTGCTTTCTTCACTAATTGTCTGGTTTTCAAAGTCGAAGTTTCCAAAAACAGGGCTCTCAAAAGAAGAGTCTTCGAGCTCCCCGCCTTCACAAGAAGAACTACTAGGTTTGTCACTAATCAGACTACCTAGAGTTTTTCTTTTCCAAGCCCGTTCTCTAATTACCTCATGCATACACTAGAAAAAACAAAATTAAAAATAAAAATCCTAAAGGAAGGGAAGTTTTATGCAAACACAAACAAGGATGACTCAACCACAACAAACCTACTGATTTCTAGCAAACAAAAAGCATGATGGCTCCAATTAGATTGTTTTCTAGACCAGCTTATAATCCTTCGAAAGGGAATTCGTTACAATCTTAGCAAACCCCTCTGGAATCAATCCGAGTTTAAGCAAGTTGAATAGAGGCGAGGGAAGCTGCGTGGAGCTTTGATACCCAAGGCCTCACCGCGTTACAAGGCGGCGCAGCCACGCATTCAACTTTTAGAAACCATCATGAACTTAAAAGCATGCTCAAAAGAGTAACCAATATTTTTCGAACGACTTTCCTATTAAGCTCGTTACCCTATTGGTCTCGTTCTATTCTAAATTTTAAGGCTTAGGTTCGCGTTAGGTATCGTTTTCCTAAGGCGGGAAAGAAGAGAACGGTGATGAAATCCGAACCCTTATCTTATATGGCCAGTCCTTGCCCTTTACTAGGAAATTAAAACAGCCGTATTCAGTTCCTCGACATATATGCAAACGAAGGAATACAGTAACTCGTTGACAGGGGATTCACGAGTGTTTCGACCAACTTACCTCCCATACCATACGGGGGATGATCCGTTGAAGTCGACTCGGGCCACGACTCCTATGTCATGTACGAACCCGAGGGGCCGAGGTGATATCGTAATCACCGTCCTTCTCTGCAAAAAGTTTAATATTTAAACTACCCTTCCGTAGGTTTTAAAAAAAATAAAAATAAAATAATGTCCAAATGTCCAAGTCCAAATTCCAAAAAGTAAAGTGCAAAAATAAAAAGAAAATTACTAAAATAGAGAAATCCTAATACAATCTAAAAAAATAAACTTTTTTTTTACTCTTTTTTTTATAATAAAAAAAATCTTCTTCTTTCGCTTTGACTTTTACTCCAAGTCTTTAAGTATTCACCAAAAGCTTTGGCACAGTTTTCTTTCGCTCCAAATTCCAAATTCTGTATGGAAAAGACAAAAACCCAAAAACGTAAAGAAGAATAAATAAAAGAAAAAACAAGTAAAAATCTAAAAACTTTAGCCTAAAGACAAGTCTGTGTCGACGGCGCCAAAAATTGATGGTATTTTCAATGATGTTGTAGTAGTAGTAGGTTCGTTGAGACTTGTGAAAGCATATTTTTAGACTTAATTTTTAAAACAAAAATATAACAAACTCAAAATAAAAGGTAATGTGAGAATTATGGAGAGACTGGGGCTAGGATTCCGCTATTTACCAATTCCAAAGTGATACTAATTACAATCATGCAATTTCACACGTTCAATTTGATTCTCAAATATTGCAAAAGTAGATTTTTAGAAACAACAAATGTTAATCCAAAGCATGGGATATCAAAAACCCTTGGTCAAGCATATTCCATCAATAGAATTAACAAAAATCATGAAATCTATTTTCAATCTAGGCAAATAATCATAATTAAAAATTGCACAAATTAAATAATTAAGAATTACCACTTTTTCGTTGGCAAAATAGCTTCCTTCGTCGCCCCAGAGGTTGGGTCTAGCACATCATGTTGGAAACACGCTCAAAGTACGATTTCATTGCTCAAATGTGCTTACAAATATGAATAGAGTGAAAAAGATTAAAATCGGGTGTTTGCAACGTTTATAAATGTTGCACAAAACTGTTACAAAGAACGATAACAATTACGCATCACTGAAACTGTATCTTTACGACACTGACAGCTCTGTCATTTACAGTGTTTAAGAACGACGGTCTTGGGATGTCTGTTCTTCGTGTTCTTCGTCTTCCACAGGAGAAGAAAAATATTTTCTGCAACTCTCGATTCTCACTTTGTTGTTGCTCTAAACTATCCCAAACTCCCCTATTTTCTTCTATGACTCCAGTTTAGCCTTTATATACTCCCAACATCCCAGAAATCTTCTCAATAACTCCATATATTT
Organism: Papaver bracteatum; assembly: GCA_023529315.1. Classification (NCBI taxonomy): domain Eukaryota; kingdom Viridiplantae; phylum Streptophyta; class Magnoliopsida; order Ranunculales; family Papaveraceae; genus Papaver; species Papaver bracteatum. Next base: position 1,730,580 of record JAJJWX010004270.1, on the reverse strand, counting down.
TCAATTACTCGAAAATATTCTTCACTGCCAGTCATGGGATTTCTTACCTTTTTACAGCTTCTCACGGGTCTGTTGCCATCTAACACACTCCAAACTCATCACCAGCACACATTGTAGAGAGTAAAACAAGCTGTCTCCTCATGCAGTTTCCAAACATAACTAAAATGACCCGTGAAATAAAACCTTTCCCTGTTTGACGAGATTCCGTTATTTAATCGAAATGAATGCACTTACCAACCCTATTTCGATCCAACAGGCTGGTACATATCCGAAGCAAGGTAAAAATCCGACCAAATCTCCTCAAAAATTCAAAGCATAATGTACACAGGAACTGGAAATTTGAATCGATAATTCCCGCCAATTTTTTTTTACTTCAAACGTGGAAGATGGAGTGCCCCTATCCTGCATGGAGTGCGAATAGCAGTTGGCACACTTATCTAAAATGAGGGTGCCTTTATCACTTTCCTCCCGGGGGTCCAAAAAGCACTTTTTGAGCAACTTTTTCCACACAAGCGTATTTATCCAAAAACACCTAAACAAACATAAAAACACCAAAATTAGTATAAAAATCGAGACTAACAATAGAGACACTGAGGACAATTCAGACACAAAAATGTGTCTATCAATAACCAAAGCAGAAGGCAAAAGAAAAATTATCATTGTAAAATTATTGTTATTTATGTTTGTTTTTGTTCCTCCGTGTATATAAACGAACTACTCTTCCTTTTTCTTACAGTCCTTGTAGTCATTCATGGTTGGCAAGTGAATCCTCGAACAATAGGGTAATCCTTAAAAATAAAAATATATAATCCATAAATAAAAGCAGTTTTGCAGTAATCCTTAAAAAACAAAAAATTTATAACCCATGAATACCAAGCATAATCGTTTTGCATTTGTACTAGTAGGGGATGGTTTAAAATTACAAAAGTTAATACACATTTTTCATAACGAAAGATGGTAATACATGGACTTGCCTCGGTAAGAATCCATGTCACGTCGTCTTCTTTGAGACTCACTAGCAGATAAATTGGCGTAAGTGCCCGTTGGAACCGATGCACTAATATGTGTTCCATCGATTATACCAACACAATCCTACCAGTAACAAAAATTAATAAAATTAGTTAGCAGTATTGTGTAATTAAACCTAAAGAAATTCATAATATGCGATACTACAAGAGTATACCTTAAGCCGAATCAAATCTACATCAACTATATCATAAAAGATGTCTGCAATCAGATTTACATCAACTATGTCATATTATGTATGCTTAGATAAGGATTAACTAGATAAAGATGATTTTTTTTTTGAAAGATGCTCCCTCCGTTCCACTTTACTTGATGTTTTAGGGTTTATTTTTTGTTTCAAAATAGATGAGAGTTTTAGTATTTTTCTCAAATTCTCTCTAATTTACCCTTGCTTTGGAATCACACCAGGGCATAAATTCTCATTGTAATCAACACATAAAAAATTACTCCAATTTTTAAATATTTCCCATGGAGGATATATATACTAATCCATAAAAATTCAGTACATCCAAAGTAAATTACAATGGGATTGGTAACTTTCCCTAGAATCTAGAAACTAAAAACTAGGTCATTTAATTTCTTTAAAAGGTATTAATATGGGTAGAATTGAAATTTTTTAACTCTCTCTGATGTTCCTTAATCTGCGTGAAAAACTCTACAACATCAAGTAAAATAGAACGGAGGGAGTGTAAATAATAAATCCGAATCAAATCAATCTCATGGAGAAATTTCATCATCGATCTTAATATGAATCATAATTGATGAGAAAAAGAGAAAAAGAAATTACCATAGTTCTCGTTTCAGAGCTTGTAGTTCTTCTCTCATAGCTCTTCTAAAGAAAGGGAAGGAAGAAGATAAGAGAAGGAAGATGATACCGAGGATAGTACAAAGGGAAGGAAAAATTAGGACATGGTTAATCAGGAGAAGCAGCTTCTCTGAGAAGTCAAAAGCCAAAAATCTCGGCTCCAAAAATAAGTCACTTTTCGACTTTTAAAAGTCGATCTATAAACACTTCCCACCCTAAATTTCAACTTTTCAACTTACAGAAGTTAAAAAGTAACTTCTGTTTTCCTATCCAAACAGGATATAAGGGATAATCACACCAAAGGGTGTTCAACCATGAACCATTACCTACCTTTTTGTAAACTTATAGTGAGAATGAAGTTGATTGCATCTATAAACTATTTCTAATGAATGTGGAAGGAAGCATATCCTTAGAAAATTAATGTATCAATCTAGTGAATTGTAAATTACTGAATTCATATTAACCCCAATAGTGCACTGTTTGGGATTGATTCATAAAGACTTTGACATAACCATAAGGCACATTGGTTGTGACACAATGTTCTGTTTTGGAATACTAACACATGCATCACTTCATTTGATTGTACAAGACAATGAACTAATAGAATTCGAAGTTACGGCATCTATCACAATCAGTGATTTCTAAAGTTACTACATTTGCACTGCCTCTCCCCATTATGTTTTAGAGTAATAAAGCACATCACTCATCTTACAAAGTCTTTATTTAGTAAAACACGATTGAGACCATCCTGTTTTACTTAGATGCAAATGGTAAATAACTAATTTTTCAAAGAATAAAGTGTTGTTAGTGAACATATATCCATGCAGAATGCGGACCATTCAAGTAATTTATGGCTCTGGTGGACGATTTGACACATTGAATCAGTTATTTCTCACAACAAATGATGTGTTTAATTTTTGTAAAACTCCTAGCACATACTACACAATGCAAAGTGAAAAGGCTCACCACCCTTGTTAATGTTGGAGAATTTATATTTAAAGGACCTGATGAATAGTGCGTATTTAATAGGATCAATATAGATCATATTATACCCAATGGTCTCGCAGAGACTACCATCAAAGGTTACAGATGGTGCCTAAGGAATAGGTTATGCGTACCAACCTACCTTTTACTGCTTTGAGGATATGCAATATTACACGCATCTTTACCTAATTAGTTTTATAACCCAATATTAGTCAACCTTTTCTGCATACCAGTTGGTAACTGAATTTAAGCATGACATTCATGTTCTTACGCATTTTTGGTTGCACTATATATGTGTCATTACGACTCCACATCGTACTATGATGGATCTTCAAAACTTTTAAGTAGTTATGTCGAAAATGATTTCCCAACAATTATCCGCATTTTAAAACTTTTGGCATGAGATCTCTTACCCCTAGATTTGCGGGTTATCACTTTAATGAGATAGTCTTCATGTTGTTTGGGGGAGATAAGAAAAAGTATTTTCTAAGGGAATGACATGAATTGTCGTGGTGTGTTCCCACTATGTCTCATATTGATTATTATACTCCAAAAATGTAAATATGAAGTGACAAAGAATAATTGATTTTCAGAATTTACACTGATGTCGCTAAATTGATGATATCACACATACCAGCTGAAAACCTACTTGCAAAGTTACCAATCCTCAATAAGGGATATACACCATAGACTAAGGTGGTGAAACTACACTTAGTGGAAAGGTAGTTGAGGTCGTGGATCCATTAAGGAAGTTGGAGAGACCACTTGGTTCGATCAATCCTCACCTAGAAAGGAAGTAGGTGAGTAAGGCACAACTTATATATATCTTCAAAATCATCTCATAAGATTGTCTCTGAATATGTCCATGAATCAAACTGGAGGATGCTCCAAAGTTTAATGATTCCAGAGAACAATAACATCCCAAGTGGATTATGAGAATGCGCACGAGTCAATGGAAAGATCATGCGAGCATATTGATGATTAATTTCATATACACTTGCTTAAGGAAATATAGGAAGATGAGATCGAACCATGCTCCTTGTTGCTTAATGTCAACGAATATTTGGCCTATACAATCCAGGTAGAACTTGGTTCTTTGACAAATATACAATATTTGATGTGGTAGTGCTAACCAACCAAGTGTAATTCCTATTGGACATACATGACTAATTTGTCACAAATCATAATGAGAAGAAAGCAGTCTTAAAGTATAAAGACTCGCCTTGTGGCGCAAGGTTTCTCAGAAAGCCCTGGAATTGTTCTGTCATATACCTATGACCAGTAGACAGAGTCAGTCTCTGAGTTAGTCACCATGTCACAGCGAGTTAACTGGGTTAGTTATGAGTTAATCCTTTGTGTAAGAATTCTATTTCCTAGAGTATCGTTTCTTATCTTGATGTATTAAGGTCCGTTGATGTCCATCTTCCCGATTGGTGGTTAAATACCCAATCATTGTAGAACCCTGATTTTTTTAACTTAATGAAAAACCAATTTTACTTTCAAAACTGAAAGTTAGGCTCTGATTCATCAGAGAAAAAGAAGCTTGATGATACTATCATCTTCATCATCTTGTAGTTGTATTTTGTATACTACATGTTATCTTGTAATGAACGTTATAGCGTTCTGCTACTTAGTTAGCTTGGTAATTTGAAAATGACTTGAAATGCAACATACATATGTGGTTGTTATGTATCTCTGAAAGAATTAAGAGATAGCAGATATTTATAAAAGTACTCAATAGCCTTTTGTTTCCCAAATCAAGTGACTTAAAACCACATAGTGCGTACAGTTAGATATAACGCTCACTTATAGATTGAAGCAATCAGGCGGATGTGGTATACCCATCTAAGTGACTATTTTATTTGGAGAGGATGGACAAGTAAGTTATTTTCATTGTGTATTCACAAGAAATTTTTTGATTTGTAATTGCAGCTATCTATGTCGATGCTACAGACATGATGGGTACTCTTGATGTAATAAGAAACCTTAAAAGCTATTTGAAATCCGAATTTGAGATGAAAAATCTGGGGAAAGCTCAACCGAATACTGAGCTTGTGGTATATTATTCCACCAGTTTGCATATGTCTAAAGTTGTCAGGAAATTTAACAAAAACATGCATCCCGATAGCACTCCCATGATTAGTCGAGGATCAAATGTAAGTAAGCGACCATTTCATCTAAAGGAGGATGACGAAGATGTGTTATGAGATGAAATTCCCATATATAAGTACAATAGATGTAATGTTGTACTTAGTATAATAATATACTCGATAAAATTTTGCAGGGAACTTGTTAGCTAGATATAGCTTAGTGCCAATGCAACATCATTGGAATGGTACAACGAATGTAATCATGTACTTAAAAGTAACCATTGACATAAATTTGTTTTATCCCTGCAAAGACATGAAAATTAATGTTAATGAAAGTGCAATCCAAAATTTGTTGATTATGAAGGAACAATAATCTATTTTCCAACAAAAGTAATCATGGGGAGATATGATAGGCTATTTTCTAAGTCATTACCGATATTCAGTTTCGAAAATTACATGACTAAAGGAACTGTGTGGAAAAACTCTAAAAGTAATCATGGGGAGATGTCGACATCAGGGGGAGGATCCAAGGATATGATGTCGATATATTTCACTTCGAACTTGAAGTTGTGTTATACTATTTTTCCCTTCGACCGAGAATAGTTTTTCCCAAATAGTTTTGTTAGTCGACAAGGTTTTTAGTGAGACAACACTAAAAGCATCAAGTATGATGAACGTTGAAGACATAAAGATCGCGTTGATATTACTAAAAATATCTGAATCAAAGAAATAAAACGCGATAGTCTGTTAAGCAACGTAACTTCCAGAATCGACAACAAGGTCATATAAACATTCAAGTCACCAAAGTAAAGTGTGATAAACTTCTTCTGACTGCATTAGACTAATGGAAATTATCTGACATCAGGGGGCATCTAATAGTGTGTTAAATTATTTTCCTTCACCGAGGTTGCTTTTCCCCACAGGGTTTTGTTACTCGGAAAGGTTTTTAACGAGACAACAACATACACCGGGAACGTAATTTCCCAGCTAAGGCTATTGTATTTCCCACGAGGATTTCTTCCTTAAGAGTTGTGAAGAGAATATTCAACTTCAACGGAACAAAGTGATCATCTGCAAGGGATCACCTTTACTTGCATCTGTCGTGTTGTAATCTTTTCCCTTCGTAAAGTTTTTATCCCATAGGTTTTTCCTTGTCAAGGTTTTAATGAGGCACCTCATACATACCCAACTATGTTCTAAATTTACCTAATATTGTACTATTTTTCTTTAGTTCAGATTTTGTCCCATTGAGTTTTTCCTTGTCAAAGTTTTAATGAGGCAATTGATTTCAACATAAGTCATCAAGGAGCGGACGACATTTGAAGAACTATATTCGAAGCACTAAATGTGAAGCGATACATATGAAGTTCTACTGGACCGCACAAGAGGGAGTGTTGTAGGGCTTGTAGCCCATGGATGTGCGGCCCAATATAGCATCTAGGGTTTTATTCCCATGTATATATAGGATATTGTTCCATGTAATTAACCTGATGATGTTGTTCAATAGATTTACTTTCCCCTATATTTCAACTGCAACAAAATTGATATTTTATATCAAATTGGGTTTCATACCAAGTTATATCTCAAAATAAGTTCACATTTACTTTTGAGATTGAGTATCACCATATGTTATATCTTAGATCAAGCGCTAACTCTTAATTCCAAGATAACTAATAGGGGGTACCAAATTGCTTGAGGTGTACCAAAATGCATATATGACAAAATACATATAGGTAAGGGAATGATACACCCCCAAGTAATTTGGTACCCCCTATTAGAAATATTTCTTAATTCTAGATCAGCGCTAGACACATTCTCAAGTACAGCCTCATGTCATGTTTTTTCTCAATACTGGTATGAGTGCCACATGCTCTTTTTTAAATGAGTTCGATAAATGACCTCCTACAACGAGTCTGATAAATACATATTTTTTGAACTAGTTTGATAAATGGCGATAGTCCTTTCAAAAGGAAAAACAAACTAGTGTGATAATAAATGGCGATAGCCCTTTCAAAAGGCCAGGCTAAATATGGTATTCAAAAATGACATGCATGTTATAATTTAGCTTTGGCCTCATCCACCGCGAGAAAATTCAAAACTTACCATTATCGTGCATGGTCTAAGATTACAAAAAAAAACCAAGATAAAAATAAAAATAAAAGCACGAGAAAGAGTTCATCATAGAATTTCTCTTTACCTACCATTTCACTTGAAATTGAGTTTGAAGTACTATGTTTTAAGCGGAATTACTCATCCAATATCAGTTGCTTTAGGAAATAATTTATTTTAATATTATAAGATTCTCAAAATCGAGAGTTTGTACTAGACCGACCAGACGCAACTATGAACCAAACTCAGTTGTTTTCCAAAAGCGGATCAAACACTATGTTATGTATTTACATGGCATCCAACATTGAGAAGCTTGACGTTCTTAGACCATCCACAATGTTGCAAAAACATACCATGTAAGCAGGGGCAGAGCCATCCCAGTGCAAGGGTGTGCACTTACACCACCTGATCAGCTGGCTCCAAAGCCTAATTTAGGCCCAATAATTATTTTTTTATGTATTCATAAGCCCAGTTCTGCTTATTTACACCCTACAAAAAAATTGTATATCTCACATCAAACTTTTGCACCCCCTACTTGGAAATCTTGGCTCCTCTCGAGCATGTAAACTATAATTTCTCTCATAATGGTCCTTGCTAAAGACAAATTATATATACTATAGTTGAATGCAAAGTTTAGCATTTTCAAATAACAATTGTCAAATTAGCAATATGACAAGAATTAGGTTTGAGAATGGGGATAAGAACGAGGCGGTTTGAGAAACGGTCTAGTATTTGGGGCTCACTCTAAGAGTTAGTTTCACTATAACAATGACTTTGACAACGAGCTTAACATCATGATCCTTCACGGATATAATCTTTGGAAAGAAATTTTGTCCCACTGCCAGCAGTATGCTTATCATACCCAAATCTAGAATCAAATTTGACTTTGGAAAATGTACAAAATAGTCCAAGTATTAGGACCTCATTCACAAAAGCATCCTACTGTGACAAACTATTAACAAAATTATCATATTTCCATTAGGAAGAGAGCTAAGTATCGTCTCATAGTTAAATATTTTCCTTCCTATTTATCTCTCCAAACATAATTTTAACTTTTCCTTCATTATAATTATTTTTAACGGTGGTGCTAGTTTGTAGTTAGTTGTGCAGCCGCTTACATATCGCTACACCGCATTCAAGATCATAAAACCTCATTCAGGTTTGTTACACCGCATCTAGGATCGTTATTTACACCGATTTCACCCAAAGGGTCCACATCTTCCCCTTCAGAGTTTAGCGAAGATTCTTAAGATTCCACCACCATCACCGCTTCATCCCCACCGCCTCAACCAATTAGTTAACTAAAGGGTATTTCAGGAAAAGATAATATCATTTTTGTTAGAGCATTGCTCGGTTGAACCCACCAAGCGTTGGTATGTCAAGTTTGGTTATCATATTTTAGTGAACCAAAACTCATTTAAGAGTCGCTTGATTTAAATGTACTAGAGTCAACTTCGTATAGGTTAGCTTGAAATTATTAGGGTGAGACATTACAAGTATTGTGAAGACTTGAAGAAGTGAAGAAGAACGGATCTACAACCACAATATCATCCTTCCACTTGAGGTTAGTGATATTTGACTTGAACTGTTTCATTCCCTAACGTATATTTCAAGTCGTGCATATTGAAAACATAAAACTGCGAAGCATGAACACTCTATAGATAGATATAGTATTAAGGAATACAATATGAAGTTTCTTGCTTAACCATTAAACTTTGTATATAAGACATCGACATAATCGTATGAATGCTATTGTGATTATGTATGGGTATGAGGTGAGGATTTCATCCTAGGGAACAATGTTTACATGTGTTCTAAGGAAGTAAGTTCATGATATGTGTTGTGAACCGAAAGGGAAATCGCCAGGCGTTATTGGGGTTGTTCTTCATTGCATATCTAATGAACGACCAATATGTGTGATTAGTATAACCTCTCATGACTTGTTTTTTTTTCTTGGTAAAACTATTAACATGAGGCCTGACTTATGTATAGGTATGACTTTTATTAGTGAAACCGATCTTAAGTAATCACCTGGGGTATGATCGGGTTTGTGAGTGTCTGAACTTATTATGGGGAGAAGGGGAACCAATCCTAGTAAGAGGTGCAGTGCATCACAAGAGGAATCGATCCTTGTATGAGGTGCATCAAGATTTATGGAAAAAAGGGGTACCGGTCCTATGAACATGTGCAACACGTATTTGGGAAGGGGGAACCGATCCTATGGACATGTGCGGTGCATACAAGTTAGATACCAAATATATATGGGGAACCAATCCTAGTACCTAGTCAGCCGAATTATGGTAAGCTAGTGTGACTATGCACATTACTCACATGGAGGTAGAATCGAAACTTGTTTTGGAAGAACCGTAAACCCATGAGTTGTAATTGAGTGTTACTTAATCAATCACATAGTTCTTGAAGGTCAAATGAACCAATTTTAAACTTGTTTGGAAGTGTGGTAAATCGGTTTCAAGTGAGAAAGTATGAAAAAGGGATTGCAAGAGTAAGATATCATCACACTTTGAACACGGTGCATTAATGCTTGTTCTATATTATTCAAAGATATTCCTTAACGGCTAAGAAGGAAGTAAATCCCAAGATCGAATTTAAATAAGTTAAGAATCTTTTTAATTAATGGTTTTTAATTATATATGGAAAATAAGAATTAGTAATGTGCATTTGCTAATTAAAGAGTTTCCAAGGAGATTTCGATCATTATTTTTGGACAGTGCATTCACAGGAATTATGAAAACCGAATTTGGTGGAGTAATGAAAAATATCTTGAGAATATTTTCGGTTTTGGAAATTCCTTGGTGTCCAAACTTCCTTGTCTATAAATACTTTGAGCTTGCATTTCTAGCAAACTAATCCTATGTAAAATAGACTTCTTCTTTTGTCTTTGTTACTGGTGAAGCCCCCTATCTAAGAGGAGAGTAATCTAATTAGGTGAAATCTCTTACGGCCGATCAATTTAAAGACTTATTTGGGATTGAAAAGCTCTAGCACGACCCGTTGGTGGGAAACTAGATATTGCGATTTATCTTTAGTTTTCGTATTGATTTGATTGACTAATGGTGGTTGAACTTTGATTGCACCTAGTTTGTTTATGCTTAAAAATCTTCTCTTCTGATATAAGATTCACTCAAACTAGTTCAAGGTTTCGACAGGGATCTTTAGACTGTTGTTAGATCTAAAGACGATATTGTGATAATTGATAGGCTTAGAAAGATACCTACTAATATGTATAAACTGCAAGTGCACAGTGTCGACAAGCAACACAGGACAAGCACAGGTCGAACCACAGAGACTTGGAGAGTGTAGAAGTTGATTTTAAATCCTTACTAAGAACTGATTCAGAGAGTAACCAAAATGGGTTTGATTTTGTTGATACGACGAGATATTGGCAAAGACTTAAACAGAAAGTAATTAGAATTAAAATATGCGATTAAATCAAGGTGTAAATACTGAGAATATGGATACTAGGGTATTCAAATCCACCACTAACCTATGATATGCATTCAACTTGTAATATTAATCTTGTCCTTACAGCAGATTCAAGTCTACCGTGTATCTAAGGTGTTTCTCCAATGGATAATTTAATCACAACTAAAATATTTCTCCAAAGCATTAACTGTCTAATTAAAGCACAACTAATCTGAGGATCAATATTAGGTTAAGCATGAGTTGCAGCATAATCAACATAGAGATATTCTAACTACAATGGATACATGGCATACATTGTGAGAGCAAGATGTTGACAAACTTAGATTAAATTATATCTTTAAACAATTCTAAACTTTCAGGAATAATATACAAGATATGAATACATAAAAATAAGTTACGGCTTCATTTAAACCCTAGCAAATGAAATTAGAACATGAATAACATTACAACAAAACTGAATTTAAGAAACTAACATGAACAAGCTATTCTTGGATAGTTTTTCAACACAACAACCCTCTCTATTTATACACAAAAATTCTCTCAACACTTGGATTCGAATTTGGCAATCATCCACTCAACAAAACATGTTTTCTTTAATTGATGGATAAAATGGAATATATTTGGTGGTGGGAAACAAATTGGGAGTGATTGAGTGCGAGAATGGTGGTGAGGTGGATGTTTTGGAAAGAATCCAATGGGGGTGAGGTGGATGTTTTGGAAAGAATCCAATGGGGGTGAGGTGGAAACGGATTTGGGTCTTGGGTCTTGGATCATGGGTAGTTTAATCCCATGTATTGTAAACAGGTTGCCACTGATGCGCGAGCGGGTTGCAACGCTTCCAACTTTCTGCTCTTTTGTCTTCTCAATTCTTCCAAGCTTTATTTAGTACTTAAAAACACAAAATTAATTAATACAAATATTTATTCTTGAAAATGGTAAAAATGCAGAATTTGGGATAATATATGACTTTGAAGAGCGAAAGATGAGTTAAGTGCCAATGAAAAGGTGTATGAATATGCAATATTTGGCACTCATCAATAATCCATTGTTAACAGACTCCGTTCTGTGTGTGATTGAACACAAGAGATTCAAGTAGTTGTATGCATGTGTTTATTGAAGATCTAAGAAGATATTGAAGATTTCTGACTTGGCTTTTATAATCTTTGGTGTGCATAATACTTGTTTGAGAAAAATATGATCCAATTAATAATCGGTTTATCCTTGTGGTAGATTGGATTGATTAATTGAGGAAGATCGGCATCAATACGTTTCCTTGTGATTAAAGGTATTGATTGGATTAATCTTAACGATTGCCTTTGGGTGATTGAACATAAGATAGATCTTGGAACCTGGCAAAGGATTTTATGTTAAGATAAACAAGGGAACCTTTGCACAACTCATATCACTTGGTTGAAGAGAGTTGATACCAAATAGATTTGTTGTTCCTTTACTGTTTGGAATACGAACCAAAGGAATTGGTCAAAGTACGTTACTTGTTTACAGGTTGGAGGCGTGGGAATATAGACGGAACTAGGTGAACTATAGGTTTAGTTGCTTGGTCTCAACTATACAAAGTTGTTTTATTTTGTATAGCGGCTTAATCCTGAGAGTATTCAATTCTGGACTAGGTCCCGGGGTTTTTCTGTATTTGCGGTTTCCTCGTTAACAAAATATTGCTGTGTCATTTACTTTATATTTCCGCATTATAATTGTTTTAATACAATTAAAGTAAATTGCACAAACGTTAATTCATATTTACTTGATACGTGAATCCTATTGAGTTTGGTTAAGTACGAACCTTTGTATCAAGTAAACACACTTTGTTGTTGTATTGTCTCGATCTTGTATCCATAGACGATCACACAAAGTGTGAACCTATTTGTTGTATTGTCTCGACTCAGTCCATAGACAATCACTTTCGGGGAAAGGACTTATAGGAAGGAAAAGTAATAGCTTGAGGTATATTTGGGTACCCTCGCCTTTTCAATTAGTATCAAAGCAGGCAAAAACGAAAAGTTCTAACAATCTATGTTTGGTGTTATCCATCCTATAAGAATGAACTCGAGTTCTCACGAATCGAATTCAATTAACGTACCGCCAAGATTTGATGGAACAAACTATCTATGGTGGAAATTTTCTATGCGATCTTTTCTTCAATCACGAGACTTTAATACTTGGCTATTAGTCATCGATGGTTATATTCTTCCAAAGATAGAAAATTCGGATACCGATCTTAAATGCCTAGTAGATTTTTCGAACGAAGAAAAGGCACTAGATAAGCATAATTCAGATGGTTTGAATTCTATAATACATGATGTAAGCCGTGATCTACAACATCATGTATCAACATGTCAAACTTCGAAAGAAGCTTGGGATAATCTTCAAATCGTGTTCGAAGGAAACACATCGAAAAGGGAAGATAGACTTCAAACTCTTACATCTGATTGGGAAAACCTTCGAATGGATGACAACGACACTTTTGAATAGTTTCATCTTAAACTCTCTGAGATAATTAATGCCTCTTTCTCGCTAGGAAAGACTATTTCTGAAAAAGATATAGTGTGCAAAATTCTCATATCTTTGCCTCCAAGATACGATTCTAAGAAGCATGCAATCATATAAGCAAATGATCTCTCAACTCTCTCACAAAGCACACTCGTTGGAAAGTTAAAGATCTTTGATCATGAATCACAGTCTATTCAAAATAAAAGAATTGCTTTTAAAGCTGAAAAAATTCCTAAAGTCCCAATGGAAAGAAATAGACAGTTGGATGATTTAGATAAACAAATTGCAGGAAACTCTGATGATGAAATTGAATAATCATTATCTTTGATTACTAGATAGTTTCGAGATCTCTTAAGGTCAAGAAATAAGAGATTCGTAAAGGATACTCACCAATCTTCTCGACCACATGATCGAGTTCATGTCAAAAAGGAACATGAAGAAGATGATGAATATCAGCCGCAATGCTTCAAGTGTAAAGGGTTTGGTCATATTTCTAAAGACTGTCCCAATCGTAAGAAATACACTAGAAGTAAGGCATTGTCTATAACTCATGATGAGACCTCTGATTCATACGATTCTGAAGAAGAGGAAACATCTAATATTGCATTAGTTGTGAATCTTATTTCTTCCTCCTCCATTAGTGATTTACCCGTTTTAAGAATGGACATGTCTCCCGATGTTATTAAATCACCTAATGGTAAAGGGAAAGATAAGATGCAAAAAATGTCTCAAGAACAGAACTGCTAAAAGTTGCATAGGCAACCAAAGTCAAGACACTTTGCTAGTTCGAAGTAATAAGAGGAGAATTTATCATATGACTCTAGATCAAGAACACTCTGGTTGTTCAGAGTTCCATAATAAGAGAAAATCTCATACTAATACCACCTGATCGGTATTAGAATTCTTTCCTCACCTTGTGTGCCAATTTCGAGTGAGGAAGAAGAAAATCAAGGCACCTTATTGTGTAGATTATGGAAATAAAATCTAGAAATTAAAAATATTTGGCATATTCATATCTTTAGGAATATTATATTTTCGGAAGTATGAGAAATATAAAGAGATCCTCCTCTCACTGTGATATTTGCTTGTCCGAACCATGAGTCTGGATCAAACATCTTTGTATAAAAAGATGATAGATCAAAATTATCAACCTAAGAATAAGTCAGAGGCTTCTATTGAGATTAGGGGAAAAATCAAAAAGGGAGATTGGCTTAGCAAGAATGAAAGAGAGAATACTCTGAAGAAATATCAGTGTATTGAAGCAGTCAAAGACAGAACTACATGCTCTTGCAGATCCTTCACGAAAATTTCTCACCTGCAAGAGGTTCTGGTTAAGCAACAAGGTTTTCTACTTGAATAAATTCACAAGGTGAAGAATGAAAATAGAAACCTACCTTCATGTGGTTTTTATATGAAGGACTGAGTTGTATTAGAAAAATAGACATCAATTTTTGATTGATTTCATTGATTGTATGAGTCTATTGAATAAAAACTATTATGAATAAAGTTATTTAATTTATAATTTCTCTTGTGATAGTTTTTTATTTACATAGCCAGTACTTTAATGCTTTATTTATTTGCTATATATGTTTATGAGAAGTTTGATTTCGGTTTTACTACCTTGATATTCGATCTCATAATATGTTGTGAACCCTTATGGTTTGGGTGATTTTTTGATTTAGGAGGATTAAGTTCTAGCCCATGTTGGTAGGCTTTATCAAAGGATCATGAGGGGTTCCTATAGAAACAATATGTGAAAAAGTCACAATATGTTGAATCGGGTTTGGTTTAGCATAAAAGTATATGTGTTTCGACGGTTTTCAACTTTTGCTTGAAATTGTTAAAACTTACTTTCAACCTTTCTATGGTAAAGGTTAGTTGTTGTTATTCTTTTGTTTTTGGCATGAGAATGACAACATAATGGTATTTCGATATCAATTCTCCCGGAAGAAGAAAACGATGCAATCATATTTGGAGAAGTTGGATGCGAAATTGAGGTAACAATCTTGTTAGTTAATTGTTTCCTGTTTTAAGAAAAACCTATTTTTATTTATTATATATATTACCTTTGGTTAAACGAAATTGTTGGTACAATTGATGTGTTTATCCCATTATGTATATGTGGATGTTTGTGTGATTCAATTGTTTCCGATTAAGTAAAACTTTTGTTATCTTGCTTTGTTATGTGATATCAATAGTTTAGGCTTACAAAATTTGGTGCAATTGTGGTGCTTTAATGTCTATGTTAATTCAATTGCTTCCAGTTAAGTAAAACATATGTTATTTTGCTTTATTGTGTAGTATCAATTATTTAGGCTTACAAAATTTCGGTGCAATAGAGAAACCTTGATATATATGTTGTTTCTATTGTATCCGGTTGAGGTGAATAATTATGCAAGTTGATTTATTGGTTTGTATGAATTATTTATGGCTTAACGAATGAATATGTTGACGGGACGAGTTGTAGTCCAATTCGATTCCGGATAAGATAAACTAAGTTAATTATGATCTTAGTTAGACTTATCAAAGTGGAGGTTTCAGTTATTCAAGTCTAGCCGAAAGCCTAAACAAGGAAATGCTAGTTAACTAACCTAGTATTTGGCTTGTTTAAAATCCTAAGGTCTAAGTTATATGGATAATTAGAACCTGATGAGAAAAATGGAGTTTATCTTTGTTTTGGTCTTATCGAATGATGCGGTTATATTTATACAATCTGTTTAGCAAAGGAACTAACTTGCTTAATTGATTTTTGGTTTGTTAAACTAGTTAGGAAAATTGCTCCGAGCAATTATTTCCATGATAACATATCAAAATGTGATTACTTTGTAGTTTCGATTTTGATATTGGTTGTCAAAAATGGTATGTGGAACCCTCGTGCTTGACTCAACAGGTTGCAAGTCTATTTTGAGATTTGTAAGATCATTTTCGTGTTGTCCATTATTTTTTCGTTTCTTTGTCATTTTTGTGACAAAAAGGGGGAGAAATATATGGAGTAAACAAGTGATGCTGGTATCAATTTTATGGTTGATTAGTGTCACTAGGGAAGAGGACAATGGTGCTTGAACGTTTATTTAACGAATGAGGAAAAGCACAGACTAAGGGGGAGTAACATATCATATGATTGGGATAACAAAGATATGCAGATTGAAAATCTACCTATCTCACCTTTAGGGGAAGTATGAGCTTTGTTATTATAATGCAGCTGCTGCATTTTATGGATTGAATGAATGCAGGTTATGTGCTGTTGGATTCGGGAATCAAGCGTATGTGTAATGAATTCTTGTAATCTGCTTATCCATATGATTGTAAGAGTTTTTTCACTAAAATTGACAAAGGGGGAGATTGTTAGAGCATTGATCGGTTGAACCCACCAAGCGTTGGTACATCAAGTTTGGTTGTCATATTTTAGTGAACCAAAACTCATTTAAGAGTCGCTCTATTTATTAAATGTACTAGAGTCAACTTCATATAGGTTAGCTTGTAAGTATTAGGGTGAGACATTACAAGTATTGCTAAGACTTGAAGAAGTGAAGAAGAACGGAGCTACAACCACAACATCATCCTTCCACTTGAGGTTAGTGATATTTTACTTGTACTGTTTCTTTCCCTAACGTATCTTTCAATTCGTGCATATTGAAAACATAAAACTGCGAAGCATGAACACTCTAGATAGACATAGTATTAAGGAATACAATATGAAGTTTCTTTCTTAACCATTAAACTTTCTATATAAGACATCGACATAATAGTATGAATGCTATTGTGATTATGTATGGGTATGAGGAGAGGATTTCATTCTAGGGAACAATGTTTACATGTGTTCTAAGGAAGTAAGTTCATGATATGTGTTGTGAACCGAAAGGGAAATCTCCAGGTGTTATTGGGGTTGTTCTTCATTGCATATCTTATGAACGACCAATATGTGTGATTAGTATAACTGCTCATGACTTGTTTGTGTTCTTGGTAAAACTATTCACATGAGGCTTGACTTATGTATTGGTATGACTTTTATTAGTGAAAACGATCTTAAGTAATCACCTGGGGTATAATCGGGTTTGTGAGCGTCTGGACTTATTATTGGGAGAAGGGGAACTGATCCTAGTAAGAGGTGCAGTGCATCACAAGGGGAACTGATCCTTGTGTGATGTTCAACAAGGTTTATGGAAGAAAGGGGAACCGATCCTATGAACATGTGCAACACGTTTTTGGGAAGGGGGAACCGATCATATGGTCATGTGCGGTGCATACAAGTTAGATACCAAATATATGTGGGGAACCGATCCTAGTACCTAGTCAGCCGAATTATGGTAAGCTAGTGTGACTATGCACATTACTCACATGGAGGTAGATCCTAAACTTATTTTGTAGAACCGTAAACCCATGAGTTGTGATTGAGTGTTACTTAATCAATCACATAGTTGTTGAAAGTCAGATAAACCAATTCTAAACTTGTTTGGAAGTGTGGTAAATCAGTTTCAAGTGAGCAAGTATGAAAAAGGGCTTGAAAGAGTAAGATGTCGTCACACTTTGAACAAGGTGCATTAATGCATATTATATATTGTTCAAAGATATTCCTTAATGGCTAAGAAGGAAGTAAATCCCAAGATCGAATTTAAATAAGTTAAGAATCTTTTTAATTAATGGTTTTTAATTATATATGGAAAATAAGAATTAGTAATGTGCATTTGCTAATTAAAGAGTTTCCAAGGAGATTTCAATCATTATTTTTAGACAGTGCATTCACAGGAGTTATGAAAACCGAATTTGGTGGAGTAATGAAAAATATCTTGAGAATATTTTCAGTTTTGGAAATTCCTTGGTGTCCAAACTTCCTTGTCTATAAATACTTTGAGTTTGCATTTCTACCAAACTAATTCTGTGTAAAATAGACTTCTTCTTTTGTCTTTGTTACTGGTGAAGCCACCTATCGGAGAGGAGAGTAATCTAATTAGGTGATATCTCTTACGGCCGCTCAATTTAAAGTCTTCTTTGGGATTGAAAAGCTCTAGCATGACCCGTTGGTGGGAAACTAGATATTGCGATTTATCTTTAGTTTTCGTATTGATTTGATTGACTAACGATGGTTGAACTTTGATTGCACGTAGTTTGTTTATGATTGAGAATCTTATCTTCTTATATAAGATTCACTCAAACTACTTCAAGGTTTCGACAGGGATCTTTAGACCGTTGTTTGATCTAAAGACGATATTGTGATAATCTATTGTTAACAGACTCCATTATGTATGTGATTGATCACAAGAGATTCAAGTAGTTGTGTGCAGGTGTTTATTGAAGATCTAAGAAGATTTGAAGACAAAGAAGATATTGAAGATTTCTGACTTGGTTTTTATAATCTTTTGTGTGCACAATACTTGTTTGGGAAAAAAAGGATCCAATTAATAATCGGTTTATCCTTGTGGTAGATTAGATTGATTAATTGAGGAAGATCGGCATCAATATGTTTCCTTGTGATTAAAGGTATTGATTGGCTTAATCTTAACGATTGCCTTTGGGTGATTGAACATAAGATAGATCTTGGAACCTGGAAAAGGATTTTATGTTAAGATAAACAAGGGAACCTTTGCACAACTCATATCACTTGGTTGAAGAGAGTTGATACCAAACATATTTGTTGTTCCTTTACTGTTTGGAATACGAACCAAAGGAATTGGTCAAAGTACGTTACTTGTTTACAGGTTGGAGGCGTGGGAATACAGATGGAACTAGGTGAACTATAGGTTTAGTTGCTTGGTCTCAACTATACGAAGTTGGTTTATTTTGTATAGCGGCTTAATCCTGAGAGTATTCAATTCTGGACTAGGTCCCGGGGTTTTTCTGTATTTGCGGTTTCCTCGTTAACAAAATATTGCTGTGTCATTTACTTTATATTTCCGCATTATAATTGTTTTATTATAATTAAAGTAAATTGCACAAACGTTAATTCCTATTTACTTGATACGTGAATCCTATTGAGTTTGGTTAAGTACGAACCTTTGTATCAAGTAAACACACTTTGTTGTTGTATTGTCTCGATCTTGTATCCATAGACGATCACACAAAGTGTGAACCGATTTGTTGTATTGTCTCGACTCAGTCCATAGACGATCACTTTCGGGAAAAGGACTTATAGGAAGGAAAATTAATAGCTTGAGGTATATTTGGGTACCCTCGCCTTTTCAATTTTATTTAATGGTGTTAACTCGGATGAAAAAATACCATTTTGTAAACGAATTACAAAAATGAGACCATTTTGTGAACGAACTGTGAAAAAAATTTAAAACATGACAATTCAACGAACTATTAAAAAAAAAACATATCACCATCTTGTAATCCTGGCGAGATTGGGGTATACCAAGATTAATTGGGGTATACCCAAATTTAAATGGACATGTGCCCTTACTAAGGGGAGGTCAAAACAGAATGAAGTTACTTTAATACCCCTGCACTAATTAACCTAAAATAAAATTAAACCCTAAACTTAAAAACTAAAAAACGTTTAATCTTCTCATTCCTTCATCTTATTCCATCAACCAAAAATCAATCCAAAATTTTAATTTTGGTATTCAATAAAAAATGGTTCGATCCAGTAGCAAGAGAGATTCAACAGGTAACATAAGAAGATCCAAATCAAAAGGAAAAGGTAAGGAAAAAGTTGGAACTAGCAAACCTGAAAATCTAATCCCTGAGAATGTTGAAAAAAATCCTCCGTCGGTGAAAATAAAACTATAAGTGATTTCCAAACTCAACCCATTATTCTGATGTGTTATATGATTGTTATGTTAGGTTAGAAATCGAAAATTATGATTTTCAGGGTTTTTGGTCGGCAAGGTCGATAATTTCAAACCATGCCGACTGTTGTTGTTTTGTAAGAGCTGACATGGTATCAATATGAATAACCTGCCGACTTTTCATAGCATCCATGGCGACTGTTAGACAATAACCATGGTCGACATGGTATATTAACAAACCCTCCCGACTTACATCTCGTCGGCATTGTCTTAGCCTTGTACCATGCCGACTTTAGGTCACTGAAACTTGATTTTCATTAGTTAATTGTCGTCATCTTTATTGAATAAGAACATACCGACTTTATATCAGTCGGCGAGGTATACGATTACAACCACTCCAACCATTTTTTGGTCGACAATGTTTAGATTCTAGATCCTGCCGGCTTCACTACCAGAACCATGTTTCAATGTTTAGAATTTTCATATCTCTTATTTGTGTATTGTTTAGGTTCCCATAGGCAAAAATAGAAGATACCCCTTGTCTTGTTAACAATGCAGAAGAGTTATTACAATTTATTGATACAATTTATCCCAATTTAGAAGATCCTAAAGATGAAACTAAAAAGAATTTCCCTGTAAGAAAGTTACTTCTGATGGGTAAGGAAGATCCTGAAGAATTTTTAAGGTTTATGGATTGTACTAGCAATCCCCTCAACTATCAAGAATGCACATCATCAGAGGAGGAAGAAGAGGAGGTTGATCCAAGGACTTTTTTCAGGGCATGTGACTTTTCTGGAGTGAATGAGGTCGGTGACTACATAGGTCTAGATAAGGTAAAAGCAAAAGATGATGCTGCTGAAAAAGCTAGTGATGGTGAAACAGGTGCTAAAAAATCTAGTGATGGTGAAAAAGCTAGTGAAAATGCTACACTTAGTCTTTTACTAAAAAAATGTACCACGCATGACCACGTATCCGCGAATATATGGCCACATTCCGGAATTCTCAACAAATGCTCCCATTTGATCGGTGTATTTCCCTCCGGGACTTTAACACTAGTTAGAAATTTATTAAAAGTCGCTTCTTGGTCCTCCATGGAACCTATTAGAGCATTTCTTGGTCGAACTCGCATGCGTTGCTATCTCAAGCATGTTTGTCAATTTAAGTGATCAAAACTATAAAGTCTTGATTTCTAGTCTACTATAGCAAAGCTCTCAGACTAGGATAGAAAGTGTAGTTGAGCTCAAGAACTCCATGGCGATCATCATACAAGACGAAGGACTACTCAAGGAACCAATGGATCTTCATCGACTAAAAGGTATGTGGAGACTTGAACTTATTTATCACTCAAAAGTATATATACTCTGTCTCTTATCTTGAGACAAAAGTCGTATTAATATATAGACTAAGATTATACACATGTGTTATTTCGAGTTGAGTATATCTCGCTTATCTATTTCTCGAAATATATGTTGGTAAAGCTTTAGCTTTAGCCAAGTTCATCTTTACCTAGTGATGAAAGTCATGTTATGTTTCAATCATTTTGGAAATCGCTCTGACGAAAAATAGTTTGTGAATAACAACTATATAACGCCCTCTGAGAATGTTTCAATGATTGAAATGAGACTTTAGACAATATAACCATTGGAGGATATAAGCATTGTTGTGGAAACACATATATGTATAAGTCCTTATTGCTTGAACCCCAAAGTTTGCGAACTTTTTTGATCAAGTGAAACCGGAGTAGTACGTGAACTTCAGTCCGCAAACTGGCATAGTTCTCGAACCTGAGAATTTCTTCTGGAGTTTATGAACTCCGTCCGGGAACTTAAATCCGTGAACCCAGTCCGCGAACTTGATTAGGTTATGTCTAAAACGATGTTTGTGAACTTATCTTAATAAACTAAGGAATGCTATTGCAAACCGTGGATTTATAGTTCATGAAACGATTCGAGTGAATCACATCTTTTTTGCTTCGATTGTGTCTTGTGTAGTACATGAGATTTCCTTGCAATTGAATACCTCTCTAACTAGTTCATTTGAGTCATTTGGACTAGTTATGGTGAAGAAGAATATGGTTGATATGAAAGTTATCATATGGCTAACCATTTGGTTAACTATTGTTGAACCAACTAATGTACAAGTTTGGGTACAATCACACAAGCCTAGAAATGTGCATTACATGTGTGTGCAACAAGCTATGTTTTAGACCTAAAAGTTGATAAATATTAGCTTGAATCTAATCAGGTTTTCATCTAACGGTGAATATTGAATGCTTTGTTAGTAAGCTAACATTGATTGCAAACCCTGATTTGAAGACTATATAAGGGAGAACTTTAGCAACTGGGAAACCTAATCCCCACACATTTTGTGTGATACTAGTTGTGCTAATCTAGAGTCGATTCTCCTTTAACCTTTGGTTTTCTTCTTCTAAAACTAGGTTAACGACTTAAAGACTTCATTGGGATTATGAAGCCAGACCGATACTATTTTTATCATAGTTGTGTGATCTGATCTTGCTGTTTCTATCGTATGAGTACAATTGTAATAATTGTCTTGATATTTCTATCTCCAATAGGCAATATATAAAAGTAGTCACAAACACTTCGTCTCATCGTTTGTGATTCCACAATATCTTTTTTCGCTGCCTCGATTAAGACTATTGTGAGGTGATTGATAAAACTGAGCTGTTCTTCGGGAATATAAGTCTGGTTTTATCAATTGGTTCATGTTCACCTTGATTTATCAAAAGACGGAACAAAACTTGTAGGTTTATTCATGGGAAACGAATTTATCTATTACTGTAGACTTTTTTGTGTGATACAGATTTGTTTATTAAAGTCTTCGACTTTGGGTCGTAACAACTCTTGGTTGTGGGTGAGATCATCTAAGGGAATCAAGTACGTAGTATCCTGATGGGATCAGATACGTATGAGCATAATTGTATCTTGGATCAGTGTGAGATTTATTAGGGTTCAACTACAGTCCAGACCGAAGTTAGCTTGGAGTAGGCTAGTGTCTGTAGCGGCTTAATACAATGTATGTTCAATCTTTACTAGGTCCTGGGGTTTTTCTGCATTTGCGGTTTCCTCGTTAACAAAATTCTGGTGTCTGTGTTATTTCTTTTCCGCATTATATTTTGTTATATAATTGAAATAATACAGGTTGTGCGTTGTTCAATCAATTAGAATATCCGACCTTTTTGGTTGTTGATTTAAATTGATTGACACTTGGATATTGGTCTTTGGCACCATCCAAGTTATCTCTCTTTGATAAAGACTCGCAGATTGTATTTGCTTGAGTATAGATCAAATTTAGAGATTGAGATAATAACTCCTTGAGATATTTTCTATTGATTGAGTCTAGTTGATTCTCTAGAAAGTAACTCAGAGTTGTCCATACAGATTGCTAATCAAAATATTGGGTGTGGTTGTTAGACCCCCGCTTTTTGAGAACCTTCTAGCATCATTGAGATATAAAACTTCTTGTCTATTTCTAGTCGGGCTGCCATCTTCTTTCTTATGTATTGACATTGGGTGAGATTCTCCTCAACAAACATATTTTCAGCAAATCCACCCATTGAAAATGTACCAATTGTTGGGATGCAATATGTTTCTACACTTGAAACCCCCATCATTTCCATCCTTTGGGAACTAATCATTGGTACCAATGTCAAACAACTCTTAAATAATTTGAGGGTGTTGAATAATTGCAACCAGATACTCTTCCAATACCGAGGATTTTACTACCTTCCTCATTTTGACAACCTCTTTTAATTATAGATGATCTTCACAACATCTCCTTGACTTTCTTGACTCTCAAGAAGTGGAGTTTCATTCAAGTTTGAAACTGTTGGTGTAGTTTTTTCTTTGCTCGACCGGCCCCTTTTCTTTACAACACTTTCTTGACTCTCAAGAGGTGGAGTGCTATTTGGATTCAAGTTTGAAACCGTTGGTGTAGTTGTTTCTTTCCTCGGACGACCTATTTTCTTTTTAGCCGGCTCCTCTTTATATTGCACCTCGGTATTCACATGTCCGGATGGATCGCTTTTGGTACTCAAATAGTATTTAATTTTTCCCCTTTTTTCCGCCCTTGTCTTTGTGGTAGGTGGTATACCACAAGGATTTTGTTTCGCCGGTTCTTCAAGTTCTTCCATGAAAGGGTAAACAATCACCATCAACTTGTGCTTCATAGTTTGTTTGTCCAACCTATTCAACTTGGGGTACTTGTAGAGGATTATTCTCCCAAGTTCCATATCGCCAAACTCTTCACCGGGATCTTCTCTTGGAGCCGGTTTGAAAGATAGTTGCTTCCAATAAGGATCGATATCTTCAATCGGAATGGGAGTTTTATACCTACCAATCATATGACGACATGGAAGTACGATAGCCTTCATTATCCTACACTTATAAGGAGTTTTTGGCTTGTCATACTTTTTATACAATGCGAGATGTTTCATCATGAAATGTATTGTCCAATGCGAGACGTTTCTATGTATACCAACAAGCAGCCAATCATCCTCCTTAAACTCCTTCAACTTCCGGAAGCTACTTTCTTGGAATTGCTTTGTTATCTTGTTGATATCATTATTAGTGTACTCATGGATAGCATGTTGCACCGTCACAATCCCATTTTGACTAGTGAAAAGTAGATATTTTAGTATACCATGAGCTTGATCTACCATACTTGTGGATTCAAGTTTGAAATGTTTATAATCGTAAGTAAAATCATATACAAACCTCTCTTGGTGTGGCGTCAACCATTGTCTCTTGCAATATTCCACTACTTTGGGGTAATTATTGCCCCAATCATCCTCGAACTCCTTCAAGTTTATCTCATATCTTGCCACACTCATCGACCAAACCAACTCATCCCACGCTTTCATGAATAACCCAAACTTGATCTCACCTTCTTTCCATTCTTCGTCTTCTTTCTTCTTATCTTCCCCTCTCTCTTGTTTAGTTAGTTTACTGAGACGTTCATCTTCCTCCTTTTCACGTTTAGTACCTTTCTTTGCCTTTGTATTTTGGATATGATTCCTACAATTCTTTCTAAGATTACATTTTATATGCCAAGTGCAAAGAAAATTATGTGCATTGGGAAAGACTATCCTCACGGCGTTCATTATTGCTTGCTCATTGTCGGTCACCACAGCCCCGAGAGTTTCGTCTTCTTGGTAGAGAAGCTTTAAAGTTTCCAATGCCCAAATATAGATATCATCCTTCTCATGATCCATAAAACACTATACCACCATGAACGGTTGCTTATCCGAGGTTTGTCCTACAATGTTCAACAAAAGCATGTTGTACCTATTCGTCTTATAAGTACAATCCATGAACAAAACTTGGTAAAAGCACCGCGCAAATTTAATCATATCGAGATGCGCAAGAAAAATACTATCCACCTTCCCCTCCGATGACTCATGGTGTCTCACCGTGTAGTTATATTTGTGTGCCAACCATTGTGATTCCTCCATTACCTTTCTTCCATCCCATTCAATTCTTTTGATAGTTGCCTTGGCCGCATAAATTATAGACAATGAAGAGAGGTTATGCGGGTCGTCCCTCTTGAACTTACTAAGGAGCTTGCTTGGTTTAATTCCCCAAATTGTTCTTACTTGTTCGAACTCGTGCGGTTTCAACTTGGAAACTTGGCAATGGCCAACAAGACTTTGCGGATCTTTATGGTTATGCCAACCAACATCAACTCTACTCATTATCCACATGTTATCGGTTTCTTTGTTCCTCCCAAAAATAATCTTGAATTGGCATCCACACTTCTTTGACTTCGTCTTGTACACCCTCGTCGTCTTCTTATCATACACATAACCCTTTCTCTTGTGACCTGCGTCTGGCGACCCACTACACTCGCATACCATTTCAAACAACGTATCTTTTTGTTGGGTGCTTTTCACTAGAACGCACATCTTTTCTTTTGCTTTCTCAATAACCCACTTCACCGCATCGTATTTTTTCTTCCACTCCAAATCATTAGCATAAGGTGCGGAAGTATCAGGACCCCTAACATTATGAGCTTGAGGATGATCCGTCATCGATATCAACGCAATCTACAAAGCAACCCAAGTTAGTTGATATGTATTACACACGTCGCAGGGTCGATATATAAAACATTGCCGGATAAACAACCGCCGGCTTTGTCTAACAAAACAACAGCACCGACCAAAACACAGTCGACATGGTATACGAACCAGAACAATGCCGACTTAACCATGTTTCAAAGTCGTTTCCTGTGCTGCAAAAAAATCTTATAGTCGGCATGGTCTATATATAAAACCACGCCGGCAAATATACAGCCGGCTTGGTTGGAAAATAAAAGAGTACCGACCAGACTATAGTCGGCAGGGTCTACGTACCACTACAATGCCAGCTTGAACATGTTTCAAATCACGTCTCTTGTGTTGCAAAAAAAAATAGTCGGCATGGTTCATATTTTTCGACCTTGCTGACCATAATACTGCTCATGAAAAGTCGGAGCATTGGGTACTATATACCACGCCGGCTTTTAAGGTCGGCATGATCGACAATCGTCGACCTTGCCGACCCTGTACAACAGAAGTGAAAAAAAGAGAGAGCCAAAATCGATCATTTGCATGGAAAAATCACAATCTTCACCACGTAAGTTGTCTACCTGAATACTTGCAGCTCCATTATCTTCTTCTTGGTCATTCGATTCTACGTTTGGCTCAAGACATTCATCACTTCCATACCCATCTTGAGTTTGAGGAAAATAAAAGTGAGGATCATGCAAATAATCCATTTTATCATGGTCTGGTAGATCATCATACAAGTATTCATCTGTAGGAGGAAAGTTAGAAGACTCCCCCACTACAAAATCAGGATTAGAATCACTCATCTCACTCATATCACAAATTTCACAACCCCCCCCCCCCCCCCCCAAAAAAAAAAAAAAAAAACCTCATTCAACTTCTCTCTCTAAATTATTTCTAAAACACAACTTATAAATCAACTAACTAATCTAATCATTTCAATTAAATTAGTGTTAATCATTGTGGGGGCGTTTTTGCCATTTTGAAAATATATGGTTAGGGGCTTTCTGTCTTACTTCAAAATGACCTTATTTTGTCTCATTTGGTATATCCCAATTAATCTGGGTATACAACAGGCGGACAACTCAACCTGAGTTTGTACCAAATGGGTCTGAATCTGCAGATTAGTTTTTCTTTCAATAATATATCTTGGTTATTTTCAAAAAAAAAAAATTAATCTAGGAATACCCCAATCTCGTTACGCTTGTAATTGGCCGAATAACTATTTTGGGTTTTACCATTTTGGACTCTCATCGGAGGAAGAGCTCTAACCGTTGCCCTTATTTGATTCAAGTCTCCAAATAACACCGACCAGAAATGAAAAAGAAAACAAAACACTTTGAAAGGACGGTACCTTCACTTTCCCAAAAAGACGCCATCACCACTTTTCCCATCAACAGACACGTGTATAAAGAAGGTCTTTCACAATCTAAGCGAAATACAGAAAGTTACAACTGTATCACTTACCTTTCAAACTAAGTGAACAACACAACCATGGCAAGGACACTACAATCGTCATTTACCCGTCAAAATGCTTCAACACCTACCCAACTCATAACGACAGTTACATACACCCACTTTCAAAGTAGGTTGATAAACGAACACATGGATCATGTGTCAGTGACACCGATTCAGGAGGTACACTGTTGATTAACTGGACCCACACTCATCATACCAAAATCTATCAAACCTAAAGAAAATTCCAGGTTAACTCAAGGCTGACGATACTCCAACAATCCTTGAATCAACACCACACCAAAATCCCCTATCAGCCTGAGCTGACACTAATCAAAACTCTCCACCTTTGATTATTAGCTGCTTCTCTTCTTCACATACACTCACTCTCCTTTTTGAAAGCGAGTGATGTTTTACCAGTAAAACTCACTCGCGCGTTACGTTTCAAATTTCCCCGATTTTCACTCCCTTTTCTTCAGTTTTTAAAACGGTTTTTCGAAATCTTCCCGAGAAATTCTCTTCTCAGATACCAAAATCAAGATCCTTCGCGGCGCACGTTAGCGCCTCTAATTCTGTTATTTTTTCTCATCTTCAGTGATTTTTTTTTGATGTACTGAAGAAGAAGAAGAATCAGAAAGTGGAAGATTACAGGTACATTTTAATGAAATTAGATCTGAATCTGAATTTTTTTGAGCTTTGCATTTCTCTGTTATATGATCAAAAACATCAAATTTGATGATATACATTTTTTAGATTTTAGATTTTTGAGATCTAGTTAGATTGGATTTTTGATTGATGTTGTTTTTTGTTGGTAATGACAGTGTTGTATTGTGGTTCCGCACTAAGGTAAAGTTTAGGCGGAAAAGTTTGATTATTTTGAAATTTCGGGTATGAGGGCACGCCAAACTCTTCGAGATGGTTTCTCGACGTACTCGTCAGATGTTGATGATGATAAATTAGATACTTCAGGTAAATCATTTTTGAAAATTTAGTTTATAGTAAAGCTTAATTTCAATTTTTGTGTTAATTTGAAATCTGAATATTGTGTAGATTACAATGAAGTAATTTGAATGTGACGAGAATTTTGTTTCGTCTATGGGTTTAGTGCATGTGCAGGAGACTCTGTTAGTGAATCCTTCGTGGAGATTATCATTGCCGCATGTACTTACAGGAGTCATTTCTTCGTTTTTATTTGGTTACCATCTTGGGTAAGGGTGGCGAAAAACTCAATATTTTCATCTTTGCTATACTTATTATTTAGTGATGAAGAAGTGTATGGTTTAATCTTATGAGTATTTGAATTTGTTGGGTACAGGGTAGTAAATGAACCACTTGAAAGCATTTCACTGGATCTTGGTTTTAGCGGGAATTCCCTGGCTGAAGGTGTGTCCCTTGATGGATTTTTACTTCATATATAGTGTGGTTTGCACTTGTAGGTTTTAAGTGTTTTTTTTTTTTTTTTTTTTTCTGATGATGACTTAAAGGTCTGGTGGTGAGTACGTGTCTTGGTGGTGCATTTCTTGGGTCAATTGTAAGTGGTTCAATAGCAGATGCTGTAGGGCGTCGTAGGGGTTTTCAGTTGAGTGCTTTACCGATGATTATTGGGGCTTTTCTGAGGTAAAATCCTTGCGTTGTTCCGAACAATTTGTTTTCCTTGTTTATTAATTTGAAATGAAGCTTATTAGAAACGTTTTCTTTGACCATATGCTTGTAGCGCGAGAACAGAAAGCCTGGAAGGTATGCTTCTTGGGAGGTTTCTTGTTGGAACAGGAATGGGTGTAGGTCCATCTGTTGCTTCGCTCTATGTAACCGAGGTATGTGATTCAGTTGTTCGGTACTCTAGAAATTGGCTATTGAGTCTTTGCTTACTGTTGACTTTTTCTCATATGAAGTGGCTTTTATTATGCAAGCAGGTTTCACCTTCTTTCGTAAGAGGTACTTACGGGAGCTTTATCCAGATAGCAACATGTCTTGGACTTATGTCATCTCTGCTCATCGGAATCCCAGCCAAGGAAATTGCTGGATGGTAAGAAACTTGTATTTGGATGGATCACAGCTTCGTGGTACTAGGATTATTTTTGTGTACTTTACCCTGTCAAGTTGATAAAGTTGTCATTGGTTGTTACACGTGCATATGCTTTTTCCTGATCCACATTGTGCTCAGGTGGCGTGTGTGTTTCTGGGTATCTGCAATTCCCGCTGCAATATTGGCTCTTGCAATGGAGTTCTGTGCGGAGAGTCCTCAATGGCTTCATAAGGTCAGGATGTCGAGCCTTTTTTTTTGCCCCTCCTAAGAGATTCTTATTTTGCTTCGATCTACGTTTATTTGCTATTTGGCTCTCGACGGGCCTGTAATAATGTTACGCAATCTCGCCTAATGTCTTGAATGAGCATTTCCCCATTAAACCTTAATACTTTATAATCAATAACGATATGTTTGATAACACATACAGTTCTGAACATAACAATCAAGAAGGAGATCTGCCAATTCAGAGGCTCTGCTCCAGACATTGTCTGGCCTTAACTTTTATGCTATCCATACCCTTTCAAATTGAACATGAATATGAAAAGTCATCTTGATTACTATTTGTGGTGAAACAGAAAGGTAGATCGGCCGAGGCAGAAGCCGAATTTGAGAAGCTCTTGGGAGGATTGCACGTCAAATCTGCAATGGCAGACCTATCAAAGTCGGACAGAGTAGATGAGCCAGACACTGTAAAGTTTTCGGAATTATTTTATGGCCGCCATTTCAGAGGTAAAACTTTTCGCTCACCATTTTCTCTATATTAGAATATGTACATGTGGTTCTTGCTATTTCATTTTAGATTACTCATTCGTTATTTCTATTTGGCAGTTGTTCTTATTGGATCAGCTCTATATGCGTTTCAACAACTGTCAGGAATAAATGCTGTATTCTATTTTTCTTCAACCGTCCTTAAAAGTGCAGGAGTTCCATCAGACAAGGGAAACATCTGCGTAGGAATTGTAAATTTATCTGGTAAAGCAACATACCTTTTGCTCTTGTATATTTTGGAGCTATCAGCAATCTCTGTATCCTCTTTTTACTGGTAGTTGTTTTTTAGGGTCAATTATAGCAATGACTTTGATGGATAAACTAGGACGAAAGCTTCTTCTTCTTGGGAGTTTTTTTGGCATGGTAAACCTAATATCTAATATGATGTTTCATATGTTGGTCACTATTTCAGAATATTTGCCCTACTTTAATATTACTACGTGTATTTGATTGAATCAGGCAGTAGCAATGTGCATTCAGGCCTCTGCATCCAGTTTTAGTGCATCTGGAGCCTCACCGTACTTATCTGTTGGTGGGATGTTACTGTAAGTAATTGATACCGTGGAAACCACAATGTTAAATTTATGGCCGTAACTCAAAGTAACAGATTTATTAGATATACTCCTCCTGATAGCTACTGGTAACACTACTACTTCTCATGTGTGTCGAAGGCAGTTTATGTTCTTTTATAATGATGTGTGTTGTTAAACAGAACCGTTAGAATTTTCTAATCAATCACTCCTAGCCTTATATAAAGATTATTACCCGATCTTTTTAAGTTCCTGTAATGTCCCCAGTAAATGTATTTTAAAACTAAGGATACATATTGACAGACGGGACAAAATTAGAGAAAGCCCTACAAACAATTTTTTTGATAAACATCGTTAGTGTTGGATGCTAAGTGGGTATAAGTGGGTTAGGCATTTGGAAGTTAGTTGTATATGCAAACAAGGACAATGACAATTCTGTTGCACATTGAATTTCTAACATTTTGGTTTCTGATAACAAATTCCAAACAGTTGGACTAGTAAAACCTCGATTAAACGGTTGTACAAGTGTAAACTATCCATAAGCCTTCAAAGTTTACTCCATGCCTGGAATATTTTCTTTCAAAGAGACTACAGATCATGTAGGTCTCGTCAAATTGCTTATACAAGATTATTTTGTGATCTTAGTCTCTAAAATTCTCCCTATCTATCTTCCTTGATGCAGGTTTGTCTTGATGTTTGCATTGGGAGCTGGACCAGTTCCAGGTCTACTCCTGCCAGAAATTTTGCCCAATAGACTGAGAGCAAAGGCAATGTCATTCTGTTTGGCGGTTCACTGGGTACACTTCTCTACTTTCTTGTTCTGCATACATATTACAACCACTTAAGAAAGGAAAGAAGCTAAATACGAGCCTCCCTGTTTTCCTTCTTTCTAAAGGTTTTTGTCTTGTGTTTTTCAGGTTGTTAATTTTTTTATTGGATTGTTGTTCTTACGTTTGCTGGAGCAACTTGGGTCACGGACATTGTACTCCATTTTTGCTTGCTTCTGTTTGACAGGGTTCGTTTTTGTAAAGAAGAATGTTGTTGAGACCAAAGGAAAATCTCTACAAGAAATTGAGATTTCTTTTCAACCACAAGTTCCACCAGTGTAGAGGTACTTCATTGTTTCCACTAAACCTGTATATTCTTTATTTCACCACAAGACCTCAAGTGAAGACATGAATTAGGTTTCGTGCTGTCCATACCTTTGAGCAGCTAATGGATTGTATTAACTGGCTCTACTTTGCAGGGAAGTCAGATATACATCCAAAAATAAGATGCCTCCACGAAATGCAGATTTTCTGGTCTGAGCAATCAAATCCTTGATACTTCTTGTCCAGAATTGGTGGCTTTATATGGTTACATTATAAAAGTTTTGCTGATAGAAGAAGAGTGCATAGGTGTGGTTTTCATTATACATAACACGGATGTAAATTCTGAGAGATTTTTTTTTTCTTAGCCATGGAAACGTTGTGATCAGCATTCCATGTTTATTTGTTCCCCTGAATTTGTTAGCTTAGCTTAAGAGCTACCCCAAGTCTTTCAGTTGGTAGCGATAGATCTTTAGGTACATAGAATACTCCACAGTGACCATACTTCATTTGAATTGCAACATAGAAATGTGATGTTATCTATATAATATATAAATTAAAAATAATGCAATGAACGTTACGTACAGGTACAGGTTGTGAATTTAGTAGTTTTCCTAAACCATATTTGCTTATCCCTGAATGAATCCTGATTCAAGTGATGGAGTTGGCCTGAGTTTGAGATCAGCTGACGGGAGGGCACCACCTTGCATTACTCGACCCATGGTTTAGCAAATTTTTTAGCTCGATCAACTCGCTAGGCGCCCCAGCTACATCTCTTAAGTCCATACAAGCTGCAAATTTTGAAATTTTTTGTTTTCCGGAGGGGCATTTTTGATTAAGTTTGCACTGGCATGTTTTTATGTCACATTGTTTTTGCCTAACATATGTTCAATGTTCCAAATCCATTTCACAAAACCAAGTAGGAAACAATTCCATTTAAAACTTGTTGAGTTGAGAAAGTAAATACTCCCTTATTACACACAAACCAGCCTATCTTTTAGAGACGGAGGGAGTAGTAAGAGCAGTTCCTATGGCAATGGCCAAATATCAAAATTTGTTCATCCACGTGGATGAACAAACTCCATTTTCCACTATGGGAAACAAGGCAAAATGAACAAATATGATATTTTAGGGTCCCACTAGTGATTTTATTAATATAAACTAATAAGTTAGGATCCACTAATCATTTTAAAAAAGTTATAAATATTAAAATGTTTTTTTAATAGTTAAAAACAAAAAAAGTGATGTGTGTTTAACTGTTTGTTGTGGGCGACATCTCTGCTGTCTCCAACGACATCTCTGGTGACTCCAACGACATCCCTGCTGACTCGCGACTTCCCTGCTGACTCCAGCGACATCTTCACGAGCGCCCGTCATTGCACCAGACACGCGCCTATTGGAATGTCTCAGTGTTCAAATGAACATATCTGTTCATTTGAACATCCATTTTTTTGGTTTATTCATCCCATAGTGGGAGCAAAATGAACAAACTCGGAGTTTGTTCATCCCATAAGAATTGCCCCAAGTAATACTAAATCTCTTTAATCATTTAATGTGAGATGAGAGATGAGTCACAAGTGTCCCTGTCTCATGCTTTTAATGTGTAATTTAAATCACACATTGAACAACCAGTTACTTTGAAATTTACACACGGGACATGTGATATTAAATCATTAGCACAATAATGTAAACACATCTTCTATGGCGTTGCTCTACAAAGATCTGGAAGTTTTTTTCTTTTATTTTTGTGGTGCCACAGAGAAGTTCAAATTTTTTGGTATGGTAGTCCGTCTTATTTTTAATGGTTTAGAACAGTAATCTTGGACGACAATTTAATCCCTTGAAAGGAGTTTTTTCTTTTCTTCTTCTTATATATTACTAAGAAAGGAAAATTACATTGTTGTTATAACAGATATTCTGAAACCAACTACTTTTATCGAAGTAACTTACATGCCTAGAATCTATAGAAGAAATTTTAAACCTATTATGGTATTTCACTAATTTTTCTGCCTTAACATTACAATTCTGATTGATATAATGAAATGAAGATTGAACAAAAGAACTATTGATGGCTAAAGCTTTTGTTAAAATGGATTTGCATCTCCCGCTATCGGTAGAAAAAATTCTATTCATCCCGTTGATGACATAGATGTTGTTGTCATTTAGAAAAAATAAATTATATTTACTGCAATCTTCTTCCCATTTTACTACTTTACAGGCTTTTGATTCAGCTTCCTCAGAGCTAGTACAGTTTCCTGAGTCTCCTGCTTGAAAATCAGACATATTGCCATCACTACTCAACAAAATCAGGCCAAATGCATAATTTTCTGTTTTCTTTTGAAAAGATGAATCAGAATATATGTAAGTACTCTCCACATAATTAATAACATCAGAGGGACAAATACAATCTGGGTTTTACGATTCACATTTTTTCCTTGACTTAGGAAGCTTAACAGGAATTTTGTCATTCTTTAAGGATTTTTTTATTTCTGAATGAGCTTTATTAAATCTCTTGGGTTTGGTTTGATGTTGTGAAAAACTACTTTACACCTGTATTTCCAAATGAACCACAATATATAAGCATAATAATGTCTATTATTTTTATCTTTTAGCCAATCTAGACAGCATTCCTTGAAATCTAGGTGTGAAGTCTTATAAAAAACTGAAGCTGAGAGCAGTTTATTTCAATTGGAGTATATCTCCCAAGAGTCACCCTCACAAGTAAACAACCAGACAATGTTTTTCAGAGAAAAACTTGAATTCTTGGCAATTATGGGAGTTCGGAGTTCGGACCCCTACCTTCGCAATGGGAGGGGGCATACCAACAGACCATTTGATGGTCGGAAAAAACATCAATTTTATTTTTTGATCGGTAAAGAATTTTGTGCTGACGAGTTTCGAACTCAGGTCACCGGTATCATCACTGTAGAGTAATGACGCCGGGCAAAATAGTTTTTTTTGTTCTTTTTTGTTTGGCTGGTGAAACTGTACTATAGTGGTAAAGTCTCTGGGTGATGATATCAGTGACTTGAGTTCGAAACTCGCCAGACCAAAAAAAAAAGTCTTTTTTTTCTTCAATTGCGTGGGAATTAGTCAGCCCCGCGGTTGACCTCAAACTACTATGCGCCTTCTGATGTAACTTGTGTTTCTTGTGGCAATCAAGATTCTAGCCGTCCACTTCCAGCACTAGCTACATGATTCTGTTGTGAAGCATCCACTAGCTACATGATGATTGAGATGCTTTTTAAGCAAGATTGTATTAGTTCATTCGCTTCTCCTTAATATTATTCTTTAATTAATCTTTCCACCAAGTACAAAAAGAAAAATCTGATTTTTATGAAGTTTGAAAATCTTGTGACTAGGTTTCTTGGTCTTCTGGATTGCACTATGTTTTCTGATCTATGTCAAAAGAAAATAAGAGGTCCCATTATTATTGATTTTCACCGATACCTACATGACATATTAGCGGTGGAAAGTGGGGAAGGGAGTGGTGGGCATATAGCATTTTCAAAAGAAAATCTGGTTTTTATCCAACAACCTCATTGATTCAACTTGGAAACAGATACGTACTATACAGGTGTCGATGGTGGATTTTAGATAAGGGGTAAAATCGTAAAACCCCGTGACCTAGTGTTACCAGCAACACATTAACTAAGAGCATTTAATATAGGTGTCAATAATTAATGGGGGTATTTTTTTCTTCAAAATAACAGATTAGGGTTTTCGACACAGAACCCTAATTCCAAAACCAAGCCGCATACCGCGCACCATGGCAACGACGCCAAAACCAAGCCGCATACTGCGCACCATGGCAACGACGCCAAAACCAAGCCGCATACTGTGCACCATGGCAACGACGCCAATACCAAGCCGCATATTGCGCACCATGGCAACAACTCCAAAACCAAGCCGCATACTGCGCACCATTGCAACGACGACAAAACCAAGCCGCTATACCATTTGGCACATGCCAAAAATAGCGCCCTAGGCTTGCAAACCGTGCAACTAGGTCAACTTGGCCGTGAATGTCATTGGCACATGCCAACACGCACCACTAGCCAAATTCTAAGCCTCTATACCGTTTGGCACACACCAAAAATAGCGCCCTAGGCTTGCAAACCGTGCAACTAGGTCAACTTGGCCGTGCGTGCCATTGGCACATGCCAACACGCACCACTAGCCAATTTCTAAGCCGCTATACCGTTTGGCACATGCCAAAAATAGCGCCCTAGGCTTGCAACCGTGCAACTAGGTCAACTAGGTCGTGCGTGCCATTGGCACATGCAACACACACCACTATCCAAATTTTAAGCCGCTATACCATTTGGCCCAAGCCAAAAATAGCGCCCTAGGCTTGCAAACCGTGCAACTAGGTCAACTTGGCCGTGCGTGCCATTGGCACATGCCAACACGCGCCACAAGCCAAATTCTAAGCCGCTATACCATTTGGCCCATGCAAAAAATAGCGCCATAGGCTTGCAAACCGTGCAACTAGGTCAACTTGGCCGTGCGTGCCATTGGCACATGCCAACACACACCACTAGCCAAATTCTAAGCCGCTATACCGTTTGGCACACGCCAAAAATAGCGCCCTAGGCTTGCAAACTGTGCAACTAGGTCAACTTGGCCGTGCGTGCCATTGGCACATGCCAACATGCACCACTAGCCAATTTCTAAGCCGCTATACCATTTGGCACATGCCAAAAATAGCGCCCTAGGCTTGCAAACCGTGCAACTAGGTCAACTTTGCCGTGAGTGCCATTGGCACATGCCAACACGCACCACTAGCCAAATTCTAAGCCGCTATACCATTTGGCCCATGCCAAAAATAGCACCCTAGGCTAGCAAACCGTGCAACTATGTCAACTTGGCCGTGCGTGCCATTGGCACATGCCAACATGCACCACTAGCTAGTTTCTAAGACGCAATACCATTTGGCACATGCCAAAAATAGCGCCCTAGCCTTGCAAACCGAGCAACTAGGTTAACTTGGCCGTGCGTGCCATTGGCACATGCCAACACGCACCACTAGCCAATTTCTAAGCCGCTATAACATTTGGCACATGCCAAAAATAACGCCTTAGGCTTGCAAACTGTGCAACTAGGTCAACTTGGTTGTGTGTGTCGTTGGCACATACCAACACACATCATTAGCCAATTTCTATTTTCAAGCCGCTATGCCCAGCTAGCGCCCACGACTTGGCCCAATAGCCGTGCGTGCCATTGGCACATGCCAACACGCATCACTAGTCAATTTCTATTTTCAAGCCGCTATACCATTGTAGCGCCCGCGACTTGGCCAAAGTGGCCGTGCGTGCCATTGGCACATGCCAAC
Source organism: Papaver bracteatum (assembly GCA_023529315.1). NCBI lineage: Eukaryota > Viridiplantae > Streptophyta > Magnoliopsida > Ranunculales > Papaveraceae > Papaver > Papaver bracteatum. Next base: position 1,693,623 of record JAJJWX010004270.1, on the reverse strand, counting down.
ACGCAACCACTAGACAATTCCCATTTCAAAACCGTTATACCATTGTAGCGCCTGCGACTTGGCCAAAGTGGCCGTACATGCCAACACGCAACTACTAGCCACTTTTATCCCCAACCTGCTAGCCAATTTCCAAGGCATTCCACACATGCCACACATGCTCCACTAGCGATTTTGGCATTGCCATTCACACTCAAAGTGCAACTCGCGTCCAAGGCATTCTGCACATGCCATTGGCACATGCCAAATGCTCCACCAAGCGACTTTGGCATTGTCATCCGCACTCAAAGTACAACTCGCGGCCAAGGCATTCCGCACATGCCATTGGCACATGCCAAATGCTCCACCAAGCGACTTTGGCATTGCCATCCGCACTCAAAGTACAACTTTCGGTCGAGACATCCCGCACATGCCGCAACGCTTCACTAGCAACTTTGGCATTGCCACTTGTGCCCAACTCTCGAGACATCAACACAAACTGGGGGATGCTTTCTTGGGGTTTTGGTTTGGCGGTCACAACGTGCAGCGTACACTACGCTCGCAATAAAGCAAGGGGTGCAAGGAATGAATATCGGTCAATTAAATAAGAAAATTTATGGTGAAAACGTTTTTCACCATAAAGCCAACGGTTTCCACCTCCTTTGTTTTAATTGACACATTTACTCAATTCCTTAATGAGGCCAGGGTACGTTCAATCTCACTTGTATAAATAGGTTTCACCTATTCTGCCAAAATACACAAGTCTTGGTTAGGCAAAAATACAACACTATCAGATATCAACTTTGCAAGCTCTTTCAAAAGCTTCCATCACTAGCAAGCTTCCGAAAGCTTCTACACTTCTGATACAAGTCGAGATACTACCTAGCCAGAACTCTCTGGTATCATCACCCTTCTTCGCTATCCTCCCCCAAATCAACCCTTCTTCTCCATTTTGTGACCGAAGCAAATCCGGAACGGCCATCTTCTTGGTTTAGGCCAGATTTGTACAGATTGATATCTCGAATCAAAAGTGCTCAAGTGCAGCACATTTGTTTAAGGGTTTAAACCAGTCTCTCCACCATCGAATTTACCAAATTCGGCAGAGGTGATTTTCTCCCATAAACAATTGGCGACCACGGCGGGAGTTTCAATCTCTCAGTTACAATATCTTCTTTCAAAAATCTATCTCACGTCTCGATACAAGCATCAAGATGGCAGAAGCAGGCACACGGTTTAGGGGATCTACAACTCAACCCAGTTACCAGTCGTAAAAACTATACGGGAAAACTGGGGACTCGCCAAGATGCTACCAATGATTTGGGTACTTGCTAGAAGTACTACCTGCAAAGCCGTTGCTACCAGCGATTGAAAACTTGCTGGAAATCCTACACCAGCAAAGCCGCTGAAGATGCTATCAGCGATTGAATTCTTGCTGGCAATCCTACCAGCAAAACCGCATTTTACATGGAAAAGGGGATTGCTCACGACAAAACCTATAAACGCACGCGAAGGCATAATCAAAGTTATATATTAAAACCATTCATCCCAGAAAATAATCCAACATCTCAAAAAACATCAACCAACTACCAAAATCAGTCAGACTCCGAAATCAAGCACCCAAAGTGTTCCTCGAAATAAACAAAAAGGAATCTAAAGGAGAAACATTCAAGGAAGTTATCTAGCAGCGGTTTACTCTTCTTAGCAAGACGGTCCTTCACATCTTCAATAGATACTCTCTTCATAGCTAACACCTTGGACAACTTCTCAGCTTCCGCTTCTTGCCGTGTGATCTCCTCCGCAGAACGGATTTCGACTACTGTATCCTTCAATTTCCGAATCTCATCAAGATTTTCGACGAACCATGAAGCATTGAATTCCTTCTCCACACATGCATCGCGGTGGTGTTCCCAGTTAGCAATGACGTCTTCAGAAACAGTGTGGCTAGTCACCCCGCACATGTCCTCAATAGAAGATAAAGCATCTTCCACACATTTAACCAACGCAATGCGACTAGTGACCTTCCTGGTCGTAGCCATGTGTCCATACTTCTTCCAGATTTTGGTATACAATGCCTCATATTTGGCCAGCACGCTGAAACCGCCGACCAACACGTGACCTGGGTAAGGAACCAAGTACGAAGGATCGAAAATGGCGCCTGGGACCAGATCCGCAATCTGCGAAGGCCTCCCTTCCGCACCTGCGCCAGCGACCAGAGAATAATTTCCCGGTCGAGCTGAATTCATGCTTTGTGATTGATCAACTTCCATCTCCAATCCATCATCAGCGGTCACAGTCGCTACATGCGGATTTTCAACTTCCATCTCTAGGTCATCACTGACGGTTGTTGTCACCAAGGGCAAGCCTTCATGTGCCTCCACCTCAGATCCATCTCCTAAGTCAGATTTCTCCTGCAAGATTTGAGTTAGACGTTTTCAAAGGGAGGAGGAAGAAAAAGAGGCACGAAACCTACCGAGCCATTTTCCGAAAGAGATCCAGCGCTGCTATCGGAAGAATCACCTTCACTTTCCGAACTTTCTTTTTTTTCTTCCAAACTTTTTTCTTTCTCCGACGCATCACCGTTTTGAGAAGGCTCGATACCTCCAGAATTACTCAAAAGAGTTACCGTCTCCCGACAGCGAGCAAGAGAAGCAAAAGCATTAATACTAGCAAAGCCCTGAAAGAAACGAGACACATACCTTCAGCAGAAATTCACACATTTAGAAACAAACCAGCAAAGAGGCGACACATACCTGGTTATTGGAAGAACTGAAAGACACAAGGGCTGCAGGAGGATCCTTTGAAGCCGTTCGAAACCCACCAGCCCGATTTTTCGTCCTCTTCTCTTTCACTTGGGGACTTTCAGAATTGCCAGATGACTTTCGCTCAAAATCTCTCAACATTGGGTACTTCTTCAAAACTTCTTGGGAAGGCTTACCACGAACATTCTCCACCGCGACATCCACAAACTTGCGAATCATAAGACGCTCACGGCATTATAACTCTTTGTAACTAGAAGTCTTAGAGGAATATCTTTCTGATTGGAAGAAAGGAAGACGGATACCTGACTCAAGGTCACTAGCATCGAAGGCAGCACACAACGAATCCTCAGGAAGCACTACTTGGCAAGCAAGAGGCACCCCTTGATCGAAGCCCATGTGACGAGCGGCACAGTCAATATTGTACACAGCCATTCGAAAACCCCCTAAAGAAATCCAGCATGTAACCCGGAATGCAGCTTTGCATAAACAAGTTTTCACCAATACTCAAGTCGTCATCCGAAGACAAGATCATATCCAGAGCAAAAGCGAAAGTATCGATTTGAGTCACAGACTTGTGGACCATCTCCCATGGACGAAAGTTGATCTCGTGCAACTTATCGAGAAGACTAACCAGGCTCACGCCAACTCTTGAGCGCCTATTCAACCATCGAAGAATTCGAGAGCCACCCCAACTCGCGGGAATCGTAGGCAATGGCTTTGGAGCATACTTTCCAAAATGCTCCCACAACCACGCTTGCAGAAAAACGATGAACACATAAGAGTCCACTTTCATAAGACCATTCGAAACTTGCATATTCGTGACTAAGTAATCCAGATGCACTTACAAGGAGCCGAGGAATAGCTTGCCAATGGGTAGAACTTCACCCTTCGCCAATTTCACGGCAATCGGTAGCAACCCCAGTCTTATGACCTTATTGCCAGAGCCGTCGTCAAAAATGTCTCTAGACAACCAGAGAGCCAAAAATACTGCAACGTGGAGATCACTGCTTTTCTGTTTAGCATCCATCTCTTCTGGAAACCACTGAGATATCCACAAGCTATAAAGGCACCTTTCGTCTTCTTTCCGGGTAGGATTTTTCGACTTCGCAGAAGAGTCTTTTCGGGAAAAGTCTCCCAACTTAACAACAAGTTCATCTCGCATCTTCTTCTCATCTTCTGACAATTGGATGTTAAGATTCCCGATCACTGGAAGATTCAACAAGAGAGCCACACTATCCAAGGAGAAATTTATTTCACCCCATCTATAAATAATCGTGTGAGTGTCCGAACACCACCTAGAGAGGAAAGCAACCAAGCCCGGAATATCTTTCCTAACCTGGAGACTTGTTAAAGCTCTAACATCATCAATGATCTGTGATCGAGTCAAGTTGGAACTTATATGCTCCTTACTCACCATAAACTCAACCCACACATCAAAGGAACGCAATGGGCTTTGACACATTCTGAAATCGATACTGGAAGAGGCGTACAATCCTTTATGTAGACAAAGCCGTATAATGTGCTCCGGCCGGACTGAACGGGTCTTCTTTTCATCTTCACAACCAGTCAATAAAATTGGCACGAAATATGGATGACTTCTCTGAGCAGGAGGGAGGGGTTTGGTAAAGAACTCATCATCTATGTTTGGTTTCGAACTATCAACATCTTTCGACGAAACAGAGCCTTGTTCAGGTAACATCTTGTCGGTTTTTCTCGCTTAGCAACAAGATATCTACGCAAAACAAAACAGGGAAATTATGAAATTATCTCCCAAACACATAACCGCGCTCGACAAGAGGAAAATCCCTGACACATGGGAGAATAGTATTTTTTATGGTTTCGAAATACATATACAGTATTCTTCTATGGGATTCATATACAGTGATTCTTTCGGGTTTATATGAAGAGCATATACAATATTCTTCTTCGGGATTCATATACAATGATTCTTTCGGGTTTATATAAAGAGCATATACAATATTCTTCTTCGGGATTCATATACAATGATTTTTTCGGGTTTATATGAAGAGCATATACAATATTCTTCTTCGGGATTCATATACAGTAATTCTTTCGGGTTCATATGAAGCACATATACAGTATTATTCTTCGGGATTCATATACAATAATTCTTTCGGGTTCATATGAAGCACGTATACAATATTCTTCTTCGGAATTCATGCGCAATATATTTCTCGGGTTCAAGTGCATATACAAAATCTCTCTTCGGGTTCAAACTTATGCGCGCGAAATTCTCTACGGGTTCGAAATCATGTATGCAGTATTTTCTACGAAATCAAATCATATATATACAATATTCTCTACAAGAGTCACGCCAACCAATCGTGCGCACGATATCAACGCAAGAATTATAAAAGAAAAAACACATACTACTAGGGTTTACACCTACAAAGGGAAACAAGAGAAGTATTAGAAGACACACCTGGATAGCCGGTTTCTCTTTTATCACTTTACAACTGACAAGGAAGAAGGAAGGAACAAAGCGCAAGATAATAGAAAAGACTTCATGTATATATATACGTGCGGTTTCCAGAATAGGGAAGGATTCCTTTTCTCCCAAAGCCGCGCGTGTAAAGGAAGTTTGGGCCCACAAGGGCGCCCAACTTCCCAACGGCCACTCAAGCCCCATCAACGGCGCCAATACCTCCCAAACGAGCTCCCTTTGCGTCGGTCGCACCACACCAGACTCTCAACCTTGCGCCAGTACCGTGATCGCTTGTCAGATGACACAAATATAATTCACTTCCTCACTTAACTAATATGAATATAGTATTCGATAAGAAAGAGTTCGTATCCACAGAGAGGCGATTGTTGTTATGCAATTTTCAGATTCTTATGTAACCAAATAACCCAAGTTGTGTTTTTGTTTTTATCAAAGTAATAATACTAAATAAAGCAGAGTAAATAGTTGAAATAATCAATAAGGAGAAGATATTGGTTAAGGGATATTATCATTCACAAGCATGTATTTTTCATCTATGATTAGAATTGGTATTTAATCTCTCAATTATCAAAAGTCCTAGGATATCTTGATCGCAAGAGTATCCCGTTTATTTCCTGATTTTATCACAAACAACATTAAAAGATGCTATTGTGAAATCTTCTTAAAAATCAACCTAAAGTGTAAAAGCACAATTAGATTTAACTCCCTAAGAGCAATAAGTTCTATGAAATAAGACTAATCGATGCAAACAAACGTGTAAAAGCACTAATTCGTTTTAACAAAGGTTATGATTCATATGCGATTAAAAAGATGTATCACTACAAGTATTAACCACAAGTTGCTACTAGAAATCAGGGACAAACAACTTTTACGTATTGAAAACCCTAATATAGCTTTAGAGATGAAAACAAATCCAATTGATTCCGGACTCAACCAAACTAGAATTCAAATCATATGATAATAAAACAATGAATCATAAACGATAAAATTGAGACAAAACTAATTCATAGAATCAAATAACATGCTTGAAGAAATCAACTTTTTATCCCATAACCAATTATTGTATTTAGCTACTCATATTCATGGAGTTCATCATCAAAATATTCAAGGGAAGACTATGAAACATAAAAGAAATCAAACCCTAGAAGTAGTTCTCTGCAAAAGCTCCAAGAATAGAATAAAAACCGTTCTTTCTTTGTTGTAGAAACTCTCCTTTTATAGCCCTTTGCTTTCCAAAAATAGGTCAAAATCTTCAAGTCCACGTCCATCTACTAGTCCACCGAGCCCAGGTGTGAGAAAGATGTCTATGGAAATTTTGGGTCCAAAACTGGTCGCCGGAATGCTGACGTCATCACCGGAATCCGGTAGTCGGCGCCGGAATCCGGTCACTGGAAAACTTTCTCCGATCACTTGAACCGTTGGAAACTGTCACCAGGCAATTCTACACTTCCAGTAGCTCAACTTTGCTTTCCTGCATTTCAAACATTTGCATAACCCATCTAAATCCAATTTTCTATTCTTGCGAAAACGTACCCAAAAGCGTGACGCGTAGCTCATATGTCCGGCCATCAATTCTTGCATCCGAATCATACCCCCCTCGTGATTTACTGAAATATTGCGATCGACACTTTAACCTCTGAAATCCGACTACCAGAACTATGCTCACCGGCTCGCCAATTTAGCTGTGTTTTGCACAATTTCTCAGCAATGTTACACATTCTGTTTCTCAGCCAACACTTCTTGCAATCACTACAGCTTCAACTCAGACTGCTACTAGCCACTGCCACCACCAAAACTACTCCTAGGCAAACACCACTACTCGCATCGCAGAATCCCCTTCATAATCACTGTCACCAATGCCTGCGAATCCGTTGCGCCAGAACCCAAGCTCAGTAAATCACCACCTCACAATCACACCTGCAACAACAAAACACCAACAACAACTGACAGTGCTTCTCAAGCATTTCAATCAACACCCATCAAGCTACAGCTGCAATCAGGCCATTTATTCCCACGCTCCAACCTGCAACTCAAACACAACCAGGCCAGTACTTGCTTACAACACTGCATTATTGCTTCAGCTGCACCAAGTCAAGCACCACTACCTCCATTCACAGTGATTGCAGCTACTTCTCGAGCTCTATTCGATCACCAACATCAACAAACCTGTGGCACTACACAGCACAAATAGTGCAGCCAACTGCAGCTTCAACAAATGGTCAGGCCTTGCCTCACTGCAGCTTGGCTTCGCCTTACAGCACCAAAGACTCGGCTAACTCCATTCCACCAACTGCAGCCTCAATACCCTAAGCATTCATCTAAACCAGTCCCAAACCACCAAGTAACTAATTCTATTCATGTACAATTCTTGAACATACCCTTATCAGATCCATTGCTCACTCGACGACATCACCTGCGGCGACCCTATTTTCTTTGCTCTTTCATTCAACCATCAGGAACGCTGCTAACCACACTGTCACTTTGCACCACCAGGTCCATTCCTTGTGCACCAGCAGCATCTGTATCTCACCAGTCGCAGTTCCCTGCAACTTCTTAATTCAAGCACAACAAACCATATCAACTGCACATAGCCACTGCAGTTGAGCACCATTTTCTTCCCATTTGAGCTTTCATTCCACCAACCTCAGTTTCCATTTAGTTCCATAACCTCCACCTGCAGTTCTGTCATTGTCACAAACACGGCCACCTGCTACAGATTGCCTCAGCAGCTCATACCCAGTTCAAAAACTGGTTAAGTGAACAATGGGAGCTACGACAGAACTTGATGCTGTAAACTACTCATTCGGGCCTTCCAACAAACACTTTGAATGCGTTTTGCACCTGGTGATGGGGAGAACTCTGCTGGTACTCCTTCCGTTCCTCATTGCTCTCCTTCCCTTCAAACACGAGTTCATACACTCATTCAATCATTCAAACTCGGAAACATCCATTAATTGCACCTATTCAACCATACAGTGCACTAGCAGCAGCAACACTTCATCTGTTTTGGCAGCGTGAACTTGAGCTCAAAACCACTTCCCTTGCTGCACAATACGAACTGAACATACCTATTTAATCTTCATTTGCAACAGATAACCCACCACTAACATTCAAAAATCGAGCTCTCGATTCAGGTCTAACAGCAGCAGGTGCTGCTCTTCTCCCGTCTTTCTCAGATTCAAAATAAAGAGAGAAAAAGTCTTCTCTCGATTGAATTATTATGGCATAAAGGGTGGACGGATAAATACACCCATAGTCTTAGACAAGGACCACCCTGGGCTATCTACACCTACTCAGATGATAAGGGACACCCAAATGGCTACCCCTTAACCTTGATTGGATTTTGTTTAATATTCCTCCAAAGAGATGCCCCTTAACCATTACCGGGCTCTAGATAGTGTTCGCAGTGAAATGACCTTTTTGCCCTTTTCGCTCCAAACGCTCTTCCACCTCTTTCGAGTTCCTCCGCTAACAACAATCATCCCTTATTTCTCATATTCACTTATACTCTTCAATGAGAGTCATCAATAAAGTTGTCGTGATTTTCAGACAGAAGTCGCATCACTAAAGCCGACATACTTTTCAGACAGAGATGAAGAAATAAAAGAAAATAATGAGAAATAATCGCCTCCAATAGCATTCACATCTGAGATGAGACTTTTGCGTTGTTTCTTCTTCTTTTGAACCGAATGACTCCACAGTACCTAAATACTCAAAAACAAAACATAAGATACATAATTTACAAGAAAAATAGCAAAGAAAGCATAAATACTAGATATTAAATTAGGTATATTCTACACCTATCATACCGCCCAAGCTAGCATGCTCCTTTTGTGCCGGTCCCACCAATCGCGCCGACCTGTCAATGTCGCCCAAGTCGCACCAGCTATCACTTCTATCTCCCACCGGACCCACCAGCCAGCACGCTCAGTTTCTCAACTCGCGCCAGCATCTCAATGCTTCCCAGCCGTCCATTTTCGCCAAATTGTGCCAACCTCCTGCTCCATGCAAAATTCCAAGGACGAGGATTCCGAATCCAGTTCGCATCTCATAAAAAAGGTCAGATAAATCTCCCGTTTCTCTTTCGGATCTTGTCTTGGCACCATCTTATGCTTACCTCGCAACAAAGCTCCTGTTCCGAGCTAAGCAGGGGACTTAATGTCGATGGTGGATTTTAGATAAGGGGTAAAATCGTAAAACCCCATGACCTAGTATCACCAGCAACACATTAACTATGGGCATTTAATTCAGGTGTCAATAATTAATGGGGGTATTTTTTTCTTCAAAATACCAGATTAGGGTTTTCGACACAGAACCCTAATTCCAAAACCATGCCGCATGCTACGCACCATGGAAACGATGCCAAAACCAAGCCGCATACTGCACACCATGGCAACGACGCCAAAACCAAGCCGCATACTGCACACCATGGCAACGACGCCAATACCAAGCCGCATACTGCGCACCATGGCAACAACGCCAAAACCAAGCTGCATACTGCGCACCATGGAAACGACGCCCAAACCAAGCCGCATACTGCGCACCATTTCAACCATGCCAAACTAAGCCGCTATACCATTTGGCACATGCCAAAAATAGCGCCCTAGGCTTGCAAACCGTGCAACTAGGTCAACTTGGTCGTGCGTGCCATTGGCACATGCCAACATGCACCACTAGCCAAATTCTAAGCCACTATACCGTTTGGCACACGCCAAAAATAGCGCCCTAGGCTTGCAAACCGTGCAACTAGGTCAACCTGGACGTGCGTGCCATTGGCACATGCCAACACGCACCACTAGCCAAATTCTAAGCCGCTATACCATTTGGCCCATGCCAAAAATGGCTCCCTAGGCTTGCAAACCGTGCAAATAGGTCAACTTGGTCGTGCGTGCCATTGGCACATGCCAACACGCACCACTAGCCAAATTCTAAACTGCTATACCATTTGGCACACGCCAAAAATAGCGCCCTAGGCTTGCAAACCGTGCAACTAGGTCAACTTGGCCGTGCGTGCCGTTGGCACATACCAACACGCATAATTAGCCAATTTCTATTTTAAAGCCGCTATGCCCAGCTAGCGCCCACGACTTGGCCCAATAGCCGTGCGTACCATTGGCACATGCCAACACGCATCACTAGCCAATTTCTATTTTCAAGCCGCTATACCATTGTAGCGCCCGCGACTTGGCCAAAGTGGCCGTGCGTGCCATTGGCACATGCCAGGACGCAACCACTAGCCAATTCCCATTCCAAAGCCGTTATACCATTGTAGCTCCCGTGACTTGGCCAAAGTGGTCGTGCATGCCATTGTCACATGCCAACACGCAACCACTAGCCACTTTTATCCCCAACCTGCTAGCCAATTTCCAAGGCATTCCGCACATGCCATTGGCACATGCCACACATGCTCCACTAGCGACTTTGGCATTTCCATTCACACTCAAAGTGCAACTCGCGGCCAAGGCATTCCGCACATGCCAAATGCTCCACCAAGCGACTTTGGCATTGCCATCCGCACTTAAAGTACAACTTGCGGTCGAGACATCCCGCACATGCCGCAACGCTTCACTAGAAACTTTGGCATTGCCACTTGCGCCCAACTCTCGAGATATCAACACAAACTGGGGGATGCTTTCTTGGGGTTTTGGTTTGGAGGTCATAGCGTACAGTGTACACTACGCTCGCAATAAAGCAAGGCATGCAAGGAATGAATATCGGTCAATTAAATAAGGAAATTTATGGTGAAAACGTTTTTCGCCATAAAGCCAACGGTTTCCACCTCCTTTGTTTTAATTGACACATTTACTAAATTCCTTAATGAGGCCAAGGTACGTTCAATCTCACTTGTATAAATAGGTTTCACCTATTCTTCCAAAAGACACAAGTCTTGGTCAGGAAAAATTATACAACACTATCAGATAACAACTTTGCAAGCTCTCTCAAAAGCTTCCATCACTAGCAAACTTCTACACTTCTGATACAAGTCGAGATACTACCTAGCCAGAACTCTCTGGTCTCATCACCCTTCTTCGCTATCCTCCCCCAAATCAAACCTTCTCCTCCACTTTGTGACCGAAGCAAATCTGGAACGACCATCTTCTTGGTTTAGGCCAGAGTTGTACAGATTGATATCTCGAATCAAAAGTGCTCACGTGCAGCGCATTTGTTTAAGGGTTTAAACCACTCTCCACCATCGAATTTACCAAATTCCGCAGAGGCGATTTTCTCCCATAAACAACAGGGAGCTGTCACACTTAACGACAAATTCTACACCAAAATGTCCCGATAGGGAAATGGACGGACGAGATCTAATGATCTCAACACTTGGATTAGTAATGGGCAGACTCATTTCTTATCTCACGCGCGAAAAAATTCAGGAGATAGATTATTCGGTCAATCTATCATTTTCGTACTATACGTGGAGTGAGGATTGAGGAGATGACTCCTCTTTGGTATATCCTAGACTGGGTTGCACGAACGTTGCATTTTTTGAGCCGTGTCCGTGTATGACTCGCGTGGGACACGGGACGCGCGTGGGACGTTGATACGACGCGTGTTCGACGCACCAATGTGCGCGTCCTGCATGCGTCTGGTTTAGACGCACTGATGACTCGGGTCTGAAGCGTTTATTTTTTTTCCACTTTCATTTAAACTTCTTCCTTTATTTTTTATTATTAACTAAACAAAGAAAGATAAACATTGAGATCAATCATTTAGATCTTTATCAGGGTTTTGTAATTGGAAATGACATCACATATATTCTTGGTTGAGATTTGTTGTTCTAAGAATGTAATTTAATTGTGCCATGTGTTTAATAGTGATTGATTCCTTGATCTTCGGCGTGTATAAACAAAGGATCTCTTTTATTCTTTTGAAATTTATACACATGTAGCATCATTTTTTAATTTTTGGGATTGGAAAAACTTCTCTTTACTGTATAAATACATGATTGTATATATAAATAATACATAAATAATATATATATATATATATATATACGTGTCCGCGTCCTAGTTTTTTGAAAATTTTGTAGTGTCCGCGTCCGCATCTGTGCAGCCCAGATCCTAGAGTTTAAATACAGATGAAACTAAATTAACTAATGTACACGGCTTTTATTGGAACCCCACAACCACAAGGTAGCCCATATTTTGTTTTAAATCAAATGTTTTTGTTACCTGTAAAAGAAAAAGAACAAACACTTTCGGATGAAATTCGTGGCTCCGTGGGTAGATGTAGGGGTTTGGATCGTTATATATTTGCCGATTTTGGTGTCACATTTGTATATGTAAAACGCATTAAACACGTATTAATGCATTTCAGCATTTTTACCAAATTTTGCATAATTGACCAGATTTTGACCAGATTTTCATTTTACCTAGCCGGATGGATGATGTGCGTATATTTGCCGATCCAAATGTTGCCAGTCTCCAAATTGCTAACTAGGCTATAGAGCGAGATTCCATTATTTTTAATTAATAGCATGTCATCTAGGAACCATTAACCAAGCAATTTCTCCAGAAAAAAATAACCAACAGAGACATTTAGTGCGACCCACTGAAAATCTTTACCATCTCAATCCTACCATCAATCCCCAACCCACCACATGCCGGTTTCGGTGGAGAAGAGGCTAAACACTATCATGAGAAGATTCTTGTGGGGAGAAGACGAAGAGAAAAAGAAGATGAGCTGGATTTCCTTTAAAAGATTATGCAAACCGAAGAGGAAAGGTGGCTTAGGCATTAGAAGCTTGCGACTAGTGAACAAATCATTGTTAGCGAAGTGGCATGCTAGGTATTCTACAGAAAAAACAGCTCTTTGGAGGCGCATTATGTGTGAAAAATCGAAAACTCAGGAGGACTTTTTACTTCCCTTACAAGTGAATGACTCCATTGGTCGCAGCATGTGGTTCGGGATTTTAAAGGAAAATAGAGTTTTTGGTGATGCTGTAAGGGTGCAGGTCAAGGATGGGGCTTCAATTAGATTTTGGCAAGACTCTTGGTGTGCAAATACTTCATACAGGGACAAGTATCCAAGACTTTACAAAAAAAGTGCGCAAAAAATGGAATCAGTGGCAAAGATTTTTGAACCAAGATGGAATTTTCAGTTTACCAAAATTCTGGATCCGGCTGAGCGAATCGACTTACTAGAATTAAAGCATGATATCAGCCAGATTTACTTGACGCAAGGTGAGGCTGATTGTTTGGAGGGGGAGTTGACAGCAAAATCAATTTACACAAAGTTGACAGAGACCGACAGTGATTGGGAAGGTCATGTTCTGTTAACCAACAATAAGGTGCCGCCGAAGGTTATTTTTCTGATGTGGGCATCGCTGCATGAGTCAATACCAACGAGATTCATGTTGCAACATAGGGGAATAAAAATTCAATCCAACTTATGCCTCTTTTGTAATGCTTCGGTGGAGACTTTAGACCACCTGTTCATTCATTGCAGGGTCATTAATCAGCGGTGGATGTTTTTTATGGCAACAATGAGGGTGCGTTGGGTCATGCCTCTTCATTTCTTTTCGTTTATTCAGGGCTGGCGCTTGGAAGAGTTTCAACTTTAGTGAAGACGGTTTGGCAATTGCTTCCGTTCGCAATCTGTTGGGAGGTGTGGTATGAGCGGAATAGGAGGGTGCATGGAGGAAGACCGAAGACAATGTATGAAGTGGAAATTGCCGTAAAACAATGGATTTACCTTTGGAGCTCCTCAACTGACGCATTTAAAAACTACACGGCGAATCAGATCATAACTAGATGGGATGTCATTTTGAGATTGTAAAAAGTCATTTAGCTTCCTCTTTCGGTTTCTGTTGACTTCGTTATCCTCTTGTATATAACTTTTTCTCTTTTATATATCCTTTTTTTCTCAAAAAAAAAAAATCCCCAACCCACCTGGATCTCTTTTGGGACCTTTTGCGGGACAAATTGCGGTCAGTCTATATCACCACCAGGGGTGAGCATGGGCCGGTATAGACCATTTTTCGCCTCATCCGCATCCAATTCATTGCACTACGGATTTCAAATTTGGCATCCGCATCCAATCCAGATCCAATGGATGTACAGATGGACGGATTGGATGCGGATAATCCAATGGAGTTGTTTTCGTTAAAATTTATAGTAAAAAAAAATAAAGCTAACACAAATGACTCCTTATAAAACCTATACATATCCTATATATATATATATATATATATATACAAATATAAAAATAAAAATGCCATATACAACACCCCAAGCAAACATCTTATAAATTCCTAAATGATCCATAGTATTTTCTATAACTATATAAATGCCCTTAATTTAACGGATATGGATTCCAACGGATTTTAATGGTTGCATCCGGGCCCGGTCCGTTATCCGTTGGATTTCAAAAATCCCATCCGCATCCAACCCATTAATGAACGGTCCGGACATCCATCCGCAAAAGCACGGTTGGTCCTGGTTAAATCCGCGGATTACGGGCCAAATGCTCACCCCTAATCACCACCCTTCCGTAATCCACACAGTGGATTCGTATTCCTTCACACGGAAGGTTGAGAAAACCGCGAGCTCGACCATCTTGTAGAAAGGGCTTTAACTGTGTAGTATACCTTACGTCTACTTACCTATAAACAGACATTCGCCAAAAGACCTAACTTAGGTGTTATTATTGTTTTTGTATATGGTTAGGAAGATCTAATAGCTGATCCCACAAAAATCTTTGTTCTCGATCCTTCCTGTCCTGCAACTTGGATGCATATGGGAGCCCATGCTGCCCCCACACTTTCATCTAACTTCGATTTAAGAACTTGAATGCTTTAAATTTGTGCTGATGATCAACTTTGCCGAACAAGATACGAGTTAAATGCTGCTGCTATTCTGTTTGCGAGCGCATGTCAGCAAAATCACACATTATTTTTTCGCACCTACATCATCCATTGGATCCGTCGAAAAGGTGGTGGTGATTCTTATTTCACTTCCTTTCTTGCCATTATTAGTTGTTAAATCTGTACATAATTTAGTTATAGCTACTATATATATATAAACTCTGATCTCTCAGTCTAGATCTCCTCTATTGCTAGTCTTTACATATGGGTGCATGCGTGATAGATCTGATTTCTAATGGTACGTAAGTGGAATCAAAGTCATTGGGTATTCATTATGCTTTTGATAAGTATCAAGTAGAAGACTACTAGTACTCTCTCTCTATACATATATAGCTATACTTTTTCATCAAAGTTTAAAGCGGGTGCTTAAATAGCTGCTGCAGCTAGCTTTTGTAGCTAGCCTAGACCCAACATGGATGGAGTTGCAGACACTTTGTACGTTTTTTCTCTTGATTTAGCTATCTAGGATCGAAGTTGAACCAGAGGTGAGAGGTCCAGGAGCAGTTACTTCATTAAGTAAGTTAATGGTTTGATGGGCGGCTTTATTTATCTTTTAAAATCTTTCGAAAGCAAAATATATAGTATGACTATGAACTATGAAGAAAGAAATTATGTGAAGTTCATTATCATCACCACCAAGCAGTCATCGAATTAGTATGTCTTGGTCATGGAGGAGACAGAAAGAAAGGTTTTTTAGTAGTTCAATTATTCTTTCGAAAATAATAATTAAATGGATTGCTAATTAACAACTTTTTCAGAAACAAATTGAGCTGTCAGACTCATAAACACAGTTGTTTGCAGGCCAGAAAATATATACAGTTAAATTATTCTTTAAGAAAGAAATTTAAAATAAATAAAATAATCTTTGGATTCTGTACTTCTCCGACAAACTTTTAGGGCTTCACTCCATTTTATTTGCAATTTACCAGGATATATGTAGTGGCCAACCTGTGTGATCATTTCTTTTTCTGCTGTGATACCGCCATTTCTCTTGCTTGTGATGGGTACATCGGAAGGAAGTCAACGGGTAAGACCAGATGGAATGGCAAGGGTCAATGCAGCCATTGTGAGGCAGAGCGAGGAGGTGAGAGTGAATGGAATTTAGGTACTTCTGCTTGATAATCAGCTCCAAAACTAACTACTGTGTGACCTAGGGATTTAAAAAAAATAATCTTTAACCCTTCTGAACATATATACTCCCTCCGTCCCACTATTAAGTGACCTAATTTAAATTTGCACAATTTTTAAGGCAATTAAGTAAAATAGTACTTTTAAGGATTTTTTTTACAATTATACCCTTAAGGATTATAACTAGTGAAATTTAGAAATGATTTATCTCTCAAACTACTCCACGAATGTTCGCAACTTCATACCATTGAAAAACATTTTAAAACACTTACTAACGAATATAAACATGCATATCAAATTATCCATATTTCTTATAGAGTGTTTTTTATAATTAACTAAAATGATAATTTTAGAAATATCTCCTTGTTTAGTGATATAAGTCACTTATTAGTGGGCAAAATCTAAAATCAAATAGGTCACTTAATAGTGGGACGAAGAGAGTATAATTTTTATCATGGTCTTCTCACAGGTAAAGTTCTGGTCTTCTCACAAGTAAAATCATAGGTGAGCACTTCTCACGGGTAAATTTCTGGTCTTCTCACAGGTAAAATCACAGGTGAGCACCCATGCAAGCATTTAGATTACAATCAATTGTTTCCTGCAGCGATGTCTCTGTAGTACATTGGTAAACTAATTAGTGATTATACTAAGTTTGCTTGAACACCGAATTCATTATATAAAAAGAATAAAAAATGAAATGAAAAAAAGAGATTGTTTTTCTTGTAATAAGTGCGACAACAAATCTAAAGACTTAAAGACCTAGATAAATAAAGCTCCCACGCTGAATGATGTGGAAACCCTCGCTTTTCATTGGCCGAAATAGGTTTTTTTTTTTGAGTTTTGTGAAACGAGTATTTTGGTGAGGACTCTTGACAACGTATGGTTGGTTTAAATTTAAAAAGAATAGGAAAAAAATAAAAAAAAGTAAACTAAATTCAATTTGGAATTCATGGCGTGACAATATTTAAGTGAGGACACTTGGCAACATATGATTGGTTTTAAAATTACAAACTTAAAAGGAAAAACATAACTTAACGTGTTTGAAATTTTAAATTCAATTTGAAAATCGAGTTACTACTATATTAGGACTCTTTTTTCCAAATTAATATATAAAGAGGAAAAAAAATATACATATTATCCTCGAAAATAAAAGGAAATACATAAATAAAATCTGCACATATTCTCCGCATATCTAATGTATTTGCCCCGCGACACCAAATAAAAAATACATCGCCATTGGGAGAGGGCGAAGCCCACGCAAACCAAATGAAAAATGCAACGGCACGGGGTGGGGTAGACAAAACCTCTCGCACACCAAGTAAAAGGAAAAAATAAATAAAATCTGCACATATTCTCAACTTAATTAATGTATTTGTCACGCCACACCAAATCAAAAATACATCGTCATGGGACGGGGCAAACCTCCGCGCACACCAAATTTAAAATACATTGCCACAGGCGGGGAGAAACCCCGCGCACACCAAGTCAAAAGGAAAAAATAAATAAAATATGCACATATTCTTCACTTATTTAATGTATTTGCTTCGTCACACCAAATCAAAAATGCATCACCACGAGACGGGGCAAAACCCCACACGCACCAAATCTAAAATGCATTCCCACGGGACAGCGTGAAACCCCGCGCACACGAAATTAAAAGAAAAAATTATAAAAACATTTAACCGGTATGTAGCACGGGCACAATTCTAATACAATGTTGAAACTGGGACTCAAACGGCAAATGCTACACTCTTCTCTTCTCTTCTCCTTCTTTCCAAACCTTAGAAAACACCTTTTCATCTTTTCCTTCTTTGCTCAGATCTAGTCCACTAGGGACTGGATCTGAGCAAAGATTTCTTGTTTTAGTAGTTAATCGTGATTTAGAAGTTGATTAATAAATTTCTTCGCTATTAGAGCGATTTTTCTTCGCTATTAGAACGATTATATTTTCGCTATTAGGGCGATTCTATCTGCACTTTCATAGTGTTTCTTTCCTTAGATTTGTTCGTGATTCGTTATCTTGGATACAAGTACATCGACGATTCAACGTGGTCAAGATCAAGTTCTTCATCCGAAAAATAGATCTTGGTTTTCCGAGTTACTCGCTATTCATGAAGAATATTTGGGCAAATTAATCCTCTCTCATAGGAGCATCTCTTTTCAAAGAAGAAAACATATCAAAATGGTCGAATTATAATTTCGAATACCATTCCTTCTCCAATCTCCATGTACAAGAATTGGGTGTTGTCGTTGTTGTAGATCGCTCTTCTCTTCGCGATTTATTTTCTCGTTGCATCTTACTTGTATTTGTCTCTTTGTTTTTGATGTACTTATTTTTTTTTTAAATCATCATATAATCGTTTTTTTTATGGAATGAAAAATTATGGTTTAATGATAAAAAAATAAATAAAAAATAAATAAACTGGCACTCAAACCTTCACGCAACTACTCACTTGGGGTATTCTCTCGAAATTTATCTGGGGTATTCTCTCGATATCGTAGGGAGCTACAGTACAGACCCGAGAACCAAAACTTTGATTTGCTTTCCTCTATATTATCTCACTACAAATTGAGTAGTGACAGCGAATTTGTGTCATCCTTCCAAAATAGTCGTCTTCTAGTGGTAAAGAGGAGAAGAAGTGGGACCCACAAATTTGGAATATTTTCTGAGCCTCAAGTTAATTACGTGGTGGGATCCAACCCACTGATTTGTGTGTGGTGTACGGTGTACCCTCTGTTGATTCTGCAACGTCTATTTATTAACAAAAATGATCATCATCATTTCGTTTTGGAATTCGGTAAATGCCTCAGCCAGGTAAGGTTAAACTTAGTTAAACACCCCCAAAGTGGCCAATCAACAGTGTTGGATGATATTTGCTGCCTAGGCCACGCATTTCTACTGCCAAAGCTGTTTGTAAAAGATATTAGGTCCTTCAAAGAAACAAAAGTAAAATCTTATGCCAAAATTTGACCTGAACAGATTTAATTAATTAGGAGCTATTTTGAAACCGGCGGTGAGCATCTCAGTTTCTATGTACTTGCAAGTTACATAGCTTTTAGTAGCCATATATAGTTGCAGATTTGTGTACTACAGTTCTTGATAATCTGTTATTTGTTAGTACTATCTTGAGTCCAAATCTATTCACACTCATCTATCTTAATTATTACGTACGTGTAGTGAAATTGCAGCATATGCAGCGTTATTAATTTGCGTTAAGCAATGCTATTAATTAACTTAGTAACTAATTGACGTAATTAATTAGTACATCTGTTTCCGTGTATGCTTGTGCTAGACAGTAATGTGTATTGGCCAAGTACAGCGCGATATGCTTCTAATATCTGTTGTTCAACTACCTTTTGTATTTGTTAAATTTTGTACCACCTTAAAGGTTGTATAGTTGTTCACGCACTAGCCTCACGTACGTACTTGGCTGCTCCACCTTCATGGTAAATCACTTTTGGGTAAAAAAAAAAAAGATCAATAAATTAATACTCTTAGGTAACGTTCGAGGGGGTGTTGAGGTTGTCTTCACCTAGCCTATAGATGAGATTGTTCTTATTTGCTCTGACGGGGCCTCAAGGGATAATCCAGGACTGTAAACAGTTGGGGAAGTGTTAGTAGCAGAATATGGAGGCTTGGGCACTGCCACACTATTTTCTGTTGCAGTCATCAAAGCTCTGGAATGGGCAACTTGTTTGAATCTTAGAAGGATATTGATTCAGTTTAATTCCAAGGTTGTTATCTTGGCTTTTAATTTGTTCAGGTTAGCTAGCTTCCATGGATAATTTCTTTCTAGATGGAAATTGTTTGCCAACATTTTGAATGGCTCCAGTTTCGCAATGTAAAGATGTAAACTTTTCGGCTGATGTCCTTGTAAAGAAAGGGGTACTGATGTTTAGTAGTGGACAGTATGTGCAACAATCAATAAACTTGATTTCTCCTCGTGATTGAAGTTGCCAAATGATCAGTCTTACTTTAATTAGATTTGTATAATTTTTGTTTACAAGGAAGAACTAGAACTGGGTGATGTACATCACATATATAAAATTTATAGAACATTTATCATAAATCAAATCAATACTAGTTCTCCAAAATCATCATCTTAAAAAAAGAACAATTCGAAACATCGGAGCAAAAGGGCTGCTTTTTAATTTGTTCGGTTCTTTTTTTCCCATTTTGGTCTCGATTTGCTCGACTGAAAGGAGAGGCCTCTGCGGCCGAGTTCTTTACTGTATAACCAGTTTGGTTAAAACTCTTTGGTTGTAGTTTGGTTTTTTCTTCGGTAATAATATCCTGAAATGACTGAGAAAACAAAAAAATAAAAATAAATTGAAAATAAGAAAAATATTGATGTAAAAATAGAAGAATTTGGAGAAACTCATTACTTCGAAAAGAAGGAAAACTTAATCTAATCCATATACCGAAGAAAACTTAGTAGCTTTTTCCCATGTAAATAACCTTAAATGGTTCTTGTATTCCCTTTTGTTCTGATCATAGTCAATAAAATATACATTGATTGAGCAAAGAAAGAAAAATAATCTAATCCATATACAGTAGAACAATTTGAGGCACAAAAGGTTTTTTGAAACCAGAGGATATCTTTATCTTCTTTAAAGTTAAGAATTTCTAACTTCATTTTTTTTCTAGATAAACAGCCAATTTGTGCGGCATATTATATATATTGATTAGGAAATCAAATTAAAAGACGCTTTCTTCTTTTTGTTTTATCGTTTGTTTCCAAACCAAAACTATGATGGACTACTCATATTCCATGCACGATTGGTTTTATCTCCTGGCTCATTTTTAAATATCTGTTATGTATATATGACTAGCCCTTAACCCGTGCCGTAACGGCACGGGCTATGATGTTGGTTCATTTATAATATATCGTATAATTTGTGTCCCGAATACTTATCAACTCCTTATGATTTAGTATGTGTTTGTCATAAAAATAGTTGGGATTTTCTTTTCTTTTTTTCTTTGTTTTTTCCTTTAATATTTTACGGCCGGAAATTTGCTCAAACTAAAGAAATATAATCTTAACTTCCAGACACTTTTTTATTCATGTTCATTGCTTATAATGAGATAATGATCTACATGAACATCGAAGTTTAAATATTTTTTTGGAAATATGTCGTCAGGAGCGCTCATCTCAGTGAAATCAACTAATCAATATCGTCCATAAAAGACTCCACATGCTCTTATTTCTCTCCAGCTGACTCATCTATCATGGCCATGTTGTCGATCCTCCAAATAGGCAGAGAATAATATTTTTTGCATCAAACGAATGATACAAACTATCCAATGTGACATGATTTTCCTGTAATTTTTCAACACCCATTAGATGACAATGTATTAAATGTGTACCCATTACCTTTTCGAAGGGATTGTATATATGCGAACCTCTGCCATTAAATCTTCAACAAAGTATTGTTCCCAGCAATTCGTCTTAACGAAGGCTTTGGTAACTTCAAAAGTCGTGGAAATTTTGTCACTTCCGTATGTTCCTACCTTCACTTGGAATACAATTCTGGCGACACATTACCTCATAAAGAACCTTGAACACATATTGTACTCCCTGATCCTATTTCAAATTAATAGGTTGTCAATATATCCTGTACCAAAAGTTGACATATTCTACGTTGAATATTTATTAAAAAAAATATATTATGGTATTGTGGATCGTTGCTTTCTAAGATTGTAGTTTTCAAAATTGGATTTTCAAGTCCCACGGATTTCTAAGTTTATATATCTTGTTTGTTTTTAACATTTTAGTTAGCCATATTATGTTTGTTACTAACTTTAAACTTGATGTCATCTTCTACTGTGAGCTTTATGTGATTTCAGAATCGAAATAGTTATACCTATATCATTCGTATCAAGTAATCCGTTGTATATCCCAACAATTCTTCTACAACAATTCCTTTCTTTTGCCGTTTCCGGACCATTAGTAGCCATTATTGTCAAACGCAAACTGTCTAATTTTTGTTGATGTTATGTATTTGCAATGTTCATTTTTCTTAAATAAATAGATTGTGGAAAAAAAAAATATAAGTATTACATCGGGTCTAAGTTAATATATCCAAAATACTTCGGACACTGCTTCTGGTGCCTTGTTTCCTCAAATTTCCTCGTTGCATTCTAGACAGTACATGCAAAACCAATCATTTGTGAAGTGACCTATTTGCTCAAGTGTGGTCAATGTATCCCTTATCTCTAATAATAATAATAACAACATGTCAAAAAAAATTCAAGGCATCCAGTTGTAAACGGTATGAATCTAATAGATTTGAATTATACCTCAATCTTAGATATCACCTTCTTCTCACATAACATAGCAATTGAGGAAGGACAAATCTTGACCACTCTTTACATAGGTAGAGTTATCCAAACTATGTTTTGCAATTGTCTTACGTGAAAATTATTTTTAATCCATATTTTAGTCAGCTCCTGTCGAAGCCGATCTAATTAGTCCTGTAGAAAGGTAATCTTAAAATTTTGACCTTATCTCTTGACCAAATTATTGAAGTATTCTCAGTCATGTTCTGCTTTGTATGATTTACCCATCTGTGTCTACTCTACCTTCTAACCCAGTGAATGAAACCTATACATATTGATCCATAATTTGATATTGTTGATTTTTCATCAAGAGGTCGTATGATTTGAGAATCTAAAATATAAAAAATATTCTATAAACATCGGAGGCGAAATTTATATTTATGATTTAGAGTTTTTTATGATGATTTTGATGAACAGACATAATTTTCAAACAAATATTATAGAATGCAAATACATTTTCCCGGTTAATAAGGTTTTATATCGGGAATTGAGTGAAAGTTGTTGTGTTTGTAGGTAGTTGCCGTGAAACAACTCGACATTGATGGTCTTTCAGGAAAAAGAATGTAATAGTACTTGAGAGAGCGATAATGTTCTCTTACGCGGGCACACCAATTGCATTTATATAATACGGGTGATCGAACAGTCATGATCATCTTGTCTTATACATTTCGGTATCATCCTCGAAATATTTGGTTTTTGTCCTTATCAATCGTGTTAAAAACAACCAATTACATCTTTTACAATACAATGTTGCATGTTTTGTGAACATTATTTTTTTACTTGGTCAATAAAATTCACTAAAAAGAAAAAAATATTATTATGCACTACTATTACCAACACCCACCACCATAAAAACCATCCACCGCCACTATTTCTTCCACCAATATTCTTCCACCAACAGTAATGTTACCGCCTCCACCATTCATAAACACCCGCCACCGTTTATACTAATTAACCCTACTTCCACTACCACCATTTGAATTAATATAGTTTTTAGTAAAATTATATTTATTAATAAAATTTTGTATTTATGTTATATTATTAAAGGGACATTTATAATAGATATTTAATTAATCATTATGAACAATCAATGAGACACTAATTAATAAAACGTTTAAAAATGGTTAAGTTGAACAAACCCCGGCGGTAAATTTATTTTTTCCAAGGACAAATCCTGACCACTCTTTACATAAACAAATCGATAATAAATAATTTCATATGTTCTGATCTTGATTTATGTCGTTCGTTTAGTTATTACATAACATGGCAATTGATTGCACCAATTTTTTTAAATGGACATGTGTTTTATCGAGTTTATTTTAACATTAGAATAATCAACCACGTTTTATACATTATAATATAACGTTACACATTTTGTGGCGTTACGAAATTAGCATAATATGTTTATGTTCACTAATACCCGCCACCAGCTAGTGGCGGAGCCAATGATTGACTAACCTGCCTCTAACCCCTTAAATTTTTAATAACTACATAATTTTTTTAGTTTATTTTATAAATAGTACTTTGTCCATATATATTTATGGTTTAGTCCACCAAAGTTTACATGTTTCTTTTCTTTTTTTTTAAATAGGCATCCTCAATGTCAATTTTTGACTCCATCACTGCCGCCCATCCCATGTATGTTGTTGGACGCAATTCTAATTTTCAATCACAAATGACATGTATGAGTTTTAGATTGAACAAAATTTCTTCAATTGATTAGTTTCATTATATTTTTTCCGTGTATATATTTTTTTTTTGTATTGCAATCAATTTTATTTTAATATTAAAAAATCATGATTTATACGAAATAGTACCAAAGATAACAGGGGTACCATTTGGGGTGATCCAACTACGATCATGAAAATATTGTCTTGTATGATATCATCCCTGAAATATATGGTACCTTCCTTTATCAAAAGTGTTAAAAACAACCAACCACATCTTCCACACTACGATGTTATCTATATTGTAACGACAACATAAAATTAATATTGTTCATCACTACTCACTAGCATTCACCGTCACTACTTCTTCCACCACAAACCAGGGGCGGAGCCAGGATTTTAAGGAGAGAGGGAGAAAAAATTCTTGGCAAGTTGGATAGATGTGAAAAATGGACTTTGTATCCCATTTTACGATAAAAGAACAAAACTAAATATAATTGTGCTTGGCTCCGCCCTTAACCACCACTAATCATTCGGCCTCTACCTCTTCTACTACTCATTGTCGCAGAACATGTCTATTGATATTATTTATCAAAATTACTTATTAATAGAAATAAATATTATAATTAAAGAATTGCATTTCTGAAGAGATTAAGGAATTGCATGGCTAGAAATGATGCTAATTTTAAGATAGGAAATTCTCTTTTTCATAGGCTAGGGGTTGTTATTCAAAAGGGTGTAGGCGCTCAGCTTGTAGCGAGACTGCCCACCATTTCTTGTAACGTTGATTTGGATTTTGATTTTTAATAATATACCCTTGGGGTGCCTTTTTTTTATTAATTAAAATAACATTTATAATTAAAAAATAATTAGTCATTTATTATGAGCAATTAGTGAATCACTAATTAATAAAATACTTTATAATGAATAGATTATTTATTATGTGTAATTAGTGACACACTAATTAATAAAATAATTATGGTATTTAAGTTGAATAAACCACCACTGTTGAAGAAACCACCACTGTTGATTTATCTTTTCTATCAATTCCAACCAAGGTGGAACACTGGTTAGAGGACACTCTTATGACACAATAGGTCATGAGTTTGAACCTCCCATTATAATTTTTGAAATTCCATATCTTGACTTGAGTATTCATTTTTCATTCATAATATTGGAATTAACACCACGCGTGCGAGCTGTAGGGGGTGGCAGGGAGAACCACAACCCTTGATTTATTTTTCCCACGGACAAATCCTGACCACCACTAACATAGGCAAACTTAGCCTAACTTTGTTTTGTATCTTAGATTCTGTTTTCATGGCTATATACAAATCAGACAGTCCCGATCATTGGAGTTGGAAAAGAATTTGGGTACTTTATGCTTTCCTAAATATATGCTTTCTGCTTATAAGAAAATATGCTGTTTTAAAACAAAGATGAATAGCTTGCTCATCTTAAAGATGGCCTAATTATGCTTGGTTGCTAGCTAGTGTTCTTTGTTGTTGACGATATTTATTCAATTATTTTTCTCTTGATAATGACTTAATTTTCAACCCTTTAAATATATATATACCCCACTAGCATTTTCATATTTCTTACACGCTCCTGTGGGACATAGAAAAGACTTCTCCTGCTCTTGACATAAAAATTGCAGTTGATCAATCTACTGCTGAGACATTTTAGAATTTTCACTGTAGTATGATTAATCTCTAGCTGTAAAAGTTGGGTCGAACTATCCCATGTTTTTCCGTTTTCACAGCAGATTTTAGAGTAATATTTCTAAGGAAAATCCACCAAGACAGATTTAAGATTTTTCTCAATAAATGTACAAGTATTCATTTTTTAGCTATATTAAATATATAATCTCGCTAAATTAATGGTTTCTCCAAATCTCATATGAACTGAGACAATTAATTTACTACTTTAAATAGATTGATACATTTGTGGGACAAGATCAATTAAAAAAAGAAGAATCACGTACTGATACTTGACTAGCATTTAAATACGGTGGTCCATTCTAATTAGTTTAGGAAAGTTTTAATTTCTCCAATTTTCAGAAAAAGAAGAA
The DNA here is from genome assembly GCA_023529315.1 of Papaver bracteatum. NCBI lineage: Eukaryota > Viridiplantae > Streptophyta > Magnoliopsida > Ranunculales > Papaveraceae > Papaver > Papaver bracteatum. The sequence goes on along the minus strand of JAJJWX010004270.1, from coordinate 1,667,350 downwards.
GAAGAAGAAGAGAAGTTTTAATTAGTTGTTTCAAAAATCTCTAACTCTTTTATTTGATCGGATGAAATCTTTTATAGTTTTATTCTTAATTTCTTTCTAAAATAGTCTTTTTTTTTTTTTTTTTTTTGAAAGAAAGAGATATTCTAGAATTTATTAGGATGAGAGAAACAATATATATAGAAACAGAACATTCTTTGTATGCCAATGAAGATTATGGTGAGAAACCATCAAAGCTAGGCGTGCCTACCAGAAATAAACCAGGTATGTAAGGTTTTCCTGTTAAAACATTGCCTGACTAGTGCCAACTCTAGACCCCTCTTCTTGGGTGTTCAAACTGGCGTCCTGTGCAGGCACATTTCTACAATCTACGGCTAAATAAATAATTGTTTAGGGGAAAGCCACTTTTACTAAAGGGGAAGTCGATATCGGGATGAAATTAAAAAAAGCTTTCCCTCCATCAACAATTATTTATGATTTTGATTTTATGTAAATATATTTTTTTATTTTAACTTTTCTAAGTATACTAATCCAGAAAATACAACTTGCACAAGTGATAAATTACTCAATCAATATCCGCATAAATGTAACCGGAGATAGAATTTGAAAAAATATGAGAAGGGACCAGCAAATGGTGAAAGGGTGTTCTTGTTATTGTAAATGTGATACGTAGCATGAAGCAAGGGTGTTCTTCTTGTTGTAAATGTGATACATAGCATGAAGCAACTCGCATAAATTATGTCTGGCAGTTCCCTATGCATCCAGTAAATCCCAAATCCAACAAAGGCTAGATAAATTGCCAAACAGAAAGATAGGAAGGATATCTGACGCAGCATATTCTACAAATACATCTTGTCAATCATGTATATAAGAGCTATTTGAACAAGTGTATACCACACAGTGCCTTCATTGCATCGCTTCTCTTGTAGGGATAGCATTTGTAACCAGTAACAAAGTTTCAAGTTCTAACGCCCAATTAATTAATTCATGTTAATGAACTTCACATCACACCCACTGTTTAAATAAAATAGAAAAGACCAATAAACACCGGGTACTGGTTGTTAGTAGGAGGAAATTTTTTGTTTTATCCACCCAAAATCAGCTTTCCCTTTAGTAAAAGTGGTTCCCCCTAACAATTATCTTAAAGAAAGCTGTAGCTGGGATGCACGGACGCACCGATTTTGGTGCCGTGTCCGCGTCCGACTCACGTCGGACGCAGGACGCGCGTTTGACGTTGACACGACGCGTGTCCGACGCACAAATACTGGCGTCCAGCTGCGTCCTTTTTAGACGCACCGATGACTTGGGTTTGAAGCATTTTTTTTCCATTTTCATTTAAACTTCTTCCTTTATTTTTACTATTATTAACTAAATGAAGAAAGACAAACATTTAGATCAATCATGTAACTCTTTATTAGGATTTTGTAATTGGAAATACATCACATATACCCTTGGTTGGGCATGTGTTGTTCTAAGAATGCAATTTGATTGTGCCATGTGTTTAATAGTGATTGATTGCTTGACCTTCGACGTGTATAAACAAACGACCTTTCATTTTCTTTTGAAATTTATACACATGTAGCATTATTTTCTAATTTTTAGGATGGAAATACTTGACTTTGCTGTATAAATACATAATTATATATATAAATAAAATATGTATATACGCGTCCGCGTCCTATTTTTTTGAGAATTTTGTAGTGTCCGCGTCCACGTCGTGTCGTGTCCGCATCTACGCGTCCGCGCAACCCAGAGCTGTAGTAATAAAGAATTTAAAAATAAATAAAAAAATGAGCGATTACCTAAGTAGAATATTACCGTACGGTTAATTTGCGTATATATAAAGGAATTCAGATACTATCGATCAGTTGGCTGGGTGATAGATGATAATTGTACGTATAAATTAACATTTTGTGCTGCATGTGTATTCTGATATCTGGTAGGGAGTATGGAAGAATTGTGTATGGATTAATCTGATGGATCCTATTTAGCATCAGTAACCCTTCCATATATGCAAGAATAGAATAGGACCCTCCATCCCAGTACGTACCAATTGCAACCCTACTTCTATACGTCTTTAGATTTATGACTACACACTGCGCATCATAGCCAGTACACTCAGATTCACTGGAACCCACTGTGAAAGAAGAATAGAATTGAAAAAGATTTTGATTTGGGAGAACATTACCGGGACGACTCTTAATTTGGTGCGTATGGAAAGAAAGACATTGACTGATGAGAGAAACAAGAAAACGTAAGGGAAACACGATTCTTTGGTACCATGAAAACCTCTGATAGTGCGTGGAGACCAATCGATACCTCAAGTGGCTAAGTCTTTTTCTAGGCCTGAGTTTATCTACTCGACGTATGATGATAGAGAGACGTAAGGGAAAATTATATGCAAATATTTCCTAGCTAGTGGTGTCATCCCATGCCGTATATGTATCTGTACGTGTTGTATTTGTTCTATTGTTGTCTGTTTCGATAGGGAAATTGTCATGTTATGCATCGGGCTCCCGGGTCTCTCCGCATTTCGTCTTATGGTTCCTTTTTGAACTTCAATAGAATTAATCCCTATTGATCATCAGAAATGATAAACAGGACTAGAACAGATGAGATTTTCCGTAGAAAGTCATTGAATTGCTCATGTTGTCAAGCGTTTGACTTAGTTGAAGGGGTCACTATTCCCCGTCGAAATCTTCTAAAAATAGGGCTTTGGTGGACTCATCTTCAAACAATGGAGTATCTGATTTCTGTAGGGTTTATATTATTAGCGGGTTGGTGATCTATCAACCATCATCCCCGCATTTCTGTTCTCTTCAGGTCGTTCATCGTCCAGTTTTTTTTTTTTTGTCACAGTCCAAAAATATATACGATTATGATCATACCAATGCTTATTGTCCCAACTTAATTAGATGTATGCAGTGGGTGTTAAGAGTTCTATGTGGAGGCCTTATTTAGGCATTTAGTTACAAGGGTTTTGTCTCGTAAATTATCTCCTATAACGTCAAGTCTTAACTCTAGAATTTGATACGTAGATAAGAAATATGACTTTCTCTAAGATTTCTTTGTAGTCGATGTCATCACACTCATTTTGTACGATCTAACAACTATTGACGAAATTTCTCGTCTACGTCTAAAACTTATGTAACATGAACTTTTTAAAATTGTTGAACGTGTGTTATTGTCCGTTCAAATACAAATTTACTTTAGGGAAGTATTTTGATCAAAATCATTATCTCGGCACCTATTTATTTTGGACAGTTGGTTTGGGTATCTATTTTGCCTTCATAAACAAATTTGTGATCATACCAACAAGGATCATTAGATATCATAATAAAATAATTTATAATTAGGAGGTAGATGCATGCATCAATAATAAATTTTGACAAAAGAAAAGAAAGTAATTTGGTAGAAGGCGTTTTCTTAGTCGAACTAATTAGCTTTTAACAACCTAACAAACATAAACATATGAAACAGATTAGGTATATCCCTTGGTAGGGAGAGTTGTGTCTAAGATTTTTTTTTGTTTTTCATCTAATGGATCATCATTAAAGTACCTATATTGTACACCTCAAGAACATGTAAAAGTGCATTATTATATCTGCTATAAAAAACAACAGACAACGTTTCTTTTTATAGGATTAGCATAGTTCTATTTTATTTTTTGACTTGTGCTATCAAGCGCACACAAATGCAAAACAAGCACTTCTAAGCAGTTAGGTCCGTACCGATAAATGTAAAATTTAACGTCTTACAGGTAAATGTTCATGGTGCACTTGATCTAAGTTATCTAACATGTAAAGTCATATACTACATGCCTAATTCAAAAACATGGCCGGACTGTTCGAACTTGCTTTTGTATACTTTTTGCTAGACATGATTTGGTTTAGTAGATAAACTTTTCTTTTGATCGATGGTTTTAGTACAAAACTTAATCAAAAACTTCAGATTTAAGCCAAAAATAGACTACTTTAATTAACATATAGTATACGAACAATTTGATTCTTCTTTTTTAATTGTTTGAGCATTAAGATTGAAGGAGAAACAAGTAATCAGAGTACAATATATATATATACTAAACAACTAAAGAACTAAAATAATATTAGAAAGATTAATTTAATAAATCTCACTAATCCCTTACATAATAAACTACACAATTTCCAAGTAAATTGAAATATTATCAATATACTATACGAAATAAATAATATTCCTCCGTATAATATCTCTCCGAAGATTATTTTTCATATCTAAATTTCCATTAAGAAAAAGGAAAATTGATATGCTAGAATTTCTCTAGACACTATAACCAAAACGATAATAATAAAGGCACAGCCCTAAATTCAACTTTGTTTACAGGGGCATTTTTGTCCAAATACCTACAATTCACGGCAGTAAAACCCTAATCTAAAATTCTGTAACAGCAACTTGAGATTACTATCTTCAAAATAAGTCAAAAAAGAAAACCTTAGGTCCAATTTTTGTTGAGACGGTCATTTTTATCCAGATACCTATATTTCCTCCTAATCACAACCAAGTAACAGTAACTTACAATTACTGACCTCAGTCTAAAAGTGATCCATAAATCCAGTGGGGGCATTTTTTTGTGACGGTAAAAAAACCCCTAATCCATTACATATCCCTGTAAGGCTGTAACAGTAGTAAGTTTGAGATTTGATGGCGGTGGTGGTGGTGGGAATAATAATAAAAGGCAACGAACATATGATAGGGTCAAAAGGGAATCTATCTATCTATCTACCTATCTTTTGGTTCCTAGCGATTTCAGTGGTCTAGTTAGTTATTAGGGTTAAATATTTAGGGTTTAAAAATGTTAGTGCTCTAGTTACCTTAACCACAGGGCCGGCACACTGGTTAAGTTAGGGTTTTTTTCCTTTTCTGTTGTCAACTACTTTTAATGAAATTAGGGTTTCTGTTTGCCTTATAAATAGACAGTGAGATTTGGGCCACCACACCACATGCCTCATGCTGTTGTTGTTTTCTCTTACGAATTAAATAAATAAAAAACAAAAATTTCGTGAGATGCTGACATGGCATGGCGGGATCATTAAACCTTGTTTCACGGAATAGATTAAATAAATATATATATAAAGTTTAAAATAAAAATCGAAGAAATTCACTCTCATTTTTTTCTTCTCATCTCTCTCTCCTGCCTCTCTTGGATCGAGATATAAGCTATTAGAAACCCTAAAATTTCTAGGGTTTGGTTTTTATTTTGTCCTAAAATTATCTTCTTTCTATCACAGCTCCGCCAGAAAATAGTCTCCCTCAAAATTGTTGATAGATCTTCGTGGTTTTGAGAATTTGTGAGGCTGTTGAGATTGAAAAAAAGACAAGATCATCTCTTATTTTTCATCTCAAATTTCAGTGTTCAACAACCACAACAACAACAGTACTGTTCTAATCAGGTTGGTACCGATTCAATCTTTTTTTTTTTGGTTTTCTATATTCTGATTCTTTCTCTCTTTCTCTTGATAGTTCTAGAATTTTCAGTTGATTAAAATTTTATGTGATTTTTTTTTTTTGGGTTTTAATTTCAGAAAATTATAGAGATTGGATTTTTTTTCCCTTTCCTTTTATATATATATATGCGAATTAGGTTAAGTGAATTGAATTAACACTCATATCTGAGCTGGGTTTTAATTAAGAAGATTTTTCAATTTAATTAATTATAACAACTGTAACGTTTTTTTAGCTTGAAAAAAACGTTTTTTAAAATGTAATTAGGGTTAGGTTTTATAGTGTTATTTTGCTGTAGATTCTGCCTTAACTGCGTTATGCATGATAAGATTTAGATATAAGAGATAAAATGGTAGGTATTGATGCCCGTATAATGTTGTAAGCTTATAAGTACGTTATTTTATGTGATACACTTTAATTTTGGATAATGGGTTTGCTTAAAAACTTGTTTATATTAAAGTTTTTGACGTTAGTTTTTGAGTAATTTTGCAATTAGTGGCCTTGGGATTAAGTAAGAAACTAAATAACTGATTTGTGTATTGCGTGTTATTCTATATGCTTATTATAGCTAGGTGATCATCGTATGTATATACATTGTTTCTTATATGCTTGAGTAAGGAAGTTCCTTTTAGTTACATGCATCTATACAAAGTCGTGACTCGACAAGGTTTTGTTCCATATATGAACGTTATTAACATGGTATTACAACCGGATTACTAGCGGAGGATTTCATATAGGAATGAACTTGGTTAATTATTTGCAGTAACAACCCCAAATGGATATATAGTAAGTTTTCATAAACTTGAACCTTTTCATGTTCTCATGTAAGTTGCATTTCCTAGGCTGATGCATGTCTTATATGTGCTACTGCAAAATGCATGCTGCCACAGTAGTTCCCTAGTTGGAAAACAATGTACTTGTAAGGCATGCACATGTTTTTGGATTGTATATACTGTGCCGCAGCAATTTACAATGGTTGTGCATTTCCTAGCTTGAACAGTTCTACTCCATATATGGATTGAATGAAACGTACCGTACGTAATGTGCACCCACTGTTAAAGCAGGTGCACAAAGAGGCGCTCGATGTAGGTAGAGCGATCTCGTGCCTAGCAATTGATGACTCTATTCTTTCTATCTATTGAAGGTAATTAATATTTTTTACCCCTTCAAAAATCAGCATTTAATTTTTAGGGTTAACAATGTGTAGGTATAGACCGCCTCTTGCGCGATTTCGAATCTTTTTGCTGCCTTTATAAGATGGCGGAGAGGAATATATGAGAAAGATTGTGTGAGGAGTGATTCGCCTTTTTGTCCAAATCTAGCATTATTTTTTACCCTAGTTGAGGATCTATGGCGCCGAATGTCAACATTGAGAAGAACGGAGGATGTGGGCACTTCTCTATGCGGTAAGCTCAAGTTTTTCTATATTCATATATCATATATGTTCAGTATCTGCTAACTTTTTTAGGCGATTTGTTTTATGCTAAATTAAATTTATATTCTGCATCCGCTTGGTTTATGTTATGTTGTGATTCAATATTCACTTTAAGTCCAACTTGTTTCGCTTAGAAGATGATCAATTTTCCATGTGTAGGAAGGATCTAATAATGCTATCCCTATTTCATTGATCTGAAATGATATGATTCTTCAGTATGTTCGGCGTCTTGTTTAGGGAAGGGAGTCTTTTCCTTAGGGAAGGGAGTCTTTTCCTTTTCAGATTTCCTTCATCTAATTTATTTTAAATTTAATTTAATTTAATTTTTTTTTTTTAAATTTGGGTTTTTTTTCTTCTCTTTCTCGCTTGTTTGCTTCTCTGTCACTGTGTGTGCGTATGTTTGTTCATATGTACTGGTGCGCAACAAATTTAATTTATTTTTAATTTAAAAAAAAAAAAAAAATTGAATTTGGGTTTTTTTTCTTTTCTTTCTGGCTTGTTTGCTTCTCTGTCACTGTGTGTGCGAATGTTTGTTCATATGTACTGGTGCGCAACAAATTTGATCTATTGCTAATACAAGGTAACTAACCCTAGAGACAGTTACGAGGTCGTAAAAAGTCATTTCTCGATTATGCCCCTAAAATTCGATAAAATAAAGAAGTCAATATGTTCTCTTAATTCTGACTTATGGTTATAAATGGTATTTAACCACGGTATTATTTTTTCAAAATGCCCCTCGTCTTCCCTCTTGTTCTGCTCTTTTGTAAGGTTTCTCATAAGATTCTTATTATTTGTGTTGTGGAGTTTAAAGTAGCATCTCTATGGTTCATCTTATTAGAAAAAATAAGAAACATAGTAACAATATTTTGTCATTTTATTGAACTTATAGAGCGGTATAATGCATTAGGATTCATCTTAAACCAATCGATTGAGTTGGAGAAGAATGTTTTAAGGTGCTTATTTCTTAACAAGTTTATTGTTCTCACTAATGCAGTGGGTATTGTCTTGAGCGACGCAAGAAAGATTTGAATGCTTGTTTGCCATTTCCTCAAATGCTACTTCCTCCTATGACTGCTCCTGATTTCAAATATTGGCGCTGCCAAAATTGTACTGGTATAGAAGTTGGTAAGGTTCCTGATTCTCATGGTGATGCCATCTTCCCGAGCAGTGCTGAGGTAGCTAAGTTATCTTCTGGTTTGCGAAGCGTATCCAAAGGCAGCAACTTTGGAGGAAGAAAGGAGAATAATGGTCACACTCCTTTAGATTTGAATGCTGATCCATCGTTATCTAGTTGTAGGAAAGAAACGGAGGGCGTAGCAGTTAACCCTGTTGGAGATGGTGTGTATACTTTTTTACTTTTTAGATATTTTTCTAATCTCTTATGCGTCTTCAGATAATATTAAATGGATCTTGACTTCGGCTTTGTAGATAACCGGGCATGTAATCAGTGTGGTGCTAATTCAGGAGACAATGTGAACCAGTTGACTGAGTTTTCCCAGGTTGTGCTAGACGTTGACGTTAGTCTGACAGTAGACATAAGTGGAAGTGAACCAGGTTCGCTAGAAAAGCATGGAGTTCATTCAACTGTTTATGGATCTGCTAGCGGCCTTCGATTTGCAAATCCTGACATTGATGGTTCAAAAGAAATTTCTGATGTTGGTCTTGATGCTCGATTCTCGAACCCAGAAGGAAAACAAAACTCTGAAATCTGCAGCAGTAATCCTCGTACTAAGTGTGACAAACAACTTGGCAAGGTATTGACAGATTCGGAAATGATTGGGGTTTCTGATGTGAGTAACAATAAGAATGAGGCTCTCAATCCAATCGAAGATCAAACTGCTAGACCTTATCCAAAGGAAATAGATGAGGGTGAGTCTGATCTCTTTGGAGGAAATGATGTGAACATAAACAGAGATGCTCCTCCTGCCAAAGATCTTCCCAGTAATAATATTGAAATTTCAGGTGGAACTTGTCAGAAAAAGAAATCACAAAAGGTGCGTTTAATGAGTGACATTCTTAGCAGTGGAGACGCTGTCACATCCTGCAAAGATAGTGTTTCTGTCAGTGAAACCATCCCTGATAACATAGTGATGGAAGCTTCTCATGCTAAAGGGATAGATTTAAATCTGGATCTGAATAATCAGGGGTGTGTCGAAGGAAATGATAAATCAGTGGTTCCAAGCAATAAAAGGAAAAGGACTAAGTTTTCACAAGAAGAGGACCAGCTGCCTACTATGATGAATTTTGCAGAACATGCACGTGAAGCAGATGCTAACAATGCTTACACTGTAGATGTTAGTTCTATAAATTCCAGAAGTCGTTTGACGAAACACATAAATGATGGAAAGCTTACTTCGTCTCAAAAGAAACAGAAGAAGTCCAGGATTGATATTGGCCAATCTTCTTCAGTGAGGCAAGAGGAGGCGCATGTTGAAGCTGGAGCTGAAACTGCCCCTTCAAAGCCAAAAAGAAATGCACTCTCTAGAACAGGACTAGATATTGATATGAACAAGGATTTCTCTCAGCTTCAAGATGCCAACTCTTTCTTGATGTATGGCCCAGAAGACATCTCAGGGAGAGATACAGAGAATTGCCATACCCCTCCTGCAAAGTCTCCTTATCCAGGCTTCACTGCAGGATTCATACAACAACGTCTAGATCACAATTTGGCTACTAATAAGAAAGCTATCTCAAGTAAGAAGCAGAATGGTTTGCCCCAGTCTAAAGGTGGAGGCGACATGCGTGAAGCTGAAAACTTTCCTATTTCTTTCAAATTCCAACCCAGGGTAAGAAACTTTTCTCCAGTTAGTAAGATAAGCTGCGTTGCTTTAATATGTGACGTTTTTTATGGCATTTATCTTGAGTCATCTGATTGAAACATCCGAGTCACTGTTAGTTTTAGGGATCCCTACACGGTACACCGAACGACAAGTGTAAGTAAGATTCATGTTACTGAAGCTTGTATGCGAAGAATTTAATATTTGACTGTCGATAATGGATGGTAGCAACCCTAAATATTAAAGAAAAATGCACTGAGCAAGATATTACCAAAACTTCAAATTAGAAAATTATGTTTTGTTTTTGCACTCTTTTATTTATGAGTAACTTATCTGACATTGATGTAATTCCCAGGGACCGTCTGGTACATCCAGCAATAAGAGCAGTACTGTTAGTCATGGACCACTGAACATCTCCAAAACACAGAATGATGACAGTATCCACAATGCATCCCAACAAGCAACTTTTGATGATATCCCTATGGAAATCGTCGAACTAATGGCTAGGAATCAGTATGAAAGACGTCTTAGTGGCGAAGGGAGTACTCAGAACATCACGTACTCGTCAAGAACAGAAAGCACAAAAGATTCTAGTGCTAACAGGATGGATATTACAGATATTCTTGGCAGTGAAATGTCAAGAATGTTGTATGAGAAGAACTCTGGATTAAGGAAGAATAGTTCGAGCAATGAAGGGAATAGCATATCTTCGAAGGGTAGAGCTGCGATACCAAACAAGAAAAAATCCGATGGTTTCCTATTTCCTGCAGTCAGCAAGAACAAACACATCAATTTCAGTGTGAGCCAACCAACACAGTGCGCTCATGGGTCATTGGGATTTCCACCATTTTCACAGAATCATGATCAACCACCAAGAGGTTTTCCATTTTCTGCTAGAGGTTCTTCCAGCATAAACTATGATCAAAATCTCAGCTGGAAGGAAGACATGCTACCCAATAATAGATTCTCTGTCCCTTTACGCCCATCCTTGGAGGTACATCAGATGCCTGAGAAACCTTCAGGCAACAGTTCGAGTAGAAAAGACCGTCATCCTTGGTCTCCGATGGTTCCAAACAGTGCCCCTTTTAGAGTCAATGGCCCCGAGATGTTAGTTGCTGAACCTAGCAAGTCGAAAAGGCCTTCTCAATGCTCTGAACCATCACACAGAGGAATCTTCTATAGGGATCATGATTTGCCATTTGTTGATCCAAGTAATATCCACCTTCAGAAGCAGGAAAGGAATTATTTTAACAAGACCAAGGGAACAAATTCTGATCTTCAGTTTTTGGGTGCAGGAAGGGGTGACGGCAGTCATTTGAAGAAAATGGGGCCGCTGGATATGTATAGCAGTGATCAGACCATACCAGCGATGCACTTGCTCAAACTCATGGATGCAGGTCAGAATTTTAGTAAACAGTCACCCTATCCCACCTGTGTTCATCAAAAAGATTTGTCTAGTTTTGAGAAAGAACGATCCAAGACTTTGATGCCTCCACCCTCTTCTAGACTGTTGAATTCTGTTGAACAATTCCCCCCAGTTCTGAATTTCGGTGCAGTTGCTTCATCACAGAAGATTGCAGACTCTAGGATGATCACAGGGTCTAAGGAAAATAATTATTGGGAAACAGTGTTGTCTTCTTCATCCCTCGGAGCTCATGAAGACGAACTAGCAAAAAGAAAGAATTCACCTACACAGCCTACAGGTTCGAAATATAAGATTCCAGTTTCTCTGCAAAATTCAGGGAAAGATCTCTCATTGGCTACCGGTTCTCTGCCATTCATGGGACAGGCTAAAGAAGTAGGACAAACAAAATCAACAAATCCAGTTGCACAACCAAGGGTCCAAGGATCAAGCAGTTCAGGTAAACACCATGAATATGTTACTCCTACCTTCTATTTCGTGAAAAAACCCGCATCTGTTTCCAATTCAATGCCGTTCAAGGAAAAGCCACAAGAAATTGCAAAACCCGTGATCAATGTCGAACCGGAGGTCCCCAGCACAAGAGAGAGAAATTTTCCTGTAACTGGCAATCCTGGCCCGAGTTCGATCAACAGGAGCGAGAGAAACTTGCCTGTAAAGGAGGATTTAGGCGATTGCGATACCAACAGAAATCCGGCTGATTTTTTTGCTCCGGGACCAGAAAACATGTACATGTTATCAGCTGAAGACTTTAGACGTAGAAGCCCTTCATCGGAACCTAGAAGCCGTCCATCCTCCAAGCCAGAAACAAGTAATCAAAGTCCTATCAAGCGACAGAAGACGACTAATCCAGGATATCCGAATCCTTGAATTTCAAGGAAGTGTTTCGGAGCATTCCAAAACTTTACTGGAGTGCCTAATACATGGACATTGTGGAAACTGCTTGATTTAGACAAAGGAATGGCGGGTTGTCACCCGCAATAATCGGTGTTAGCTACTTGAAGACAAAGGTGCTTACAACCGCCATACTGAAATGCAATAGTTGATGCTCACCTTTTGAGAAGTATATCCTATGGAGGTATTTACCCTATAAACATTTACATCTTTGTAAATAAGAATACCCTATATTTTTGCTCATGAAAAGTGTGAAAAATAAGACTTGAGTTTTGTCATCTGGGGTTTCTTTTTCTAGTAATAAGCATTAAACAGAAATGTAAACTGGAAATGGTTTATCAGGTTATACTTGATATTTTGCACTCATCTCTCTACTAGATGCTCTGAAATAGGTCTGGCCCTGTCTGTTGGGACTGTGCTATCATCTTAACTGCAGAATTTAGTGATCTTTTATACTCTGTATCCATAGCAATTGATGCTCTTCCCATTTATGGTAATCTTATACCCTGAACAGAAAATGAGTACAGCTTAACTGCAGAATTTCTTAGTCTAAGGTTTGTGCTTTAGTAAGAAATATTTTCTGAAACTTGAGATTTACAATTAGCCAAGTAGGAAACGTTTTCACGCTAAAATTTCAGCCTTGTTTGATCACCAACAGACGTTACTCGAGGTTGTTGTTGTTACATTGCTTAAGAGTCTGAAGCAGGCTATCCAGAAGAGAATTGAGCATACTTCTCACAGAGATACCTAGAAGAAGAAACTTATCTAGTTTATGCAAAATAGTCAATGTAAGATATGAGTGGACAAAGAAAGACATTCCATAATATATATATCCTAGCCCAAGAGAACGATAAATTCCCTTTTGCCACAACCGAGCGAGATAAGAGTTCAATAACCAATTTGTTAGAAAAAGTTTTACACCATCATAATCCCAAAACAAAAAACTATTACACAAAGTACCATAAGCATGTTAAAGCTTTTTCATGTGACACCAGTCCTCCAAAAAGCCAAGAGGTATTGAGGCAAAACATGGTTCACATCCAAGAGTGGGCTTCTACTGCTACTACTGCCCCATAAACCCCACTTGAGTGGCCTAAGCAGCACAGCCACCACACATTACCGTCCTGCAAAAATATGAAATGTAAAATGTTAATCGAGTTGCAGTGCCTGAAATGCACACTCATCAGTTTATTACTTAATCAATTAGAAGAAAGCTGAGTTGCAGTGCCTGAAATGCACACTCATCAGTTTATTACTTAATCAATTAGAAGAAAGCTAAGCTTCTATAGATTTGTAATGTTCGTTTACTTTTTTCGTTTTGGGTCCAGCTTTCACGAAGCTGTCGCCTATATAAGCAGCCTAGCTAGTTTCGTAAATTTTCAATTTGTGTGGTCCTGAAAATAGACTAATCTCGACAGATGCTATGCTCTTGTACACACTTCTCTTTATTATTTGAAGCCACCATTGTAGCATACTAAAATTTAGGAATTGTATTCATCTTGTAAACTCGAACATCCTAACTGCTTAGGTAATCATCAAGTAAACTTGAAAGATTCTAACCACTTACATAATTGAGCGACTAGTACTTCTTCGCCGTCTCATCTTTGGCATTTCCTTCCTTTTAGGAGGTTGCAGAACAGCCTTGATAGCAGTGTCAAAAACAGCTTTGATATTCTGGGTGATAAAAATGAAGGCATCATAAGCCAAGTTATTGTCAGGAAATGAAAATGATAGAGCACAAAATGCAGTATCGAAAATAAAACATTTTCTTCTTTTCTTTATGTCGGAGAGAATTAAGACATTTCTTTCACTTCAAGAGCGCTACCTGTTGAGTTTTAGAACTACACTCAATGTAAGCTGCTGCACCAATTTGTTTCCTCAATTCTTCACCCTACACAACATTTTCAACCACTTCAGCATCGCGTTAGGATTTCAATTTCTAGTGCTTCTTAGACACTCGAAAAAAAAAACACGAACCAATAGAAAGGAATTCTATAAGTGGTACCTGAGCAGATGTTATTGCACCATAATCCATATGGTCATTCATATATCCTCTGTTATCGCGAAGATCTGTAAACACAACAACACTTGAATCAACACAGAAAATGCTGAACCAAAACAACATCAAACGCGAATTAACCTAAACACCGATAAGAAGTGAAATATTCCTGCCACACTGTACAATTAATCAAACCTTTTTTCACATAGGCGTACCTAATTTTGTGCCCACGAGAATAATTGGAACATTGGGTGCAAATCGCCGAAGTTCAGGCATCCACTGTTAAATATCAAGAACATTAGTTATTACAGGTGGACGGCGATTTCTACAAGTTCATGTTTTCAGATACAGATATATCCCTATCGATGTGCACAGGGGCGACTGACCACCCTCCAATGGATGTGCACAGGGTGACCTACCCTCGATTCGGGTAACTGACAAATATTAACTACACTGACAGTTGACACTACAATTTTCAAGCTTCAAGTCAAAAAAGTAAAAAAAATAAATTCAGATATGGTGCCTTTAGTTTGAAAGGAAAGTGACCCACTTTTTTGTCCAAGACTACTTTAATTTGAATTTTTGAAATGAAAATGACCCAACCTAAACAAAAGAGAAGTAGTAAAATAGAAAACCAGAAAATTAATACCTTTTTGAGTACATTTTCATAGCTAGCTCTGCTGAGTAAAGAGAAAGCCAAAACAAAAATGTCAGCTCCTCTGTAACTCAATGGTCTCAATCTACTATAATCTTCTTGACCTGTCAAACACAAGGACATAAATGACAATTAAATAATAAGAGGAGGGTTTATATTGCAATCTGAAAAGAGGAAAACCCTAGAATAAGTGTAGTATGATGAGAGCTTTGTATTACCTGCAGTATCCCATAATCCCAAGTTTACAATGTTCCCATCAACAGCCACATTTGCACTGAAGTTGTCAAAAACTGTGGGCACATAATCCTGCACCCCCGAAAAAAAAACATCAAACCCATTAATTAAGGCAACAAAACTTAGGATTCATAATCATTTATTAAACAAATTTTGCAAGGAAAAAACAAAAACACTAGTCACCCATGATTTCAATTTTCAAAAAAATAAATAAATTTGTTTAGACAAAAAAAACAAGTAAACTGTACTAAAACTAGAACCCCAGAAGCACAAATGAAAGAAGCAAGATTTCATATGATTTTAAGGTCTAAAACCCATGATTTTGGATAATTTATCTCAACTTGGAACTTGCAGAAGTTTAAAGAAACAAGATTTGAGAGTCTATCTAGGAAACTACACCCAAGCAAGCAAGAAACTGAAACCCCAGAAGCAAAAAAAATGAAAGAACTTACAGTAGGGAACTTGTTACTAGTATAGCAAATGAGCATACATGTCTTCCCAACTGCACCATCACCAACTGTAACACATTTTATGAACTTTGATGCACTCATCATCTTTGCTTTCTTTCACCTTCTCTACCAAACAACTACTAGTTGATGATACAAAACAGTACTATCTTGATGCCTAGAGCAGCTCTCTCTATCTCTTCTTTCTCTCCAACACTGTCTCTAAAATGTGTTTTAATGGACAAAGAAGATGAGAACAAATAGTAGAGTGTACTCCTCCAATAAAGGCTTCTCAGGAAAGACACAAACATATTAATATTTAATGTCCTGCTCCTACTACTGTTACAACACTTTAAAATTTTAAATGTATGTTTGGTGTTTTCAAGATTTTCCAACAACAAAAGAAGGAATGAAGTTTTGCAGTAATAAATAGGGCTAAAACAAATACACCACGTTGGTTGACCCTAGTCATGCCAAGTGCCCCTTTCCTTTGGGCAACGGTCTATTTTACCTAATCCTTGCTAATTGTGTGCCAGTGACATCACACCAGACAACTTTACAATTTTGAATCTTTGTTAGTAAACATGTAAAAGATACTACTTGAATTGAGAATCAGGTGTAGACTGTAGAGGCTTAAGATGAGTAAATGCTAAACTTTTAGCTTTAGGTATAAAACAAGATTAGCTGGCCGACCTTGCTGCAACAGGGATAATAGGGCCGGTCCAGATTTGGGACGAGACGTGGCACAATCTCCCTACTAAACAGGGGAATGACTCTGAAAGTGGGATGGTAGCAGGATGAAAAGTGAAATGATCGGAGGCCTGAATTAGTTGTCTCAGATTTGGCCATATTATTTTCATTATTTGTCCAACTTTAGCATTTTTTAGGGGTGATCAGCGGACGGACGGATACGGATCAGGGGTCAACCGCGTCTAATCCGTCAAAGTTGTGGATTTGGAAACTCCAACCGTGTCCGGCACAATCACCCGCGGAGTTGACATCCGCGGATTAGCGGGTGATACGGTCCGGATGCGGATTAACCGCGGACTTGATTTAAAAAAAAAAAAAAAAAATTATTTGCATAAGTCATGTTCAATTAGAACGATTATCAACTGGGCAGAGTGCTACGGTGCATACCTGACGTAATGATTTGCACGCTGCATTTTGGAAGTGGGTTTGTTTGTATCAGCTTATAATGCGAATGCCATATTATGTTTTGTCATGGTGTGCAATGTCCTTTTCTTTGACGGTATTTTTGTTATGTTGTATTAGAATAGAGTTTCGCAGTTAAGTATCTTGTGTGTGAACCACATTAGGGAGCTGTGTAATTGCATATTTTAGTGGGATTAGTCATTAGCGTTGGGTGCAAGTATAGGACCCAAAATCTAGTATCTATCTTTATGCTCTGTGAATGTGTCAGGATTAGGATTTAACACCGAAAACGAACAAACTACAGTAGATAAAATCCGGGAGAAGAGATCACTTGTGGTTTCTGCTGTTGGAAGTTGTTTGGGTATTTCCTAGCAGGATTGCCGTTACTCTTGCAGAATGTTCAATTATCTAAAGAAATGAGCCCAATATTCGCCCTTACGGTGCGGTTGAATCCGCGGATTTCAAAATCCAACTGCAACTAAACCGCTTAAAGTGCGGATTTGAGTATCCCACCCATGTCCGACCCATAAATCTTACGGATTGGGTTTCACCCGTAATTTTGCGAACGGATACGAATGAAATCCGCGGTTCCGGACTTTTTGCTCACCCCTAGCATTTTTGTTACTTAGCTCATGACGGATTTTTCGGTAGGAGAATCTGTATTGTTTTTCCTTGTGTAAAAAGCCCACGAGTATCCAACCAATTTTTTTACAGAAAACTTATCCTTTTTTATATTAGTCGTACATTATATGGATTATTTAAGATCATACGGTTTATAAGCTTTTGGGTACCTTAACCTTACAAGTTGGTTTTCGAGGTTAGTTATGTTCATGGATTTCAATATTGTATCAGAACGGGCAATTTTGAGACAAGTTGTTCATTGCACCTTTAATTTGAGCCACCCAATTTTATTTATTGTCCACGTCCACATGTTAGACCCAACGAAATTATACAAGAGGGGGCTTGTTAAGATTAGTCACATTACTATAGGGGTTACCTGAGATCCTATGGTTTCTAAGCCTTTCCCAACCCTAATTTTAGGCCCATGAACTTCGATATTCCCGGTTTTGAACAACTACAACAGCCTTTGTTTTCTTGATTTTTTTTAAAGCAATTTTGTTTTCTTGATAATGATATACTTAGTGGTTCCAGAACAAAATTATCACCTCTACGGCTAGCTGTAGCTTTATTTGTTTTTTTTCTCCTCTTAAGTTCTGTAAATTCCTTAATCTCCTACCAAAGTGCTCAGTGGTGGGTGTGCAATTGTCCATGTCCATTCAATGCTAGTTCTCATTCTGCGGATCCTTGCTGCTTTAACTCAAATTCACAGTACCCAAACCTACCCATGAGGTGGGTTAAATAGTAATAAATAAAGATCATGGTAGGGTAACCATGCCCCATATCTTCTTGCACATGAAACATGGCAGTTGCATTTTTTTCTATTTCCTACCATAATTTCACTCACTTTTGCAAACAAAATTCAAAAAATCTCAAAGAAAGATTCCACCAAAAGTGAGTGTTGTGTGTGTTTGTGTGTTCAAACGGCGCCTTGACTAATTTTACCCAACTGGATTCCAATGACTACTAAATTTATTACAGTGGTTTTGAAGTTGATTTTAATTTTAACTGTTTCTCTAGGAACTCGCGTTCACTGGCCAGTCCACAGTAGGCGTTTCTTCTGATTTACAGTAACGGAGTGTTCTGGATAATGGTAAAAAAGTGATGTATATGTTGGATTCTAATAGAAGATTGGAAGAATAATAAGGGCATGATTGTTTGTCGCATTAGTGTCAGTCTGATTTTATGGAAAAGCTTATTCACGCATGCAATCTTTTTTCCGTTATATCAGAGTTTAGGTTGGGATTTGGCATGATCCCGAGTATTTCCTAAGAGTACATTTGTGGCCAACAAGTCTCGGGTCTTTTTATGCAAAAATGCCATAAGAACACCAAAGTCCTATTATGCTACTCCAATTGCAGCACCCAAGACTGAATATAGGTCTTTAGTTGGTTCACTTCACTATCTAACATGGACTAGACCAGAACTATCTTATGCTGTAAATCTAGTTTGTCAACATATGCAGCACCCAAGACTTCCTCATCTTTTAGCTGCTAAGAGGATCCTTAGATATATTAAGGGTACTCTGGGATTTGGTCTGCAATTTGTTAAGGGTTCTTCTTTTCTACTTGGCTTCTCAGATGCAGATTGGGCTGGTTGCATTGATGACAAAAGGCCTACGGGGGGTTACTGTGTTTATTTGGGCTCAAATGTGGTCTCTTGGTCTTCTAACAAACAAAGTACATTGGCTAGATCAAGCACTGAGGATGAATACAGGACACTTGCACATAGTATTGCTGAGATTGTTTGGATTTGTTATCTTCTTCAGGATCTTCACTTTCCTATTTCAGGTATTCCTAAACTTGGCTGTGACAACATCAACTCTATCTCTCTTGCCTCCAATCCAATGCTTCATTCCAAAATGAAACATGTGCATCTTGACTATCATTTCATAAGAGAATTGGTGCAATCTAAGGCTTTAGATATCTTTTATGTGAATACTTTGGACCAAATAGCTGATATATTCACTAAGCCTCTCCATGGTTCAAGATTTACTTCTCTTAGAAGCAAACTCAATGTGATTGAAGCTCACATGATTTTGAGGGGGGATATTGCCAGTACCAAGCTACTAGCTGAAGTGGTGCAGGATAACACTGAAGATGCAGTGTAGGATAAGTATATTAGCTGAAACAGTAAGTGAGATGTCATTGACAACCTGTCATGTAAGTGAGCTGTCATTGACAGTCTGTCCAATACAATCTTATCTTTGTGTCTGTATAAATAGTGTGTAATGATTAGGAGTCATGTAAGCTTTCTCTGGGAATTATCTTCATTAATGGATTGATCAAATTGTAAGAACAAATTGTTGCTAATATGGACTATGGGATCTTTCTTTTTGAGGCTCCAATCTTGGGTTACCGGGTGCTATTCGATTAATGTAGCCGCGGAATTTCTTTTTGATACAAAAGATTGAGTTTGTAGTGTGTTTCATCGTGGAATTCACAATTCCAAGGGATATATAATTCTACAGGGTTACAAATACCGGAGGGATAAATAATTTTTCGGGATTATAAATACCGGGAATCATGTAAGTTTATCGTGTGTTGGTAGCTAAATGAAAATTCCTAGAATTCATAGCATTTTCTTATTTTAAATCCCATCTACTATTAGGAGACTATTTAGTGCAGGAGCGGAGCTACAGCCAGACTTCTCGTGGTTGAAGCCACCCGCAAGGCCCAAAAAATGCATGTTTTTCACTACCTAAGTATTTTGGGCCTAGATTTTATATGTTGTTTTTAGGCTAAGCCACGGCTGCAAAACTCCTCAAGCCACTAAGTCAGGGAAATTTGATATTTTCAGTTCCGCCACTGATTTAGAGGGAGAAATATGGCTTTTAACGTTAAAAAAAAAGGGTTCGTAAATTATTTCTAAGTTTCCTAACAAATATTAGGGGGAGGTGATATTCAAAATAAGGGATTTGCTGAAATTATAAATCCCAAAGCAAACGTGAACCCAAAGAATTTAACAAAACGTACTAAGGAAATCATAGTTTTATCAAATCCCATGAACTGATGAATTCCACCTTTAGAATTCTGCATACGATCTACAGGTATAAATTGGGTTGTGCCAGCACGAGCACAACCCAGCCTAGCACGCTAAAATTGAGGCACAACACATCCCAGCACGTGACTTAGCCCAGCACGGCACAACACGTTAGTTTCATGGGACGGGCTGGGTTTGACTAATCGGCACAGTAGCCCAACCCAACACGCGGCGCAAATAAGCACGTGGCATGACATGGCACAGCACGTTAAAAAAGAACATCATAATATGTATAAAATACTACACATCATGGCACAATACATCACATTTTGTGTATATTTTAACAAAAGAGCCTTTATTCTGGCAAATTATTAACATTTTATTATCGTTATGTTGACTTATTTTCATAATAACACATATATAACTAAATATTTGGAAAACATCTATACTACAAAATATAAAGTAAATATGCCCGACATAGCACAACACCGCACAACATGTTTATTTTTCTGGCACATCCCAGTACAACACTCCTTTAAGCACGGCACAGCACGACATGTTATAATCTCCGGCACAGCACGGCACATAACACGCTAAGCACGTGATTTCGTGGGCTGGGTTGTGCTATGACGACACGTTTTACACCTCTAATCCGATCTCACCATTAGAAAATTTTGATGAACTTATTTCTTTGATTGGTATATGATGAGTAGATCGATTGTGGACGAAACTAATTTTCCAGGGCCATTGAGAAAATTCGATGCAGCTTTGTACACGTTTAGTTCTCGACGACAACAAATAAAACGTATTTTAGAAGATTTAATATTTCACAAAATTCGTTATATAATTTTGGAATTGAATTCCTGAATCTAAAAGATAAGCAAAATATCACTATGGTGTTCAAATAACCAAGATTTTTCAATATACTATTTTTAATTTCCAAATTGGATACTTTTACCCAAATACTAAAACTTATTTTAGGATATTTGTACCCTTTCTTCTTCTTTAGTCTCAATATCTCCTTGATTCAAACAAAATGCTCTTGAGTTTCTCCTTCACTATCTTTGGTTAACCTGATTTGTTGTCATGTCCCAACATGATTTCGATAATATTCATAGTTAAAAGGATCTCAACATCTCGTATACAATTGAACACTTAAGCTTAAATTTTGAAATGGGCGATCTAGAATTATTGTATAATGAAGTTAATATTGTTATATGATCTGAAATGACCAAACTTCGGGGCCATTAAGCTAAATATTAAGATTTAATAAATAATATAATATTTATAATGATGTTCACTTTATGTTCCAATGTCATATTGCCGGAGATTTATGAACTATCAATCCAAATATAATGGATGAATCTTTGGATATCACATACCTCATGTAATAATCATACAAAAATTCGAAAGCATGCAATTTGTTGTGCTCAAGCCAGTATTTCGACAAAGATATAATTTTTATTTTATTTTCTTCAAATATACATATAAATAACAATTTTCGCATTATTCTAAATAATAATATTTCCATTCTACATTTTTGATGACAAAAACTAACAAAAATAATTTTGATCAAATAGATAATCTTTAAAAAAAATTGATCTCCTTATGAGACAATTGCTTAGCTGCTATGAAGAACCAACAGAAAATTCTTATGAATCCACATAACATTTTTCCTTTGATTGTTGCTATGCAAAAACAATTTAGTTACTGCCACCTTACATTGGTGAAGTCTTAACTAATATTTCTTATATATCCTTTAAAAACATTATGAATTATGGCAGGCAGGGAATGAAAAAGTGGCTACTCTATGTGCAATTAAATGCTGGTTTATCTGGAAGGAGAGATGTGCCCGAATTTTTGAGGAAAAGTCAACTTCCTCAATTCAGATATCCAGAGATATCTGAAATTCTGGTGCAATACCTAAAGGAAAAACCAATTCCTTTGTTTTAAATACAAGAAAAACTAAATGTATGTAACTTAGATAAAACCTGATTTACGTTGTAATAAGTTAAATTTTGATGCTTTTTTGCTGATTCAAATGCTAGTTTTGGTCTAATCCTAAGGAA
This sequence comes from Papaver bracteatum, assembly GCA_023529315.1. Classification (NCBI taxonomy): domain Eukaryota; kingdom Viridiplantae; phylum Streptophyta; class Magnoliopsida; order Ranunculales; family Papaveraceae; genus Papaver; species Papaver bracteatum. The sequence goes on along the minus strand of JAJJWX010004270.1, from coordinate 1,645,194 downwards.
TTATATGGGGATAAAATTAAAGCTAAATCAGGAATATGCAGAATTGCATGTCCAGAAAAAGCAAATGCATTAGCTTTGTTGAAAGGAGCAAAATGGGAAAAGTTAAGGGTTTTCTGAAATTTGTTGATGGGAAGGATACAATGATGGTCTGGCAAAATCAAAGCATTGTAAAGGAAGCTTTGAGTATTTTGAAGGAGTATATTTGTTTTTTGAGTTTTAAGTTCACAAGAAGAAGTGGAAATCAGGTAGCAAATAAATTGACTAAAGAGTCAGGGAAATCATCCTTGTCCACTGAAAAAGCGGGGATCTAACAACCACACCCAATATTTCGCTTAGCAATCTGTATGGAAAACTCCAATATAATTCCAAGAGAATCAACTAGACAGTCAGACTCAATTAATTGAAATATATCCAAGAGATGTATCTCTGTTTCACAATGTAATCAGCAAATCAAACAGATAGAAATCTGTGAGCCTGATTATTATGCGAAACAACTTGAACGGTACCAAAGACTAATGTTCAAGTGTCAATCAATTTATATCAACAACCAAAGGTTGGATTATCTAATAGATTGAACTACGCACAACCTGTGATATTTCAATTATATAAACAAATATAATGCGAAAAAGAAATAACACAGACACCAGAAATTTTGTTAACGGAGAAATCGCAAATGCAGAAAAAACCCCGGGACTTAGTCCAGATTTGAACACCATACTGTATTAATCCTCTACAGACACTAGCCTACTCCAAGTTAACTTCGTACTGGAATGTAGTTGAGCCCTAACCAATATCGCACTGATCAAGGTATAGTCGCGTTCCTTATGCCTCTAGAACCACGTCGGATGCGCACTTGATTCCCTTAGATGATCTCACCCACAACTAAGAATTGCTACGAACCAAAGTCGAAGACTTGATAAACCAATCTGTCTCACACAGAAAAGTCTATTGAATAGATAAATCTGTCTCCCACATATAAACCTATGAGTTTTGTTCCGTGTTTTGATAAATCAAGGTAAATAGGAACCAATTGATATACCGGACTTATATTCCCGAAGAACAGCTTAGAAATATCAATCACCTCACAATAACCTTAATCGTATGGTAGAGAAATAAGATATTGTGGAATCACAAACGATGAGACGAAGATGTTTGTGACTACTTTTTATCTTGCCTATCGGATATTAAATATCGAGAAAATTTAGAGAAGATAGTACCCAATCACGATAGAAAACAGCAAGATCAGAACACGCAACTACACAGAAAATAGTTGGGTCTGGATTCACAATCCCAATGAAGTCTTCAAGTCGATAATCTACAGGGTTTCATGAAAAACCTTAGGTTAAAGAAGAATCGACTCTAGTCGCAACTAGTATCACACAAGAGGTGTGGGGATTAGTTTTCCCAGTTGCTAGAGTTCTCCTTTATATAGTTTTCAAATCATGGTTTGATCGCTTTGAAACAAAGCAATCAATATTCACCGTTAGATGAAACATGATCTAAGAGCCAAGCTAAGTTTGCTTGAAACCAAAGAAATATCTCTTCATCATTAGATGGTCTTAGCTTGTTACAGACAAATGAAATGTATCTTCATTTAGAAGTATACAAGACACAATTGAAGCAAAATCGATTTTGATTCACTCGAATCAAGTCATGAACATTTTAGCCACGGTTTGCAAAATATTGCATTCCTTATTATATAAATGTATTAGTTCATGAACAAACAGATTCTAGAACTTAACCAACTCAAGTATGCAAACTGGTATGCATACTTAAGTAGCCGGACTTGGACTGTGGCCGACAGTATGCGAATGGGTATGCATACTATCACACTTCCAAAAAAACAGTTGAATTTGTACGCGTACGGGTATGCATACAAAAGTTCTCGGACTTCAACTGAGTTCACCAATACGCGTACGGGTACGCATACCAAGACTCACAGACTTTACCTGACCTTCCCAGTACGCATACGGGTATTGATAGACGCATTTATGTGTCTATTTTGATCTCAATTCTCCATATTGTTAGTGCTCGATTTTTTTCTTATTTTGCTATTTTACGTCTTTGTAGGTGTTTTTGGAGAAATAAACTTTTGCGAAGAATTTGGCTCGAAAAGTGGTATTTGGACCCCCAAGATGAATTACTAAAAACACCCAGAAGAATTCATAAAGATACTCAGGAAGATTACTCTCCTCACCCCAAGATTACTATTTTCGTCCCATTTGCTAAAGGGAGACCAGCACGGGATAGGGGGAGTTCATCTTCTATATTTTGAATTTTCAAAATTGGCGGGAAAAACTTGTTTTCACGGAACATATTAGGGTTGTATTTTTGGGGGATTTCTGAAGAGATTCAATCAGCGGAAATTGTTTGAATGGACTCAGAAGGGCTAAACAGGCTTGGTATGGTGTTTGGATCCGGCTAAAATTGGCTAAATAATCGGGGCTTGAGAAAACAGAGTGTCGTGAGATTTTTGGAGACTATTTGGAGATTTTCAATGGATCGTGCAGCTACCCAATCAACAGGAAGGATGACGTGTTTGAGAACCAAAATAAAGAAACAAATCTTGTTATCTTTGGTGATATTCGAAAACAGGGAACGTGATAACACTCTCTTGCAAATACGGAAAGAAATCCTGCAAATAAGGTGAGATATCTTCTTACAAAGTTTATCTATCACAGAAGAGGTTGAAAAGTCTTGGACACCTCAGAAGCTGCGTAAGAAAGTAAAGAAGAGAAATAAAAAGGGAATAAAATCCCGAGACTTGAGAAGAAAGGAAAAGTGGAGAGTGGAAGGAATTACTCGCAAATATTTTCACCCTGCCGTGTATATAAAGAGATAGGAGAAGTCATAGGAGATCTATCGAGAGTTTGGGTACGCTGCAGAGGTGAATTGCATAGGTTCAGTAGCAGGAGGATAAGGAAGAAGAAGAAGTTGCATACGACAGAAGAAAGGTGTCATTCTCAAGAACACGAAGAACAGACGCACATATACCGTCGTTTATCCTGCTATACATAATATTTATCGTTTACTCAAACAGTGACTTGTAACACTTATATCTGTTGCAATTCACTGCTTTATTATTTTCCACCTCTTGTAAACACGTTTTGAGCTATGAATATCAATTTTGAGCGTTTTTCTACCATGATGAGCTAAACCCATCAATAGGACAACGGAGGAAGCCATGTTTCACAATTGATTGGTAACTATAATTGATTTTTTTTACTATTTTCACTTGCTTTAATTGATTTATGATTTTTATTAATTAGTTGTGACTTCGTTTGATGATGCATGCTTAGACTTAGAGATTTTGATGCATCATGCTTATGATCTACAATTAATGTTTTACAAAATCTACTTTTGGCAAAGAAATAGAGTCAACAAAAGAGCTTGAATTGTATAGAATCATTATATGAACCAAATGAATATGATTAATGGTGGAATCATGAATCCTAATCTCTCAAATTATTGATATCATATTCTACATATTTTCTTGTTTAGTTAAGAATTAGATCTAAAATCAAACTTCACCAGTCCGACAATCAAACCCTTTACTTACCACTTCAAAACTATATCAGGTATGCATATTATACCGGTCTTGGATTAACATATATGCAAATACGCATACTATGTCTATAATCCAATTATGGTTAAGTGTTCTAAACTTTATTTCAATCATTGAAACATTCTTATTGGATGACAATAGTTGTTTTTACTAACTATTAGCATCAAAGATTTTCAAGTTATTGAAATAATCAATCTGAAACATTCAGAGTCTACATCAAATTATTGTATCACACAAATCATGTAAGATGTTACTTGGCAATTTTCACATGATCATCTTTTGACTTGCGTCAAGAATATAAGATGAACTTGGTTGAAGCAAAAGCTTACCAACACATATTTCGATAAATATGTAAGCGAGTTAAACTCATCTCGAAATATCAAATATGTATAATCAAATACTATATAGTAATACGACTTTTGTCTCAAGAAGGAAATAGAGTAGAAATAAATTTTCTCAGTGATAGATGAGTTTCAGTCTCCACATATCTTTTGTAGATGAAGTTTTACAAGTTCTCCTTAGTAGTTCTTCGTCTTTAATTGACGAACGCCGTGAAGTCTAAATCTCAACTACACAATCTATCCTAGTCCGAGACATTACTATAAGTAGATTAGAAATCAAGACTTATAGTTTTGATCACTAAACTTGGCAAACAATCTTGAGATAGCAATGCTTGGGAGTTCGACCGAGCATCGCTCTAAAAATCTCCCCCTTTGTCAATTTTAGTGACAAAACTATCAATACATATGGATTACAAAATAAATAAACTTTGTATCTTCTCATCCAAATACTTGATCTCATTTGTTCTTCAACATTACTCGAAATCTTCGTCACTTCCAAGTACTCCATGATTCTAAACGTGTTCAACTCAGCATCATAGTTGTTGAAGATCCGTAGCTATAACAATGAGAAAACAATTGCTCTCAATCATTGTTATACAATGCATAATATTATTACACATCATCAAAGTTCAATTGTATCACAACTTTGACAACAATACTATGATGATATGTATCTTTCCCCCTTAGTAAATACTTCATCTCACATGAAAACCACTCCCCCTTACATAATGATCTATAAACCATATGTATTTGTTGTGTGAACTACACATTAATTGTCCCACTTTTTGTCAATATAAATTGGAAAAGGTACGAAAACTAGTGGGATCCTAATAAAATTTTCATAGAGATACTTAATGACCGAAAAAGAACATATCAACTTGTTTTGATGATTTCACATAGACGAAACTAGTGTATTCATCAAGGAGTTTATAAAGATACAAGAAAACTCCTACAATATTCCACAGCCGCATTCCCTACAAAGATTTGGCAATTAAGCACAAGTTTGATAAGAACTCTCCCTCATAAAATGCCATTCCCGAAAGAACAACAAGAGCGACCTTACTTTCACAAGAAAAGAAGGATTTCTTTGGACATTAACAAATCACGTGAAACATGAATTCATGATCCAAAATACTCAATTAAATTAACCACAAGAGAATCCATGATTAATTTAATCGAAAATGCTCAACATAAGAGAACTTACGGAGCCACACAGTACATACACAAAGATGTGGATCAGGGAAAGACCAATACTACGGAATATTCAAAGATTCATTATATTTTTCATCAATATTTACATAGAGACATTTAATAGACTTAATCTTTGTAAACAAAAGTTCATCATATCTTCCATCAAAATTTGCATAATGACATAATAGGCTTAACTTTTGTTGTCAAAAGTTCATTCAATCATTTATCAATATTTGCATAATGACATATGAAAGACTTAACTTTTGACAAATATGGGACAATTATAGTTCATGGACGCAAAAACACATATCCCATAACAAGTTGCAATATATAAAACCATAAAGATTAATACTGCAAAATCATCTTCCAGATAAACTTTAGAATTTAAATAAATAAATCTAAAAACATTGCAAGATAAAAATCCTTTGGAAATAGCTATGTGTACTCACAATAATTTATATTCCAAACCCTAGTTATCCTTCTTAAAACACAAGAACAAATTCTCATAAGAAGTTTCCTAGAAAAAATAACTCCTATGAAGAACACAATTGAGAGTCATCAGACATGACCAGCAACCAGAGATCAAATATAAACAAGTTCATCAGTTGCTTTCTTCAGTTCGTTTTTCAGAAATTCAAGATTCTTTGTTGCAATTCCAAGTTGTTCACGTACGACCTCAAAATCTCGAAGAAAAATTCCTTCCAGTTGAGATGACATATGAACTGGAAGTAAGTTTTTATGATCAACAACATGATAGCAATCAATGAAAACAAGGTTCTCGTGAAACTCAATAACCTTGGTATGTGAAACTTTGTTTTCCTTTTTGCATCCATCCATTGTGTGCGCCAAAGAGTCGGAGAACTTTCAACGTTACAGAACGTGTATGTATCAAGGGAAGAAAACCATGATATATATATATATATATATATATATATATGAGCGCCTCATAGGAAAACCCTAGGCATACTTGTTCACTTTCGGTACGGGTCGGGTGCACGTACGCTCATGGTTGAGAACCAGGTTTGAAACCAAGAGGGTGATGAAGCTTAATTTAGAAGAAGTTTTGATAAAAAATTCAAAGACAAATTTTAAGCATATTGACATACGATCTTAGCTCAAAAGAGCATAAGATAATTGTTGATGAACAACAACCCACCCGTCAATGAGTAGAAAATAGAAGTTTTTCAAGGTAAGCAACAAAGGGTCTATTCTCAGGAAATTATTGATCAAAAATATTACACTATGTAATAATATACTGAAGCATGGCTCAACAGTAAGATGATCAAGAAAAATAACAATAATAATACAACAAAGGCCACTTTCTCAAGATAGAAGAACTTCTTGAGAAATATGAGCATCCTCACGCATCTTCAAAGAGGATGCTCTTTTGGGTAGTCAAGTGTATTTTGATGAGCACATTGCTTATCAATGATGTTGACATTTTTCCTTTTATTTTTTTTAAAGATCTTCAGAAGAAATGAAAAGGTTAGTCAATAGAGAATTATCAAGAGGAGGGCAAGAGATACCTGAAGTTGTCACCTTACTTTCCCTCTTAATGCTCTGTTTGAGTCTATTTACACTTTTCTTGAGCTCCGAGACACGATTATTGATGTGGATGTAATCAAGAGTAGACAATTTAGATTCAAGACTTTCTTATGTAAGAGGCAAGGAGTTTGAACTCTTCTTCTTCCATCGATAATTTTTTTTTACATAGTGATTTGAAGAGTTAGTCGTCTCTATGACATTCTTCCTTTTACAATTGTAAAAAGGTATTTTGTCATATTTACAATCAAGAATTGGCTCATCACAACACTTTTCTTGATTGCAGAAAAGACCTTTTTCCCCAGAAAAATGAGAGGCAGGTTTGATTACTTCTTTAGACATCCATACGAGAATATTATGAAGTTTCTCATTCCGCAGTCAAAAACGACATCTCCTTTCAAGGTGACCTTTGTTCCCGCAATAATAACAGTTGTAGGGAATGTTTTTGACTTTTTTCATATGAGCTGTTTTCGAAGGTGTACGATCTTTGTTCATAGGAACATCAGCTGCTGAAGGAGGTTTTTCACTTGGAAACTTGTCATTAGCATGGACAAAATTTATCTTACTAGTACTTGGAGCGTCTATTCCTTTATAGCCCAGACCAAGTGTATCATGATGTTTTTTACATGCTCCTAGCATAATAGATATTTTTGTAAAGCTAGCACTGAATCTTTTCAGATTCTCTTCCAGTGATTTAACTTTATCAAGAGTAGCAGCAGGATCATCCTCCAATTATTTTTCTCCGACGAGAAGGCTGACTTCTCTTTCGTAAAAATATTTTGTTGAGAGTCATATCTTGCTTCAGATTCTGCAAGTCTTTCTTTCAAGATATTGCCCCTCTTCAAAGTCACTTTCATGTGAAAGTTCATCCAACTTTTCATATAGGAATTTTTCCCAGTCGAACACAATTTTAGTCAAAGGAGAAGATAGAAGAGATTTCTCAGGTGACTCAAGACTTTTAACCAAATCAGAGAGCTTTTGAACTGGTGTTGCATTGTCAGAGATAACCCTATTGTCCATAGAGTTAGATCGCTACAAACACAGACTTATAAGGTCTTGAACGTATTTTCCTACTCTGATACCAATTGAAAAAGCGGGGGTCTAACAACCACACCCAATATTTCGGTTAGCAATCTATATGGATAACTCCAATATAATTTCAAGAGAATCAACTAGACAGTCAGACTCAATCAATGGAAATATATCCAAGAGTTGGACCTCTGTTTCACAATGTAATCAACAAATCAAATAAATAGAAATCTGTGAGCCTGATTATTATGTGAAATAATTTGAACGGTGCTAAAGACCAATGTTCAAGTGTCAATCAATTTATATCAACAACCAAAGGTTGGATTATCTAACTGATTGAACTACGTACAACCTGTGATATTTCAACTATATAAACAAATATAATGCGGAAAAGAAATAACATAGACACCATAAATTTTGTTAACAAGGAAACCGCAAATGCAGAAAAACCCTGGGACCTAGTACAAATTTGAACACCACACTGTATTAAGACGCTACAGACACTATCCTACTCTAAGTTAACTTTGGACTGGAATATAGTTGAGCCCTAACCAATCTCACACAGATCTAGGTATAATCACGTTCCTTACACCTCTAGAACCATGCTAGATTCTGCGCACTTTATTTCCTTAGCTGATCTCACCCAAAACTAAGAGTTGTTACGACTCAAAGTCGAAGACTTGTTAAACCAATCTGTCTCATACAGAAAAGTCTATTGAATAGATAAATTTGTCTCCCACATTTAAACCTATGAGTTTTGTTCTGTCTTTTGATAAATCAAGGTGAAGAGGAACTAATTGATATACCAGACTTATATTCCCAAAAAATAGCCTAGAAATATCAATCACTTCACAATAATCTTAATCGTATGGTAGCGAAACAAGATATGATGGAATCACAAACGATGAGACGAAGATGTTTGTGACTACTTTTTATCTTGCCTATCAAATATTAAATCTCGAGCAAATTTAGAAAAGATAATACTCAATCACGATAGACAGAAACAAGATCAGAACATGCAAATACAGATAAAATAGTTGGGTCTGGCTTCATAATCCCAATGAAGTCTTCAAGTCGTTAACCTACATGGTTTCGTGAAAAACCTAATGTTAAAGGATAATCAACGTTAGTCGCAACTAGCATCACACAAGAGGTGTGGGGATTAGTTTTCCCAGTTGCTAGGGTTCTCCTTTATATAGTTTTCAAATCAGGGTTTAATAGCTTTGAAACAAAGCAATCAATATTCACCATTAGATGAAACCTGATCTAAGATCCAAGCTAAGTTTGCTTGAAATCAAAGCAATATCTCTCCATCGTTAGATGGTCTTAGCTTGTTACACAAAAATAAAATGTACATTCATTTAGATATGAGTAACCGTACCTAAACGTGTACACCTTGTTGGCTCAACAATAGTTAACCGCGGTTAGCCATATGAATATTTTCTTATCAACCATATTTATCTTATCAACAACTAGTTCAAATGACTCAGATAAAACTAGTTATAGAGTTGTTCAATTGTTTATATTCTCATGGAAGTATACAAGATAAAATTGAAGCAAAGTCGATTTTGATTCACTCGAATCAAGTCATGAACATTATGGCCACGGTTTGTAAAAGATTGCATTCCTTATTATATAAATGTATTAGTTCATGAAAAAACCGATTCTAGAACTTAACCCACTCAAGTATGCAAACGGGTACGCATACTTAAGTAGCCAGACTTGGACTGTGTCCGACAGTGTGCGAACGAGTATGTATACTGTAGATGGTGGATTTTGGACAAAGGCTAAAATCATAAAACCATAATTATACATGCTCCTGATCTAGCAGTCAGATGAGTATTGAGGCTCATGTGTCCCATTAAAGCATGAAAGCTCATGCCAAGAGAATCTCAGACTGAGAATACCGTCTCTCAGAGTATAAGTAGATGTGTAGTCTCTCAGCTGAGGCAACGGCATATCTCATGAATACTGAGCAATTTCAGTAATTACTTCTATATAGAATCAAAAGTTTGGACGGCTCCTAGACAGCTTGCCTACTAGTATAGAGAAATAACATCTTCAAGATGTAACAATTTTTTCCCTGACAATATAAAAGAAATATGACGCTTCAACAAGTTCATAACACTCGATTCCTGAATAATTAATGCTCCTAGACGATCGTACTAATATAGAGCCATCAATTAATTATTCTTAAAATCATAAGATTCATTAACTGAATCCCTGGAAATATTCAATGTTTTTCATAATATTTCGTTACTTCAATTTATGGTTTTTCCCCGCAGAATTCCATGGGTTAGTATTAAATATTCAATACACAGGCGTCTGAGCCGCTATCGAGTAAGGCCCGACCAAAATGATGCAAGTGTACTTAGAAATAATGCACTAATGAGCACCTGAATGCACGGATGAGTATTTCAAAATACGACGAGACGATGAACCTATGCAAAATAGGAAAGAAAATAATAAGTAATAAAATATTAACCAAGGCGCTGAGGGACTGGGCTAATCGGCCGGACGGTCGTGTCGTGACCAGTCCCACGTATAATTTTATATTTCATCATATTTTTTTTTATTTTCCTTGATCTTATGAAAATCCTTTCATTTGAACAAATATCCTTCGTTTTAAGGAAACTCCTCAGTTTCATCGTGTTTCCTTCGCATCGAGGAAATAATATAAAATTAGGGAAACTCGTGGAACCGGGGCCCAGCCGGCCGATCATGCCCTAGCCGGTCCACACGCCCCTTATTTTATCAATATTATTTTTAGGTTTCCTTGATTCCATGAAATTCCTTGATTTCTTGATATTTCCCTCAAATTATGAAAATTCCTTTAAATCATGAAATAATACATAAAATTAGGGAAAACTCATGGGACCGGGACCTAGCCGGCCGACCATGCCCAAGCCGGTTCGACACGTCCTTATTTTATCATTATTAATGTTATTTGTTTCCTTCATCTTATGGAAACTCCTTCACTTCAAGGAAACTCCTTGATTTCAACAAAACTCCTTAGTTTCAACAAACTCCTTGATTTTATGATATTTCCATAAAATCATGAAAAATATATAATAAAATTAGGGAAATGCTATGGGACCGGGCTCATTAGCCGGTCGGCCATGCCTTGGCCATAGTTGGTCCCACACTTCATGATTCCTTCATTTTATTATTATTTTCCTTCATCTCATGAAGCTTCCTCAGTCTTAGCAAAAATACCTGATTTCTTCTTATTTTCCCTAATGATTGCTCAAACGCACATCAGAAATTATCAAACTTCTCAGGACTGAGACATGAACACTTTGGTGACACGTGCATACTACCTTGACCGACCAAGGTTAGCTCTTTGGCTTGTAAGAGGCCGGTCCCACATATTTTTCATTATTTGACCTAATTTGTTCACATTAGGTTCTTACTTTTCCAAACAATTTGGAACTTCATGGAACAATCGTTATTCGATCCCGTGACCACCCAGGGCCGGTTTCATGACCCTATATGGTCGTTCCCTCAGATTTTCATAATTGATTAGGTTTTATCACCTAAGGCTGAGACCAGCACTATTTTAATGATTAGACCATCATTTAATCGTCTTTTCATCAACAAATCAACAAGTTTTCAAGAGACCTTGGTATTTGCTCACTTGAGCATGGTCGATCCATCATCCGTGTAGCCGGTCCCTCCTTCACTTTGTGGTTTATTTTCAATAAATCATCAATTGATCAAATTAGGGTTTTGAGTCCAAGGTTCATAATTCCAGATTCAAACGCTAATAATTTTACGTTGATTTCATGATCAACATTTTATTAATTATACTCGGTTCAATTGCCAGTATTCTGATTTAATACTTTATTTGGTCATGCTACCAATAATTCATCAAACGAGCAATATTTGCTCAAACCAAGGAATATTGGTTCAACTATCAATATTCAACAAATCATTGAATGCGCAATATTTGCTTACGTTAACTATGTTTATTCATACATTATACCTCTGTCTCAATTAGTGAGTCTCATAACATTTTCAAATCATGTTCGACTCAAAAATACAAGGACTCATCTTCCCATGAAGTCATAAAGTCAGCAACTGACTAACTAAATACATGTTTGCCTTGAAGACTCCACAATCACGAGACGTCAATCGTGTCACATGGGGGATATTACTAGGGTTTTGGTCTGGCGGTCTATGACACGTGTGTTCATACACACGATGAGAATGTGAGGAAGTCGTGAAATTAGTTGGAGGAGTTGACAAAGTAGTGGATGGAAAATCAACCAAGTCTTTGCACGTTGAGCAACTAGTTTAACACGATTTCCACTTCTTCACTCTTTGATTCCATCAATTGTCACACTTCATGGGATCATGGTATTTACAATTCTAGCAATATAAATAAGTTTCCGAATCATGATTGAAAGGAGGACAGTCTCACGTCAAACATACAACAAGAGATTAACAACTCAACATCTGGGCAATTACTCTCAACAGAGCAAATTCAATCATTCAGAACTTATCTTATTTCAGAATACACAACACACCTACAATATCGATCACCATTGATCTCACACATTTCTCAGCTTCCCTCCTATAGATTGACCCATCCTATCTTGTGACCGAATTTACTCTGAAATGGCCATTGTCTTGGTTTATGACGGAGTACTACAAATTGATCTATCGAATTCAAAGCACTCCCTTTTTGCAGTGCATCTGTGTGAGGTTTAACAGTTCGCTCGGTTCAAGGAGTTTCCTTCGTACGGTCGTCTCCCTGATTCTGTAAAAACTAGCAACTCGTTTTTCCCCATCTACAGATTGACAACCACAGTGGGAGATCATTCTCTCGGTTTCAATCTCAATTCTCACAAAGATGATCGGTCTTAGGTTTGGTTCAGTTACCAATCCGGGTTCAACATCTGACCCTAACATCACAAGTTTTAGTGGTAGTGCCAACACCACTCCTACGGCATAACCTTCCACTACTACTCCTAATATTGGTGCTCCAGTGATCACCCCTGCAACTGACGACATTGGAGGCATCAACAATCCACTCTTCGACCGGTCTCCTGAAGAATTTAGAGAAAATCCGCCTACTATAGGCGATCTCATGAAGGTACAAGAAACTCTTGCCAAAAATAAAACTGACATGGATGCTACTCAGAAGGAACTATTCAACTATCTCAAGACTCTTACAGACAAGATGTCAGAGAAAACTTAGGAGAAAGGAAAAGATAAAGAAACATCTTCAGATGATGATTATGAGGTCACTCCTATCCATGTAGTAGAGGATGATGAAGTTCCTAAAGCTGCAGAGAATCCACTAGCAAAAGAGTCATCCAGTTTCATCACCCGTGAAGACCTATAACGTCTTTTGGAGGACCGTGGAAAAGACTAGACACCTTCTATCCATCATCACCAACCTCCATATCCTGCCGCTACACAAAGGATTCCTCTGCCAAAAGGTTACACCTCTCCAACCTTAACACTTTATGATGGAACCGGCAATGCTCGAGAACATGTTTCTCGATTTCTAGAAGCACTGGTTGAACATGAGCACAACCATACTGTCCGTCTGAAGGAATTTTCAAGGTCTCTGAAAGGCATGGCATATACCTGGTACAATAACATCGCACCAAAATGTATCAAAAGTTGGGGAAAATGGTAAATGCTTTTTACATAAAGTATTTCTTCATTTCAGAGAAAATCACCCTCTCTGATCTCGGAAGGATGTTTCAAAAGAGCAATGAACATCCTAACGATTATGTGAAAAGGTTTAGAGTTCAATTCTTGGATTTCCATGATCCGAACGTCACAGAGTAATAACTTGTGGACTTGTGCATCAATGGAATGATTCCAGACTACAAATATTTATTGGAAAATCTCAGGTTTCAGACTTTCTCAGAACTTCATGAAGCGGCCAAGAGATCACCAACTACTGCACCTGCTTTATTGGAGAGGGCTAAGACTACAAAAACTGAAGATGCACGAGAGACTCGGAGTATCAGACGTTTAATAAACAAACAGTACAACCTCTAACCTTCCACAAATGTTGTTGCGGAAGGAAGAAAACGAAAGTTTGAGCCACAACGCAAACATACTTCCCCAACTCCTTCAAAGACATAAAAGAAGGATAATACGCAAGTTCTTGCTCAACACACATATGTTGATCCAGAGGCGCCTGATTTCCCCTGCTCTATTGGGGAAGTTATAGAAATTCTAGATGCTTGGGTTCAAGACGGCGCAATCAAACTACCATATGTCAAGAAAGAGCCAACTGAAGAGGCCATGGAAAATCCTCGTTACTGTCGCTTTCATAGGTTCATCAACCATCCACAAGTGATTGCAGAACTTTGAAGTGCATATTTAAAGAAAAGATCAAATCGGGAGAACTCAACTCGGGGACTGAAGGAGTGCCCATAGATCCTCTCCCAGACAAAACTTTTACTCTTTCTGAACCACCTATCAAAGAAGAAGTTCAATCCTTAATCGAGCATGTCTGTGAATTGCTATACTTATCAAAGGATCAAAGGGGAGACATATTCCCTGTACTGAATCATATCGTGTTAGGAAAGCATTTGTTAATTTAAGAAGCATTTTCTGAGTCGCCCTCAACAACAGACGAAGAAATGTACGACTGGGGACTTCTCGCCACAATCCATCTCAAAGGAAATGAGTTCAAACGAGCATTGATTGATGTTGGCCCTGCTGTCAATATTATCCCTCTGAAAAATCTTAGAGCTACTGGTATCACACGACTATAAGCCATTCATTCTCCAATTGATCGCCGTCGTATGTGTCAAAAATAAATTACACTTTCTTACTACTCAAAATATATAATGAAGCAAAGGCAAGAAAGGATCGTTCCCATAGAGAGGACTAGGTTGTCAAGTTGTTTCGGTTTCCTATATAAAAAAATGGGAGGTTTTATGATTTTTATATACTAAAATAAAATAAAAGCAAAACAAAACAAAGAAATAAAGAAAGCAATTCAAATATGTGAAAGTATTGGTTAAGGATTTCGTTTTCATTCACTAACATACTCTTTTCATAATAACTAGAATTGATATTTAATCTCTCTTTTATCAATGGCCCTAGAATACCTTGATCGCAAGAATATCCAGATAATTTCCTCTTGTCATCAACAAACACATTAAAAGATGCGAATATGAGTTCTATCTAAAAGAACAACCTAACGTGTAAAAGCACTAATCAAGTTTAATTACCTAGATGCATTAAGTTCTATGAAATCAGTCCAATCAAAACAATCGAACGTGTAAAAGCACTAATCCGATTTAACAAAGGTTATGGTTCACATATGATCATAAGAATATATCACTACAATCTATAATCATATTTATGCTACTTGCAATCAGGAATTATCACTTTTGCATATAATAACCCTAATCTAGCAATAGATATGAAAACAAACTCAATCGATTATAGACTCGACCAAACAAGCATTCAAATCATATAATAATATTAATGGTGAAACATAAACGATAATATTGAGACAAAACTAATATATTAAACAAGTAATCATATTATGTGAAATCCAACTAATCCATAACCAATAATAAAATCAAGTATTCATAGCATAGGAGTTCATAACAATGAGAAAAATAAATTCTATCATG
Organism: Papaver bracteatum; assembly: GCA_023529315.1. Lineage (NCBI taxonomy): Eukaryota > Viridiplantae > Streptophyta > Magnoliopsida > Ranunculales > Papaveraceae > Papaver > Papaver bracteatum. Next base: position 1,629,907 of record JAJJWX010004270.1, on the reverse strand, counting down.
TTGTAAAACCCTAGAACAAAAGTAGAAGATAAGATATAAAATGATTATTTATAATGGTCAGAGCCCCATTTTATACTCGCCCTCCTTTTCCAAACCGCATGAATGAAAGAACCCAAAAGAAGTCCAAGTTCAGAGCCCAAGTCCATTAGAGCAAGCTACTGGATCGGCGAGTCAACTCGGCTAACTCGGAAACTGGACAAGTTCTGATCGATTCCTGGCTATTTCCAAGCCATATTTCAGCCATACTTGTGCAACACAACAACTGCGAGCCTGCAAAGCAACACATGACATCTACATGCAGTCAATTATCTCTACTGACCTTCAATTCCATCTCCACTCCAGCCAAGCATTCACAACTCAGTTCCTGCAGTTCCTACTGTCATGCCACTCTATCATTGTACTGCAATTCATACCACCACCAACTTGTCGACTGCAACCACCTTGCTCACTCCAATTGCAATTGTATTTTATGCTCAGCTAACCATCTAATACTCGAACATATCGAGCTCTGCGACACATGCCACAAGCACCAAAGCACAACTGCAAACTCCATCTATTTTAGCTTGAATTCCACTTGCTCATTCAACTGCAGCCGCACATCAACACAAATCAATACCAGTACAACCTCGTATCATCCTAATTGCACCAGAACCATCCATATTGTCTTTTTCCTTATAACTTGTATCCCTGCAATGCCAATTCATTCATTTTAAGCCTTCATTTCCAGCTCATAGTCAGTCACAGCATCACCTATTAGCTTCGATCACTTCCTGCATCATACATCTAGTTCGGCACATTTCAACTGCATTACTTCCTTGCATTCGCTGCAACTCAGTTCACACATAGCTCAACCATTGCTACGTCATTCTGTCTCTTATCTCAGTGATAGGTGTCTAAAACACCTTATTTTATATTTAGTATTTATGCTTTCTTTGCTATTTTTCGTGTGAATTATGTATCTTATGTGTGAATTTGAGTTATTAGGTGCTTTGGAGTCTTTTGGAGCTAAAGATGAAGAAAGCGCTCAATCGGGGCAAAAGACCAAGAACATTGACGGAGAAACTAGAGCTAAATGAGAATTCTGTAGTTGCAGGATTTCCCACAACACACCCCTTGTAATATCTTGATAATAATCTCTTAATCTAAACTAATTTGATATTAAAAGTATGACTAAAATTCTAAAAATTCTAAATAGACACACATATTTTTACATGGTTCAATCAATTTGATCGACATCCATGATTCTTCACTATGATTGTTTAAATTTACATTTGATTTTACATTGATAATCTCCATTAATGGAGTTCTAGATCTAGTTTTGGGGAAGAAGATGATAAATAAAAATACATTCTCTCTCCTAAAAACTCTCTGCAAAATATCTCTCTCTTCTAAAATTGTGTCCCCCCCCCCTTTCTCTCTCTTGATCTTCTCTTTATATAGGTATCTTCATAGTGGATGACAGCTCACATTCAATTTATCTTTCCCATTTTTTAGGATTTTTGCTATGCTCCTTGCTGGCTCTGCTATCTGCTCGTGAGATCTGCTATCTGCTCGCGAGATCTGCTATCTGCTCGCGAGATCTGCTATCGTGCTCGCGAGACTCTTCTATAACCACAAAATCTTCATTTCCTGCCTTGCTCTCGCGAGTTCCCGCCTTGTGCTCGCGAATATTCTCTTTGACTACAAAATCTTCACATTTTTCTCATGTTTTATGATGTCGTTGTTTATTACGTCATTCTTTGAATTATTTTGTGATGCTCGTGAAATGTTGTTGAAGAGTTTTAGGTGACGCTCACAGAAGTGTCGTTAATCTCTCGTGAATATAATTGTGGCGATATTCTGGTCCTACATCTTGCCTCTTTTTTCTTGAATATTGCTTGAAAAGTAATCTTTAAGAAAAAATCATTTGTTGTTTTAATCTTTGTTGATGAAGGAACGAATGAAAGAATACTAGACTTGAAAAGTACGTACTTGCCTCTATTCTTTTGTGAAGTTCCATATCTTTGCTAAGTAAATAAGAAGTATTAACTCTTGAAGTATTCGAAGTATGAAGTATCCTTGAAGAAATATAAGAAGTACTCAATCCTCAAAATATAAGAAGTATCCGTCCTTGAATGAAAATCATAAGTATTGCCTCTGTTCATGTGAAATTATCACTTCATTTCTGGTGAAAATTCTTGCCCATTTTGGAAATGATTCTTGACGAGTAGATAAAGAACATAAAATGTTTTCTTGGTAATCCATAGTTGCCTCTGTTCTTTATCTACACTACACCAAATTCCTGGATTAGTAACAGGATTGAGCCGTTACTAAAACGGGTTGTAACGGCTCATGGCTGTTACAAAATGGGGTGTTACATTTTTTTTGTAACGGCAATGTAGCCGTTATAAATTTGGTTGTAACGGCCCTTAGTAACAGATCAGGGCCGTTACGAACATGCCACGTGGTAACAGCTCAGGGCTGTTACTAATATTTTTGTAACAAGAACGTCATAACATCTTAGAGCCGTTATTAAATGGCAGGTTAGTAACAGGCCAGAGCCATTACTACGTGGAAAATTGAAATAACTCATGCCGTTACGAACTTTTTTGTAACAGCAAAAATAATTTACTGCCAGTCAACCTTGATCAGGTCAAGACTGACTGGAAGTTCATTTTCTGCCGGAAATAAGCCAGAATTCTAAATTCAATACCCTGCATACACCTTTCACTATATTCATCATCCACACTCAACAGTAATTTCTTCAATCTATTCATATCACATTCATTCAATTCATATCAGATTCATATAACTAAAAAACTGAATTCCTACTTTTTTTTTTGTTAAGTATCAAATTTCTAAGGGAATACATGGTGACAATAGTAACTTGTTGTATTCTTTCAACAACTACTTTACAGAATTCCTAAGTTTTGAGGAATACAACATCTTCTTAGAAACTTAAGAGAATTCCTAAGTTATGCGCGCGGCATAAAGCTCATACAACAATTGTTTACAACTAAGAGCATATAAGAATAAAACAAAACAAGCACAGAACTCACATAACATTCTGCCTTCTATTGCTTAATCTTTCGCTCTCAAATCTGCAACACTTCGCCTAACCTGCTCTAATAATACGTCTCAGCACCTAGAGGAAGTGAGCTGGTACCTGAGCCAATTCAAAAAATAGAAACAAAGTTACGTCCAACTGGTGCCAATGATTGAAAATTGTATCAGTTTTAAAAGTTCAATGAAAAATAGTCTACAAACACTATCTTAGCCAGACCAACAAGTTAACAGCAGCAGCAACAACAAAATTAAAAAACACTCACTTGTACACACTGGTTGTTCACAACATCATGACAGAACATAGTTTGCACCTCAGAATCAAAACCCTTTTATCTCTGTAATAATTTCCAGCTATGGCTGAGTAACTGAGAGGCTATAATATAGCACCTGCAAAGAATCATAGTTGCGTATTTCAGATGAAACATTATTGAACTGAATATCTCTGCATTTTATAAGCTTTAAGTTGAAATAAAAATGCATTGAAGACTTGGTACGAGAGAGGAGTACAAAAGGAACTAACATGGATGTATTGGTTAGTACTGGATTTCCCTTTGTTTTCCACATTTTAGATTTGTAATCCATATAAGATAAAACTAATGAGTCACAGAAAATTATAAAGCATAACCACATTTGTCAATTTCTTTGTATTACAGAATATTTTCTAGAACTAACTTAGTTATTGTAATCTTCTAAATCCCATACCAAATCATTCTCAAAATCAATTCAAAAGAGAATTTGTACCTCCATTGGTCTTTGGCCACTTGAAATTTCACATGAGCAACTTGAGATGTAGAACGAGTTCCACAGTTCCCCACCCCTCTGTTAACACAAGTTAATGCTCTTTCTTAATATAAATATAATAATTTTCCTAACCACAACTGAAGCAGGTAAGGAATATGGGATTCATACGGCTGGAAACATATATCCAATATTACACATCATCCTACAAAACAAGTAGATTCAGACTCAGAACTTCCATTATTTTCATACTTAATGATCCTGACCGACACTTTCACGCCGATTCTTGTTAAGTATTGATAATGATAAGGAAGGTTACCTTCCTTTAACGCTTCTGCCTGTGTGTATTAACCAACAAGTTGGGTATCTATTACGTAGAATCCAATGTTTGCTGGACAAGAAAGGCTTTACCATTCAATCAGATTGTGTTCTCTAGCTGGCCGGTTCTTGTCTATTGCTTTTTGATCAGACAGAATTTCTAAGTAAACAACCCTGAAGCTATGATTGTCGCTTCTTGCAGTAAGATGACCTTTACAAATACAGAGAAAGAGAGCGCATTAGAAAAAAGAGACACTACCAATTTCCCGAAAATATCACAACGTATAAATAACATTGATTAAACACAGCACAATGAAAAAATATAATTGATTTGGTAACTCTAAGATCTTGCAAACTTCAAATCTGGAAAACATCTTATGTGCTTATTTTGTGATAAACCGAAGACAAACATCCAATTTCCAGCTGAAAAAAGCGTAAGGGAAATTAAAAGTACCTCTGGCTAGATACTCAGGATCCGCATATCCTTAGTTGCCCATGACCATAGTAGACACATGATTCTTATCACAAGTATGACCATTTTTTGCCAACCCAATATCAGAATGCTTTGCTTTATATGTCTGTGAGTTTTAACGTTATAATATACATCGTTAGATAACTCAAAATGCTAATAATCACCATAGGTATGAGAGTTGAAACTACATTGTGAAGGAAGAGCTGCATAATGAATCAAGCAGGATATTTTAAGTGTTAAAGTCTTCATAGATGACTTGTGTTACTTCACTGTGAAGGAACGCAGGGCACTTAGCTTCTCCAAGAGCAACTTTCATTCAAAGGTTCCATGAAAGTGATTAGAAGAAGAATCCTCCTACGTAAACAACACCTCAAATATATGAAATCACACGGTAAGGTCGAACAATGAATCAATTCAACTAACTTCTGAATAGTTGGCTCTCTAAGCTTCCATGGGGAATGAACTCGTATATGCACACACTGGTCTAACAAAAAATTCAACAAGGAATCGGCTTACTTGATCAGTCAATTAATCTCTGAAGAATTCAAAATGCATCTCCATACCTACTTAATATATATCCTAGCAAATTGCACACAATGGTCAAATAATAATTCCAGTATAAACAAACCATAAGTAGTACTCACCAGCCATTCTCTATGATGTAACCCTTCTGGATTCAACCTCTTAACAGCAATAACAATTCCAGTCCCAGCTTTGTACATGTAAATGTATTCTCATCAATCCATCCGTTAAAAACAAATTCACCTTCATCTACACTCAGTCCTGAAATTCTTTGTAGCAGTTTTCAAATCATTAATTCAGATAATTAATACTGAAACTTCTCAAATTAAGAAATAATGAAATATTACTCTTAATGGTTTCAAAGAACAAACCTCTCCACCACTCTCATCTTCTTCATAAACTTAATCATTCACTTCTGATTTTGATTTGTCTGATTCATCTTCATTCTCAACCTCTGCTTCAGAAACTACTCAACTCCCTACAGAACCACCTCCCCCTGAAGCTTCTACAGCTCATACAATCAGAAAAAAACCAAATTTTCAACTGATAATTAAAACCCAAAAATCAATCTTACAAAAACCTTAAATTTCAATGTTGCGAATAAACCAGAGTTTAAAAACATAGATGTGAAATAACGTGAAAAACGATGTTTGGGTTTGAAGATCTTACTCGATTTGACGATTCATCATTTTTCTCTCGATTTCTATTGTGTAAAAAACCTAATTGGGTCACTGAGTTATCTTCTTCTTCCTTCAATCATACCAAATCATCTTCAAATCAGCATACATGAAAATCTTTTCACTAGATTATTCTTTACTCCTTTCTCTAGATTTTGTTTTTAGGTTTCTGTTTGTTTCTTCAGTTCTTCGACCCAAAAAAACCCTAATTTTTTTTTTGTCAATTGAAAAAACCCTTAGAATTCGAGTAGCCTAAGATGCAACAGTAGAAGTTCCCATGATGAGATGAAGAAGAAAAGCGATAATGAAGATTCTACAGACATGGATTGAGTTTTTGTAGCAGAAAGAGGAGTGAAATCGGGGAAGAAAGAGAGTGAAGGAAAATTATGTAGAATAAGATAAGTAGGAATTAGGGTTAGAAGGGGCGGATTAATAATTCAACCTTTGAATATTTGGGCAGAAACAGGATTTCAGTGTGACCACCCAAGTGTTACCAAGCGTGTGAATGGCACGCCTAATAAAAAAAATCGTAACGGTCGAACCATGTTACGACTAATAAAAAGATTCGTAACGGCCCTCAGCTGTTACAAATTTTTCGTAACGGCCATTTGTAACGGGAATTTTGTAACGGCTAAAAAACCGTTACGAATTCCTATTACTAATCCAGGAATTTGGTGTAGTGCTATGAAGGAAGAATCTCTGAGGAAATGTTAAATGAACGAATTGCCTCTGCCTCTGTCAATAAAATAATCATATTCTGCGAAATAATCAAATTTCCTGCGAAAGTCTAGAATAATCTGCGAAATGCTGAATGAGTTTGCAAGTTTCTGAATGTTTCTGCGAATTTCTAAATTTTTCTGCAAGTTTCTGAAATAGTGACATGAATAGTGACTGAATAGTATTGCGATGAATAGTGCCGAGATGAATAGTCATGCGAGCTGATGAATAATTCTGCGATGAATAGTGCTGCGAGATTGTAGATAATCTTCTGAGAGACTCTGAATTATACTTTTGAGAAATTGTGAATAGTATTTCTGAGAGATTCTAAATAGTACTTGTTATCTCTCTTGCGATGAACAAATCTTTCCTGCATTCTTAAAAGAAAATAGTTAGGTTTGAGATAATTCTATTGGTCTTATTTTGCCTTCCTAGTTAAAGGTCTTATTTTGCCAATTTTTCTCTTTGCGACAAAATCGCAGGACGTCTTTACATTTTCATGTATTGACCCATTGATCTTGTCTTATCCATTTTTCTTTGAATTTTCTGCAACAATATGACAAGTCTAAATCCCCTCGCGAGAATAAAGTCCCATGACATTGCCGTCTTGCGATGAAATCGTAGGACGTCTTTACACTTTCATGTAAAAACCCATTGATCTCATCTTAACATTTCTCTTTTGGATTGTTGCCTCTGTATAATTTACGTCACGCAACAATATGACAGGCCTAAATGCTCTTGCGAGCATAAAGCCCCATGACATTGTCGTCTTAAGACACTTATCAACTCCCTAATGGAGGGTGCCGCCCTTATCTTCCCCCTGGTTGCCCCTTCAAGGAGGGCACATCGGCCATACAAGACTAGCTCCCCCCATCCGGATTTGCCAACAACCAGTTGTTTTTCGCAGCCTCTTGTCCTTTATGCCTATATGGCTTATAGTTACAAGACTGCACCCTAAGTGGGGTTTTCTTTTGGTCTTCGCAAACTAAGTTGCTTCGTCTTCTTCTGGATAATTAATCTTTTCCTCTTTTCTTCTTTGTAGCTGTTAGTAAAAAGCGCAACATTTCTTCGCAGGTTGGCTTAAATTTTCAAGAAAAATGTACTTCGCAAGAATTGTTATCTTCGCAAGATTTCTTTCTCCACTGCATATTTGCTTCACTAACTTTGAATGAGTGGGTATTAAAATATTCATTTTCCCCATCGTGTTTCTTCGCAAAAGTACATTTGGCTGCGAAGTTTTGTATTGATTCCTGCGAAGAAAATATTTTATTAATTAAATGTCAAGTTTTGCGAAGAAATGTAAACCTTACAAAAATGAAGTTTTGCACTTGATTCCTCATAAAATCAAAATTCATTGTAAATCTGGTTTTCAATAGAAATTCTATGTTAAAATATTTAATCAAAATCATCTGATGTAGATATTTAGAGAATATATTTAGAGAAATTTCTGACGAGTGTTTTGTGAAGTGCAAAACTTAATAATCAAATTAACTTTTTCCAAAATTCCGGATATAAACAATCAAGCATAAAACAAGATAGAATAGTAAGGGATTTGTCCTTTTTAAACTTATAGTTGATGTAGACTCTGTTGATGTAGAAATTCATCCTTTTGACGTAGCTTTGCATCTTCGTCTTTTTCTTTAACTTTCTTTAGCTTTGCATCTTCTCCACTGTGTTGTTGGTGTTTGCTTGAAGACACAATTTCTCCATTGAAATTTCCACTTTTCCTCTCAAAACTTTTAGATCCCACGAATTCTAACTCTCCCGGTAACTAATTTCTTTGAATCTTCTTCAATCTATCAAATAGCAGGTAGTGTTTCTAGCGCCAAAATGTAGTTCCAGGATTTCCCACAACACACCCCTTGTAATATCTTGATAATAATCTCCTAATCTAAACTAATTTGATATTAAAAGTATGACTAAAATTATAAAAATTATAAATAGACACACAGATTTTTACATGGTTCGATCAATTTGATCTACATCCATGATTCTTCACTATGATTGTTTAAATTTACATTTGATTTTACATTGATAATCTCCATTAATGGAGTTCTAGATCTAGTTTTGGGGAAAAAGATGATAAAGAAAAATACATTCTGTCTGCAAAATATCTCTCTCTTCTAAAATTGTGTCCCCCCCTTTCTCTATCTTGCTCTTCTCTTTATATAGGTATCTTCATAGTGGATGACAGCTCACATTCAATTTATCTTTCCCATTTTTTAGGATTTTTGCTATGCTCCTTGCTGGCTCTGCTATCTGCTCGCGAGATCTGCTATCGTGCTCGCGAGACTCTTCTATAACCACAAAATCTTCATTTCCTGCCTTGCTCTCGCGAGTTCCCGCCTTGTGCTCACGAATATTCTCTTTGACTACAAAATCTTCACATTTTTCTCATGTTTTATGCTGTCGTTGTTTATTACGTCATTCTTTGAATTATTTTGTGATGCTCGTGAAATGTTGTTGAAGAGTTTTAGGTGACGCTCGCAGAAGTGTCGTTAATCTCTCGTGAATATAATTGTGGCGATATTCTGGTCCTACAAATTCTAATTCTCTTTGTTGCTGCCACAGAAATGCAAAGGCATGGACTGGGAATGGCACACAGGTGCAGTGGCATAGGGGACGGCAAATGCTGGCCATAAGTTGTGGGATTGAGCATTAGTGGAGTTCACCAAAGGCAGTCACACATGTGCTAAGAAGAAATGAAATTTAAGGTTCTGTTTGAAATCAATTTGTTCCTAGCAGAGTACACATTCTTTCTCTAGGTCATAATATCAGTTTCTCAAACCTAGTTCCTGATGTTGCCGGAGGGACCAGCTATGGGTCTGGTGGGTTTCAAGGAGGTCGGATCAAGTCCATCTTCAACTCAACTAACCGCTGTGAGCAACAGGTGACAACCACAGCCAAGGATGGGATCTGAGGCTGTCAATTAAGAGCCATGGGTTCGAATTGAAGTGGATTGTTTACAGGGTTTTGAGTTGAATTCGATAATGAAGAACTGATTCAAGATTGTGGCGTTTGTGGTGACTGAATTATATGGTTGAATGGTTTGGATTTTGCAGAAATTGGAGGCTGTTTATGTATTAGAACATTGGGTTTGTGTTGAATGTAAATTTTCTGCAGGGAAGAACCATTGATCTTTATGCCATGATTTTTGGTTGTGTTAGAAGAGATAAAGACCCAGTTTAGAAGTTAGTATCAAAAAGGAAACCTGGGTCTGTGATACATTAAGGTTACAACGAATTTGAGAGAGATTTGGGTCGAGTTTCTAACCTCAGAAGACTAGCTTGCTGACTTCCATTGATTTTTGGAAGTAAATTGTATGAAGATTGAAAATGTATGTGTGTGATTGTATGTATTTGAACATCAATTTGCAGGGAAGGAGTTGTGCAACCTCCATTATACAAGAAGTATACAACCTTCATCAGTTCGAGACTGGCACATAAGATGCTTGTGGAAATGATTGAACTAGCATTGCCAACAGTTAGATAAAGGTTCTGGTGGGCATTTGCTGAGAGTTAGGACATGGAATTGAAGCTTAGATGGAATCAGAGTTTGGGTCCAATCTATTTTGAAGTTCAGTTCCAAGCCGAGAGAAGCTAATAAGAAGTCGCAGGAATTGGAGATTGGTGATATTAATATCTTGCCAGGGAATGAAAGTTGTGGCTGGTAATGAGATTATGAAGCTATTGGTTGTGTTGATGGAAGTGAGGAAAAAAAGGGTTCAAATTTGCTGGTAATGATACAGCTAATCAGAATGAAAGAAGAAATTGATGGTTTGTGTTGGTGGTTGTGGTTTGAGCTAGAATGTTGTTGTATGAGCGGTTGAACTGAACCGAAGAGGTGGTGACTTGAATGGAAGCAGATTGAGGTTGCTGCTATGGATGTTTGAGATCGACAAAGGAAAGGTGGAGAGTTGGAATGGAGGTGATAAATGAGATTGCAGAGATTGTGGAGATATGGGTTCGTGGTGCTGCTGTGAATGAATAAGTGCAGGTGAAGCTCAAATGGAATGTAGTTGAGGTGATGGAGTATGCGCTGTTTTGAATGCAAATGCAGGGAAGTGATATCTTGGGTTCAGCTGGATTATTTAGCTGAGAGTGATTTAAGAGCTTGGGTGCAATGTTGATGTTGTGGTGCCGGTAGATTACAAAATGGACGAAGCTGCAGTTTCTGGTGATGGTTTTTGCGAGATTGTAGGTCCGATGTAATGATTTTCATGGGTTTATGATGTTGAGGCTCAATGTAATGCAAAGATGGGGATGGAGTTTTAGGTTATGAACTGTAGGAGTGTGCACTTGCTGGTACAAGTACAAGTTGCAGTTGAAGCTGAAATGAGTTAAGTTGTTGTTGCCGTTTGAAGTTGAATGCATGGGAGATGATCGGAGTCGAGATTGAGTCGGTGTAGGATAGGCTTGACTGAGAAGGAAGGATTAATGGTTGGTGCAGCTGCCAGTGAGCAGTGAGAGCGTTGGTAGTGATCAAGGAAGAAACTGTACGAAAAGTGAGCGAAATTGGTGAGCCGGTGGTACTAGTTCCGGTTGTTGGATTTCAGAAGTTAAAGCATGAATCGTAATGTTTCAGTGAATCGTGAAGGGGGTATGATTCGGATGCAAGAATCGATGACCGGATATATGAGCTACGCGTCACGCTTTTGGGTACGTTTTCGCAAGAGATAAAGAATTGGTTTGGATGATTTTTGTGAATGTTTGAAATGCAAAGAAGGAAAGATGAGTTGCTGGAAGTACATACTTGCTGGTGACAATTTACGATGAAAAAGGCGGCCAGAAAAAGTTATCCAGCAACCGTATTCCGGTGGCGATGACGTCAGCAATCCGGCGACCCGGTTTTGGACCCAAAATTTCCAGAGACTTATTTTCACTCATGGGCTTGGTGGACGAATTTGAGACGGGTTTTGAGAAGACTTGACCTACTTTTGAGTATCCTTTTTGGAGAGGCATATAAATAGTACTTTTTCTCTAAACCTATGGATAGATCTTATATTATCTTCATTTTTACTTTTGTTCTAGGGTTTAGAAAAGATGAAAACTTTTCTTTTTCTTCTTGTTATGAAACCCATCAACATGACTAGTTAAATCTTATTATTGGTTATGGATTGATTTGATTTCACAAAGCATGCTTCTTTTATTGATAAATTAGTTTTGTCTCATAATTATCGATCTTGATTCACTATCTATATCGCCATGTATGATTTGAATATTTGTTTAGTTGAGTGGCCAATTGATTGAACTCATATTCACATCTAATGCTAGTTTAGGGTGTTTCATACGTAAAAGTGATGCATCTTGAGTACAAGTAGCACAAATATGGTTATTGCTTGTAGTGATATATCCTAATAATCATATGTGAACCATGACCTTTGTTAAATTGAATTAGTGCGCTTTCCACGTTCAATTACTTTGATTGTCCTGATTTCATACAACTTAATGCATCTAGGGAATTAAACTTGATTAGTTCTTTTACACGTTAGGTTGTTATCTTAGATAGAACTCATACTCGCATCTTTTAATGTGTTTGTTGATGACAAAAGGAGATTAGCGGGATATTCTTGCGATCAAGGTATCCTAGGGATTTTGATAAAAGTTGAGATTAAAATATCAATTCTAGTTATTATGACAAGAGCATGTTAGTGAATGAAAATGAAATCCGTAACCAATACTTTCACATATTCGATTTGTGTGCTTTATTTCTTTATTTGTTTTTATCTTATTTTAGTTTATAAAAATCCGAAAATCACCCCGGTATTTTATATAGGAAACCGAAACATATTGACAACCTAGTCCTCTCTGTGGGATCGATCCTTTCTTGCCATTGCTATATTTATATTTTGAGTAGTAAGAAAGTGTGAACTATTTTTGACGCATACGACAACGATCACTCAGCAAAAAAGAACCACCTGCAAACCTCATAACAACAACAGTTGTAACTCATATCAATCCAGCAAACCTGCAGCTCAGCTTCAAACCTTGTACACATCATCATTCATACTATCCATTCCAGCTTCAACTGCCAATTGTACTCATACCACCAACAACTTCCATTCTCATAGACCAACATCACCAACCTAACTCCAGCTCAGTTACACGCTGCAGTTCAGCTCGCCGCTTCATCTTATTTCTTGTAAACCAGCTAATGGCCTGACTGCAGTTTCATTTTTATCCCCAGCTGCAACTCCACCAAAACTGCACAGCAACAACAGTTACAACACTTGACCCCAACTGCAGTTCTTCTTAGCATATTAGTCATGTCTTGTTTAAGCTGCATTTCAGCTCAAGATAGAACTCAAACTGCACCCATATCTTGCACGAACTCCTTGTTCTTGTTGCTGTCTTTCATTGCTCTTCAAATCCCTCCATAAAAACCTTGACATCACTGCCATACATCCCTATTAACAGCACCATCACACTCTCATCATTTTGGCTTCTTAATCATGTCCACCACCTGACCTTCACAACCACTAGCACCCATTGCAGACAACTATCTTGGCCACGACTAACCAGTAGCAACTCAATTGACCTACAACTCCCAATTTCGCACCACTAACACCATTAGTTCAACCTCCATGTCTCAGTGTAAGCACCTTGAAAATCATCACAACTACCTTCACCAACAAAACCATTCCCCACAAGTTCCATATATACTTGTTGCCATCACCTTCACTTCCCTGCAATCTCAGCTCTTGCACAACCTCAATTGAACTCAGGCCAACCCCTATGACCAACAAACTCAAGTCAATTCCTTCCTTGGAAGCAAAACTTGCTTCTTCTACGATCATTACATCTAAGACTTATCAAAACCCATGATGAACTCTTCCATCTCCTTGGTTCAGGTAATTTCACGAACACCATATGAGCAGAAACTGATGGTGTATCTGTCCATTGAGAAATCATCTTCTCCAGTTCTCCAGCTCCTGCCAATTCAATTTAGCACAAACCCATAGCTCAAAAACTATTCAATCACACATAATTTTCACATCCAATACTCAACAACAACACCACTTCTTCCTTGTATTCTCAGTTGATATATAGTCTTGAAACTCCACCTTGTGCTCCTAAATTCGAAACCCAAACTCGAATCGAGTTTAACTCATCGTTCTTTGTCTTCAATTTGACCAGAAACAACACAAATCTTCCATATTTCACAAATTCAACATCATTATGGACCCTGATTTCAATTACTCAATTCAATCACAGTGCAGTCATGAATGTTTCCAATTCCAATTTAAGCTCAAACCCAGTTGTAAAATCATATGAACTCCTAAAACCCTTCTTTAATCTCCACCATTTATCAAGATTCAGTGACATCAGACTTTGGTTCTTCTTTCTGAATTCAACCTAAAATCCATTTTCTCAACAGCAAACCCTAGTTCTTCAACTGATCTATTTCACCTCTCATCTTAGAATTCTTTTTTAGAAATAGCTTCCTGTAACAAACTCTCTCTGATTTTCCTTCTCAATCTCTAACAATTCATCTCTGGTAAAACCAATAATATGATAGACTTTGAATTTCAGGTCTTGTGTGTAGGAATGATTGTGGATATATGCTCCCAAATAAACTGGATAAGGGCCAGCCAAAATCATATATGACTTGTCAATTTCGCAGAAATGACAAGCTAATTCCCTTTTCAACTCAACTGTCAGTTGCGGGGATCTGGAAATTCATCCTTCGCCTCCCTTTTTCTGCATAACCGAGCCGACTCCAACTATCACTCGCTTTTGAATTGATATTTTGTCTTTTTCGCTCTAAATGAGTATTTCCTTCTTCTTTTGCTCCATATGACTCCAAAGCACCTAATAAACTCAAACTCGCACATAAGATACATAATTTACATGAAAACTCGCAAAGAAAGCATAAATACTAGATATAAAATTAGGTGTTTTAGACACCTATCACCGATATCAATCATAGATCATGAAGGAACGCCCAGAGATGCTTATGGCTACATCATTCTCAAGATGAAGGTTGTAGGATCAGAATATCGCAAGAAGGATACATCTGCAAAGCTTGGTCAACAACACTTTGCGAGTGTCGCAGAATTATTTGAAGAATGACATAACAAATGACGATTGCAGAAACATGAAGAAAGTGTGATAATCTTGCGAACGAAAGAGGTTTGCGAGGAAGTATCACTAACAAGCTTGCGAGAATATCACAAGTCAGATCCTAAAATAAAGGACAGATTAGCTGTCACCCACTGTGTAATTCCCTATATAAATAGTTGAATAAGCATAAGGAAGAGAGAGATCTTTTTCGAGTGTTGAGCAAGTCATTAGGAGAGAGAAAGTCGAGAACAATTGTTAATTTCTTAGTTTGATTTCTTCCCTTTCTTGTAAAATCTGTGAGATTAATCAATAAATATTGTGATTGTTCATCTTAAAATGACTTGATTGTATGAATTCTTGTGAAAGGTGTAGTGTGGGATTTCCTGCTACTACATATTGGCGCTAGAAATAGGGAATATAAAATTCAAAGACTTGATCAGACACAAGAAACATATGGAGGGCAAAGACAAAACTATCAGAGAGGATCAGGAAGTCAAAGAATGACATGGGAGGAGATCAAGATTCCTCATTTGAATACTAGTGTGGAAAAAATTTGGGAAGCAGTAATTTTAATGAAGAATATACCAACACCCTGGAACATGGAAAAAAAACCGCTTTCAAATAACAGAAGCCACGAATTTTGCTCTTACCATCATTTTCATGGACATTCTACAAATAACTGCAGAAACATAAAGAGCATCATTCTCAGAATGATAGACCAGGGAAAGCTAAATCATTTTCTAATAGGGAACACTCAATCTCAATTCTTTCCACCACCACCAGAAATTCGCAGAGTTAATGCACCAAAAGGAGGAGAAACATTTGTCATAGAAGTTAGGGGGAAGGCAAAAAATTTGTTTTTTTAACTCTATTGTACATTCATACAAAACAATTGAAGATTTCCATGACAATGTCCTAAGCAGAGTTTTCGCAAGAGATGCTGATGGGAGAGAAATAATGAATATTGCGAAAGCTTCGCCATTAGAAGAGTGGAAAAAGAAGACTATTTCTTTCACTACACAAGAAGTACCTAAACCTGGCGAAATGCATGACAATCCATTGGTGGTGAGACTAGAGATAAACCTAAAACAAAGAGAAGATGAAGAAAAAGATGAAGATGATGAGGCTGAGGCTGAAGATTCATGGGCAATTAATAGAGTTTTAATTGATACAGGGAGTTCTGTAGATATCATTTTTTATCATACTTACAAGACAATGGGAGGTATAGATGAGGATCTAATACTTTCAACCTATAAAATTTATGGTTTCAACGGCACTGCCAATAAACTTAAAGGGGAGATCACAATGTGAACTCCATTAAAGGGGATATCTTCTAAGATTCTATTATGTATTGTCGATGTAGAGTCACCCTATAATGCCTTGATTTGCAGACCTTGGCTACATGGAATTGTAGGTGTGGCATCAAATTTCCACCAGTGTATTAAGTTTCCTCATCCCAATGGAATTGGAATCATAAAAGGAGACCGGGTAGAGGGAAAGAAGTCCTATGAAATTGATGTAGAATCTTGCGAAGAATGGGAATTGGAAGCGTAACATTAAATAAAGACAAAGAAGTGAGAGATTGATGGTTGATTAAGTAGTGCAGAGAAAAGAAGGAATGATGTGAAGTCAAAACTTGCTGAAAAAACCCAATGATGAAAATGTCGCAGAAGTAAAGACTGTAGGGAAAAGCAACAAAAGAACAGAGGCAGAAAATAACAAAGGTAAAAAAAAAAATTTAAATAAAGAGGAAAATAAAAAAGATGTGTACTTGATTTGTTGCGAAAATTTCAAAAAATATATTTTCCTTAATGATTAAAATAAAATGAATGAATACAAAAATTTTATGAAAAGAAAGATGCGAAATTGCAAATATCAAAAGCAAAATGAAAATGTGCGAAAATTTCGCAAGAAACGATCATTTAAGATCCAGAATGGGACGAACCTTTATGGCGTACACCCTAGTTCGCGAATAAAATTTCGCAAGAGGCAAATGTAAGACCTAAAGTACGTCATAAAAGGGGGTATCTGTTACATGACTCAGCGATAAGGTCACACCGCTGCTGGAACCTGAGTCATGGAGATTTGGGTTCAATGAAATCCCATCCAGGAGAGACACCTTGGATTCTCAACTTAAGCATATGACTTGAGTTGGGCGACTAAGGTAAAAAGGACTCTCATAAGGGGTGCAGAGTATGACCAAGGCGCCGAGGTACACGGTTGATCCAAGGGTGCCCGAGGCATATGAAACTACCCTGGACATTCTTGGAAAGTCTTGGCTATGATGCACTCGGCCCGAAGAAAACCCCACTTAGGGTGCAGTCTCGTAACCATAAGTCATATAGGCAAAAGGGATAAGAGGATGCGAACACAACTGGTTGTTGTTAAGACTGGATGGGAGGAGCTAGTCTTGTATGGACAATGTACGTCTCCTTGAAAGGGTAACCAGGGGGAAGATAAGGGTGGCACCCTCCATTATGGAGCTGATAAGTTTCTCAAGACGCAAATGTCATGAGACTTTTTACTCATGGGAGTATTAAGACTTGTCATTTTGTGCAACATTCCTGAAGATGAAATAATACAAAAGAGAAGATAAGACGAGATCAATGGGTCATTACATGCAAGTGTAAAGACGTCCTGCGATTTTGTCGCAAGACGGCAATGTCATGGGGCTTTAATTTCGCAAGAGATAAGTTAGACCCATCATATTGTCGCAGCAAAAATACAAAAGAACAAAAAGTTAAGTCAAGATCAATGGGTTTCTACATGAAAGTGTAGAGACGTCCTGCGATTTTGTCGCAAATGAAAAAAGATGGCAAAATAAGACCTTTACTTAGGAAGGAAAAATAAGACCACATCAGAATATAAGAAAGAATGCAATTTTCCAATTTATAATTGCGAAATTATGCAGAGATAATTGTGATTTTATAACAACTTATGATTGCAAGATTATGCGGAGAAAATTGCGATCTTGTCGCAAATTATTTTATTAAACAGAGGCAGCTTGCTCAATCACTCATCTGAATACAAATAACAGAGGCAAGTATGGGAATGCATAGAATAAGTTAAATGTTATTTGTTTTCAATGATAGATTTACGCATTAAAAGTTAATTGTATTTTGGATAGTCATATTACAAGAGAGAATTTTTTTTTAACACACGCAGGAAAGAACAAAAGAAATAGAGCTTGTATAGAAGACTGGAGAAATTCGCAGTGGTAGATTACAAGTATATAAGAATGAATAATCAAGAGAAGATATACAAGTTTTACAAAAAATTGAATGAGAAAGCATAAGGAAGCGAAAATTATTTTTTGCTTGATTCTTCACTATCATCATCAAGGTCTTCATCAGAATTTTCTTCTCCATCAGATTTCTCCCCTTCATTTTCTTCAGACTCCGTCTCTTCATCAGCTTCACTATCAGAGATGACCAAATTAGGAATATTCTCTGGAACTTTGTCTAGGAGACAAGGATACTTGGAGTGAGGAATCTTGTTGTCATCACAAACTCTTTTGATGGTGTCATTGCGGAAAGAAATTGCATCATTCCCAAAATTTGTAATAGTAATCTTCATCTGAGCCTTCAACCTTGAACACTTATTATTATGAGAGGATAGATCCTTAGCGAGCTTCGCCTTTTCATTCTCAAGTTCTTCAATTCTACTGCGATATCTCTCTTCAGCTTCTGCGAAAATACAACAATAAATTAACAATTTGATAGAAAGTTGAGAAAAATAAATAATCAAACAAGGAAGAATAGTTAACAACCTTCTCTGTTAGAAATCATATCTCTAATCAAGGTTGTTTGCTCAACTTGAAGACTAACATCTACACCTAAATTATTCCTGGCATTATCTAGAACCTTCACAGCCCAAGAGAATTCATCATCATCATTTATGAGAAGGCAGGAGGGGGTTTGATTCTCTTTTTCGCAGAGTACATCATTTCTATGTTTGAGGTCATCTCTTTCAATTTGAATCTCAAGAAGAATTTCTTGAAATTTCGCTAATGTCTGAGCACCTTGGAGAGAAATACGATCTTTCTCATCTATCAGATCATTATATTTGGCTTGTAACTTATGGATTTCTTCTTTAGAGTTGTGAAAGAATTGTCTAAATTTATTAGCCATGTCCAAGACAGATCTATGTTCAATTTCTAAAAGGCGAAGTTTGGATCTAAGTTCATTTACGGGAAGAGATTCAATCTTATCATTTGAAAAACTATTTAGAGAAGTGTTTAGATGTTCAAGAAGGGTATCATCATCCATGAGATTGGGAAATGTATGAAGAAGAATAGCTTCATCAGTAAGACCATAGATGTCTACGAAATGATAAACTCTATAATAAGAATTTTTTGAGAAAATAAAATAAAGGGAAAAGAAGAAGAATCCCATACCATATAATTGCTTATTGGCATATTGAAGACTAGATATTTTTTTTGCCTGAAGAGAATTATCTGATTCCAATTGTTTAATCTTCTCGCGAAGATCAGTAGCTTCAGTCTCTAATTTTTCATTTTGCTTACTATTTTCTAGAATACCAACAACTTCAGTTTCTAATTCTTCATTTTTCTTGCGAAGTTCAAGATTCTTCTTTGTGAATGATGCACGTCTTTTCTCTAAATCTGCAGTAACCGCATAAGAAGCATTTCCAGCCTGCGAAATATTTCAACGAGTTTTTAGAATAAGTTGTGAATTCAAAATAAAAATAAAAGGAAGAAAAGTATAAGTATGAAAATTTACCAAACTATTGAGTGAATGCAAGAAATTTGGAGAAATAGATCTTGAGACCCCTCAAAGAGATTCATTATTCTCTAGGAGGGGGGCATCACAGATTGCAGCTATGTACTTGCAAGCATTAGTCAGAGGGGTATCACCAAGTACTTGCATAGTGTTAGAAAAGATACTAGACAATTGAGCCATAGAAGACTCAGGTTGAGAAGTTTCCTCTGCAGAAGAAGCATCGTCATCATCATTATCAGGTTGAGAGGCTTGTTCACTAGAGCTCTCGCTAGATTGGACTTTTCTTTTCTTTGAAGGAAGGGCAACAGATTTATATTTGCGAGAAATACTCTTGCCTTTACCCCTAGCTTTTGCAACTTTGGAAGGTTTTTCCACTATAGCGATAACCTACACAAACAGATAAAGATAAGAAATAGAGGCAACAATATATTGTGAAGCATCATAAGAGAATATTTCTTACTTCATCTGTGAATGATTGAAGAAATGATAAAGTACTAATTTTCCCAGTCTTAATATAACTTTCCTTCAACTTTTCAATCTGATAATTTCGCAGGTGAAAACATTAGAGTGGTCAGCAAAATTATATATGAAAGTGAAAATAATAATAACTCAAGCAAAGTGTGGAAATATACCTTAGTTTCTCTCTCAGGCCAGCTGAATGCCCATAGTTCATATGATGCGAGATCCGAAGGAAAAACATGAGATCCATAGATGTACGGACCCTTTAAAATTGAAGGGAAAATACACCATTTATCATCGCTGGAGTAACGTGGGGATATGTTTTTGCTAGGATTCCAATCAATGTCTTGCATAAGTATCTTGCCGTCAGCAACATCATCCTTCTTCTTTAAGCGAACACCCCAGCAAGTACTATCTTTCTTCATAGGAATTATCTCATAATTCGCAAAGAAATTTTCCACGGTATAGTTCGCAGGAACAATCGCAACGTCAGCGAACCTAGGATTTTTAGCTTTATCAGGATAAAGAGATCCCTTGCCAGCACCACGGTTGGAGAACTCAAGCATAAGACGAATGCAATCCCCGCTTAATTGATAAATAGCTCGCGAGAACTTCGTATGAGAAAGTATTTCATAAAATAAAGAACGTTCAGGATCATAAAGGGGAATATGAAGGCCAGCGAGAAGTTGACCTAGCGATACTATGACCTCCTCATGATTGCAAGGATGATCAGAAAATAGATTAATGGAAAGTTCAGATTTAGGGTTTTGACCAGGAATGTGAGATAAATTAAAACCTTTGGTTTGAAGTTTCTTTCGAACTTCTTCAAAAGCAATTTCATTTTTACGACCAGCTAGAGGCATTTTAGTATGGGAATGAAGAAGGAAGTAAAAATCAAAAGAAGAATAATTAAGAAAAATTACAGTAACAGGAGCGGAATTCTCGGAAGAACAGTGAAGAAAGTTGCAGAGAAAATAAGAAAGAAAGTAAAAAAGAAGAGTAGAAAAGAATGAAAAAAGTATATATAAAGAGAAGGATAATCGAGAAGATAAACACATTTAATGCGAAGATTAGACATGAACGTTTGAAATATAGCGGTTGAAAAGGATGTGTCAGAAGCTGGATAGAAGAAGGGATACGTGTAGTGAATTTGGCGAAGAGTGCAGAATCGTGTCAGAATAAAAGAATAAGAAAAGATGAACAACTGCGGCATTTTGAAAAATAGTTTCTCATGAAATTCCCTTCTTCGCAGAGAATACATGAGAAGAGGCAAGATGTAGGATCATAATATCGCAAGAAGGATACATCTGCGAAGCTTGGTCAACAACACTTTGCGAGCGTCGCAGAATTATTTGAAGAATGACATAACAGATGACGATTGCAGAAACATGAAGAAAGTGTGATAATCTTGCGAACAAAATAGGTTTGCGAGGAAGTATCACTAACAAGCTTGCGAGAATATCGTAAGTCATATCCTAAAATAAAGGACAGATTAGCTGTCACCCACTATGTAATTCCCTATATAAAGAGTTGAATAAGCATAAGGAAGAGAGAGATATTTTTCGAGTGTTGAGCAAGTCATTAGGAGAGAGAAAGTCCAGAACAGTTGTTAATTTCTTAGTTTGATTTCTTCCCTTTCTTGTAAAATCTGTGAGATTAATCAATAAAGATTGTGATTGTTCATCTTAAAATGACTTGATTGTATGAATTCTTGTGAGGGCTGTAGTGTGGGATTTCCTGCTACTAGAAAGGTGAACTAAACTTGGAAAGAAACCAAGTTTTACATAATCCGAGAAAATCCAGGATATGACATGATCCTTGGACGTACATGGGTTTATACTGGATAGGTAGCCCAACACCTTCAACTTTAGTTGCACATTTCTCCATTGAGGAAAGCTCTGATTCAGAAGAAGAAATAGAGTATACCCCATTTGAGTATCTAAAGGAAGTTAAAGCCTTAACGAAGCTGACACAAAAGCCTGAATAAAATGCAAATGCTTTTATCAAGAGGTTTCGGGATCAGTCAAGTCTTATTCCTCCTCATGTGTCCATATTATCAGTTTTCAAGCATGCTGCTTCGGTTCGAGGGCTCTACTCCACCAACAACTTAGCAATTTCAAAATGCTATGAATAGATAACCTCATCTCAA
This sequence comes from Papaver bracteatum, assembly GCA_023529315.1. NCBI lineage: Eukaryota > Viridiplantae > Streptophyta > Magnoliopsida > Ranunculales > Papaveraceae > Papaver > Papaver bracteatum. The sequence goes on along the minus strand of JAJJWX010004270.1, from coordinate 1,608,005 downwards.
CAATATTTCACCAAATGGTTAAGTTCAGAGATTCTTCAAATCGAGCATACCATCAAAAAGTTTATTGCTGAAGACATAACCAAGCATGACAAACAGTATCTCAAATACTCTCCTCTGCGTGAGTGTCCCTACATACCACAACCATGGAACTCCACTGCACGAAGAATTCCAAATCAGCAAAAAATATTCAGGGCACAGATGATCAAGTCTAACAAATTCCAAGAAGGAGATTTAGTTCTCAAAGAAACTAAGCGTAACTTTCATTCTGCAAAGAACTCCAACTGGGAAGGACCTTTTATGATCTCTAAGTCTGTTGATGGTGGATAATACAAGTTAATCAACATGGACAGCAAGGATATCGTGGCCGTGATACATGAGAATTGGCTCAAGGCCTTTGATGTTTAAGGTTTTGGATATTCGAGGTATTAGATGATTCATGGCACGAGCACCTCAAATACTTAGAGTTTAGAATTTTCTTTCATTGTATTTCAATTCGTCCAAAATGTTTGCAATACTTGCATTCAGTAATTCAAATTCATCAATTAATCAAATTTCAGTTTACTTAAATAAAATCTCTATCAAACCCAAAGAAAATCCTCAATCATCTACTTATCCAAAACCAAAAATAAAACCTCGCATCTCTCAGAAGTTCAGAAGATCAAGAGATTATGAAAAGAAATCAACGAAAATCAGCAAAGAAAGATTTTTCCTCCTCTGCATCCTTCAAGACTTGTAAAGACGCATTCTCCATGTTCAGCTCTTCAGTCAGCCTGGAAATTTTGTATTCCTTCTCCATCACGGCGTCATTGGGAAAGGGTATGTTATTTTTACATGAGTACTTAATAGCATTCATCTTCTTACGAAGCCACTTCACGTTGAATCCAAGTCTCTCAGAATTCTCCAAGTTGAACTCTCAATCAAATAGTACATCTGGAGTCACAATATTTCTGGCCCTAGTGAATATATCACTTACAACACGTAAGATAACACTTACTTGCATTGTTAAAGAATAAGCACGATTTGGGTCTCTAGTAATGATGATGTGACCAAATTTCTTTCATATTTTCTCGTACAAGTTGTCATACCCAATGGGAACGCTGAATCCACCAACTAGTTCATGATATGGGAGCAATGCATCAAAAGGAGGATAAAAAAAAATCCATGCACTTGGGTATTCATACACCACTATATGATTCTCAATCACTGGAGCCACTTCTACAGTCATAGCAACAATTTCTCCAGCTTCTTCAATGTGTGGTTCAGCTTCTTCCGTCACTGAACCAACAATAATTAAAGTCTCGGCCTCTTCAACAACATCAACAACAAATCCATCATGACTTTGAAGTGCAGATATGGTTGTTCCTTCATCAATAACCTCTGTTTTGCTCAAGCCATCATTATTAGCTCCCTCATTCTCAACTTCGGTATTTGACAACTAATACGAAAATTACATGAGATTAGGATCATCCAAGCATGAAACCAAAAGAAATCATAAACTACAGCATACAAGTGGTCTAACATCATCAATGTTCTTCATTCATGCTAGATGTCAACAAATAGCGTGAAAGTCACAAAAACACGTTTTACAACAAGCTCGCCTGAGAAGATTTTACACTTCCCTATACAAAACGATGAACTGGGAGAAATTGGTAAAGAATCAAGGGTTAATTATATACCATTATCTTCGTATGGATGTTATCTACAGAATATCAAAATTTCATAGCAATCGGATGAATGAGAAAAAATATGTGGTCGAAACTTTGGACTACATGACAGCTGAAAATTTCCTGAAAGTCTCCTGGATGTTTACTATTTCGTCTATTTAGACCCCTAAACATTCTCAAAACTTAAAAAGGTTCTTTTAAAAGCTTGGAAATTTCCTGGGCATAAGGATACATATGTGGATCGCGAAAATCTGACACCGGACGAAGATTTTATGGCGTTTTTTCTAAAAGCTGAGTTCTGAATTTTTCTGGTGACGTATTTTCGACAAAGCTTTTCATATATTCACATGCATTATCATTTATTCACTCATAAATAAATAATTTTATACTTCTATGGATAAAATGCAAGGGAAATACTTACTTGGGTGGTCTCTGAAGCGTTTAAAGAACCAGAATTGCTAGCATCGACATCGACAACACCATTACTTTCATTCGGTTTTGAGCTCTGGGAGTTTTCTTTATCACCATTCTTCGAGCGAGCATCACCAGTACTCTCCAATTCCATGGAGACATCCTCCTGGATATATTCTCAACAATTATCATTTTATTTACTAAGCATCATAACTTGTTATATGAAGAAATACTTACTTCAGATTCTTCTTCAGAAACTGTCTGCCCAGCAGCAGAGAATTGAAGACCGTCAATACTTGAGGGAGCAAAATTCTGTAACCAAATAATAAATATCGGTTTTATGATCCTAATTACATGGATAAGAAAGGGTCATGGTGAAAGAAGTATTGACAACTCACCAAAGAAATAACTGGGGACTTTATGGTGTTGGGTAACAGCTTATAATTCTTGCTCCTTCCTTCTCCACCATGAATAATTGCTTCAGTTTCTGAAAAGTCTACATGGATTTGAGGTCTTACATTACGACCGTCCTATGAAAAAAAAATTGATGCAATGATCAAAATACAATTATCATAATTTTATGAAGATTACACAAAGGCACATACATGTGAACATCCTGGAGACGTCTTTCGTTTATCATTACCAAAGAGATACTTTAATCTTGGTCGAGTAGAAATCATCTCAGCAGAAGGAGGATCTTTCACCGGAGGTTGACCAACCATTACCAAATCATGTAAATGCTCAAGCTGTTGATTCCAAAAGTCTACATAATCTGGAGTTACATATGTAATTCTCTCGGAGCAAGGGAACCAGAAATTACTTCCTTCCACATGTGTACGGTCTAAATGGGTCATAAGTTGCTCAACCAACGGTTTCCTTCTTCGAAAAGTTGGAACACACTGATCCATACCCATTTGTCGAGCCTCCATGTCAATGTTATATTCCTCCACTGAAATTTCTCCATATATCGCTGATATCAAGTGACCAGGAGTGCAGCTCAACATAAAAGATCTTTTGCCATCGCTCAGACCTGTACCAGACGCCAAGGCCATACTCTCTCTAGTATTAAAAGTTGCCAACTGAGAAATATAAGATGGAATTGACACCCATGGATGGAAATCGAACTCGAATTCATCGTCTAACATATCAATGAGGCGTGTCTTGAATCGAGGCTGCTTTGTAGACAAGCGCATGATCCTGGCATTGTCTTTCTCAGAGAAAACATGACGAGCATCAGCATTCGGTCCTGGCAAGATAGTACGAGGAATGAGAGCATAATTCTTAAAATATTCCCATATCAAAGCTTGATGAAGCATCGTGTTGGCATAGCATTCAATATTCATAAAGCCATTCGATACACTAGAATCTATAACCAGGGAGTCTAAGTTAGAGTACAAAGAACCCAAGAATAGGCTACCTATTGGAAGTTGCTCACCTTGAGCCATCTTGATAGAAAAAGGAATCACAAATGGCTTCAACAAATTGTTGATATCTTCAAATACGTCTCTGGACAGCCATAAGCATAAGAAATCAGCAATAGATAACATACCGTCAACGGGACTATCAGGAGCCTCATCTCTTGGCTACCAATGTGTTAGCCAGTAAGCATAACAATACTTTCTAGATTCCTTGTTGATCCTCTCCATTTCTGCTGCCAAGATATTAGAAGTTGTCGTCTCCTTAGCTGAAGAAATCTCAGGAAGATTGCATGTGATTGGAAGATGCAACAAAGCAGCTACATCCTCTAAGGTGATGGTAAAATCTCCCCATCTTCATATGAAGGTATGGGTCGGAATGCACCAACGAGCAAGTAGAGCCACTATGCCTCGCACATCATGAAAAATGAACAAGTCTCCATATGCTTGAATACCCTTGTTACTTGTGCCTGATTCAGCATAGCTCTAATGCGAGGGAAACCCAGCATGTTCCTCGCCCATCTAGAGAATTTTTATAAAGGTCATTGAGAAAGCTTAACTATATGACTAACGCAAGAAAAAGTCCTCATTCAAGACCAAAGCGGATTACTTCCTTATGAGTCACCAATTTCTTTTGAGTAATACTCTTGGGATATATCATAAGACGATACGCTGGGGTTTTGAGATGTTTTTTCGGTTTCCTGCTGAACCTCGAAAAATGCATAATCTATATTTGGAATATTCTTGATCCCAGGTGTTTCTTCCTCTTCTTCACTAATAGAAGTCTCATCCATGCATGTATCATCTCTGGAGATATCATTTTCTTGGGAGTCAGACATCCTTGTGAAGTAGCTGTAACATGCCCACAATATTCCACTTCAGTATATCATTCATACAAGATGAAAATATCAACCTAATGAAGTATTTGGAAAAATGCTCATGCAAATATCTACAAAATGGTAATTCTCAACTCTTACCTTTTTAGAATTCCACTAATAGTAGTGATTGTAATGCAAGAGTTAACACTTCAAAACTTGCTTGTTTCTTTGAACCTACAAAAGACGAGCAAAAAACTCAGATTTTCATAAAATCATGAATATTTCTAATATGTGAACATTCACCATGAAATTATGAAAAATAAAACATTATTTCATCATAAATAATTGTTTACTTCTAAAGATTACGCAAAACTCAATTTTTGATTTTTAAAGAAAATAATATATATATTTACATTTATATTTAAAAAACTTGAATAACTCATGTAAATAAATAAAAAAACATTTTGACGTGAGCAAGGCTCACTAAATAAAATTCGTGGGATATTCCACGGTTTCATAAAAAAAAAATCCCATGGACATGCCATGGTTTATTCCGTCTTTGAAACAAGGGTTTATTTTGATTTTGTGAAAGCTCACATATTTCAAGATAAAGTTTTGGTTTTCATGAAAGCTCATAAACAAAATTTTATCACTGGACATATGTCTATATATAAAAAAAGTCTCTCCTAAGTCAAGGATTATTACTGGTTTCTTAAACTAACGATGGAACGAACATGCGTTTTCTAAAAACAAGGGTTTTCAACAAAACTCACACTCATATATGCACATGTATATAATTTCAACATGATCAAGGTATGAAATCAGCAATAAAAAAAAAGGGCTTACCTGGTCGGCGACCGGAAGTTGGCCGGATGGGGTGATCGATGGCGACTGACGGCGGTGGAACTCCGGCGGAAAACCCTTCGTTTACTGTTGATGTGAGGGATATGAAGAGATGAAGGTGGTATTGGTCGTGAAGGTGAAGTAATAAAAAAAAAATTACTCCTTTTATATCAAAATTTATTTTCAAAACCTAATTTCACAAGGATTTCCTTTTAGGCCGGGCCCGTGAATCCTAAATCGATCAATCCCATCACCAAATCAGCAGTTCAACACCAATTCATGCTCAATGGGCGACGCTCTATCATTCCACTGGAATCTTCGTTCAACCCATGGTTTGCTCGTACTATCAAAAATTCGGTAAGGTCTTATCTTACGACTAAGTTCAATTACTTATATCGTTTGTAAGCGAAAAATCACCATTCAATGTTGACTGAGGAACATGACTGTCCCTCACTAAGAAGGGGACTTAATGTAGATGGTGGATTTTCGACAAGGGCTAAAATCGTAAAACCATAATTATACATGCTCCTGATCCAGCAGTCAGATGAGTATTGAGGCTCATGTCTCCCATTAAAGCATGAAAGCTCATGCCACGAGAATCTCTGACTGAGAATACTGTCTCGCAGAATACATGTAGATGTGTAGTCTCTCAGCTGAGGCAATGGCATATCTCATGAATACTAAGCAATTTCAGTAATTACTTCTATATAGAATATAAAGATTGGACGGCTCCTAGACAGCTTGCCTGCTAGTATAGAGCAATAACGTCTTCAGGATGTAACAATGTTTTACCTAACAATATAAAAGAAATATGACGCTTCAACAAGTTCATAACACTCAATTCCTAAATAATTAATGCTCCTAGATGATCGTACTAGTATAGATCCATCAATTAATTATTCTTAAAATCATTAGATTCATTAACTGAATCCCTGGAAAATATTCAATGTTTTTCATAATATTTCGTTTTATGGTTTTTCACAGCAGAATTCCATGGGTTAGTAATAAATATTCAACACACGGGCGTCTGAGCCACTATCGAGTAAGCCCCGACCAAAATGGTGCAAGTGTACTTAGCAATAATGCACTAACGAGCACCTGAATGCATGAATGAGTATTTCAAAATACGACGAGACGATGAACCTATGCAAAATAGGAAAGAAAATAATAAGTAATAAAATATTAACCAAGGTGCCGAGGGACTGGGCCCACTGGTCGGCCGGTCGTGTCGTGACCAGTCCCACGTCCAATTTTATATTGTATCATATTTTATATTATCTTCGTTGATCTTATGAAAATCCATTTATTTGAAAAAATATCCTTCGTTTTAAGGAAACTCCTCAGTTTTATCGTGTTTCCTTCGCGTCAAGGAAACAATATAAAATTGGGAAATGTGTCGTGGGACTGTGTCTACTAGACGGACGACTATGCCTTAGTCATGCCCGATCCCACACCTCATGATTCCTCAATATTTTATTATTACTTCCCTAATCTCATGAAAACTCCTTAATTTCATGATATTTCCTTCGAATCATGAAAAATAATATAAAATTAGGGAAACTCGTGGGACTGGGCCCCAGCCGGCTGGTCATACCCTATCCGATCCCACATGCCCATTATTTTATCAATATTATTTTTATGTTTCCTTGATTCCATGAAATTTCTTGATATTTCCTTCAAATTATGAAAATTCCTTCAAATCATGAAATAATACATAAAATTAGGGAAAACTCACGGGATCGGGCCCTAGCCGGCCGACCATGCCCAAGCCACATATGCATTTATTTTATTATTATTAATGTTATTTGTTTCCTTCATCTTATGGAAACTCCTTCACTTCAAGGAAACTCCTTGATTTCAACAAAACTCCTTAGTTTCAACAAACTCCTTGATTTTATGATATTTCCATAAAATCATGATAAAATATAATAAAATTAAGGAAACGCTATGGGATCGGGCTCATTAGACGGACGACCATGCTTTGGCCATATCCGGTCCCACACTTCATGATTCTTTCATTTTATTATTATTTTCCTTCATCTCATGAAGTTTCCTCAGTCTCAGCAAAAATCCCTGATTTCTTCATATTTTCCCAAATGATTGCTCAAACGCACATTAGAAAATATCAAAATTCTCAGGACTGAGACACGAACAATTTGGTGACACAAGCATACTACCTTGACCGGACAAGTTTAGGTCTTTGTCTTACAAGAGGCCGGTCCCGCATATTTTTCATTATTTGACCTAATTTGTTCACATTAGGTTCTAACTCTTCCAAACAATTTGGAACTTCATGGAACAATCGTTATTCGATCCAGTGACTACCCAAGGCCGGTTTCATGACCCATGGTCGGTCCCTCATCTTTCCATAATTGATTAGGTTTTATCACCTAAAGCTGAGACAAGCACTATTTTAATGATTAAACTAGCATTTAATCGTCTTTTAATCAACAAATCAACAAGTTTTCAAGAGACCTTGGTATTTGCTCACTTGAAAATTTGGGAGCTACATGGTCTATCCATCATCCGTGTAGCCGGTCCCTCCTTCACTCTGTGGTTTATTTTCAATAAATCATCAATTGATCAAATTAGGGTTTTGAGTCCAAGGTTCATAATTCCATATTCAAACGCTAATAATTTTATGTTGATCTCATGATCAACATTTTATTAATTATACTCGGTTCAATTGCCAGTATTCTGATTTAATACTTTATTTGGTCATGCTACCAATAATTCATCAAACGAGCAACATTTTCTCAAACCAAGGAATATTGGTTCAACTATCAATATTCAACAAATCATCGAATGAGCAATATTTGCTCACGTTAACTATGTTTATTCATACATTATACCTTTGTATCAATTCGCGAGTCTCATAACATTTTTAAATCATGTTCGACTCAACAATACAAGGACTCATCGTCCCATGAAGTCATGAATTCAGAAACTGACTAACTAAATATATGTCTTCCTTGCAGACTCCACAATCACGAGACGTCAATCGTGTCACATGGGGGATATTAACTAGGGTTTTGGTATGGTGTTCTACAGCATGTGTGTTCATACACACGATGAGAATATGAGCAAGTTGTGCAATCAGTTGGAGGAGTTGACAAAGTAGTGGTAGTAAAATCAACCAAGTCTCCACAAGTTGAACAACTGGTTTTAACACGATTTCCACTTCTTCACTCTTTTATTCCATCAACTGTCACACTTCATGGGATCATGATGTTTACAATTCTAGCAATATAAATAAGTTTCTGAATCATGATTGAAAGGAGGACAATCTCATGTCAAACAAACAACAAGAGATTAACAACTCACTATATGGGAAATTAATCTCAACAAAGAAGATTCAATCATTCAGAACTTATCTTATTTCAGAATACACAACACACCTATAATATCTATCACCATTGATCTCACACATTTCTCAACTTCTCTCCTACAGATCGACCCATCCTCTCTTGTGACCGAATTTACTCTAGAACGACCATTATCTTGGTTTAAGTCGGAGTACTACAGATTGATCTCTCGAATTCAAAGCACTCCCTTCTTGCAGTGCATTTGTGCGGGGTTTAATAGTTCGCTCGGTTCAAGGAGTTTCCTCCGCATAGTCGTCTCCTCAATTCCATAAAAATCAGCAACTCGTTTTTCCCCATCTACACATACTATCACACATCCAAAACAACAGTTGAATTAGTACGCGTATGGGTACGCATACAAAAGTTCCCGGAATTCAACTGAGTTCGCCAGTATGCATATGGGTACGCATACCAAGACTCCCATACTTTCCCTGACCTTCCCAGTACGCACACGGGTATGCGTACTGTACTGGTCTTGGATTAACATATATGCAAGTACGCATACTATGTCTATAATCCAATTATGGTTAAGTGTTCTAAACTATATTTCAATCATTGAAACATTCTTAGAGGATGACAATAGTTGTTATCACTAATTATTAGCATCAAAGAGATTTTCAAGTTATTGAAAAAATCAATATGAAACATTCTGAGTCTATATCAAATGATTGTATAACATAAATCATGTAAGATGTTACTTGGCGATTTTCACATGATCATCTTTTGACTTGCGTCAAGAATATAAGATGAACTTGGTTGAAGCAAAAGCTTACCAACACATATTTCAAGAAATATGTAAGAGAGTTAAACTCAGCTCGAAATATCAAATATGTATAATCAAATACTATATAGTAATACGAATTTTGTCTCAAGAAGGAGATAGAGTGGAAATGACTTTCTCAGTGATGTATGAGTTTCAGTCTCCACATACCTTTTGTCGACGAAGTTCCACAAGCTCTCCTTAGTAGTTCTTCGTCTTCAATTGATGAACGTCGTGAATTCTAAAGCTCAAATACACAATCTATCCTAGTCCGAGACATTAGTATAAGTAGACTAGAAATCAAGAATTATAGTTTTGATCACTAAACTTGACAAACAAGCTTGAGATAGAAACGCTTCCGAGTTCGACCGAGCAGTGCTCTAACATCTACAACTTGGAATTAAGAAATGTTTATTTTTTTAAAGCCAGTTTCTTTTGGTTGATAGAACTACTAAGAACATTTCAAATAAAAATAGCCAGGCTACTAATAGATTAGTTATTTCCCCTTCTATCTTAAGATCTATAACTCAGAATACATTTGTTGATTTCGCTTGTATTTTCGTTTCCATCACTAAAAATATGTCGTCGGATAATCACATATGGGAGTCCATTTCCATTGTGACAGTATGACAACATTTACCTTCAGGTTTAAGATATATAATGCAGCATCTTTGGGTTACCGGTGTAACCAACTTGGATCATATAGCAGCCATGTTAGGTTGCAAACTGGAGACCTTACACTCTTCTTATCTCGGCCTTCCTCTCGGTGATTCTTCAATGGGAGCACAAAAATGGGACTCGATTAGTGAAAGATGCAAGCGCGGTCTGTCTTCTTGGAAACGTTCAAGCCTAAACAAAGCTGGTAAGCTAACTCTGATTAAGAGTATTTTGTCTAACATTCCTATATACATGCTCTCTATTTTCGTAGCTCCTCCCAAATTTATTAAAGCAATTGAGAAAGTTATAAGGAATTTCTTATGGGATGTCTCTGATTTAAAAAAAAGGCTATCACTATGTGGCTTGGAAGACTTGTCGTAGGCCTTTAAAAAATGGGGGTTTAGGAAAAAAATCCGTGAAGAGCATGAACAGATCTTTAATTTCTAAATAGTGGTGACGTTTTAACAATGAAAAAAGGCATTATGGAGGAAGGCGATAGCATCAAAGTATGAGACAACCCAGATGGACAGAGAAACAAAAAAACTGAATTCAGGAAATACTTGTGGAGTCTGGAAAGGTATTTATACTCACATAAAAACTTTCAAGCAATGTGCTAAACTTAAACTACGAGATGGGGGAAGAATAAAATTTTGGGAGGACATTTGGGTGAGAGAAGAAGCTTCCAGTATATCCTTCCCTCACATATATGCCATCACTACAACAACAAAAAGGACAGTGCAAAAATATGTTGAATCATTATTGAGCGGCGGTGCTTAGAATTTAGGCTTGGATGGAAGACTCTCTCAAAATCAAATTCAGGAAATCTCTTCTCTGCTGCTGATCATAGAAGACTTAACAGTGGGTTTTGATCCAGATTCTTTGATCTGGGCTATTGATAAAAAGGGTATGTTCTCGGTAAAATATGCGCATGCGTGGTTTGAAAAGGAGCACGAAATTATGACAAAAAGCTTAAGAATTTTCTCAAGAGCTTGGCCTCACAAAATATGATTCTTTCTTTGACAGGTCTACCATAAAAAATTAGCTACCATGGATATCTTAAACAAGAAAGAAAATTCACTGGCTGATGATTTTCGTTTATGTGGCTCAGTTAGGGAGTCAACTGCGCATCTTCTCTTTTACTGTACATTTGCTTCGCAGATTTGGCAATACTTTATTTCTTATGTGAAGATAGAATGGGTGAGACTGTATTGTATTGATTTAATTATCAAAGGCTGGCGTGTTAAGAACATGCACACCACGGGTCAGTCTCTTTGGAATGTGTTATGGGCTGCTATATGTTGGTGTATTTAGAAATGCCGGAACGACATCATCTTCAATAACGGGAGGGCTAGCCTTTTGAAGATAAAAGAGGAAATAAAAACTCACGCCTTATTTTGCCTTCCACTTTTAGGGGCGACCCCAACGCAATTAGGGGCGACACAAAAAGACAAAAAAATGTCAGCTAAACGTAAAACTAAGCTACCCCTTATATGCGATTTTTCAAAATAGAAACTATACCCTTACATAATCGGTAGGAAAAACAACAATCGGTACGTTAGAAACAATCGGTAGTTTAAAATTAATAATTATCTACCGATTAATGTATGTATGTTTCGGCTAATGTTCCCTTTTATAATCGGTAGGTTATCTAATTTTTAATGCTACCGATTATAAGGAGCCCCATATTTAACCTTGGAAAAAATCCGGAGGTTCTGAGGGGTGTAGAGCCAACCATAACCACTTGGCTTGAGCTGTGGATGCAGCGGTAATTGGACGGATAACAAGTTACAAGCATATCGATTATAAGTTGCCCCAAAATGATTTTATTTCTAAAATCCTTCACGTAGACAATTTTGAAATCTTCTATAATCGGTAAGGTATACAACTACAAAACCTACCGATTATACCGTGCCGCAAATCCAACCTTTGCCATATTTCATAGGTTTTGAATGTACACAGCCAGCCATAACCACTTGGTGCGTGTTTTGGGTGCATCGGTAATCGGAAGTTTAATATATTACAAAACCATCCGATCATAAGTAGCCCCAAAATGAATTTTTTCGAAAATCCTTCATGCATTGAATTATGTAATCTTCTATAATCGGTAGGTTATCCACCTTAAAAAACTTATCGATTATAAGGAGCCCCAGATCGAACCATTGCCAAATTCCATAGATTTTGAGTGTTCAGAGCTAGGCATAACCACTTGGTTCGTGTTTTGAATGTAGCCATATTCGTAAGGATAATAGGTTCCATATCCTACCGATTATGGGTTGCCCCAAATTCAAATTTTGAAAGCTACCATATTCGGTAGTTATTATAACTAAAATTCCTACCGATTATTGGTTTCTCCACTTTCAACCTTCGTCAAATTAGCCGTTGCATGTTGAACCAAATTTCAGAAATAGCCGTTGTAGTTTTTGGGAAAAGGAAAAAGAGACATTGCACCATAAGCCTATATAAAGAAACTCATATCTATCACCCCAATTGCACCAAACTCTTTTCTCTCTTCAGTTCTAATTTAGAAAACCAAAAACATGGATATTGCTTTTTCCGAAGAAGAAAATTGTGCTATTTATAGAGCGTGGGTTGTGGTAATTGTTCATGATCTTGTTCACAAGCTCCATAAACGGGAATCCGAAGAGCAGTTATGGAACCGTATTTTAATGGTATTTGAGGCGTTAGATGGTAATCGAATTCGAAGATCATCGAATGACATTAAGATGAGAATGAAGGCGGTCGATAAGGAGATTGACAAGATTGAAGATGAAGAACGATTTGTTAGGGATGCTTTTCCTCAATGGATGTATCAAAAACGAGTAAGTATCTTTCATAACTCCGGCTCACTTGTTACTCATTCGTTAATACTAACTTGCTCATTTTTCTCTTTCAGAGAAATCTTGCTGATCATCGGTATATGGACCTCTACGGGAAACGATTTGAACATGAAGGATGTTACAAAATCAAGAGGGACAATTTCTGCGGTGTATGGACGTTATGATATTTTTAAATACTTTTATGGTCAATAAGGAGTATGGATTTAGGTGCTTTTGACGAAATTGTACGTTGTGGTGTTTTGAAGTTTATGTAATGCATGCAATCAGCTGAATATTAATATTAAAAAGTTCATGATTATTGGTATTCGGTAGTATTTCTTGTTAACTAGGTTCCCGATTAGCATATTCGGTAATATTATGAGTCAACATCATTTCCGATTATGTTGTTATTTGGTTCCAGGAAACAAAGTTTTTTCACACAGAATAATCGGATATTAAAAAAAAACATATATCCTACCGAATATAGTTATTCGGATGTAAGGGTGAACATTTACCTTCCTATTGTTGTATTGTTTGGATACATAAAAGAAATTTTTTGCGCATATAATAATCGTAAGGAGCACATAAAACAAACCTACTGTTTTATATAATCGTAAAACAGTGAACGAATCTATACTACCGATTGTTATAGGACCAAGATTCACGTTTGGCACGGAATCTATACTAATCGGTAGTCAAATAGCGTTAACAACCTTCCGATTTAGTGTTACACAATCAGACACTAAATTTCTTCCGATTATATAAGGGCATTAACGTAATCTCCACGTTTTTGGACATCCCTTAACGTGGCCTGTGGGTTGGGAATAAAAAAGTCGCCCCTAAAAGTGGAAGGTTCTTTTGGTGTAAAAATTTGGACTGTATGAAAGGTATTTTTCTGGATCAAGTTATTGTAAACTGGGATCTTTTTTTTGTAACTTAGTTTTTTGTCTTTGTTTTTACGTGTTTTTAAGGTCCTTTAGGTTTGGGTTGGTGAAGTGTGTTCCCTTCTCCCTCTTTGGGTTTCCCCTTCTTTGTTTCTTGCTTACTTTTTTTTTCATAAGCTTCTCCAGTGAAATTCCTATTTTTGCTTTAAAAAAAAAAAACATTTACCTTCACGTGACTTTTTCATTTTTCTTATCTTGATTTTTTTTTGGTTTGTTGGAATAGATTCACCTTTACTCTCTCTCTCAAAAAATAAAATAATGTTAATCTTTGAAAAAAGAAGTGATCCAGCAACTGGGCAAGCCTACACGACTAGATCGATATCAATTATTTTGGGATCAGGGGGTTACTTTACTAGTGCAAAGTGGATAAACATATATATACGGTCAAGGCTTTGTTATCCGTTTTTTTAAATATAATCTATAGTTCTGTACAAACGTGCCTGAGTAGAGAATTACGTGTATCGCGTAGTTACTTTGACCACTACTACTAGTTGAATAATGACCCTAATTCGGCAGCCTTTGAGTTGCGTAGTAGTCGACTAGTATGAAATGTATGAATTCTTGTCTGAACACTTAAAAATATATACAAGTATTGATTAAAAAATAGGTAAGAAATAAAATTATTGAACGTTGATCAAAAACATCCCGGCTATATAAAGAATGGGGTATTGGTAGGGAAAAAGCACAGAACGATATAGATATCTACCAAAGCAAAGTCCCTGAAAGTTATTGAGAAGTGATTCAGAAAAGGATAATGGCATCAATTTGTAAAGGTAAAATCTGTTCAGTTATCTTATCGCTCGTGTGTTTTCGTTCCTTTCAATGTTGATTTGACTCTCTTATTGTCATATTCGATCTCATTCGGTTGACTGCAATTTATAGGCAAGAGTTCATGGCCGGAACTAGTTGGGTGTGACGGAGACACTGCTGCTGCAACTATCAAGAGACAAAATAGTAACATTGTGCGCGCCATTGTTGTGCTAGAAGGAACTGGCGTAACAGAGGATTTCAGATGCGACAGGGTCTGGGTCTGGGTCAATGGCAGTGGGATTGTCAACATTACACCTGTAATTGGTTAAAAACTTCATGTAATGAATGAAAAATAAGCCGCAACTGGTATTGTCTTTTGTCTTTCTTATATTTTCGCACAAGAAATAAAGATATTTCTGTGATGTTTCGCATCAAACTTCAAGAATATCAGAGTAAATGTTCACTTACAACGTATTCATTTATACTTGAAGCCAGGGATATCTTTCTCGGGTAATTATCACTCCTTTTATTTTAAAATAATACACTGGTTTCACTGATGTTGAAGAATCAACGGATGAGTTGTGGTTAGGGGTGAAATGCCACTCGAACTCGCTGGTTCTCCCCGATATCTTCATTTATTATTATTAGTTTAAATACACACAATATCTTTACTTATTAGTAAAACAGTGATACCCAGTTTAAGCATTACAGTAAGAACCATATGTAGCTTGCCAAAACATACACAGATCATTTCCATTGATCCACTGATCAATGGAACAATCTCAGCTGACTTTTATATATCAACCAACTTTTGGCACCCGTATTACGACGTTCGTCCCATCGACCCAAACACGAACTCTGTCAGTGAAGTACGCCTCATCAATTGCGCTACCTTCTAAAACGATCACAACCTCACGTAAGCCTGGATTTTCTTTCTCGATTGTCTCCTTTGCCGTGTCCCCTAGTTTCCTAACTAGTTCTGGCCACTCGGTCTTAACCTCATGATCATCTGTTTCTATCAGAGTTACATTTAATTAACATGTAAGCGTATGAAAATATAATGTGGATACAAAATGCATAATAATTTCATATCTTACCACAAGTTGTAGCCATTTTACAGTACTTTCCTTTAGATCTGCTCTTCCTTCACTATTGCAATGTTCTTCTCAAACTTTGTGATTTGGATGGGTATTTATAATAGTCCGACTGACAAGGAGCATTCAATTATCCAGACGCTAAAATTTTAATATGTTTTGGGGACGTGCCCTTTGACGCAACAGTTCGTCGATTTGTTTGAGATATATAATGCGAAGGGAACAATATATTATGGACACCTATCATCTAATTACTAATTCATACTGGACACCTACCAAAATCTATACTCCCATCTAACTTTATAGCACACGTATTGTTGGAAAAAAACTTACCGGGCTGCAATGGAGATGAAACACAAAAACAGACTGTGGTTGTACTCAAAAGCTTTCAAGGCTCTGGTGATTTCTTTTAGACAAATATTTCTACCCTTCCAACGAGTTGGCAATTGCAACCAGAGTTGGCAATTGGATTCAAGGTTTGCACCCCTTGACCCAATCAAGAACACATGAAAAGAAGGTGAAATTTTCCAAAAGATGATATCCTACTGGGATCTGATGAAAGCCCTACAAACGTTTTCGAAAATTGGATTCAAGGTTTGCACCCCTTGACCCAATCAAGAACACATGAAAAGAAGGTTACATAAATGATAGATGATGCTTTAGAATTCTATGAAGAGAAAACAAAGAGAAAGAGTTTTCCAAAAGATGATATCATGAAATGGGTTTGGGAGATGCTACTTATATTTACATCCATCCTATTTTCTTGGGGTTTTGGGAAGTTTTATGCTATGCTCCATAATCTGTTGGGAAAAGAAAACATGTCTTTTCAACCAACCTTAGTTTTCTCTTCTAAAGAGATCGTCTCTTCATCAACACTCCCCTCTTGAGTACTAACCAATTGGTGTCTGCATGTGAGTTTAGAAATTTATCGAAACGTTTTTCCAAAGAAGGTCCCTGTCCAAAACAATTGCATATCCAAAAACACAAGAAGACTTCCTCTCCAGATGTCGACTTGGACTTGGATTCTACATTGTTCCAGTTAGCAGAACCTTCCAATATAGCCTTGGTAATGCAAACCAAAATCAATTGTTCCTTTCAAGTAAGCCATAACTCTGCCGCTTTCAAGTTGAAAATATTCACCCCAACACGTATTAAGATCAGATGGAATGTTTATGAATACCCATTTACTTCAATAGGCTTACGCCTGGAGGTAAATCGCAATATATCCAAGTACCATTAGTAAGATGGGAATCTTTTTCATTGATAGCCTCTTTCCAAAAACTAGCATATTTGGAACAAAAGAAAAGAATATGCTTTGAGAACTGTTCCTATTTAGGTTCTCAAAAAATTCCACATCTACAGCCCATTGTCGAGCTTCCTGCCATATATTTAATAAACTGCCCAAAATTTTAAATTCTTTTATAAATTGGTCTTTTGGTTAGATTTCACACCTGGATCCACCAGATCGGTCAGAGGCGTTGAATAAGTCAAACTCGTTCCGAGAAATTACAATTGTGCCCTATACCTACTTTAAAGACGTGTGGGGTGTAATCTCTCACTCATTATTCTTTTTCGTTCTCTTTCTGTTCGTTCTGTTGAAACTAGGGTTAGGTATTGAAGCTATTTGGAAAACTGATTACTAGAGAAGAAGTAGTTTTTGTTGAAGACGTAGAGATTAAAAAATTGATTACTTGATGATGATGCATTTGATGCTTCATATTGAGTCAAAGCTACAGATAAAGTTAAGTTTGTTAAAGATGTAGAGAATATTCAGTTACAAGACGTCAATATAGATGAATGTTACCCAATTGAGGATCCAGAAGCTCCTTCAGTATTTGACAGTGATGAAGATATTGACTATGGATCAGATGAAGAAGACAAATAAGAAGGAGAAGAAGAAGACAAAGAAAAAGGTATATTTCATTTGCAAATTATTTCTTTTATTTTCATCATTGTATAGTACTTATGGTAATGTTGAATGTGCAAATAAGGATGTAGATGAAATACCTGCTTACATGGATCAATTTGATGATGTTTTTGATGAGTACATGAATGATGATAAAGGTGGAGATCTATTCCCTGAATTTGAGGTATTTACTCCGATTGATCCTACCAAAATGGAGGTAAAATCTAGATTACCAAACAAAGGGTCATTTAAGAAACATCTTAGAGGATTTTGTGTTCAAGAAAGGTGTCAATCTAAATTTACTAGGACTACTCCCACTAGAATTAAGCAGGGACGGGCCTAGCAAGGGGCTGAAGGAGGCTATAGCCCGTCCCTAATTTTTGGGTAAATTTTTTTTGTATAGAAACTTAGGTCTAATTTTATGTTTAGCCCACATATTAGTTGTATTTAGCTAGCTAATTGTATGTGATTTTTAGCCCATACTATGAGGTGATCAAACTTTAAATCATGTTTAAAGTAAATAATCTTCTTTCACTCATTACCTTTCTACTCCTACTTTCTTCTATTTTGGTAATCACTTTGTTTTTCTGTTATTTGTGTTCATTTTAACTTTTATTCCCCTAGCTATTTAGTATTGTACGGGTGGATCACTCTTTGGCCACTAATTATGTGATGTATTCCAAAAAAATTTGCCTCGGCCTTCAGCCGCATTATCGGCTGTTACAATCCAGCCCTACCCAAGGGAAAATCCTGGGTCCATCCCTGGAATTAAGGCTGAGTGTAGGTTTAAAGATGAATATGACTGTAAATGGTTTGTGTATGCTAGGAAGAAGGAGGGTGAGAAGACTTTTGTTCTTAGGAAAATGAATTTGGAACACAAGTATGAAGGGGATCACAAAAATAGGAATAGATATGTTGATCCTCATTTTGTAAAGGATTTTGTTATTGATCATATGAAGAATAAGCCTAAAAAAGTTGTTCCAGACCCTTATAAAATCAAGGAAGACTTTTTAGCTGAAAAGAGAGTCAATATATCATATCAGTGTGCATGGAAGGCTAGGAATCTAGTTTTAGAGTCATTATGTGGTAATTAGAAAGAGAGTTACAATAAAGTACCAGCCTTTTGCAAGATGTTTACTAAATCTAATGATGGGGTTGTTGCTAAGTTCACATTTGACACAGTGAATAACACATTTGAAAGTAAGACACTCTCATTTGAACCTGCAATGAGGGGTTTTCACTAGGGATGCAGGGGAGTTATAGCCTGCCATCTAATAGGAGAGTTTGGTAGATTATTGATGGCCTCAACTGCACTTGATGGACATAATGGGTTAGTAATGTTGGGAATTATGATATGTAGAAGTGAAACAAAGGAGAATAGGATGATTTTTTGAGACATCTGAAGGATGGCATATTAGCACATCTAGTGAAAGTGGCTTTCATTTAAGATCGACAAAAAGGGTTATTGGAAGCTGTTGATATAGTCTTCCCAGGCTATCAACAAAGATATTGTTGGAAATAAATTTCTTAATTGTAGTTGTTTTGTTTCATTTTAGGAAAATGCCTTATTTTAATTGCACTATGTGAATGAATGCAGACATTTATACAAAAAATTCAAGAAGTATTACAATGGTCATTAATTACGTTCTTCTTTGTGGAATGCAGCAAAAGCATACAAAAAAAGGCATTTTCAGGTTTGTTGTTATTTTAAATAGTGAAACTATGCTAGTTGTTGTTTTATGCATTGTTGTTATGTTACATAGTGAAGTTATACATGTTTGATAGTTGTTTTTTTTTTATTTGTTGTGCATTTCAGGAACATTTGGACAATATTGTGAAAGAGAATGCTGCAGCTGGTCTTTATCTAGAAAAAAAGATCTTTCTACATGGTCCAGGGCCTTTTTTTTAACCCTATTCACTGTTGTGAACATATGAACAACAACTTTCTAGAGTCCTTTAATAATATGATCTCAAAGATGAGGAATAAACCAATAATCATGATAGGCATAATGTATGCTAACTTAGTGATGGGTACATGGTACAAAAGAAGAATTGAATATGCATCATGGGTATATGGAACTTTGGTTCTAGATGTTATTAAGTTGAAAGATAAAATTCTTTTGTTTGTAACTGATTATGGTGTTGACCCTTGTGTGGCTGGAGAGTTATATATGGTGACTAGTCCAAAGAAAATGTGTTCACAGTGAACATCCTTGCCAAGACTTGCTCTTGTTTACAGTGGAAGTTGAGGGGGTTCCCCTGTATGCATGCAGTGGAAGCATTGCAGACCATAAGGCCAGAATAGAGAAAGTAAGACTTCTTGGTTAACTCTGTAAAATTTTTTAACTGTTGTTTGAGGGTGAAAACGGTTTCTATTTATTTTGGTAATTTCGGGTGTATGGGTGAGAAACGATTTAAACCTTAAACAATGTACTACAAGGGAGTACTTTAGATTCGAGAGATCAATCTGTACAAATCCGGCCTAAACCAAGAAATGGTCGTTCCAGACTTGCTTCGATCACAAAGTGAAGGAGAAGGGTTGGTTTTGGGGAGGGAAGCGAAGATAGTGTTGAGACCAAAATAGTTGATTCTGGAAGAGTAGTTGTTTTACGACTTGTATCAGAAAGTGGGAAGCTAACAGATGGAAATCTAGCAAATGTTTTCTGAGTGTTGTATGCTCCTGACCTGAACTTGTTGTTCGGTGGAAATAAGTAATGCCTATTTATACAAGTCGAAGTGAAATGTACCCTGGTCTCATTAAGAAATTGAAAACGGGTGAGTAAATGGGAGGAGGTGGTAACTGGTAACGCCTGGAATTGATGTTCCATAAAAGAAAGCATTTCACCATTACTCCCTGTATTTACTAACCTCCTCATCCTTATGACACTTTCTTATAACGGGTGTAGTGTACGCTGCACGCTGTAAACCGCCAAACCAATACCTAATGAGCATCCCCCAGTTTGTGACATGCGTTTATGTTTCGAGTGTTTTCATGGAAAACCTATAGCACATTGTTGTTGTCTGGCAAGTTGAGCTTGGGAGACTTGCTGGCACGGTGGTGACCTTCGACGGTCGAGATTTTGCATCTTAAGAGAAAGATAGCCATTGATTGGTACATGCCTTTGTTTTGGTAGCCAGCAGCATGAAAGCATGTCCGGCGTGGTTTTAACATGGTTAGGCGTGGCCAAGCTAGGATTTTTGGTGTTGAGACAAAAGTGGCCATGTGTTAGCTGGTGACCTTGGACGACTAAGATTTGCATCTTAGACAGAAGGGTGGCTGTTGATCGTTGCAACCCTTCATTTGGTAGACAACGGCATGAAAGAATGGCCGGCATGGCTTTAACATGGAGTGGATCCACTTTCAGTTTTCGGCTTAGAAGGGAAGCTCTTGCGGCTTTGTCTAAATTAGGGTTTAGTATGCTAAAACCCTAATTGGAAACCTTTACTAGAATCGATGTAGAATTATCATACGGACTCGAAATTTGATGATCCGCCTCTCCATTCTGTACGGAAAAGAATTTCCTATATCCCATCGCGGGAATATTTAAGTTTTGAGCTTGTTCGGGAGTGAAAACAGCCCGAAAGTAAAACTCAGGAAAAATTCAAGATGGACAGTGGCATGCTTGGTGCGTTTTTGGGAAGCTAGCATGTTTTGAGAAGATAGCGTGTTTTGGGAAGCTAGAAATTTTTGGGAAGCTAGCGTGTTTTGGGCCAAAGGTTACCATGCGTTGTTTGGCAACCTTGGACGGCTAAGATTTGCACCTAGGATGGAATGGTGGTCGTTGATCGTCGCACACATTCATTTTGGTAGCCGCATAGGGAAGGCCAGCACAATATGGCGCGGCAAGGTGGATGGCATGGCATGCCATTGGCACATGTCGCATGGTTGGCATGCCTTGGTGTGGTTTGGCATGGCGAAAACTAGGGTTTTGGGCCAAAGGTTACCATGCGTTGTTTGTCAACCTTGGACAACTAAGATTTGCATCTTAGATGGAAAGGTGGTCGTTGATTGTTGCAGGCCTTTATTTTGGTAGCCGCATAGGGAAGTCCAACACGGTATGGTGCGGCAAGGTGGCTGGCACGGCATGCCATTGTGAAAAAGCGGGGGTCTAACAACCTCACCCAATATTTCGATTAGAAATCTATATGGACAACTCCGAGTTGTTTTCTAGAGAATCAACTAGACTCAATCAATAGAAAATATCTCGAGTTATTATCTAAATCTCTCAATTTGATTTACTCAAGCAAATGTGATTCGCGAGTCTAATCAAAGAGAGGTAACTTGGATGGTACCAAAGACCAATATCCAAGTGTCAATCAATTTAAATCAACAACCAATAAGGTCGTATATTCTAATTGATTGAACAACGCATAACCTGTATTATTTCAATTATGTATAAATACAATGCGAAAAAGAAATAACACAGACACCAGAATTTTGTTAGCGAGGAAACCGTAAATGCAGAAAAACCACGGGACCTAGTCCAGATTAAACATACATTGTATTAAGCAGCTACAGGCACTATCCTACTCCAAATTAACTTCGGTCTGGACTGTAGTTGAACCCCAATCAATCTCACATTGATCCAAGGTACAATTATGCTCCTACACCTCTGATCCCAGCAGGATATTGCACTCTTGATTCCCTTAGATGATCTCACCCACAACCAAGAGTTGCTACGACCAAAAGTCGAAGACTTTAGCAAACAAATCTGTTTCACACAGAAAAGTCTACAAGATAGATAAGTTCGTCTCCCACGAATAAAACTATGAGTTTTGTTCCATCTTTAAATAAATCAAGGTGAACAGGAACCAATCAATAAAATCATACTTATATTCCCGAAGAATAGCTCAGTTTTATCAATCACCTCACAATAATCTTAATCGACACAGCGAAAAAAAAAATTGTAGAATCACAAACGATGAGACGAAGATGTTTGTGATTACTTTTATATCTTGCCAATCGGAGATAGAAATATCAAGCCAATTATTACAATTGTACTTGTATAATAGAAACAACAAGATCAGATCACATAACTACAAGAAAAGTAGTATCGGTCTGGCTTCACAGTCCCAATGAAGTCTTTAAGTCGTTAACCTGGTTTTAGAAGAAGAAAACCAAAGTTTAAAGGAGAATCGACTCTAGCTTAGCAAACTAGTATCACACAGAATGTGTGGGGATTAGGTTACCCAGTTGCTAGAGTTCTCCCTTATATTGTCTTTCAAATCAGGGTTTGCAATTAATGTTAGCTTAGTAACAAAGAATTCAATATTCATCGTTAGATGAAAACCTGATTAGATACAAGCTAATATCTCTCAACCGTTAGATCGAAAACGTAGCTTTCCATACACACATGTACTTGACGATTTTGGGTTTGTGTAACCGTACCCAAACGTGTACAATAGTTGGTTTAATATTAGTCAACCAAATGGTTAGCCAAATGATAGCTATCATATCAACCATATTCTTCTTCACCATAACTAGTCCAAATGACTCAAATGAACTAGTTAGAGAGTTGTTCAATTGCTATGAGATATTATGTACTACACAAGAGACACAATTGAAGCAAAAAAGATGTGATTCACTCGAATCGATTCATGAACTATAAAGCCACGATTTGTAATAGCATTCCTTAGATAATTTAAATAAGTTCACGAACATCGTTTTTAGACATAACCACTCAAGTTCGCGGACTGGGTTCGCGGACTTAAGTAACCGGTTGGATTTCACAAACTCCAGCAGAAATTCTCGGGTTCGGGAACTACGCACGTTCGTGGACTAAGTTCGCGGACTGGGTTGACTGCTCAAGTTCCGGTTTTCACTTGATCAACAAAGTTCGCAAACTTCGGTTCAAGTGCTAAGGACTTATACATATATGTGTTACCACAACAATATTTATATCCCCAGTGGTTATATTGTCTAAACTCTCATTTCAATCATTGAAACATTCTCCGAGGACGTCATATAGTTGTTATTCACAAACTAGTTTTCGTCAGAGAAATTTCCAAAGTGATTGAAACATAACATGACTTTCGTCACTAGGAAAAGATGAACTTGGATAAAGCAAAAGCTTTATCAACACACATTTCGAGAAATAGATAAGCGAGATATACTTAGCTCGAAATGTCACATGTGTATATCTTTAGTCTATATAGTAAAATGACTTTTGTCTCAAGATAGGAGATAGAATAGACATACTTTTGAGTGATAGACAAGTTCAAGTCTCCACATACCTTTTAGTCGATGAAGATCCACTGGTTCCTTGAGTAGTCCTTCGTCTTGTATGATGATTGCCATGGAGTTTTTGAGCTCAACTACACTTTTTATCCTAGTCCGAGACCTTAGCTATAGTAGACTAGAAATCAAGACTTTATAGTTTTGATCACTAACATTGACAAATATTCTTGATATAGCAACGCATTCGAGTTCGACCGAGCAATGCTCTAACAATCTCCCCTTTTGTCAATTTTAGTGGCAAAACTATTAATACATATGGAATACAAAAAATATATAAATAAACTTTGTAGCTCCTATTCCGCATGTCTAATCTTCAACAATACTCGAAATCTTCGTCACTTCCAAGTAGTCCAATGATCCCAAAGGTTGTAAGTTTAGCATCATTGTTGTTGAAAATCCGTAGCTATAACAATGAGAAAAGCATCGGTTCTCAATCATTGTTATACAGTGTCATAGTATTATTACACAGTGTCAAAGTCCAATTGCATCACAACTTCAACAACAATACTATGGTGATACTTCACTCCCCCTTAGTTAATACTCCATCTCACATGGAAACCACTCCCCCTTACATAATGATCCGAAAACCATATGTATTTGTAGTGTGAACTACATATTAATTCTCCCTCTTTTTATCAATAAAATTGGCAAAGGTACAAGAACGGGATCCTAATGAAATTTCCGTAAGAGACATTTCATGACCAAAGGTAAATGTATATCATCATGTTTAGATGCAATCATAAATCCGAAGCTAAATGCATTCATCAAGGAGTTTATAAAGACGCAAGATAACCCCTATAATATTCCACATCCGCACTCCCCACAAAGATTTGGAAATTAAGCACAAGTTCAAAAGAACTCTCCCCCATAATATGTCATTCCCTAAGGAACAACAAGAGCGACCTTAATTTCAAAAGAAAATAAGGATTTCTTTAGACTCAACAAATTGCATTCAAGTATGAATTTGGAATCCAACAAGAAATATTCAATCAAATTAACCAAAGCGAACCAAGATTAATTTGACTAAATATGCTCAACACAAGTAAACTTATGGAGACTTAAAAAATTCAATTAGATTGATCACAAGAAAACTGCAAATAATTTAATTGTCATACTCAACCAAACTAATAACAAGAGTAATAAATTTAATTGGCCACACTCTACATAAGAATATCTATGGAACAATAACTAAGTTAATCATAAAAATAACCATCCTAGTCAATTATGCTCAACATGAGAAGAACTTACAGAGTGCTAACTAAATAAACATACTAGATGATTGATTTAGTTCATTTGGGCTCAACATAAGAGATTATGGAACCCCGACTAAGATTATCATAAGATATGACAACCTTAAACGTACATGTACTAAACATAAGAAAACTTATGGAATACAAACTAAATAACCACACAAGTTGATTAATTTAGTTCTTAATGCTCAACATATAGCATCTCATGGAACATCCAACCATGCCAATAAGGAATCGACTTAGTTGTATCGTGCTCAACATAAGATACACAATGGATCCTTCACAGTAATACATAAAAAATGGATCAATAAGGATCTATACCGTGGATAACACAAGGATTCATTCTATGTTTCTATCACCATTTTCACAATGACATACAATAGACATAATCCTTGAATGACAAAAGATTTTAACCTTTCTTACATCAATAATTGACAATATAAGCTTAACTTTTGTGTTTGTCAAAAGTCTATTCATCCTGTTATCAATATATGCATATCAATTCACGAACGACTTTACTTTTGACAAAATATGGGACAATCAAGTTCACGGATGTAAACAACATATCCCATCAAAATATTGCAATATATAAAACCATAAAGATTAATACTGCAACCATCATCTTCCAAACAAACTTAGAATTTTTAAACCAAAAAATCTAAAAACAAGAAGATGAAAATCATTGGATATAGCTATGTGTAATCACAATAATAGCTATTCCAAAACACTAGTTATTCTTCTAAACAAAAGAGAAACAATAGAAGATTTACTAGATATTAAGAAATCAGAGTTTATTAAGAACCTCGTATCTTTCAATGAAACCATCAAAGAATGTATCGCTGATTTCCTTTATTCTCTTGACCGTAGACACACCATGTTCGTGAGTCAGAACACTAACTTTGCGATCAACCACCCGAGTAAGATGTCTGGCTTTGGCACAATCCATGATAATATTCTTTTGATTCCGTATCAGAATGTTCTGATTAGCAAGAATTCTAGCCTGACCATATAGAAGTTGGTTTATTTGCAACTGAAGATTTGCAAACTCGACCTTTGAATCGTTCTAAAAATGAGTTAAATCCTTGACAAAATCATCAATCCAGGAGTTATGATCATTTCTTTCGAGCATCTTTTTTAGAAAAAGCTCTTGAATTGATTCACGTTCCTGTTTTCCTTCCTCCATATCAAGACACACAATCTCTTGAGATCTTGCAGAGCTCTTCATAGCAGTTTAAGGAATAAACACACAATATAGGAATATATATGCGTTCGTGAACGAGAGTCATTAATAATATCTAATTCAACCCTTAAGAGTTCACGGGAGGAGGTCACAAGCGTTCGCGGACTGCTAATCTCAAAACTCAAACTGAAATACTATACAACATACTTGAGTATTTCTCAATAACTTTCCTTGCATTTCTCAAGCTAGAAACAAGGAAACAAATACCTGGAATCAGGTGATTGGGTGGAAACTAGTCCCAATGTGCTTATCTAGAAAAGAGTTGTGTATATCATTAGTCAGTTTGACCTTTGTTTTCTTCGCCTTTATTCGGTTGGTATCCATCCCTGAAGGATAAAACATGGCATTTTCAACAAATCCATCAGATGGATTTCTCTGAGGACTAAGTCTAGGACCTCTTGCAACTGGTTCAATAGGATCAGAATAGATAGGTGTCCATTTTCTAGACTTAGATTTATCAGAAACATCCTTATAAGTACAGGAAATGCTTTTGTTAGCAACACAAGAATTTATGCCAGAATGCGCTTGAGCCCTGTACTGATTTCTAGAATAGAGATCATTCTTATAAGGTTTCTGATTTCTTGTGGGCATACGATTCACTGCGTTAGTTAATTGACTATTTGTTCCATTGATAGTGAAGAGAAGCAAATTACGAAGCTTAGAAATTTGTTTCCTTCTTGCAAAATAATGGATAGCATAGTGATTCTATTTCCCATAAAAAGTACAGATTCGAGGAGGAGAAGAAATAACTGGCACCTGTTTAAAATCCATAGCCATATGAGAAGATTGCAAGTTATGTAAACTTTTCTTGACCCAATCTTCTTCTGGAGAATACTTTGTCTTGTACAGAACATCACGAGAGTTAGTTTGTACAAAGGATTTTCTCCTTAAGACAGAGTTTTCCTTTTCCAAGGATTTGCACTGTTCATGTGCTAGAGTAAGAGATGCACATAGTTTCTCTTTTTCAGCACGAAGTCTGTTGAGATCTGATGAATGAGTCTCAAGCAAACGTTTTTCTGTAATTGAGTCCTTTTTAATAATATCCTCAGGAGTACTAATCTTTTCACGCTAGAGAGTAGTTTCTTGAAGTAGTTTCTCAATATTCTTAGGGAAGGACTTAATAATGTTATAGAGATCACGTTCTCGATCAAGAGACTTCTCAAATTCATCAATGAGCTGATCATGATTATTAAAATCAATATTTTCAGATGTATGTGTTAAAATTCTGGTGAGCTCCTTTTCAGCTTCTGCCAGATTGTCAAATGCCTCATGAGAGGAAGAAATGTCATTATTACATTGAACACTCTTTTTACCTCGGGATTCAGAAGAATCAACTAAGGAATAATCCTTTGAGGTGTTTCCAAGACACTTGACATGATCAAAAGCTTTAGGAGACATTTTGGTATGTGCAACAAAGATTTTGTCCACGGACTCAGATTGCCACAAACACAGACTTGTAAGGTCTTAAAAGTGTTTGCCTGCTCTGATACCAATTGAAAAAGTGGGGGTCTAACAACCTCACCCAATATTTCGATTAGCAATCTGTATGAAAACTCCAAGTTATTTTCTAGAGAAGCAACTAGACTCAATCAATAGAAAATATCTCAAGGAGTTATTATCTCAATCTCTTAATTTGATTTACTCAAGCAAATGTGATTCACGAGTCTAATCAAAGAGAGATAACTTGGATGGTACCAAAGACCAATATCCAAGTGTCAATCAATTTAAATCAACAACCAATAAGGTCGGATATTCTAATTGATTGAACAACGCACAACCTGTATTATTTCAATTATATAAAAATATAATGCGGAAAAGAAATAACACAGACACCATAATTTTGTTAACGAGGAAACCGCAAATGCAGAAAAACCCCGGGACCTAGTCCAGATTAAACATACATTGTATTAAGCCGCTACAGACACTAGCCTACTCCAAATTAACTTCAGTACTATAGTTGAACCACAATAAATCTCACACTGATCAAAGGCACAATTATGCTCCTACACCTCTGATCCTAGCAGGATACTGCGCACTTGATTCCCTTAGATGATCTTACCCACAACTAAGAGTTGCTACGACCCAAAGTCGAAGACTTTAGCAAACAAATCTGTCTCACACAGTAGAGTTTACAAGATAGATAAATTCGTCTCCCACGAATAAACCTATGAGTTTTGTTTCGTCTTTTGACAGATTAAGGTGAACATGAACCAATCAATAAAACCAGACTTATATTCCCGAATAACAGCTCAACTTTATCAATCACCTCATAATAATCTTAATCGACGCAGCGAAAAAAAGATATTGTGGAATCACAAACAATGAGACGAAGATGTTTGTGATTACTTTTATATCTTGCCTATCAGAGATAGAAATCTCAAGACAATTATTACAATTGTACTCGTACGATAGAAACAGCAGGATCAGATCACACAACTATAATAAAAGTAGTTTCGGTCTGGCTTCACAATCCCAATGAAGTCTTTAACCTGGTTTTAGAAGAAGAAAACCAAAGGTTAAAGGAGAATCGACTCTAGCTTAGCAAACTATTATCACACAGAATGTGTGGGGATTAGGTTTCCCAGTTGCTAGAGTTCTCCCTTATATAGTCTTTCAAATCAGGATTTGCAATCAATGTTAGCTTAGTAACAAAGCATTCAATATTCATCGTTAGATGAAGACCTAATTAGATACAAGTAAGGGTGTCAATGGATGTCCGAAAACTTCGGTATTCGTTCAAATTTGCATTCGAAATATCAAATATTATTCGAAAATAGTTTTCGGATTCGGATATCCGGATTTTTTATCCGAAAATATAACTAATCATATACGAATTCGGATATTGAGGTATTCGCATTCGAAATATCAGTATCCGGAATTTATGTATGAATATATATATATATATATATATATATATATTTTAAACCTATAAAAGTGTAGATCGTATATATTTTTTTATATTTTTCTTTGTGTTTCGACATTTTGTTAAATTTTATTAAAAATCGTAAATAATACTTTTAATTCTAATTAATTTTTATTATGTAAACATTAATCTCGTGCAAAAATGTAAATATTTTATTATTATTTTTACTTATGATTTCGGATCGGATAATTATCCGATATCCGGATATAAATTCGGATACGAATTCAAAGTGAAAACTGTTATATCCGTTTGGATTTTGAATCGAATTCGGATAGTATATGGTAGTTTCGGATTCGTATGCGGATAGTGCCATATCCGCATCCGTATGCATCCGTTTACACCCTTAGATACAAGCTAATATCTCTCAACCGTTAGATCGAAAACTTAGCTTGCCATACACACATGTACTTGACGATTTGGGTTTGTGTAACCGTACCCATACGTGTACAATAGTTGGTTCAATATTAATCAACCAAATGGTTAGACAAATGATAACTTTCATATCAACCATATTCTTCTTCACCATAACTAGTTCAAATGACTCAAATGAACTAGTTAGAGAGTTGTTCAATTGCTATGAGATCTTATGTACTACACAAGACACAATTGAAGCAAAAACGAGGTGATTTAGTCGAATCGATTCATGAACTATAAAGCCACGGTTTGCAATAGCATTCCTTAGATAATTTAAATTTGTTCACGAACATCATTTTTAGACTTAACCACTCAAGTTTGCGGACTGGATTAACGGACTTAAGTAACCGGTTGGAGTTCACAAACTCCAGCAGAAATTATCGGGTTCGAGAACTTCCGTCAGTTCATGGACTGAGTTCGCGTGATGAAACCGAGCTAAAACTCCAGCAGAAATTCTCGGGTTCGAGAACTACGCACGTTCGCGGACTGAGTTCGCGGAATGGGTTGACTGCTCAAGTTCCGGTTTTCACTTGATCAACAAAGTTCACAAACTTCGGTTCAAGTGCTAAGTACTTATACATATATGTGTTACCACAACAATGTTTATATCCCCCAGTGGTTATATTGTCTAAACTCCCATTTCAATCATTGAAACATTCTCCGAGGACGTCATATAGTTGTTATTCACAAACTAGTTTTCGTCAGAGAAATTTCCAAAGTGATTGAAACATAACATGACTTTCGTCACTAGGCAAAGATGAACTTGGCTAAAGCGAAAGATTTACGAACACACATTTCGAGAAATAGATAAGCGAGATATACTCAGCTCGAAATGTCACATGTGTATATCTTTAGTCTATATAGTAAAACGACTTTTGCCTCAAGATAAGAGATAGAGTAGATAGACTTTTGAGTGATGGATAAGTTCAAGTCTCCACATACCTTTTAGTCGATGAAGATCCATTGGTTCCTTGAGTAGTCCTTTGTTAAGTGCATATTTTGCATATATTTAGTGTCGAATACATGCTAGTAATTGCTTAGTTTCTTGAAAATTATTATATATTACGCTTGTTTTCTCTTGTTTGTGTTTTGCTAGGTGAATCATCCAAAAGAAGCGAATTGGCACTTAATTGTGCAATAAAAGAAGTTAGCCGCAAGCGGAGAAAGGCCAAAGACCAAGTAGAACTCATCCAAATCGAGGATTCCTTGCTATCACATTGAAGAGGACGAAAATACGAAGCCAACGGCGAAATAATGGAGTTATATATTCCGACGTCGTATGAAGAAGTTACAAGGATTTGAAGCTAGTCGAAGTTGCAAAAGAGTGAGACTGCACGGAATTGTTAAAGGCAGAAGAGTTTTCTACTCAGGGCAGCCGCGTAGGGGGTGTTAAGAAAGTTGAACTGTCAGTTCTGTAAGACTGACAGTGGAAAACGTGAATGCTACAGGCACCCCTATGTCTGTTAGCGGGTTACCATCTTCTTCCTCACGTAACTAACAACAGCGTAACCAGTTTTTCTGGTAATCTTTTTGACGCTGATAGCCGTTGACTTAGGCTAGTGATGAGCAGAGTTCATGGAGTAAAATTAGGAGACCAGGGTCGAGAATCAGGAAAGGTGCTATGCTCGATAACAGAGAATGATGATGATGATTACGAGTTAGGTTGTCTGAGCTCAAGTCCAACAGTAAGAGGTCGAGAAGCATAAATATAAATCAGGGAGAATACTCATTAGTTCTTGCTGTGAATGAGCTTAGCTCGAGTTTAAGGGACTGCTTCCATTAACGTCAGTGAAGGAATGTGCTGTCGTGATTAAATGGCAGTGATGATCATAGCAGCGACGATAAACAGGGTTTTGGTTGCTGTCGTGATTAAATGTCAATGGTGTTCGTTAACAGGGAAGTGATTGAGAATGGAGATGCTCGAATGAGACAGAGGTGTTGCCGATGGTAGTCGATAGAGTTACTGCTGTGAGCTTGGAAGCAATGATGGAGTTTGAATGAGTTTCTGCCGAGTATCATGGGAGAACGTGACAGGTTATCATGGGATCGAGATGCTTCCATTGCAGTGACGTGAAGATGAACTATTGAATGTTGAACGCGAGAAGATTAAATAGTCAGTGGTTGTGGTGGTTTGCTGCCGATGGAATATGGAGTGTGGAAGTTCATGGCAATTGATGAGAGAGATGAGAATGAAGCTCGAGTTTATATAGAACACGGGACTGTTGGCTGACGGGAGATAAGGAAGACGAGCATGGCAACAATGATGGAATCTTGGTGCTGCAGTGATGCTCGGTGATGATATAGTAATGGTTTGCTGCCATTGACGAGTTCGAGAATGGACCTGAGAGCAGAGTTAGCTTAGTTGTCGGAGTTTGAGAAGATATGAGAAGTTGAGTGCGAGTTTTAACAAACTCAGATGATCATAAAAAAAATCACGGAGGGCCTGGTGTACGTGAGATGATGAAGAGAAAACTGAAAGTTCAGGGAGTTTGGAAATTCACGGTTACCAGACTTCCCGTGAGATGAATGGCCGGCAAAGTAAAATTCAGGGACTTCTATTTTTCACGGAGCAAGAAGTGGTCGTGGGAGTTCACCGAGGAAATTAAAATTCCGTAACTTTATTTTTTCACGGTAACATGTATGTCCGCGATTCTGACGGAGTAGTTAAAAATCCAGCAGAAATTCTCTCACAGAGGGGTATCTGTCCGTGGGAAGTTGAAGGTGGAGATTGGAAATATGGTTGTCAGTTCCCTGGACTTGACAAGCTAACAACGAAACAGACTGGACCTTGACAGCTTTGTTCATGGGCCCATTAGCTGGAGCTGAGTTTCTTTGCATGACCATGACTTGGGCGTGACTAATATTTGGGAATTGTGACTAGTTTTTGGCAACCATTTGACCGGGATTTGGCGCACGGGCACAACTACAATTGGGACACCTATAAAAGAGATGTTTCTACAACTTCTAAAAAAAGAATCATATAATCTTTAATCAAGTTTTTGGAGAGAAGAACTCAATGGAGAAAAGCTAGGGTTTTGGAGCGTTCTTCATCACCGTAACTATTTCTTTACCATTTTATTATATGAAACTCATGGGTTTTGTTAATACCATGAGTATCTAAACTTCTTAATGATTTGGGATGAATTCTAAGTTCTAATATATGATTCAATTTAGCATATAAATCTATTTTAACTCTTCACATGATTATTGTTTGTTTTTACAATAATTAATTTTATGTTTGAATTGATAAATTGTTTAGGTGGCCAACTGAACTAGTTTATTAGTTAACCTAATGCAAGTAGAGAATTAGGATATCCGTAATTGTTGAATAATTCTCTACACAAGTAGAAATTGCGAAACCTTGCAGAGGGATTCTGTGGAGCAATCGCAAGTAAAAACAACACTAGAAAGTGAACCTTGCACTAAGAGTTCAACTACTAGGATTGACCTAAATTCACAAAATATAAAGCATTCGACCAAATTACACTTAGAGTGCGCTACTTCTAGGTGGTTTATAGAATAGAATCTGGCATTCAAGCGCTTCGGTGTCCAGTGACTTAAGGAATTTTTAGGATAGCATTGCGCTAGTTGTTTTCCTACGGTTGATAATAATTTGTGAATGATAAAGTATAGATGAATATGCTACTTTGATGACTATTTAGTAACGAAGAAGGATTCCCTTATCATATTTCTCTCAATTGCTTGCAACTTTATTATTTTCAATTGCTTTGTTATTTACTTTATTCTAGAATCAAAAAAAAAAAACCCCCCATTGTGACACTTTTGACAACTAAATATCCCTGCTCTTCGTGGGAACGATCCTTACATCCATTATATTACCAGTTAGTTATGTGGAAATAAGTAATTTAATTTGAGTGCACCTACGACACGCATCATCCTTCGTCTTGTATGATGATTTCCATGGAGTTCTTGATCTCAACTATACTTTCTATCCTAGTCCGAGACCTTAGCTATAGTAGACTAGAAATCAAGACTTTATAGTTTTGATCACTAACATTGACAAACATGCTTGATATATCAACGCATGCGAGTTCGATCGAGCAATGCTCTAACATATTGGCACATGTGGCATGGTCGGCATGCCTTGGCGTGCTTTAGGCGTGGCCAAAACTAGGGTTTTGGCGTTGGGCCAAAGGTTACCATGCGTTGGTTGGTGTCCTTGGACGTCTAAGATTTTCATCTTAGATGGAAAGATGGTTGTTGATTGTTAAATGCCTTTATTTTGGTAGCCGCGTGGGGAAGGTCAACACAGTATGGCGCGATAAGGTGGTTGGCATGCCATTGGTACATGTGGGGCTAAGGGTTTGGCATTGAAGGTTTGGCATGGTGTGGTTAGCTTGGCTAGGGCCAAGGCAAGGTGCGATTGGCTTGGCATGGTGGGGCCAAGGGTTTGGCATGCCGTTGGCGCATGGTGCGGCTAGCATGGTTAGTGCCAAGGAAAGGTGCAATTGGCTTGGCATGGTGGGGCCAAGGGTTTGGCATGCCGTTAGCGCATGGTGCGGATAGCAAGGTTAGTGCCAAGGCAAGGTGTGGTTGGTTTGGCTAGCATGATTGGCATTCCTTGGCGCGGTAGGTGTGGATGGCATGGTTTTCCATTGGCACAGTGGTGCGGATAGCATGGTTGGCATGCCTTAGCGTGGTAGGTGTGGCTGGCATGGTTTTTCATCGGCACAATGGTGCGGCTATCATGGTTGGCATGGTGTGCCATTGGCACAGTGGTGCGTCTAGCATGGATGGCATGCCTTGGCGCGGTAGATGTGGATGGCATGGTTTTCCATTGGCACATGTGGTGTGGGAATTAGGGTTTGGCCTATCAAAACCCTAATTAGTATTAAAAAAAAGGTACCCTGGTAATTTTCTCGCAAACATATTAAAGGGTTTCATAAATGCATTCAGTGGAGACATTATTACTCAAATCATGTAACGTCACTGTCCGACTAGGGTTTTACGATTTTTACCTTAAGTTAAAAACCACCATCAACAACTGTACTTGGCATTAACCTTTTAATACTGGTATTGAAAAGATACTGCAGTGATTCTATTCAGTAGAAAACTATAAGGCCACCTATGCACCAACTTTTCAATCACCGGATGATAAAAGTGAATGGGTACATGTACTTTTACATTTATATTGGGCCCTTTTATATTTATACTCTCAACTGCATTGATACAAGTGCATTTAGTTTTTTATACATCTAGGGTTTCATAAGTTCTATATATTTAGGGTTTCATAAGTACTAATTATTTTCCCTATCTCTTTTCTATTTCTTATTGCATCCAAAGATGAAGAAGAAGATCTTGAACCCTCCTCACAGTAGGAAAGCTGGAAGACCTAAAAGCAAGAGGGTTAGAAGTTATAATTAACTTCATATGGAGAAAAGGAAAAGGATGTGTGTGAAATGTGGAGAAGTTGGATCTAATTCAACTTCAAAGAGGCAAAGGACTGAATATGACGCTGAGAACTTCACCTTCACCAGCACACAGACAAGTCAAACCACCAAAGTGAAGGGTGTAGCTAAGTCAAAAAAGAGGAAGGGAACTGAATCATTTGTTGGTGAATGTTCTACAGGACCTAGCAGTCATATAACTATAGAATCATCTTCTACTCCAGCTTCTACAGGACCTAGCATGAATCAGAATTTTTTTGGCATTGGATCTGTATCTCAGAATATAAAACAAGGAAAGGGAAAGTCTAAGAAGAAATGATTTTATATTTTTTCCTTTTCTTTCATTTCTTTTTTGTGTTTGGAATCTTTTGCTTTTGGTTTAAGACAATGTTTATATTTAAGAAGACTAAGTAGAAATCAGACACATGTGTTTGCAGTCTTTTGGTTTTGCTGTTGCAAACTTTAAGACTTAATTATGAATGAAAAAATTGTTTATTAGTACATTTGCAGGTTACATTTTTAGATTGTTAACTTCCTTACATTTTGGCATTAAGTTGTAAACTTGAATTCATAATTTTGTTTTTGGAAGCAATGAAGAGTTCATATGAAATGCACTTAAAACCATCACAATCTATACAATTGAGGTACGCTATGTTCTTGTTGTATTCATTTTTGAAAAACTTCATCTCCATCTATGATTTGCAGTGATCTTTGTTGCAGGTTTGATTTTGCAGTGGACGGTTTTTGAAGGAGTGACCAGCTTCTCTGCAAGCGTAACAACCATTCTCTATTGGTAATTTCACCATCTTGCATTTGATAGGATCCATGGCATCGTTAAACCATTCGGAGTACTGACAGGTTGGAATTGAACACTTCAAAAACATTTTTCCATTTGTTCCTTTTGTTTTTAAGCACAATAATTGCCTGATACCATTATATGGTATGTATTTGCACCTGAAATAAATCCAAGGACATACCTTTGGATCATGGCTTCCCTATTCACAGATATAGAACATAAATTTAGGGTTTTTCTTACTCTTAACTTGTTATTACTGCTATTACTGCTATCTGGAGAATTTCTAAAACTTTGGATGCTCATGTCTTTATATTATAGGGGATTTTTGAGCTATTTGGTAAGAGAGAACAAGGGTTCTTCTTTGCAATTTATAGAGGAAGTGAAACTGAAGAAGAAGACCGTTATAAAAGGATGAAATCTGGTCCCTTGATTTTTTTCGGGCAGATTGATGACATGTGTCAATCCGATCCTTACAAAGCATCACGTTTTATTCAATGTTATGAGTCACCGAGTTGAGTTGATCCGGTTTAATACGAACTCAGTGGGTCACTCAGTCGAGGGTTTAACTGTCTTTTACTAAGGAGGTTAAGTGACATGTGTGCATTTAACAGCTGTTGCCTATTTTTTGAAAGAAAAAAATGGGATGGAAAATATCAATCTCGGCCACTTTATAATAACCATTCAAAAAAGCGGCCATTTTCTGAAATACATTACAAAACCATGGTCACTTTATTAAAAAACCCTAAGAATTTCTAGCTTATCCTAAAATGGGATAAATTGTGGGGCTTAGCTATGGGGTTAGAAACTATATGATTTGCTTCTTCCGGAAGTTGATCAAACTTTTTGATTTGCTTTAGAAACTGATTTTCATCCGATTTGATATTTTTGAATAAAAATATTATCTTGGGCTATTTTGCGTTTCCTCCCCTATAAATATAGCTAATTAGCGTTTCCTCCCCAAAAAGATTGAAATTAGTGTTTCCTCCAATCGTTAGATATTCCATCCACTGCTCAGTTAGCTTGGGGAGGAAACGCTAATTAGCAATCTTTTCAGGGGAGGAAACGCAAATACCCCTACAGTTATTTTATCCACGCGTGCACAAATGATGACTCAGCTAACTGAACAGTGGATGGAATACCTAACGATGGGAGGAAACACTAATTTCAATCTTTTTGGGGAGGAAACGCTAATTAGCAATCTTTTCAGGGGAGGAAACGCAAAATACCCCTATTATCTTTTCCAAAAACATCCTCCCCAAGGTGCCCTTTTCATCTCCACTCCTTTAAAAGGCTAAGTCATATAAGCTCCCACGTTGCACGGTGAGTGTAACACCCATCTCAAATTAAATTAGATAAAAGCTTTCAACTACAACAATTTTGGAGAAGACAAGTGTCGTAACGTTATTGGTCGAAGATTATTTTTTTTAAAAACACCCCCTTAGTAGAGAACGTTATTGGTCCAAGCCCCCTGATTTTAACGGCCTAATACTAAAACCGTTAGTAGAAACGTGAGTGCACAAGACTTATGTGTTGATTTACA
Source organism: Papaver bracteatum (assembly GCA_023529315.1). Taxonomy (NCBI): domain Eukaryota; kingdom Viridiplantae; phylum Streptophyta; class Magnoliopsida; order Ranunculales; family Papaveraceae; genus Papaver; species Papaver bracteatum. The sequence continues at coordinate 1,570,753 of JAJJWX010004270.1, read as the reverse complement.
CCTAATTAAAAAATTATACCGGGTTTACACCAAATACTTAACTGGATGTTAAGTAACACCGTCAAGTTGAAGAATGCTCGTGTTAAATAAACTAATCGCCGGACCACTAAATATTGACGATGACCTATTAGGTTAAGTCATCCGAAATGGGCCAGCTGTTAGGTTGAAAATGGGTGGTCTGTGTTTGGTTCACAGTACCTAGCTACCTTGCGGGACTAGTTTCCAAGTTTCTCTTTCTCGACCAAGCCGCCAACAAGAATCAAATTATCCCCATCATGATGGCATCATCAATCCACCACATCCACGCTGCTAAACTACCACCATCATTGCGCATCAATTAATCGAAAACCAATCTTTCTTTCTTTTCGAATTTTAACCTTCCTAAATTGGGGCATATAGGACTTAATTGGGGCCTATAGCTAGATGATAAAAAAAAGTCATTGAATAGTAAAAAGAAATCACCCCTTATCTAATTATTTTAAAAAATGGCTAATTTACCCCTTGATTAATTAGCATTAATCAGGTGATTAATTAATATTTAATCAAATTAAACTAAAATTAACTAATCTTGATTCTTCATCAAAACGTGAAAAAAAAATCAAACCAGAATCGGTATATGTTCGTGCTCTAATAAACCGATTATGGGTTGATTTTTTCAATTCACAAAAAAAGAACCAGAATCGGTGTTTACAAATGTACACAAAAACCGATTATGGGAAAGAAAAAAAATCAAACATGATTTAAATCATACTCGATCTGAAAATGAGTATGATATCATACTCGATTTCAGTTCGCGTATAAATTCATATATTCATTTTGAGATCGAGTATGAAATTGTACTCGTTTTGAAATTGTGTAAAATCATACTCATACTCATTTTCGATTTGCGTATAACCAGAATCGGTTTACACGATACCCACATAAAAACCGATTATTGACATTGCACAACAAGAATCGGTTTATAAAAGTGCTCATGTAATCCGATTCTAACAAAAAAAAGATACATGAAAATTGTAAATAACAATCGGTTTACTCGACACACATACAAAATCCGATTCTAGCATTATACATCAACAATCGGTTTTTATAAGTGCTAATGTAATCGGATTCTGGTTCAAATTTGTCGAACTAGAAAACATATCAAGGACAATCGGTCTTTGTGGGCATGAACATACAACATTTTTATTTGCAATCGGATCACATATACATTAACGTTAATCGATTCTGATAAACCGGAAAAAATTTGATTTCAAAGTTTTCAATTTTTGAGCGATTTTGTGTTACTAAAACCTACTTTGTAGGATTGGGTTGAGAAGAAAAGAAGAAGTATCAGTTGAAGTGGAGATGTAAATGGATTTTGATTTTGATTTTAGTTTTTAATTTTTTGATTTTGATTTTGATTTTAGTTTTTAATTTTATGATTTTTGTTTTAGTTTTTAATTTAATGATTAGGATTAGATGGGGATAAATAAGTAGTATTAATATTTGGTAGAGGGTAAGTTGGTAGTTTTGACCTTTTATGTCATCTAGCTATAGGCCCCAATTAAATCCTATAGGCCCCAATTTAGGAAGGAATTTTAATACCATTGGTTAGTATACGAATTTTTTATCGAATATTTTATCAAGTGTGAAAAAGATCGAAAACCAATCTTTTTTTTTTATCGAATTTTAATACCATTGGTTAGTATAGGAATTTTTTATCGAATTTTTTATCAAGTGTGAAAAAGGAATGGCGTAAAGGATCATCTCGGGTAACCTTAAAATTTTGGTTTACCTGCATTAATAATTAATCATAAAGAATTATACATTCATATCTTGGATCGCTTTAAATTATTCATATCCGTGGATCGTTAAATCTCTGATAACAAGAACTTACAATAATACATAAACAACGGGCCGAGGCGAGGTGAAGCCGAGCCACACCAAATCAAAAGTAGATGGCTTTTGGGTCCGCCCGGTGCGTAGCACGAACACAAAATCTAGTTTAATTAAAATGGTTGCGATGAAGTGGTGGTAATAGTTAGGGACACATCCAAAATTCCTAGGTTAGGGGTTAAAGATTGCATTTTGGGGTATAATTTTTTTTAAGGAATGTAAAGATGCAAAATTAAGCTTGTAAATAGTTTTAAATCTCTAATTGGGTCTAAATTAGTTTTTGGAGCTAGCTGGACTGGGGGTGTAAGTGTCGCCCCTATACTGGGTTGGCTCCTCCCCTGGTGATGGTGGAAGTTTAAAAATGCTTCGCTCAATCCCACAAAAAAGATGGTGAACCCTTCGGATGACTGCCATGTAACGATAAAAAAAGGCTTCTCTTAAATATAACCCATGTTTTTATTAACTATAATCCAAAAAGTATAAATTAAAGTGACCAAACGAGTCCTATTTTTTTACTAATAATCCTACTTCTTCCCCAAAATCAAAATATAAATCCTAACTTTTATTTTTAGATCCAAACTAATTATACTTCAATTTATTTATAATTGTTATCTCTCATTATGCTTACAAATTTCCTTGTTATAAACCTTAACTTTTGTTTTTTTCCCAAAAACCTACTAAACCCAACTTTTCACATTTTCTCTGAAATGATGTTATTATTCCTAAATTGTGATTACAATAATTTCGATTGAGGTTATATATTCTAGTTGTTCTATTAAAAATTCTCCATAATAATATCAATAAAAATAGAATTGTAATCAATTAAGGTTTTGATTCTTTTCGTAAAATCAATTTTCTAAAACTCCAAAAGTTAAAAAGTTCTAAGATGATGTTCTTTTTTCTCAATCATGATTATATTAAATTGAGTATTTTTAACAAACATCAATTATGCCACATATCATGAAGGGCTATTTTGTGTTTCCTCCCCTCCCAAGATAGCTAATTAGCGTTTCCTCCCCAAATAGATTGAAATTAGTGTTTCCTCCCATCGTTAGGAATTCCATCCATTGCTCGGTTAGCTGAGTCAGCACCTGTGCACGCGTGGCATAAATTGTACACGCGTGGCATAAATTGTACACGTGTTTCATGACCTTCCCAGAATACCCTCCACTAAGAACCGGTTCATAATCATCCCATCCATTGTCGCAATAACAGACCTAAAATATGTTAATTCTTCATAGCTCAAAACCCGAACCTGGAATCCATCATCAATTCCTCCATTCACCATTCATATCACCACTTCAGTGACTTCTCATTCTGGACCTAATTTCACCATCTACCAACTCGAGTTGTTGGTGCTCAGAATCAACCAAAAACCCACCTTTAACTTATTTCCAATTCCTTATTCTCTGTAAACCCCATCTCGATTGTTGTAGCTTCATCTCTTGCAACTCTGAATTGATCATATCCGTCTGTCTCATCTCAAATTTCAAATACCGTTATTGAAACTTACCATCAACAGTCGCAAATCCCCAATTCAGAACATTAATGGATATACATTTAATTTTCTAAAATTGTGCCTAAAATGATAAATATCTCCGAATTTTTTGTAAAAATTCTAAATTTGATATTGTTATTTGTACTCATTGCGTAGATTTTCTTATAACCTTTCCAACGAGACAAATTTGTAAAATTCCAAGGACGGATTTATATATATGTTATATTAAAGTTTGCTTTCCAATTATACCCCATAAAAAATAGGATACATAAGGTGTTATAGTAATTGGACTAAAATGAGGGATAATTGTGTCAAGTGAAAAAGACTAACCATGGACAAAATCTAAATATTTTGTGTCAATTGATCACTTATAATTTACAAAAAAATGACCATACAAAGGTCCTCCTTCGCTTCGCTTGGTCGGCCCAATTAAATTTATTTTATGTTTTTTTATCTAGGGATTTGATAATTCATTTTGGGCTATATATAAAAATTGTGTATAATTTTATGGCCTATGTTAATAACCTTAAGGATTCGTTTGATTAGATAAATGACTTATTTTATATGGTTTATGGTTAATAAAAGTACGGGCTACAATTAACAGAAAGCAAAGAAAAAATAAAAAATAAAAAAATTTAAGTAAGTAGCGGCGGCACGCTACCAAATAACATCACCGTCAAATCAACTCGTCATGTATATCAGGTGTTCCCCATAATTATCAACAATGCTACATTCACCGGGATCAAATCCCGTGAATATCACGGCAACTCACAAAAAATGGGGAACCCACAGTGGCACCCATAGCCCACCCCCTGTCAGCTCCAGCAGATCCCAGGGGTTGTGAGAACGGTGATTTTCACGGGTCCAAGCCCCAGTAGTTGGAGCCAAAACCAAAACCAAAGTCTTTTCCAATAGCAAGTACTTGGTCGACTAGAGAAAAACTCCTGAAAATTGGACTAAAGTTTTATGCCGGCTCGTCCAAGCCTTGCACAACTTGCCCTAAAGACAAGAAATGTTGTCAAAGGAAAGGAATCGATCCTCTGAGAGGTCCAACTACCTATGTAGCCCCGGTAGCTGGAGCATCACCCCATAATTATTTTGGGACGGCCGGGCTATTAGTGCAAACTGCAAAGTGTATAATCATCTACGGTCAAGGCTCTGTACATCTGTTTCAAATAATCCATAGTCCTACGCAAACGTGCCCGAGCAGAGAATTACGTGTATTGCGTAGTTACCTTTTTTTCATTTTGACAAGGGATTGCGTAGTTACCTTGATCACTGCTACTAGTTGAATAATAACAACGACCCTATTTCCAAGGCTGCTAATGGGGTGCCAATTTGCTTGGGGCGTACCAATCCAAAGGCAAATGGTTGTTTTGTCTTATATGTAAAGTGGTACACCCCCAAGTAATTTGGTAGCCTCTATTAGCAATCTTGACTATTTCGCGGCAGCCTTTGAATTGCGCGGTAGACGTGTAGAATGAATTCTTATCAGAACACTAATTTTGATTAAAGGATAGGTAAGAATTAGAATTAGTGATCGTTGATCAAAAGCATCCCGACTATATAAAGAATGGGGGGGTATTCATGAGAAAAAAGTACAAAACGATATAGATATCTTTCAAAGGTCCTGAAGCTGTAGCTATAAAGAAGTGATCGAGAAAAGGAAAATGGCATCAATATGCAAAGGTAAAATCTTTCTAGTTTTCCTAGTTTGTATGTTTTCTTTCCTTTGAATGTTGATTCGACTTTCTTAATGCCATATTCGATCTCATTGAGTTGATATACTTGCAATATATAGGCAAGAGTTCATGGCCGGAACTAGTTGGGTCTAACGGAGACACCGCCGCTGCAACTATCAAGAGAGAAAATGATAACATTGTGAACGCAATTGTTGTGCCGGAAGGAACTAGTGTAATAGGTGATTTCAGGTGCGATAGGGTCTGGGTCTGGGTCAATGGCAGCGGAATTGTCACAAAAACACCTATTATTGGTTAAAACTTAATGTATAATAAATGAAAAATAAGCCACAGCTGGTATTGTCTTTGTCTTTCTAATATTTTCGCACAAATATATGGCACTGCTAAAATAAAGATGTTTCTACAATATTTCGTATCCATTGCCAAGAATATCAAACTAATAAATGTTTATTTATAGCGTAATCATTTTTTTTTTTTACTTGAGGTGATATCTTTCTTGGGGTACATTACTGATTACTGATTTTCGGGTTCAATCTCATTGGAAAATTATGGGACTGTAGTTCCCAGCTTTTAACTTCCAAATTTTTAGGAAGAGTCTAGTGGTTATTCAAGATAAGCGTTCAATTTCAAAAAAGGTAGTCTACTTCCTTGATTTTCACAAAAGCTACTCACAGTGAGTCAAGTAATCTTATGTCTTTGATCAAAGATTTTAGTAGTATATCTGGTCAAATGATAAATTTCGAGAAATCTGCTTGTTTTTTCAGTAAAAATGTTATTCCTGATCATTATGTGTCGCTGATTAGATCTATGAATGTCAGAAAAATTGAATTAAATGAAAAATACCTCGTCATTCCACTCTTTCTTACCAGACATAGAACTGAGTCTATGTCCCATTTAAACACTCATCATGACTCTAGAGTGTCTAATTGGAAAGGTAAACATTTGGCGCAATCAGGTAGATCTATTCTTGTGCAGCATATTCTTAAAACTTACCACATGAACTCTTTTCTCCTTCCTGATACAATTATTGATAAAATGGAAAAATCCCAAAGGGACTTATGGTGGGGGAAAAATGGTCATGGGGGATTCTATTTTAAGAAATGGGAAAAAAAAATTGTATGCATAAATTACAGGGAAATTTAGGCTTTAGAAACTTGAAAAAAATGAATCTAGCCCTTTTGACTAAAACAACTTGGCTGCTTATACACTGTCCTAATGATTTGTGGGTTCAAATGCTGAAGTGCAAGTATTTCAAAAACTGTCATCCTCTTCATTACAAAAGACCTTGGAGTTGTTCTTGGGTGTGGTCTAGTATTTGTCATGGTTTAGATATTTTGAAACAACATACTCATTGGGATATTAGAGATGGTAATTCTGTCCATGTTTTTTCTGATAACTGAATTTTAAATCCAACTTATCCTCTCTGTGTAACCAACTGTCAATGGTGGATTTTAGACAAGGGGTAAAATCGTAAAACCCCATGACCTAGTGTTACCCGTAACACATTAACTGAGAATATTTAATTCAGATGTAAATAATTAATAGGGGTATTTTTCAAAATACCGGATTAGGGTTTTCGACACAGAACCCGAATTCCAAAATCAAGCCGCATATTGTGCACCATGGCAACTATGCCAAAACCAAGACGCTACCCAGTTGTAGCGCCCACAACTTGGCCTAGGTGGCCGTGCGTGCCATTGGCACATGCCAACACGTTACCACTAGCCATTTTCTATTCTAAGCCGCTACCCGGTTGTAGCGCCCGCAACTTGGCCTACGTGGTCGTGCGTGCCACCGGCACATGCCAACACGTTACCACTAGCCACTTTCTATTCTAAGCCGCTATCCAGTTGTAGCGCCCGCAACTTGGCCTAGGTGGTCGTGCGTGCCATTGGCACATGCCAACATGTTACCACTAGCCACTTTCTATTCCAAGCCGCTACCCAGTTGTAGCGCCTGCAACTTGGCATAGGTGGCCATGCGTGCCATTAGCACATGCCAACGCGTTACCACTTGCCACTTTCTATTCTAAGCCGCTACCCAGTTGTAGCGCCCGCAACTTGGCCAAGGTGGTCGTGCGTGCCATTGGCACATGCCAACACGTTACCACTAGAAACTTTCTATTCTAAGCTGCTACCCAGTTGTAGCTCCCACAACGTGGCCTAGGTGGTCGTGCGTGCCATTGACACATGCCAACACGTTAGCACTAGCCACTTTCTATTCCAAGCTGCTACCCAGTTGTAGCGCCCGCAACTTGGCCTAGGTGGCTGTGGGTGCCATTGGCACATGCCAACACGTTGCCACTAGCCACTTTCTATTCCAAGCCGCTACCCAATTGTAGCGCCCGTAACTTGGCCTAGGTGGCCGTGTGTGCCATTGGCACATGCCAACACGTTACCACTAGCCACTTTCTATTCTAAGCCGATACCCGGTTGTAGCGGCCGCAACTTGGCCTAGGTGTCCGTGCGTGCCATTGGAACATGCCAACACGTTGCCACTAGCCACTTTCTATTCCAAGCCACTACCCAATTGTAGCGCCCGTAACTTGGCCTAGGTGGACATGCATGCCATTGGCACATGCCAACATGTTACCACTAGCCACTTTCTATTCTAAGCCGTTACCCGGTTGTAGCGCCCGCAACTTGGCCTAGGTGGCCGTGCGTGCCACTGGCACATGCCAACACGTTACCACTAGCCACTTTCTATTCTAAGCCGCTACCCAGTTGTAGCGCCCGCAACTTGGCCTAGGTGGCCGTGCGTGCCATTGGCACATGCCAACACGTTACCACTAACCACTTTCTATTCCAAGCCGCTACCCAGTTGTAGCGCCCGCAACCTGGCCTAGGTGGCCGTGCGTGCCATTGGTACATGCCAACACGTTACCACTAGCCACTTTATATTCTAAGCCGCTACCTAGTTGTAGCGCCCACAACTTTGCCTAGGTGTCCGTGCGTGTCATTGGTACATGCCAACACGTTACCACAAGCCACTTTCTATTCCAAGACGCTACCCAGTTGTAGCTCCCGCAAATTGGCCAAGGTGGACGTGCGTGCCATTGGCACATGCCAACACGTTACCACTAGTCACTTTCTATTCTAAGCCGCTACCCAGTTATAGCGCCCGCAACTTGGCCAAGGTGGCCGTGCGTGCCATTGGCACATGCCAACACGTTACAACTAGCCAAGGTTTTTAAAACGCAAATTGAAACGTGAATCATTTTTGAAAAATTGTGAATCGAATCGTATATTAAATCGTGAATCGTAGATTCATGGTCCGTTTTTGAATAGTATATTTTCCTATACAAAATAATGAACTAAGTGAAAGGCTCAACAAAAATTACATATATTTGAAAAACCATTTCTAAATAATGAGCAAATGCATTACTAATCACAAAAAGAATGATGGCTCAATGGTTGGGGTGCTGGTCATTTGAACCAAAGGTCTCAAGTTCGACTCCTATCAACATAATTTTTGCAAAAAAAATAAAAAAACAGCAACAGATTTGTTTGACTGAACTTTGAAGCGTTGACCAAGGTTGACTTATCTGATTCTGAGGTCAAACGCTTCAAAGAAGCGCTTCAACTCGAAATGGAACTTTTTGACACGACTCGTACGATTCAACTCGTGAATCGTACGAGTTTAAAAACCTTGCCACTAGCCACTTTCTATTCTAAGCTGATACCCAGTTGTAGCGCCCGCAACTTGGCCTAGGTGGTCGTGCGTGCCATTGACACATGCCAACACATTAGCACTATCCACTTTCTATTTTAAGATGCTACACAGTTGTAGCGCCCACAACTTGGCCTAGGTGGCCGTGCGTGCCATTGGCACATGCCAACACGTTGCCACTGGCCACTTTCTATTCCAAGCCGCTACCCAATTGTAGCGCCCGTAACTTGGCCTAGGTGGCCGTGTGTGCCATTGGCACATGCCAACACGTTACCACTAGCCACTTTCTATTCTAAGACGCTAACCAGTTGTAGCGCCCGCAACTTGGCCTAGGTGGCCGTGTGTGCCATTGGCACATGCCAAAACGTTGCCACTAGCCACTTTCTATTCCAAGCCGTTACCCAATTATAGCGCCCGTAACTTGGCCTATGTGGTCGTGCGTGCCATTGGCACATGCCAACACGTTACCACTACCCACTTTCTATTCTAAGCCGCTACCCGGTTGTAGCGCCCGCAACTTGGCCTAGGTGGCCGTGCGTGCCACTGGCACATGCCAATAAGTTACCACTAACCACTTTCTATTCTAAGCCGCTACCCAGTTGTAGCGCCCGCAACTTATCCTAGGTGGCCGTGCGTGCCATTGACACATGCCAATACGTTAGCACTAGCCACTTTCTATTCCAAGCGGCTACCCAGTTGTAGCGCCCGCAACTTGGCCTAGGTGGCCATGCGTGCCATTGGCACATGCCAACACGTTGCCACTTGCCACTTTCTATTCCAAGACGCTACCTTATTGTATCCCCCGTAACTTGGCCTAGGTGTCCGTGTGTGCCATTAGCACATGCCAACGCGTTACCACTTGCCACTTTCTATTCTAAGCCGCTAACCGGTTGTAGCGCCCGCAACTTGGCCTAGGTGGCCGTGCGTGCCATTGGCACATGCCAACACGTTGCCACTATCCACTTTCTATTCCAAGCCGCTACCAAATTGTAGCGACTGTAACTTGGCATAGGTGGTCTTGCGTGCCATTGGCACATGCCAACATGTTACTACTAGCCACTTTCTATTCTAAGCCGCTACCCGGTTGTAGCGCGCGCAACTTGGCCTAGGTGGCCGTCCGTGACACTGGCACATGCCAACACGTTACCACTTTCTATTCTAAGCCGCTACCCAGTTGTAGCGCCCGCAACTTGGTCTAGGTGGTCGTGCGTGCCATTGACACATGCCAACACGTTAGATCTAGCCACTTTCTATTCCAAGCTGCTACACAGTTGTAGCGCCCGAAACTTGTCCTAGGTGGCCTTGCGTGCCATTGGCACATGCCAACACGTTGCCACTAGCCACTTTCTATTCCAAGCCGCTACCCAATTGTAGCGCCCGTAACTTCTCCTAGGTGGATGTGCATTCCATTGGCACATGCCAACACGTTGCCACTAGCCACTTTCTATTCCAAGCCGCTACCCAGTTGTAGTGCCCGCAACTTGGCGTAGGTGGTCGTGCGTGCCATTGGCACATGCCAACACGTTACCACTACCCACTTTCAATTCTAAGCCGCTACCCGGTTGTAGCGCCCGCAACTTGGCCTAGGTGTCCGTGCGTGCCACTGGCACATGCCAATAAGTTACCATTAACCACTTTCTATTCTAAGCCGCTACCTAGTTGTAGCGCCCGCAACTTATCCTAGGTGGCCGTGCGTGCCATTGACACATGCCAATACGTTAGCACTAGCCACTTTCTATTCCAAGCGGCTACCCAGTTGTAGCGCCCGCAACTTGGCCTAGGTGGCCGTGCGTGCCATTGGCACATGCCAACACGTTGCCACTTGCCACTTTCTATTCCAAGACGCTACCTTATTGTATCCCCCGTAACTTGGCCTAGGTGGCCGTGTGTGCCATTAGCACATGCCAACGCGTTACCACTTGCCACTTTCTATTCTAAGCCGCTAACCGGTTGTAGCGCCCGCAACTTGGCCTAGGTGGCCGTGCGTGCCATTGGCACATGCCAACACGTTGCCACTATCCACTTTCTATTCCAAGCCGCTACCAAATTGTAGCGACTGTAACTTGGCATAGGTGGTCGTGCGTGCCATTGGCACATGCCAACATGTTACTACTAGCCACTTTCTATTCTAAGCCGCTACCCGGTTGTAGCGCCCGCAACTTGGCCTAGGTGGCCGTCCGTGACACTGGCACATGCCAACACGTTACCACTTTCTATTCTAAGCCGCTACCCAGTTGTAGCGCCCGCAACTTGGTCTAGGTGGTCGTGCGTGCCATTGACACATGCCAACACGTTAGATCTAGCCACTTTCTATTCCAAGCTGCTACACAGTTGTAGCGCCCGAAACTTGTCCTAGGTGGCCTTGCGTGCCATTGGCACATGCCAACACGTTGCCACTAGCCACTTTCTATTCCAAGCCGCTACCCAATTGTAGCGCCCGTAACTTCGCCTAGGTGGATGTGCATTCCATTGGCACATGCCAACACGTTGCCACTAGCCACTTTCTATTCCAAGCCGCTACCCAGTTGTAGCGCCCGCAACTTGGCGTAGGTGGTCGTGCGTGCCATTGGCACATGCCAAGACGTTACCACTAGACACTTTCTATTCTAAGCCGCTACCCAATTGTAGCGCCCGCGACTTGGCTAAGGTGGACGTGCATGCCGCTGGCACATGCCAACACGTTACCACTAGCCACTTTCTATTCCAAGCCACTACCCAATAATAGCGCCCGCGACTTGGCCAAGGTGGCTGTGCGTGCCGTTGGCACATGCCAACATGTTACCACTAGCCACTTTTTATTCCAAGCCGCTACCCAATTGTAGCACCCGCGACTTGGCCTAGGTGGCCGTGCGTTCCATTGGCACATGCCCACATGTTACCACTAGCCACTTTCTATTCCAATCCGCTACCCAATTGTAACGCCCGCGACTTGGCCTAGGTGGCCGTGCGTGACATTGGCACATGCCAACACGTTACCACTAGCCACTTTATATTCCAAGTCGCTACCCAATTATAGCGCCCGCGACTTGGCCTAGATGGTCGTGCGTGCCATCGGCACATGCCAACACGTTACCACTAGCCACTTTTTATTCCAAGACGCTACCCAATTGTAGCGCCCGCGACTTGTCCATGGTGGACGTGCGTGCAATTGGCACATGCCAACACGTTACCACTAGACACTTTCATCCCCAACCTGCTAGCCAATTTCCAAGGCATTTCGCACATGCCATTGGCACATGCCACACATGCTCCACTAGCGACTTTGGCATTTCCACTCACACTTAAAGTGTAACTTGCGGCCAAGGCATTCCGCACATGCCATTGGCACATGCTAAATGCTCCACCAAGCGACCTTGGCATTGCCATCCGCGCTCAAAGTACAACTTGCGGTCGAGATATCCCGCACATGCCATTGGCACATGCCGGAACGCTTCACTAGCAACTTTGGCATTTCCACTCTCGAGACATCAACACAAACTGGGGGATGCTTTCTTGGGGTTTTGGTTTGGCGGTCACAACGTGCAACGTATACTACGCTCACAATAAGAACGGCGTGCAAAGGAATGAATACGGTCAATTAAATAAGGAAATTTATGGTGAAAACATTTTCACCATAAATCCCCAGCGGTTTCCACCTCCTCTATTTAATTTGCGCCATTACTCTACTCCTTAATGAGGCCAGGGTACGTTCAATCTCACTTGTATAAATATGTCTCACCTATTCTTCCAAAACACAAGTCTTGGTCAGGAAAAATACAATACTATCAGACATCAACTTTGCAAGCTCTCTCAAAAGATTACATCACTGGCAAGCTTCCGCAAGCTTCTACTCTTCTGATACAAGTCAAGATACTACCTACCCAGAACTCTCTGGTCTCATCACCCTTCTTTGCTATCCTCCCCAAATCAAACCTTCTTCTTCACTTTGTGACCGAAGAAATTCTGGAAAGGCCATCTTCATGGTTGAGGCCAGAGTTGTACATATTGATATCTCGAATCAAAAGTGCTCACGTACATCACATTTGTTTAAGGGTTTAAACCAGTCTCTCCATCATCGAATTTACCAAATTCGACAGAGGCGATTTTCTCCTATAAACAATTGGCGACCACAGCGGGAGTTTCAATATCTCGGTTGCAATATCTACTCCTAGAAATCGATCTCGCGTCTCGATACAAGCACCAACAACAGAAGCAACCAAACGGTTTGGAGATCTGCGACTCAACTACCAGACAACCTAGTTGCCAGCCGTAAAAACTACACGGGAAACTGGGGACTCCGATTTGGGGACTGGCTGGCGGTTTTCTTTCAACAAAAAACTGTTACCAGCAACTGGGGACTTACTGGAAAAGTCACCGGTAAACCACTTCGTATACGAAAATATGCGTATTTGCGACGAAAGATCCATACAGCAAGTAAGTCTAGCCCGGGCAAGATATCTGATCTATTTTTGGGTTCTCAGTAAAACCATCATACCATTACTTCTTGTGTTATTGCTAACACATACTTTCATAAAAACCATATTCCCTTCGCAAGGAATAATTAAAGTTATATATTAAAACCATTCATCCCAGAAAATAATCCAACATCTCAAAAAACATCAACCAACTACCAAAATCAGTCAGACTCTGAAATCAAGCACCCAAAGTTTTTCTCGAAATAAACAAAGAATCTAAAGGAGAAACATTCAAGGGAAGTTGTCCAGCAGCGGTTTACTCTTCTTAGAAAGATGGTCCTTCGCATCTTCAATATCCTCTCTCTTCATAGCTAACATCCTAGACATCTCATCAGCCTCTGCTTCTTGTCGTGTGATCTCCTTCGCAGAAGGGATTTCGACTGCTGTATCCTTTAATTTCCGAATCTCAGCAAGATTTTCGACGAACCATGAAGCATTGAATTCCTTCTCCACACACACATCGCGGTGATGCTCCCAGTTAGCGATGACGTCTTCAGAAACGGTGTAGCCAGTTACCCCGCACATGTCCTCAATAGAAGATAAAGCTTCTTCCACACGTTTAACCAACGCAATACGACTAGTGATCTTCCTGGTCGTATCCATGTGTCCATGCTTCTTCCAGATTTTGGTATACAATGCCTCATATTTGGCCAGCACGCTGAAACTGTCGACCAACACGTGACCTGGGTAGGGAACCAAGTACAGAGGATCGAAAATGGCGCCTACAACCAGATTCGCAATCTGTGAAGGTTTCCCTTCCGCATCTGCGCCAGCAATCAGAGAATCATTTCCCGGTCGAACTGCATTCATGCTTTGTGATTGATCAACTTCCATCCCCAAGCCATCATCATCGGTCACAGTCACTACATGCGGATTATCGACTTCCATCTCCAAGTCATCACTGACGGTTGCTGTCACCAAGGGAAAGTCTTCACGTGCCTCCACCTCAGATCCATATCCTGAGTCAGATTCCTCCTGCAAGATTTGTGTTAGACGTTTTCAAAGGGAGAAGGAAGAAAAAGAGGCACGAAACCTACCGAGCCACTTTCCGAAAGGGATTTAGCGCTGCTATCGGAAGAATCACCTTCACCTTCCGAACTTTCTTCTTTCTCTGGCGCATTACCGTTGTGATAAGGCTCGATACCGCTAGAATTACTCAAAGGAGTTACCGTCTCCCGACAGCGAGCAAGAGCAGCAAAAGCATTAACACTACCAAAGCCTTGGAAGAAACAAGACACATACCTTCAGCAGAAATTCACACATTTGGAAAACAGGCCAGCAAAGAGGCGACACATACCTAGTTATTGGAAGAACTGAAGACACAAGGTCTGCAGGAGGATCCTTTGAAGCCATCCGAAAACCACCAGCACGGTTTTTCGTCCTCTTATTTTTCACTTGGGGACTTTCGGAATTGCCAGACGACTTTCTTTTGAAATATCTCAACATTGGGAACTTCTTCAAAACTTCTTGGGAAGGCTTACCACGAACATTCTCCACCGCGTCATCCACGAACTTGCGAATCATAAAACCCTCACGGCACCAGAACTCGTTGTAACTAGAAGTCTTCGAGGGAGCTCTTTCCGATTGAAAGAAAGGAAGGCAGATACCTGACTCCAGGGCACTAACATCGAAGGCAGCACGCAATGAATCCTCAGGAAGCACCAGTTGGAGAGCAAGAGACACTCCTTGATCGAAACCCATATGACGAGCGACACGATCAATATTGTAAGCAGTCATCCGAAAACCCCCCCTAAAGAAAGCCGGAATATAACCAGGAATGCATCTTTGCATAAACAAGTTTTCACCAATACTCAAGTCGTCATCCGAAGACAAGATCACCCCCGGAGCAGAAGCGAAAGTATCAATTTGAGTCACAGACTTGGGAACCGGCTCCCATGGGAAAAAGTTGATCTCGTGAAACTTATCAAGAAGACTAACCAGTCTCACGCCAACTCTTGAACGCCTATTCACCCATCGAAGAATTCGAGAACCACCCCAACTCGCGGGAATCTTAGGCAATGGCTTTGGGGCATACTTTTCAAAATGCTCCCACAACCACGCTTGCAGAAAAACGATGTGCACATACGAATCTACTTTCATAAGACCATTCAAAACTTGCATGTTCATGACTAAGTAATCCAGATACACGTACAAGGAGCCGAGGAATAGCTTGCCAATGGGTAGAACTTCACCCTTCGCCAATTTCACGGCAATCGGTAGCAACCCCAATCTTATCTCCTTCCTGCTAGAGACGTCGTCAAAAATATATCTAGACAACCAGAGAGGCAGAAATGCTGCAACGTGGAGATCGCTGCTCTTCTGTTTAGCCTCCAACTCTTCTGGAAACCACTGAGATATCCACCAGTTATAAAGGCACCTTTCGTCTTCTTTCCGGGAAGGATTTCTCGACTTCGCAGAAGAATCTTTTCGGGGCAAAGTCTCCCAACTTAGCAGCAAGGTCATCTCATATCTTCTTCTCATCTTCTGATAATTGGACGTTAAGATTCCCGGTTACCGGAAGATTCAGCAAGAGAGCCACGCTCTCTAAGGTGAAAGATATTTCGCCCCATCTACAGATAATTGTGTGAGTGTCCGAACACCACCTAGAGAGGAAATCAACCAAACCCGGGACATCTTTCCTAACCTGGAGACTTACTGAAGCTCTGACAGCATCAATGATCTGTGCTCGAGTCAAGTTGGAATTTATATGCTCCTTACTCACCATAAACTCAACCCACACATCAAAGGAGCACAATGGGCTTTGGAACATTCTGAAGTTTATACTGGAAGAGGCGTACAATCCTTTATGCAGACAAAGTCGAATGATGTTCTCAGGCCGGACCGAACGGGTTTTCTTTTCATCTTCACCACCAGTCAGTAAAAGTGGCACGAAATATGGATGATTTCTCCGAGCAGGAGCGAGGGGTTTGGTAAAGAACCCATCATCTATGTTTGGTTTCGAACTATCGATATATTTCAACAAAACGGAACCTTGTTCAGGTAACATATTGTCGGTTTTTCTCGCTTAGCAACAAGATATCTGCGCAAAACAAGGAAATTATGAAATGATCCCTCAAACACACAACCACGCTCGACAAGAAGAAAAATCCCTGACACATGGGAGAATAGTATTTTCTATGGTTTCGAAATACATATGTAGTATCCTACTTCGAGTTCAAAATCATATATGCAGTATTATCTACGGAATAAAAACATATATTCTCTACAAGAAGCACGCCAACCAATCATTGCGCGTGATATCGTCACAAGATTTATAAAAGGAAAAGCACCTACTGCTAGGGTTTGCACCTACAAAGGAAAACAAGAGAAGTATTAGAAGACATACCTGGATAGCCCGTTTCTCCTTTATCACTTTACCGCTAGCAAGAAAGAGGGAAGGAACAAAGCGCAAGGTAAAAAGGAAAACTTCATGTATATATATGCAGGCGGTTTCCCAAATGGGGAAGGTTTCCTTTTCTCCCAAAGTCGCGCGTGTAAAGGAAGTTTTGTACCCACAAGGGCGCCCAACTTCCCAACGGACGCTTAAGCCCCATCAACGGCGCCAGTATCTCCCCAAGCGTGCTCCCTTCGCACCAGTCCCACCATGCCAGCCCTTCAACCTCGCGCCAGTACCGCCCAAGTTAGCATACTCCTTTTTATCGGGCCCACCAATCGCGCTGACCTGTCAACGTCGCCCAAGTCGAACCATCTGTCATGTCTATCTCCCGCCAGCCCCACCAGCCAGCACGCTCAGTTTATCGACTCGTGCCAGCAGCGCAATGCTTCCCAGCCGTCCATTTTCGCCAAATTGTGCCAGTCTCTCGCTCCGTGAAAAACTGCTAAGGACAAGGATTCCGAATCCAGTTCACATCTCAGAAAAAGGTCAGATAAATCTCCCGTTTCTCTTTCAAATTTTGTCTTGGAACCATCTTATGCTTACCTCGAAACAAAGCTCCTGTTCCGAGCTAAGCAGGGGACTTAATGTCGAAGGTGGATTTTAGACAAGGGGTAAAATCGTAAAACCCCATTACCTAGTGTTACCCGCAACACATTAATTGAGAACATTTAATTCATATGTAAATAATTAATAGGGGTATTTTTTTCAAAATACCAGATTAGGGTTTTCGACACAAAACCCTAATTCCAAAACCAAGCCGCATACTGCGCACTATGGCAATTATGCTAAAACCAAGCCGCTACCCAGTTGTAGCGCCCGCTACTTGGCCTAGGTGGCCATGCGTTCCATTAGCACATGCCAACACGTTACCACTACCCGCTTTCTATTCTAAGCCGCTACCCGGTTGTAGCGCCCGCAACTTGGCCTAGGTGGCCGTGCGTGCCATTAGCACATGCCAAACGTTACCACTAGCCACTTTCTATTCTAAACCGCTATCCAGTTGTAGCGCCCGCAACTTGGCCTAGGTGGCCGTGCGTGCCATTTGCACATGCCAACACATTACCACTAGCCACTTTCTATTCCAAGCCGCTACCCAGTTGTAGCGCCCGCAACTTGTCCTAGGTGGCCGTGCATGCCATTGGCACATGCCAACATGTTACCACTAGCCACTTTCTATTCTAAGCCGCTACCCAGTTGTAGCGCCCGCAACTTGGCCAAGGTGGTCGTGCGTGCCATTGGCACATGCCAACACGTTACCACTAGCCATTTTTTATTCAAAGCCGCTACCCAGTTATAGCGCCCGCAACTTGGCCTAGGTGGCCGTGCGTGCCATTGGCACATTCCAACACATTACCACTAGCCACTTTCTATTCCAAGCCGCTACCCAGTTGTAGCGCCCGCAACTTGGTTTAGGTGGTCGTGTGTGCCATTGGCACATGCCAACACGTTTCCACTAGGCACTTTCTATTCCAAAGCGCTACCCACTAGTAGCGCCCGCAACTTGTCCTAGGTGGCCGTGTGTGCCATTGGCACATGCCAACACGTTACCACTAGCCACTTTATATTCCAAGCCGCTACCCAGTTGTAGCGCCTGCAACTTGGCCTAGGTGGCCGTGCGTGCCATTGGCACATGCCAACACGTTACCACTAGCCACTTTCTATTCCAAGCCGCTACCCAATTGTTGCGCCCACGACTTGGACAAGGTGGCCGTGCGTTCCGTTGGAACATGGAAATACGTTACCACAAGCCACTTTATATTCCAATCCGCTACCCAAATGTAGTGCCCGCGACTTGTCCAAGGTGGTCGTGCGTGCCGTTGGCACATGCCAACACGCTACCACTAGCCACTTTCTATTCCAAGCCGCTACCCAATTTTAGCGCCCGCGACTTGGACTAGGTGGCCGTGCGTGCCATTGGCACATGGCAACACATTACAACTAGCCACTTTCTATTCCAAGCCGCTACCCAATTGTAGCTCCCGCGACTTGGCCTAGGTGGTCGTGCATGCCATTGGCACATGGAAACACATTACCACTATCCACTTTCTATTCCAAGCCGCTACCCAACTGTAGCGCCTGCGACTTGTCCTTGGTGGCCTTGCGTGCCATTGGCACATGCCAACACGTTACTACTAGCCACTTTCTATTCCAAGCCGCTACCCAATTGTAGCGCCCGTGACTTGGCTTAGGAGGCCGTGCGTGCCATTGGCACATGCCAACACGTTACCACTAGCCACTTTCCATTCCAAGCCGCTACCCAATTATAGCACCCGCGACTTGGCCAAGGTGGCCGTGCGTGGCATTGGCACATGCCAACACGTTACAACTAGCCACTTTCATCCCCAACCTGCTAGCCAATTTCCAAGGCATTACGAACATGTCATTGGCACATGCCACACATGCTCCATTAGCGACTTTGGCATTGCCACTCACACTCAAAGTGTAACTTGCGGCCAAGGCATTCCGCACATGCCATTGGCACATGCCAAATGCTCTACCAAGCGACTTTGGCATTGCCATCCTCGCTAAAAGTACAACTTGCGGTCGAGATATCCCGCACATGCCATTGGCACATGCCGCAACGCTTCACTAGAAACTTTGGCATTGCCACTCTCGAAACTTAAACTGGGGGATGCTTTCTTGGGGTTTTGGTTTGGCGGTCACAGCGTGCAGCGTACACTACGCTCACAATAAGAACGACGTGTAAAGGAATGAATACGGTCAATTAAATAAGGAAATTTATGGTGAAAATGTTTTCACCATAAAGCCCCAGCGGTTTCCACCTCCTCTATTTAATTTGCGCCATTACTCTACTATTTAATGAGGCCAGGGTACGTTTAATCTCACTTGTATAAATACGTCTCACCTATTCTGCCAAAACACAAGTCATGGTCAGGAAATATACAATACTATCAGACCGCAACTTTTCCAGCTCTCTCAAAAGCTTCCATCACTAGCAAGCTTCCGCGAGATTCTACGCTTCTGATACAAGTCAAGATACTACCTAGCCATAACTCTCTGGTCTCATCACCCTTCTTCGCTATCCTCCCCAAATCAACCCTTATCCTCCACTTTGTGACCGAAGCAAATCTGAAATGGCTATCTTCTTGGTTTAGTCTAGAGTTGTACAAATTGATATTTCGAATCAAAAGTGCTCACGTACAGCACATTTGTTTAAGGGTTTAAACCAGTCTCTCCATCATCGAATTTATCAAATTCGGCAGAGGCGATTTTCTCCCATAAACACCAACCTAATCCCAATTACAAGGTTTCTGATTTCATTACAAAGGATAATAAGTCTTGGGATACTCCCTTAGTTCAGGCCTTTTTTTACTGGGGAAAATAGTCAGAAAATTTGTAACATGCGCATTCCAATTTCTGGTAAGGATGTACTAGTTTGGCCTTATGCCAAGAATGGTACACTGACAGTCAAATCAGTCTACAAATTGCTTTCTTTAGAACTACCACATAACTCAGTCCAGAATCCTAACATTGGCACTTATAAAGCACTTTGGAAATTCTCTTTGCTGCCCAGAACTCAGTTGTTCCTTTGGAAGTGTATTGAAAAGATCCTTCCAACATGCAGCAAAACTTGCCAGATACAATAACACTCACAATGACAAATGCAGTTTGTGTAACTTGAATGTTAGTGAAACTCTTGAACATATGTTACTTCATTGTTCTTTTGTTAAAAAAATTTGGTCTCGTATCCTTTTTGCTAGTCAATTTGTTTCACGATATTTTGACACTAATATAAGTGTGAAAGATTGGATAACCAAATGTCTAACTTCAAGTCGGCTGCAACCTCATTCAGTAACAGTCTTGACTACTGCCTGGAGCATATGGAAAGATAGATGTGCTAAAGTCTTTGAAAATGCTTCTTTAAATCCAATGACTACTGCTAGAACTGCACTTAAGATAGCTTCTAAAATTGCATTCTTATTAGTTCCTTCCTCTATGCATAACATTGTTCATACCGTCGCATCTGATAATGACTCAAATTTTCTGCAAAATACTATCCATAATAGTATAGTCATATTCCGTGATGCCTCTTATGACAAAGACACTAATAAGTCTGGTATTGGGATTGTGGCATTAAATTCTACAGGTGCTTTCAAAGGATGCAAACTAGTTTCGGGACATGCTGTGAGTCCTGAGGGAGCTGAAAGTGCTGCACTACTTGAAGCTGCAAAATGGATCATGGAGAAAAACTTTGATGATGTTTATTTAGTCAGTGATGCCAAAACCGTAATGGCCTATCTTAATAATTGCAGAGGTCAAACTAGTTGGACCTCTTGCTCCATTTTAGAGGATTGTTTATTTCTATTAAAAGATGTTAACATTATTCAATTTAAACATCTCAAGAAAGATCTGAATAGAGTAGCAGACATTGTTGCCAAACATAGTAGAGTTGGAACTGCAACAAGGGAGTGGGATGAGCTCAACTGTCCCTACTTCCTTCAAAATTATGCAAACTCTCAGTAATCAATGAAATTTTTTACTTTCCTAGCAAAAAAAAATGTGTAAAAAGAAGATGATCCGGCCACTGGAAAAGCTTACATAACCATATGGATATCAATTATCTTGGGACAAAGGGGCAAACTGGATAAGGAATTTTTTCCAATATACACCCAATTGAAAACCTCTTTACAAAACTACACCCGTTTTTTTGGATATTTCTAAAATACACCCACCATCTAATGAAACGTTAAGTCCCAGTTTCTTATGATCTAGCCATACATGTGGAAAAACTGATTAACGATTGAGATTCATTTAAACTATAAAATTACAGCTTTACCCTAAGTGAGAAACAAAATGCGAAGAAGAAGATTAAATCGCGTTTTTTCTCGTTTCTTCTGCTGCTGCTCTCTCGTCCGTATGAAGAGAAAATTAGAAAATTAGTACACGATTCTTAATTATTCATCAATGTTTATTGATCTTAGCAATATATATTTATTATACGTTTACATCCCTTACCTTGGTAGCTCCACAAACACCATATTGGCTACAGATGTGTCTACCGCTGAACTCAAGCTGTGAATTAATTGTTGTTGTATCAGTTCCGGTGGTCGCCAACACCAGCTGATGATACATCACATGGCAAAATTTTCTTGCCAATCTTCTCATTCTTTTCCTTCTTTTTATTGATGTTTTTGTTAATTAGAACCTATTATGGAACTGTATCTGTGTTTTAGTACTCGTGCTTAAAAGGCTTTTGATGGAATTTTGATAGATATATATTGTTGATAAAAATATGTATAGATTCTTAAACGGAAGTCCAAGAGATTAAAGATTGTGACTTCGTAGACCATAGAATTCAAGTGAGTTTATGCTAATAACGAAATTTGTGTTGCAGGTGCTCGCAGAACAATTATTTTTGTTGCTTTCGGTACTTGCACTAGATTATCAGTACTTGTATTCTTCGTCTGCTTTTTACTTTCCATGGGTCATAAGGTATTTCCTTGGCGAGGATAGCAGGCTGTTTGTTGCAGTTCTGCAGCAATCCGATGGTCGCTTTGTATGCACGATTTTCTGAGTTTTCCCTGTAGGGGGTTTTCATACTTTTTCATGTCTTTCTTGACAGCTGTATGACAACTTTAAAGATAACGGCTATTAACCGTTTTATTAAAAAAAAAGGACGAAATTATTATAACTGGTATAGTTTATAAATATTATAAAAAACTGGTGTAGTTTAGAAAACACATTATGAAATGGGTGTATATCAGAGAAAGGCCCACTGGATAAACATCTACGGTCAAGGCTTTGTATCAAACGTGCCTGAGTAGAGAATACATGTATCGCGTAGTTACTTTGACCACCACTACTAGTTGAATAATGACAACCCATGGCTACTAATAGGGAGTACCATATTGCTTGGGGGTGGTTAATGAAAGTTTTGTTTTATAGGGATCCTGGTACACCCCCAAACATATTAGTATCCCAATAAGCAAATGGAGCCTAATTCGGCAGCCTTTGAATTTGCATAGTAGACGAGTAGTATGAATTCTTATCAGAACCTAGTTAGCAAGTCGGGATTCGGCATACGTACGGAACGGCAAATGTTCGGGTATTATTCGGATTTGTAAAAATCAAATTCGGTCAACTATCCGGTCTTCGGTTCGTGGTTCGGCAGTAGTACGGAACGGTATACGTACGTGTATAATTCGTTTTCCAGATATCAGTTAGGCCTCCAAAATTCGGCAGACATATATAATAAATTAATACTCCCTCCGTTCCACTTTAGTTGATGTTTTAGGAGTTTACACGTAGATTAAGAAATAGAAAGAGATATAAAAGTTTTCTATGTATATCCTTGAGAAAAATCTTCAAACATTAATTGCTATTAGTGTAATTGAAAATAAATTTATGGTTCCAAGACAAAATGTTAGGGTAATGTTGGTAGTTTTGTGGGAAAAATATGAAAACTATCAAGTAATGTGGAACAAAAAATAACCATAATCACTCGTCTAAAGTGGAACAGAGGGAGTAAATATTTATAGCTATGAATGACTAATTAATATATGAAGTAAAAATACATTATATAAAAAATATATGAACAAATTAACAAAAACCAGCGATTGGCACAATGGTTTGGGTTACACTCAGTGAACTTTAGGTCTTAGGTTCGATTCCTACTCCACTCAAACATTTTTTTTACTATTAACTAATATAAAAATCTGCCGAATTAAATGCCCCAAATAGTTCGGAATTCGCGTACAATTCGGTACAGCCAGAAAAACGGGCGAACACAGGTCGGAAAATTCGCCCCGAATAGTTCGGAATTCGGAAAATTCGCGTACAATTCGGTACAGCCAGAAAAACGGGCGAACAAAGGTCGGAGTTGCATTTGAACGCGTTTGGTACGGGTAAAATTCGGATTCGGAACTATTTGCGTATAATTCGCCGAATTGGTAACTAGGATTAGAAGACTTAAAAATACACAAATATCGATTAAAGAATAGGTAAGAGTTAAAATGAGTTATCGTTGACCAAAAACTTCCCCCACTATATATAAAGAACGGGGGTATTCATAAGAAACAAGTACAATACGATATTGATATCTAGCGAAGTCCCTGAAGTTATTAAGAAGAGATCGAGAAAAGGATAATGGCATCAATATGCAAAGGTAAAATCGGTCCAGTTATTCTACTTTTTGTATGCTTTCCTTCCTTTCAATGTTGGTTTGACTCTCTTAATGCCATAATCGATCTCATTCAGTTGACTGCAATTTATAGGCAAGAGTTCATGGCCGGAACTAGTTGGGGGCGACGGAGATACCGCCGCTGCAACTATCAAGAAACAAAATCGTAACATCGTGAGCGCCATCGTTGTGCTAGAAGGAACTGGTGTAGTAGAGGATTTCAGGTGCAACAGGGTCTGGGTTTGGGTCAATGGCAGCGGAATTGTCACCATCACACCTGTAATCGGTTGAAGACTTGAAGTTAACCTAGTGGATGGAAAATAAGTGGCGGCTGATATCGTCTTTCTAATATCTTGGCACAAACGTATATATGTTACTGATAAAATAAATAAATTTATGTCTGCAATGTTTCCAATCAAATACCAAAGAGTATCAAACTAAACGTATTCATTTCAAGTGATATATCTTTCTTGATGTAGATTAATTATTACAGTACTAATTTTGCAAGGTAAACGTTGATATCTTCATTTATAGTAAAACACTGATACTCCCAAACATACGTAGCTCATTTCCATTGATCCACCGATCAATCCCTCGACCTCAGCTGACTTTTATATATCAACCGACTCTTGGCACCCGTATTACGACGTTCGTCTCATCGACCCAAACACGAACTCTGTCGGTAAAATAAGCCTTATCAGTTGCGCTACCTTCTAAAACGATCACGACCTCGCGCAAACCTGGATTTTCATTCTGGATTGTCTCCTTTGCAGCGTCCCCTAATTTCCCAACTAGTTCTGGCCACTGGGTCTTGACCTCATGATCATCTGTTTTAATCAGAGTTATACATTAATTAACATGTATGCATATAATGTGGATAAAAAAATGTATAATGTAATATCTCACCACAACTTGTAGCCATTTCACGGTCCTGATAGATATACTTTTCTTTGGATTTTCTCTTGCTTCCCTATTTCAATGTTCTTCTCAGTTGTAGTTGCTTAAACTTTATGAGTTGGATAGGTATTTATAAAAATTCGACAGACAAAGAGCATTCAAGTATCCAGAAGTTTATTAAAAATATTGTGAAAGTTTTGGGGATGTGTCTTCTGACGCAACATTTCGCCAATTTGTTTAAGATATATGGACACCTATCATCTATTTACTACTATTTCATACCGGACACCTATCAAAATCCCAACCCCTATCAAACTTTATAACACACGTACCAAGATCAAGTGAAATGTTTATTCAAGATAAGAATATGTTTTTTTTTTTTTTACTCGGTAAAGATAGTTTTATATATATATATATAAATGAAAATTGTACATCCCGTGTTACATAATAGTACCCATATAGTATATATGCCCAAGATTACTAACCACAAAACTGTGAATAGCCCAAACACTTAAAGAAAACCCAAAGCCCATAAACAGAGCCACAAAACAAATCCTGAAACCGAAATCTTAAACTTTATCCTATCAGTACGGCTTGCCTGGCCGCATCCCTGGATGAAGTCATAACACTTTCACGGTCACCTGGAGTCGCCGATATTGATGTCAGAATCCCCAAATCCACCCTTACAAACGAACCATTTTATTCTAACCAATCCCACAACACAGATCTAAAGTCATCTCTTTCACTATTGCAATTAAACAATTACCTATGAAATCAGAGACTTCCAAAAGATGTTGGAGATAAAGATTAGCATAAGAATATGTTGCCTATTGAGTAATTATTTTTTGCAAAATTCAAACGGAAATTTATTAATCAAAGAAGAAATAAACGGAAATGAGGGAAGCTAGGCCCGACCTAATGAAAAAAAGAAAAACAAATGAAATAAAAAGAATCTAGCTATAAAATTATCCGATGAATCCATAGATAGAAATATTGACTGACCTGACTTGCAGAAGAATAGGTAAACTAAGGCGCTTGATTCTACCATTATATGCGTAAGAAGATCGGCAGCCGCGTTATCCTCCATGTATATATGCGAGAATTTAAACTATATATATGTAATGGAAAATAGAAATCTTAAACCGTTTTCCCCAAAACACATAAAATTCGCTACCCCAAGGAATTGAGCAAGAGTGCCCACCAAAAGGCCATTATTATCTCCAAATCCCTTTCCTAAACCTAAAAATACTTCTTTTTTTTAGCAACACCACAACCTATCAGACCAGGGTTGCCAATAAAACAACTATCACCATTGAGCTTAAACTAGTTATAAAAAGGAGGATGCTACATTATATCAATAGTTTTTGGAGCTCCAGAAATCTTACATTTAATGTTGAAGAATCTCAATATTCACAAATCAGTAACTTCATTTGACATATGTCCTTTACAAATTTCCCTTAATTCCACGACTAAAAGTTTTAGCTCCCGGACAGTTTATAAAAGTGCAGTAATTGCGAACTGATCTCGATTCATCTATGAGAGTTAGCAAGCACCATGATTAAAAAAAAAATAATAGAAAGGACAAAATCCATTTATCTGCGAGCAAAAGTTCACATATAATTTTTATCTAATGAGATATTTCAAACCAGTTAGGAGATTCAGACTCCTAATAAAATGATCAAGATTATTACTTGCATCCTTAGATAGAATATCTACTACCCCGTTTTTTTATTTAGGTTCATGGAAATACGACATATTAAGGTCGTGTTTGCCTGTTTGGTACCCTGGATATCCCGTTCTAGGTTGGGTTATCCAGTAAAAAACGGTTGAAATGTGTTTATTTCACTGCAATTTCAATCTTCGATAAGGATTACTAAACCTTGATTTTAGGAAGCTAAAAAGTGAGGTTATGGTATTCTTCTAAATACCTAGGATACAAATATCCTCACTTGGGTTAGGCAGTTATTTTTCTTTAAGATAAGTAGTTTTCTTAAAAATAATTATTTATATTAACCTTTTTCTGGAGTCAAACAAACACAAGTTAACCTAGCCTAAGACATGATAGAATTTTAGACATGCAACATTAATACTAACCAATAACAAGGTTATCACAAATAAATTTAAGATACACTATTCTAAAGTATGTTATCTCATTTCCAAGCCCCCAAACAGACCCTAAAATAGTTAAAAAGTCCTAGACAATCCCCAATGACAAAATTATTCTCCAGTTGATATAACATATTCCACCACTCAAAACATTCACTATACACTCAGATAATCCCCATTTAAATGCAAGTTTGCTGATAAATTTGCTTTTTGCCTATTTGATATATTCATATAAACATCTGCTTCAGCTTGTTCCTCATCTGCACCTATTTTTGAAATACATCGTCTCCTTGAAATATGCATAAGTTTCCTTGTAATGAGATGTATCAGCTTTTATTTTAGAAGACGTAAACTTATTTTATTTTTTGGGTGGGTGGGTGGTGGCGGTATATGCCTTATAATAGATGTGTTTTCCTACTATTATCCTTCAAATATGTCATGACTTGTCGTACCTGCCTAACTACAATATCCAACTATACATGCACATTTTCAAAGATAATAGTACATCTTATCTTCCACACATGCCAAATAATATAACCTGTAAAAATGGCCATATCTTCTTTAATGGTCGCAAAGTTATTAGTCATATACTAAACCAAGTGATGATCCAATCATATAGAAAAGTTAGGATCCGAATTCCAAACTTCCCTAGTAACTTGACATTCCAAAAACAAATAGTTTACGGTTTCTAAAACATTGTTACATAGAGGTCGATATATGGGGATATATGTCATGTAAATATATGGCAGTCTTATCCTTGACATGAAGAATTTTACGTACACTTTAAAAAAATTGTAATATCGCAAATTGGATTTCAAAAACTGGATCCAAAGAACATACCCTTATTCACAATAAAAATACCGTTACGAGCAAAAGACATATCAATCTATTACATTTTAACTAACGTCCATAACAATACAATTATCAAACAAAGTATTCAAGATATCCATATCTCAATTATTACTGTGAGGAAGCATGAGTTATTCGATCGTTTTCGTAGGTGTATATCTAAATCCAGAAAATGGTGGATAGTTTCTGGATCGAACCCACTTATCCTTCTAAATGAATGTCTTCTTTTAATCCATCTTCGAGCAATGATCTCCCTAATTATATCAAGACCCATGCAAAACCCAATACCCTACTTACTTATATGGTGCGAAGGATTATGATCAGGAAAATATATCTTTTAGAATTTTATGCCGCATATATAACATCATATCTCATCGAGCATCCTTCATGCCTACTTTGCAAGAAGAGCTTTGTCCAGGTTAGCATTTTTCTTGATATTCAATCGACCTAGCACTTTAAGTTTAGAAACAATATCTCACTTTTTAAAATAGATACCTCTTTCAATATGCTTCTTGTTACACCAACAATTCCTTTGAACTTCATCTAACCTATTAGTAAGTTCCTTGGGCAGGTGAGAAGCAAGAGAGACTAACACATATTGTATTTTTACGGTCTTACCAGTTGATTTGAGTTTTTTCATTCCAATAATCTGGTCTGTCATGAAACTTATCTTACAAATGACCGAAATAGTCTATTTTATTCCTTTGTACAAGTAAAAAAAACACCTAAGGGCAATTCTTATGGATGTAGTTGCAGGATTTCCCACACTACACCCTTGTTAAGATTTTGCTATAATCAAATCATAATTGAAGATGAAAAACGACACTTTATTATTTTGGTTTCAGAAATGTTTACAGAAATGGAAGAATTCAAGATTACAACTATTCTCTTGAAGTTTCTCTCTCCTCAAGACTTTCTTAACTCTCAAAAATACATCATCATTTTCTGGACACATTGAGTCTATATTTATAGGATAGTTACATAGTGGATGATAGCTAAGTTTTCCTCTTATTTCGGGTTGATTCTGCGATTGTACCGCGATAGTTACAATGTTAAATCTCGCAAGTTTTGTAACCATCGCAGAACAAACATGCTTTTCTCAAGTTTTCTTCACTCGTCATTTATTACGTTGCTCTTTTGACTGCCTTTATGACACTCGCAAAGTGTAGTTGAAGATCTTGCGGTGATGCTCGTTGGGAAGTGTTGTTAATTTCGCAGAGAAGTACTGTAGCGATATTCTGGTCCTACGTATTGCCTCTTCTCATGTCTTCTTCACAAAGTGGAGAGGATATGAGAATCTTCAATTCTTCAAAGTGCTCGCAGCCTCTCTTATTTCCATATTTTCTTCTCGACATTTCTCCGTTAATTTAGCTTTAACCGCCTACACGTGTTGTAAATTCATCTTTTTACGGACACGTCTTTACTCAACAGGTTATTCTATTTTGCCTATAAAAGGCAGAGTTAAACTTCAAAACTAATTTTCTTCTTCTACTTCTCTATCTTCTTCATCTGTTTATTTTATCTTCTGTCTGCAACTTTTCTTCTTCTTCATATTCTCATGCTACTGTTCTAATGGAATCATCAAGGTATGTTTTTTAATTACAATCTTTATTTGATTCAATTTTTAATCA
Organism: Papaver bracteatum; assembly: GCA_023529315.1. Lineage (NCBI taxonomy): Eukaryota > Viridiplantae > Streptophyta > Magnoliopsida > Ranunculales > Papaveraceae > Papaver > Papaver bracteatum. Next base: position 1,541,536 of record JAJJWX010004270.1, on the reverse strand, counting down.
TATTCTTCGATCTTCTCTATTTGATCCTTCATTAACTCCCGTATTATGTTTTCTCTTCAGTGGAACTATCCCTAACACCCAATCTTCGGGTCAAAACCCTAATGCTCGCAAAAGACCAACTGAGAAGAAGAAGAGAAGTTTTGCGAATGATAAGGTGGTAAGAAACACATCCTATTTCTTAATAACAATATTGTTGCCTCTGTTTCTTATCTAAGTTATTATTCGCAGAATGTCGAGAACATCGCTAATCCTCCCAAAATATCTCGTCATTTCAAAGCTCTTGAGGCTGCACTAGTACAGAAAGGGCTATTAATCACGTTTTTAAATGACAGATTAAATATGTGATTAGAGTTTCACAAACGAATTCCGTCATATTACATGAAAATAGTTGGACCCACCATTTAAAGCCAGCAAACTGTCATTCTCAAGCGTGATAATTTAATAAGTGTGTGATTTAATGGGTCTCCATTAAATTACGAAACATATCCGATAAATATTTTATGTCTATATACCAGTTTTCTCTTACGTGCCCAAAGTGGCTAGCCATATGATAGGGCTACGTCTCAAAAAGTTTTAAGACCGGTTAGCCACTAGAATGAATGCCATAAACCTTTCATCGGTCTAGGCCCATTCCATAAAGCCCATAAAGAATCCATAAAAATAAGAACAATTCACGGCAGAAAGGAAAAAAATAATTATCTTCTCCTTTATCTCTTGAACTTCTCTTTTTTCGGTTTCATTCTCCACAGATTCTCCAATAAATCCGATGATAGTAGCAACAATTTTTTCTCATTAAGCAAACCCTTACTTCAAGTATGATTTTTCTTCTTCGTTTTCTCATGTTTAATTTGGATTTGATTAGATCTTTTTTTTTTTGGTAAGATTCTAGGGTTTTCATAGAAAAATCCGATTTGATTTATGATTCTAGGTTTATTTATGATTACATTATGTTCTCGATTTTAGTTTTCGGTTTTGTTTCATTTTGGAGTTTTTTTTTTGATTGTTGAATTTAGGCGGAGATGCTGAAAGAGGCGTCTTGTTGAATCTGTTGATCCGAAACTCAGTTCTCCAACTTCTAGTCTCTAACGAAAAACAATACTTGAGAAACTCAATGGAGGAGGTTAGTCAATTGGTATTTCTGTAATAGATAATTGGAGTATTCATTTTTTTTCCTGACTCAATCTGATTCATTTGTTAATTAGGAAACCTAGTTTAGGTTTTGTATTGGTTATGTTGTGTTACTCTGTCCGAACTCATCTGTTAATTGGAAGGATAGTTTAGCTTTTTTGATTAGTAAGTGACCTGAGCATATTGGAGCAAGGTTTTGTATCAAAAACGGCCATGATAAATGTTCTCAAACCTTGTAGAGGAATTGATATTATAAACTGAAATAGTGTACTTATACTGTATGTTTTTGTGTTAATGTTTTTTTTTTAAATTTTGTAAAGTAGAATGTCTGATTCGTAATCAAAGACATGCATATGATTGGTGGGACAATTGTATGATCTAATCAAATAATTTAACACACTGATATAAACAACTCTGTAGATAATCATCTAAATTTGGGCCATGGATAGTGTTCTCGAAAAATAAAATCAGCCGGATGGTTTGTTTATGTATATAGCTTTTTGGCCGTATATTTTTCGTTGCAGTCTCCATGGTCATGAAACATTGATCAAGAGAAGACAGTTTTCAACAGTCTTGCTACTACAACTATTGTTCCATGTTCTTCCATAACATCCGCTACAGTTCCTTCTTTATCACCTACCGGTGTGGAAGGTTGTACTTTCTTCTTGTTGGTGGTCAGAATACACCTCCCTTGAAGGTAGAAGTACTACTATAACAGTGCAACAAGTGAAAGCAGGGTAATGTTTTCCCTATTATTCGCTTTGCCTTATTATTTTAATATTCACATTAATATGGTTTTGCACCTCTAAGTTGTGGAACATGATCTGATTTGTCTCTTAATGTGCACTAATTGTAGTGGGAGGAGTTTACCTTATTTCAGCAACGACAGCAGTAAAAATTACCTCATCCACCAAAACCTCTAGCTCAACAGTTTAAGTTGCAATCACAACCACATGTCCTATTTACCCAACAAGGCTCTCAGTCACATCAAAGTTTGGTGGCTACAGATATTGGTGGTGATGAATCTGTGGTTGAATCAGATTCATCACCACCAGTAGCTGTGACAACCTTATTTAAATTCACCGGTCAGTGCCTAAGTCATCAATTATTTGATTATTTTAGTACGCTTTTTAAACAATTCGTAATATGCATATATTTTTTATTTATTTTCAATACCAGGGATATCTAGTGTCGTCGGTCATATAAATGCTTAGGTAAATTCTGAGACTTATGGAACCATGTTGTTGGCCATAAGGAAAATCGTTCCAAGTTACATGATTTTGATGTTAGTTGATTATTCTAAATATCTTGTGGCATGAGACTGCAGGATCTTGGTTATGCTCAACCATAGGTTTCAACCAATTCAGGAGTTGACTCTACTTGTTTCCACTAGTTTCCACCAGGTATACATTGTTAACTTGTTTTTATCACTGTGTGATGGAAATATTAGCTAACAACTTTTTTTTTCGTTTTTTTTTCTTCCTTTGCCATTCACCTAAAACCAGAATGGAAAGAGTAGAAGAATGATACTTTGCTTTATCTTTATATGGCTTGACCTTTAATGTTTTTGTTTATCAAATTTTGATTCCCATGGCGTGTATCAAATAGCTAACGAGGTTTGTGATGTACTTTCAGGAGGCATAATTTAGAAGAGAAGGGGTTCTTATGCAATATGCCAGCTAAAGCTTATGTATTTGGTTGTCCTTGTTTACTTCACGGGTATTTGAACTACCAACGACATCTTCGTTGTTTTGTGTTTGCTTTTTGAGGAGCTTCAGGAAAAAAGTGATTGCATGTTCATATGTTGATAGAGCAAAGCCGCCTAATGATGCCGATTATGGCTGAAAGACTTGTGGATCATAGATGGAGTACTTCGAGATGTTTGAAGAGGTGATAAGATTAAATGGCCAAAAGCTAATATAACTCAAGTAGCAGAGCAACCAAATTAGAGTTGCAAGGTGATAGTAGATTGAATTATGTGATTTCTGGTAGTTAGAATTTATTTTGAAAATTGTACCAGAGATTCTACTTTTTCCAATGTTATTTTGGATAATTAATAAAAGAATTATTTTCAACCGTTGTTTTAGAATTCTATTTGATTTTCAGATTTATTTATTTTTCAAGTCCAGATTCAGTTGAACCAATATAAGAACTTGAGATTCATAAAATCTGAATCAGTGGCCATATGATTTATGACAGATATTAATCATTGCGGTATTTAACATACAATAACCGTGGTACTAAATGCCTCCTTTATGATGGATATCAATTGTTATGTTATTTGACATATAATAACCGTGGTACTAAATAATAGATTTCATACGTGACTTTAAATCACAAATTATATTCATCATACTTTATAACGTTATCTATTCGTCATTTATAAAGAATCACACCAAATAAATAAAGGTTCGAATAACAGATGAAAATCGTGATAAATCATGTTTTATAACAGACTTCATTCGTCATTTATATCCCCTTTTGGACTAGTTCTGATTTCTCCATCCCTACATTAGCATCTGCAAGAGTTACTCCCTCACCCTCGCAACTCCATCCCTACATTCCTCTTCCTTTTCACCCTGCGAGAACATCGAGAACATCGCCAACACCTCTACTTCTTTCGATACATTGACAAATCAAGCTCCTAAAATTGATGTGACTGAAATTCCTTCTAGCCCTTTACTGCCTTCAACTGTTGTTTTTCCCAACACTCCTCCTTCTGATAATATAACCATCGCAAATGACTCAAATCGTCAACTTGCCCTTGTTACCACTTCACCCTCTGCATCTCTTCCTCCATCGAATGGAATCTTAGCTGGAGTTGATATTGCTTTTAAAATTTTATCTAATATTTTAGACGATGCTAGAAAATCTTCTACTGACTCTCTCCAATATGAAGCTTGCGAGACCTTACTTAAGTATTTTGGCTCTGATAACACTGCTTCACGAGCATCTTTGGAAAATGAAGTTGAAACTCTGAGAAAAAGCCTTCAAGTCAAAACTTCTGAATGTGATACTCTGAACCATATGCTTCGCAACTCTGCTCTTAATCTGAGAATCTTCGCGAGAAAAATGACGAGCTGAAAGGTACAATTTTCCTTCCTCTACCCTTTTTTTTTTTTTTTTCTGTTTTGCTTTCATATCTTTTGTACTCAAGTCTCCTTCTTAAATTCTTGATTCATATATTAGTTTCAAATCGGACTCGTTTCATGGAGAGACTTAAATTTGAATCTATCGCTGACGAAGCTCGTGTTGAAAGAAATTCTTGGATGGACCAGTATAATAGATTAGATAATCTCTACACATATTCGATCGATCAAATAGATAATCTTACTAATGAAAATAAAAAACTATCGCAAAGTCAAAATTTATTAAGTAACAGGATTACTCGTCTCTCATATTCGTTCACCAAGTCTAATTTGGCGGTAGAATCTTTATCAGATGAAAATAGAACTTTATCCCAAGAGAAACATAGATTTTCAAGCTTGATGGTGATTTCTTCACATCAATTGAGTAATCTACAAATAATATGCGATAATCAAGAGCAATCTCTTTGTTCCCTTAAAGATGAACTCAAGGAGGTAACTGAATCATCTGCTGCTGAGAAGGATAAACTTATCAAGGGTAGGTTAACTCTTAGTTTGAAGCCCGGAGAGCTTCAAGACCAATACTCTCAATTGAAGGAATCTCATTCTTTACTATCAAAGGAAAACTTGTCTCTACGCACCAGAGAAGAAAACATGAAATCTCATCTGAAGGGTGTGGTTGGCGATAAATTCGATGACGCTATGAATCAATGGGAAAACTGTTTATTTACATTAATTCAAAACTTAACCTCACAGAAAGAAGGTAGTCAATTGACTGCCTCTCTTGTTGACCTTTCTGTCAAATTTTGTGTTATATTTCTTGCAAAATCTTTGACTGAATGATCTTTTATCACTCGCAGAATCTGAAAGAAGTCTTCATTCTACCATTGCTGATCATACTGCCAAATTGGATAAAGTTCGCAAAGAAAACAATACTCTTACTTCCAATTATATTGAAGCCCGCGACAAAGCAGAAAGAAGACTTGATTATCTCGAGTATTTCAAAAATATAGAGATTAGGAATCGTGATAGAGGTTTCCTTCGCAAGGTCCACCTCAGTGCTGCAGTTCTTGTGAACGATATTCTGCTCTCCCATTCTCTCCCTCCTATATTTGTTCCTCCTTTAAAAGTTTATGATGATGAAACTCCTCTTCCCATGGATAAGGAATTAGAATTCACTGATGAAGAAAATACCACTCAAGAAAATAATGAAGAAGAGAGAAGTCCTCAAGAAGAAAATGAAGAAGAGAGAAGTCCTCCTAAAGAAGCAACTACAAGTGGTGAGAAGAATACTGATAAAGCTGACAATTCTGGAGAGAATAACAAATCTGGCGAGCAAGAATAGTGAATCTGGCGAGACAATCGTCAAAACTTGAATTTCATTTTTGCTTTCTTTTTCTTCTTCTTTCTTGCGGATAATGTAACTTTTGAAATTTTGAGAACTCAACTTTTGATTTCATTTACTTTGAATATCCTCAAGGAAGATAATGAAATCTTATTTCTCCACTCCCCTACTTGCCCTTCATTATCTTTCTTGAAGTGGTGAATTATTTTCTGTGTCTCCTTTCTGTGAACTGCGAAAATATGAATATTTCTGCAATATAATGAGTACAGCTGCGATATTCCGAATTTTTTTGAAAGAGTTTACGATGTTATGAATCTACCTTCTTATATATTCTCCTGCGATAAACAAATCTTTCCTGCATCTTAAAATAGAATAGTTAATTTTTTAAGATTATTCTGTTGGTCTTATTTTTCCTTCCTAGTTAAAGGTCTTATTTTTCCAAAAAAGTTTTTCTTTCTGCGACAAAATCGCAGGACGTCTTTACATTTGCATGTATTGACCCTTTGATCTTGTCTTATCAATATTTATTCAACATCTCTGCGACAATATGATAAGTGTAAACTCTCTTGCAAGAATTAAACCTTATGACATTGTCGTCTTGCGATGAAATCGCAGGACGTCTTTACACTTTCATGTAAAAACCCATTGATCTCATCTTAACTTTTTTCTTTTGGCTTGTTTCCTTTGTATAACTTTAGTCACGCGACAATATGACAGGCCTAAATGTTCTTGCGATCATAAAGCCCCATGACATTGCCGTCTTTAGACACTTATCAGCTCCCTAATGGAGGGTGCCGCCCTTATCTTCCCCCTGGTTGCCCCTTCAAGGAGGGCACATCGGTCATATAAGACTAGCTCCTTACATCCAGATTTTCCAACAACCAGTTGTTTTTCGCAGCCTCTTGTCCTTTATGCCTATATGGCTTATAGTTACAAGACTGCACCCTAAGTGGGGTTTTTTTTGGGCCAAGTGCATCATAGCCAAGACTTGCCAAGGATGGCCAGGGTAGTTTCGTACGCCCCGGGCACCCTTGACTCAACCGTGTACCTCGGTGCCTTGGTCATACTCTTCACTCCTTAGAAGAGGTCCTTAGTCGTCCAATCAGGGTATAACCTTATATAATTGGAAATCCAAGATCCCTCTCCTGGATAGGTTTTCTTTAACCCAAACATCTACATAACTCAGGTTCCAGCAGCAGTATAACCTTATCACCGAGTCATGTCAAGAGATACCCCCTTATATGATGCACTATTAGGTCTTACATTTGCCTCTTGCGAAATTTTATTCGCGAACTAGGGTGTACGCCATATAGGTTCGTCCCATTCTATTAATCTCTGCGAAATTTTATCCGCCATTCTTGAGATTATGCTCGCAGTTCTTGCTTTGCTTTATTATTAGGAGAACCTCGCAATGGTTTTTTTTTTTTACAACGTACTTGTATCTCTTATCTTGCAGAAGTTGTCATTGATAATACTTTTTCAAATATAGTCTATTCCATGGTCTATCAAGTCTTTGACCAACATCTCTCCCTTCAGGGTCCATTAGTTTGTATGCCCCGGTTCCAACTATCTCTTTAATGATGTATGGTCCATCCTATTTTCTATCTAACTTTCCACCATTCTCTCGTTGATAACTTGGTGTTTCTCGCAGCACTAAATCGCCAGGTTGAAATTCGCATTTCTTAACACGTTTATTGTACTCGCGAGCCAATCTTCGCTGGTAATTTTCCATATGTTGTAAAGTCTTTTCTCTTTTTTCTTCTAATTCATCCAATTTATTTAAAATCATTCCAGCACTTAGATTTCTTTCCCAAGCCTCTATTTTTGTTGTAGGAATAGCTACTTCTGTTGGTAACACAGCTTCAACTCCATATGTCAAACAAAAAGGTGACATTCCAGTAGCTTCTCGTCTAGTTGTATTGTAGGCCCATATTGCATTATGCACCTGTTCACACCATGCTCTATGGTATCCCTCTAGTTTCTTTTTTAAGATATCTGTGATTGTCTTATTAGTTGCTCCAGCTTGACCATTTGCTTGTGGATATATAGGAGTAGATTTTCCACACTTTATCTTAAATGCATTGAGTATCAATTCTATATTCTTCCCTTCAAATTGCTTTCCATTATCAGACACCAACTGTGCTGGAGTCCCAAATCTGCAGATTATATTCTCAAATATGAATGTAAAAATATCTTTATCGCGAATATGTTGTACTGCCTTTACTTCTCCCCATTTTGTGAAATAATCTGTTGCGACAATCATATATCTTCTTTTTCTAGAACCAGGTACAAATGGTCCCACAATATCTAGCCCCCATTTCCCAAAAGGCCATACACTTGTTGAAGATGATAATGGTGCTCCTGTTGCATGTATCTTCTTTCCATATCGCTGGCAATCTTCGCAACGCCTTGAGAGTTGTTTTGCATCTTCATGCATATATGGCCAGTAATAGCCTTGCATTTTTGTTCTATATGCCAAAGATCTTCCTCCACTATGATTTCCAGCATCACCACTATGTAACATCTTTAATATTTTTTTTACTTCCTCCCTCGTCAAACATCTTAGCGATGGTCCACTAAAAGATCTGCGATATAGTACTCCTTCTCTTAGCTCATAATTGGTTGCCCTACTTTTTAATTTATGTGCTTCCAATCGATTTCTTGGGATTTCTCCTCTTGACAAATATGCATGAAGATCTTCTCTCCAATCTGTAATGTTATTTTTTAATTCCTCTTCGCCAACTTCAACCATCATCACATCTTCTTCTTCCTTTTCTTCCTTGTCTATCGCTGGTGTAAAAAGTGTTTGAATTTTTATGCATCTCGCAGCTGGATTTGTCATCATACTAGATATGAAAGCAAATGCATCTGCGAGCCTATTATATTTCCTTGATATGTGTCTCCATTTTATTTTTGTAATTCTCGCAGATAATTCTTCGACTAACCTTTTATACTTTCTTAAAGATGGTTCATTTGTTGTGTATTCTCCTTTTATTTGGCGAATAACCAACTGTGAATCGCTGGTGATTCTAGCATTTTCCAACTTCATTTCTACCGTAAATTTTAAAGCATGAATCACGGACTCATATTCTGTTTCATTATTAGTGGATGCAAACTCCAATCTAAATGAAAAAGCTGTTTTTTTCTCCTTCTGGTGAAATAAAAACAACTCCAATCCCATTTCCTTCCCCATTTGATAATCCATCCACCAATATCTCCCATCTGTCGGGTTCTGTTAATAGCTCTTTTGGATCTCCATGTTCCTCTTCCATATCCATCATCTCTTCTACAGCTTCATCATCTTCTAAAGAAAATTCAGCTAGGAAGTCTGCGATAACTTGTGACTTTGGCGAGGATAAAACTTCATATTGGATATCGAAGTGTCCTACTTGTGCATTCCATCTCTCAACTCTTCCTGATCTTTTTGAATTTTTCATTACTGACTCAATTGGCACTTTTGTTAACACGTTGACCTTATGTGCTTGAAAGTAGATGCGAAGCTTAAAAGTTTCATGCACCAATGCTAGAATTAGTTTCTCAATCTTTGAATAATTTCTCTCTGCAGAATTGAACGTTTTGCTGATGTAATAAATTGGTTTTTCTACCCCTACATCTACTCGCAGCAACACATCACTTAGCGCATATGTGGTTGTTGCGAGATAAATCAATAGTTCTTCTCCCGGTTCAGCTTTCTGTAAGATAGTTATGTTCATCAGATGTTATTTTATCCCTTGAAAAGCCTTTTCATACTCATCTGTCCACTTGAATTTTGTTCCCTTCTTGAGTATATCGAAAAAAATGTTTGCACTTGTCTGAAGATCGCGAAATGAATCTTCCTAGCGAGGCTAAGAGTCCATTCAATTTTTGCACATCTTTTACCGTCGCAGGCGTTGGCATATCGCGAATTGATTGTACTTTTTCCGGATCAACTTGTATTCCTTCTTTTGATACAATGTACCCCAGAAATTTTCCTGAAGTTACTCCAAAAGTACACTTATCGGGATTCACTTTGATATTAAATTGCCGCATTTGATCGAAAATCTCTTTCAGATCTTGCACATGATTCTCAGCTTCTTTGCTTTTGATCAACATATCATCTACATACACTTCTAATGTTTTATGGATCCACTTTGCAAACACCTTCTCCACCATTATCTGATATGTTGCACCAGCATTTCGGAAGCCAAAGGGCATCTTTGTATAACAATATAATCCTCTTGGAGCAAAAAATGCGGTATGTTCTTGATCTTCTTCAGCGAGTGGAATTTGATTATATCCTTTATATCCATCCAACGATGATATTCTAGCATTTCCCGCTGCTGATTCAACCATCTGTGGGATATCTGGTAATGGAAAACTATCTTTAGGACAAGCCTTGTTTAAATCAGTGAAATCTATACAAATTCTTATCCCCTTGTTTTTCTTTGGGACCACTACCATATTTGCGATCCACTCTGGATATTTTGGTTTCCTTATAATTCCCGCGTCAAGCATCTTCTGTAATTCTTCTTCTATCTGAGAATGATATGTTGTTGCGATTTTCCTTATTCTTTGCTTAAATGGTCTTATATGTTTGTTGATTTCTAATTTATGACATGCTATTTATGGATCTGTCCCTGGCATCTCATCCATGCTCCACGCGAAGATATCTTTATACTCTCGCAAGAGATTTATAGTTCTTTCTTCCTCATCTGCCTCCATTCTAGTCCCAATTTTCAGCATTTTAGGCTCTTCTTCACTCCCAATATTTACTTCTTTTGTTGGTTCTGCTGCAATATAACTGGCTTCAGGTTCTCCCATTGGTGTTGGAGTTTTCATAACTCTCGCGAATTCATCTCCTTCTCGTGAGATTTCACTGGGTATTCCTTTTCCTTCTTTTGCTCTTATCATGTAAACTTTAAATTCTTCCTCCTTTTTTGTTTCTTTCACCAATTTTCTGCGAGCCTTTCGCAGCTTTGGACGTTCTTCACAATTTCTTACTTCAATTTGGCAACACAATTTTGCAAAATCTGTGTCTCCTCTAATTTCTCCAATTCCACTAGGTGTAGGAAATTTGATGCATTGATGCAATGCTGATGCTACAGCCTTCATTGTGTGTATCCATGGTCTTCCTAATATCATGTTATACGGTGATTCCACATCTACCACACATAACGTTACTTGTGTTTCAATCTCCCCTAGTGGAATTCGTACCACTATTTCGCCTTTAGGTTTTGTTAAAGACTTTCCAAAGCCATGAACATGATATGTTGAATAAGACATTTCTTCATCCTTATATATATCCCATTTTCTGGAAAGTATGATAAAATATTATGTCTACAGAACTTCCTGCATCCACCAAAATTCTATTCATAGCCCATTCTTCTACAGATTTTATTGATTCCTTCTTTCTCATTGGTATAGTAGATACTGTGACTACCAATGGAGATGTATGACTTAGATTTTCTTCTGGTATTTCTACTGCTGTAAATGTGATTTCCTGCTTTTCCCAATCTTTCAATGGTGATATTTTTTCCACCGTCATAATTTTCCTTCCTTCAAAATCCCGTTTGTGTATCTTCCCCTTAATATTTTCATGAAATCTATCAATCATTGTTCTTGTTACCATACCACACTCCAATTTTCTACAATCCTCTTTGATCCTAATCATCCTTCCTTCAAATATCTCACTGATTTGTTTTATGATTTTCTTAATCTTGAACAATTCTTATCTTCCTCTTCACCTTTTTCTATGATTTCGCTAATTCAATCCCTGCTTCGGGCTCCAAAATGTAGTTGCAGGATTTCCCACACTACACCCTTGTTAAGATTTTGTTATAATCAACTCATAATTGAAGATGAAAAACGACACTTTATTATTTTGGTTTCAGAAATGTTAACAGAAATGGAAGAATTCAAGATTACAACTATTCTCTTGAAGTTTCTCTCTCCTCAAGACTTTCTTAACTCTCAAAAATACATCATCATTTTCTGGACACATTGAGTCGATATTTATAGGGTAGTTACATAGTGGATGACAACTAAGTTTTCCTCTTATTTCGGGTTGATTCTGCGATTGTACCGCGATAGTTACAATGTTAAATCTCGAAATTTTTGTAACCATCGCAGAACAAACATGCTTTTCTCAAGTTTTCTTCACTCGTCATTTATTATGTTGCTCTTTTGACTGCCTTTATGACACTCGCAAAGTCTAGTTGAAGATCTTGCGGTGATGCTCATTGGGAAGTGTTGTTAATCTCGCAGAGAAGTACTGTAGCGATATTCTGGTCCTACAATGGCAATGTACAAAATCAAACTTTTGTTGAGCCAGGTGGATGGTCAAATGAGTTTTTTCACTATGGGAAAGAAGTTGGCGGTTGACCGTCAAGCGCCAGGACGAAGTCCTGCCATCGACATTTGAAGGAGAAATACTGGCGCTCGTGGTACAACCGCTGGCGTGCGTATGAGAGCCACCGACGTTTGAACCAAGACCGCCAATGGATACTTTTAAGCGGTCACCAGAATGGCTAGTTTCTTACCTCCATAAATACGGCTCGACTTTGATCTCACAAATTCACAACAATCTTTCATCCGATCAATCTTTTCTTAATTTCAATTGCTTTCGATTTTCAACCATGAATCCTGATTTTAATTCTTCTGAGGAAGATATGGATATGGATGAAATGTTGTATGAAGAAGAGGAAGAAATATGTATGGAGTTTTTGAGTCAAATGGATGAAAATGCAATTCAAGATAAAAGAATGCAAAATTTTATGTTGCAATTACAAACTGGGATCATACCAAAGCCTTTAGATCCATATGAAGTTACGACTAGAAGATGGACGTGGCGAGATCGGAATTTTTACTACGAAAAGATGATGCATGATTATTTTAATCATGATTATGTCTATCCCGATGAGGATTTTCAGGGACAATTCAAAATGGTCCGCAACTTGACGCAAATGATTATTGCCGAGCTTTGTCAGGTACAACCTTTATTTAATTATTAGTATGATGCATGACATGTACGAGGCTTTAGTCCCGAACAAAAGGTCAATGCAGCCCTATGTATATTATGTTACGGTGTACCAGCTGATTCCACAGATGATTACATCCTTATTGGGAAAACAACCGCCTTTAGGTATCTCAAATTATTTTGCGAAACAATAGTCGAGCATTTTGGTCCAACCTTTTTAAGAAGACATACTCATGAAGATGTTCAAAGAATAACTGCAGAAAATACCGAGAGGGGTTTTCCAGGAATGCTAGGTAGTCTTGACAGCATGCACTAGACGTGGCATGCGTGTCCGGTTGAATGGGAAGGCTAATATAAGGGTCATTATCCAAAACCAACTGTAATTTTGGAAGCTTCATCAACTTATGATTGCTGGTTTTGGCATGTTTTTTTGAACTCCCGGGTTCAAATAACGATCTCAATATTTTATATAAGTCACCACCATTGTTTGAAGATCTTAAGAATGGGATCGCGCCACAATGTAATCTCACCATCAGCGGTCATCACTATACCCAGAGTTATTATCTAGCACACAGAATCTATCCAGAATGGTCAACTATGGTTCAAGCTTATAGTTAGGTAGGTTTTGGACCGACGACTTCGAAGAATATGAAGTAATTTAACACCCAACAAATGAAATGCATAAAGGATGTTGAACACGCTTTTGGCATAATGATAGCTGGTCCGACATGCTTTTTTTATCTTCAATAAATGAACAAAATTATGCTGACTTGTATTATTCTACATAACATGGTCATTGAAGAAACCAGACGTGACCTGTAACACCCTGTGTTTTTAGCATGGCACATGCTGAAAGATGCGCCATGGCCTGAGATGAAGCTTCATCCAAGATTCCGTTGGATGGTAATAGGTAGATTGGCTTAAGGCCAATATCGCGCCAAAATGACGTATTATGTTTGGCATTTGGCCAAGAGCCAAATCTCGCACCAAGGGTGTTTCAGGACAATTGGGTAGATGGCCTTAAGAATGTTCAACCATCCTGTCCGGACATTGGAACTGGCATGTGATTCAGAACTGAATGTACAGCCATCTTGGCCGGTTATTTAGGAAATATATGGCAATGGCCATGAATAGTAAAGCGGGGAGTTGATGAAAGATTTTTCCTCCCCTAATCAAAGTTCTAAAAATGTAAAATTAACATATATAGGGGAGGGGTAGTTGGTTTAAGGTGCATATGTGGACTATGTACCAAGTAAGCTTCATAGCTTAGCCGGAAGAGTATAAATTATGCCCAAGGCTCATTTATAGTTGCGTAGCCTCGCGAAGAGGGCATTTGATACTTAGGCATCGCTATGCCATATTGCAGACCAGACATGCATCACTTGCATTTATTTTGACGGAACGACATATACGGAATAGGCCATTACCACTATTGCTTGTCCACGGCCTAGAAAACGAGTTGGATTAAGTTGCTTGTCCCTTCGAGGATAAACTACGGTCTGTGCTTGATCCCTTTAGAGTAGGGAAGGGTACGTATGCATCTACAATGAGTTGCAGCATTGCCGGTCCATCACGTTGTCCCTCATATCATCTAATCTCGGTAGCTCGATGCAACAGATGATTGTGGTCAAGCTAGATGAGGCTTAGTTGCATGCCAACAAGTGGATGCTCATACTTCCTATCAACCTACAAAGAGAAAGTTATAGCATATTTGGAGGCTAAAAACCCGAGTGTCATAATTTAGCTCAAGAGGAGTCCATTTTGATGGGAAACGTCCCAAAGATCAAGACATGTTGATCCCACATGGTCACCATAATATAGCCAAATTCCATCGTTTAGGGCTTCAAAAGGCCGTTCTTGCCGTTTTGAGGAAATTTTTTGCTTTCTTAAGAAACCCTTTGCGGATCAAGGGTGAGTTGGAACGGTATGGAAGCTAAGTTAGCTGTATCATGCTCCAAAAGCATGCTTGCAAGGGAAAATTGACTTGCATTTGCCTAAGCTTTAAGTCCCGAATCGTATCTTCATCATGGCGCATAGGGGAAGTTACGGCCTACGGGGCAACGCGCCAAAGGCGTAATTTTCCGGTCCGTCACAGTTGGTATCAGAGCAAGTTCCGAGAAAACTCTAGGGACTTGTGCGGAGTGGACTCATTGGCGGGTATTTTACTTAATGGAAACTTAAAGTTGGAGAGTAGGCTAACTTTTGCGTGGAAAGAGTTTGTAACTGCTTCGCCAGTTACTATGCGAATCGAGTTGAGCTTGTTCAAGTACTGTAAGTTTGCCTGGCCTAAGTGGCACCCCACTTACGAGTGGATATCCGGAAGACCGTCTGATACGATGGGTAGAGAATGTGATTGATCATCCACACATGTTGAAAACTGTCCAATGGTGTGCGTTGTCAGGCCCGGCTATCATCTCACTTACGAGTGGCAACCTGGATGACTGTTAGGGACAGTGGGCAACTGGAAACTGTTCCACATAGTACTGTACTAAAATCTTGTCATTTCGATGACACCTTTCAACTTTTGAACCTTAGGGACTCCTGGGTGGTAGTATGGGATTCCATCTAGGATACCTGGTCGAGATATCCTTTTGGCACTGGCCAATTGTGATTCTTGGTATTGTGGTGGGCACTTTTGGATTCATGGGAAGGTGGTATGGGACATGTGCTCAGAAGGTCTAAATTGTTGTTCATGACAACTTTAAGAAACCCGTGATTTCTGAGCATCTGGTATGGGACTTTTTCTCAGGAAATCCAAACCGAAGAGATTGTCCACAATAGTTTTTATTTTGAATTTTGAGGAAGAAATTCTTTAAAGGGGTGAAGAGTGTAACACCCCGTGTTTTTAGCATGGCGCATGCTGAAAGATGCGCCATGGACTGAGATGAAGCTTCACACAAGCTTCCGTTGGTTGGTAAGAGGTAGATTGGCTTAAGGACAATATCGCGCCAAAATGGCGCATTATGTTTGGCATTTGGCAAAGAGCCAAATTTCGCACCAAGGGTGCTTCAGGCCAATTAGGTAGATGGACTTAAGAATGTTCAGACATCCTGTCCGGACATTGGAACTGGCATGTGATCCAGAACTGAATGTACATCCATCTTGGCCGGTTATTTAGGAAATATATGGCAATGGACATAAATAGTAAAGTGGGGAGTTGATGAAGGATTTTTCCTCCCCTAATCAAAGTTCTAACAATGTAAAATTAACATATATAGGGGAAGGGTAGTTGGTTGAAGGTGCATATGCGGACTATGTACCAAGTAAGCTTCATAGCTTAGCCGGAGGAGTATAAATGATGCTCAAGGCTCATTTATAGTTGCTGATGAGTGCCAAATATTGCATATTCATACACCTTTTCATTGGCACTTAACTCATCTTTCGCGCTTCAAAGTCATATATTATCCCAAATTCTGCATTCTTACCATCTTCAAGAATAAATATTTGTATTAATTAATTTTGTGTTTTTAAGTACTAAATAAAGCTTGGAAGAATTGAGAAGACAAAAGAGAAGAAAGTTGGAAGCGTTGCAACCCGCTCGCGCATCAGTGGCAACCTGTTTACAAATTCATGGGATTAAACAAACCCATGATCCAAAACCCAAGACCCAAATCCATTTCCACCTCACCCCCATTGGATTCTTTCCAAAACATCCACCTCACCCCCATTGGATTCTTTCCAAAACATCCACCTCACCCCCATTGTATTCCATTCTATCCATCAATTAAGAAAACATGTTTTGTTTAATTGTTGAGTGGTTGCTACAGTGAAATTCAGATCCCAAGTGTGAGAGAATTTTTGTGTATAAATAGAGAGGGTTGTTGTGTTGAAAACTCATCCAAGAATAGCTTGTTCATGTTAGTTTATCAAATTTAATTTTTGTTGTAATGTTCTTCATGTTCTAGTTTCATTTACTAGGGTTTAGATGAAGCCCTAATCTCATTGGTATGTATTCATATCTTGTATCTTGTTCTTGAAAGTTTAGAATTGTTTAAAGATATAATTTAATCCAAGTTTGTCAACATCTTGCCCTCAAAATGTATGCCATGTATCCATTGTAGTTAGAATATCTCTATGTTGATTATGCTACAACTCATGCTTAACCAAATATTGATCTTTAGATTAGTTGTGCTTAATTAGACAATTAATGCTTTGGAGAAATACTTTAGTTGTGATTAAATTATCCATTGGAGAAACACCTTAGTTATACGGTAGACTTGAATCTACTATAAGGACAAGAATAATATTACAAGTTGAATGCATATCATAGGTTATTGGTGGATTTGAATACCCTAGTATCCATATTATCATTGTTTACATATCTTGCTATTTGCATCTTTTACTTTTATTATTTCATTCACTTGAAAATCATATCGTCGTATCGACAAAAACAAACCCCTTTTGGTTACTCTCTGAATCAGGATTTAGAATCAACTTCTACACTCTCCAAGTCTCTTTGGTTCGACCTGTGCTTGCCCTGTGTTGCTTGTCGACACTGTGCACTTGCAGTTTATACATAGAAGTAGGTATCTTTCTGAGCCTACCAAGTTTTTGGCGCCGTTGCCGGGGAATCTGAAATCTATGCTTCTAGGCATGAATCTGTCGCATATAATTCTTCTAGGCAATCTGAAATCTATGCTTGTACCTTATGTGGAGGCTTAGGCCATCCTGCTGAGAATTGCTATATTTTGCATGATTTTAGGCAATCTAGAGAATATCATGAAAATCCAAAATATGAAATGCCAACAGATTACAAAGGTGATAGTCATTGGGACCATAATCAACCTTTCGAAGGTTGCGATCAGTATTTTATAGACCCTAATGACCCTGCACACATGTATCATCCACCACAATGGGAAGTTGAACAATTTTGTACTTCTCAATCTTTGGAGGAAAATCTCAGACTCATCGAACAAAATAATGCTAGGAGTGTATTGCATGATAAACCATATAGCATTAATTATGAATTTCCTACTGTTGAAGACTCTCATTCCATTGAACAACTTAATGCATTATTAAAAATGAATTTGATTCATTTACAAAATGTAGGAAAGGAGGAATTTCAGGATGAAATATTTGTTTGTCCTAATGAAATAAAATGTGAAAATAGTATGCCTAGTCTTACTTGTGTAGCTGATATTGCATATGAACCTTTTTTAAATGAAGGGACTAGAAATACTACGATTTTAAATAAGGAAATGCATTTCGTGATGATGATGATGTTATGTTAGAAGAATATGTTTTTACCGAAAATATTGTCGAACCTTTGAGTTCGAGACATTAGGCTTCTCTTCCTCGACCTTAATGAATGATGTTTCTTCTAGTGTTACATATACATGTGATGTTGATACTGATCTTGAGCCCATGCAATTGTCCCGTGAACAAGAGCATGACACATTTCTTGTGTATGACTTAGAAAATATTGAATCTCCTGTCGACACCAATGATACTATACATGAAAATAACTTTGATGTGTCTGATTCTCTGTCTAAGTCACAGTGTGAAGTTTCTTGTGATATTCCTATGCATGAAACTGAAGTTCTAGGGGATGATTGTGAACTGGGGCTTATTGATTTGTTTTATGAGCATGAGCATGATGTTGTACTT
This sequence comes from Papaver bracteatum, assembly GCA_023529315.1. Lineage (NCBI taxonomy): Eukaryota > Viridiplantae > Streptophyta > Magnoliopsida > Ranunculales > Papaveraceae > Papaver > Papaver bracteatum. The sequence goes on along the minus strand of JAJJWX010004270.1, from coordinate 1,523,415 downwards.
GTGTCTGACATAGGTAGTGTTGAATCTCCTGTCAACACTAATGATCTTATGCATGAAAACATAATTGACGTGTCTGATTCTCTGCCTGGGTCACATTGTGATGTCTCTTTGGATTTGTCTATGCATGAGAATAAAACTTTGGATGAGCATGATACTTATTTGGGTCTTGATGGATTGTTCTATGAATGTGAGCATGCTGCGACACTGGCAAATGATTTAGGAGTTATAGATGCGCCTAATAATGATGTTCCTACCTCCCTGCCCATGTCACAAACTAGTAATCTTGCACCCAACCTAGATTTGGTTTGTAAAGTTATTGTTAAACCTACTTTTCTAAGAGTACCTAATCTAGGATTGGAACTGTGTGCCTCTCAAGTCCTCTTGGACTATTTTGCAGTTAAATATAATACCTTTGATGAGCCACAATTAGAGTTCACTCATGTCTCTCCATCCATCCCTGACAAAATCCACTTTGAACTAGATCTTGTGCATGTTGCACCCCTGAAATTGTTAGATTTTGTACCCAAAAGTATATCTATTGAATAATCTAGGTTTGGGGGTAACTCATTCACATATGCAGTCTCACTTGCATTACTGTCCTGTTATAATTGTGTAAGGTTGTTGATGTTTCCGCACTACATCTTTTGGGTTGATCCTCAACTTTTTAGATTATTGGTACATGGTGAGTCATCATTGTATAATCTAGTAGGTAAAATTTTGAATCTTGTTGATATATTTGTGTGCTAACCAAACTTTTTGTCTTGCGCTCATATTTTTTGCTTTCAAAGCATTCATTCAATTATGGTTAGCACCACCCTTTTTGGCATCTAGTAATCTCTTTCCTTTGAATCTGTTTTGTTCTCATGTTTTGTTGTTTCTGTTCTTTTGAAACATTGAGGACAATGTTAGATTTAGGTTTGGGGGAGTATTTGCATATCGTCTTCTATGACCAGCTGTGGAGCGGGTCTTTTGTAGGGTCTTTTGTAGAGTGTTTTCTATGACCAGTTGTGTAGCGGGTCTTTTGTAGGATCATTTGCAGTCTTTTGCATTTTTTATGACCAGCTGTGTAGCGGGTCTTTTGTAGTCTTTTGCATTTTTTTTGTTGTCTTCTATGACCAGCTGTGGAGCGGGTCTTTTGTAGTGTGTTATCTGATGACCAGCTGTGTAGCGGGTCACTAAAAAAAATAAAAATGATGATCAGCTGTGTAGCGGGTCTTAAAAAAAAAAAAAAAAAAAAAAAATTGGTTACAAATTTTCATAGTTCTACGAAATTCCGAAGTTCATCATCTACAGTTGAAGACCGAAGACGAAGACATTTCTATGGATGCTCTGAAATTGGAGAAGGTTTTGTGGGTACATCTTTGGTAGGCCCTCACGAGACTACAACTCGTTCACTAGGGACACCTAGGGGTTTAAAGGCTTAGTGCATACGCTAAATGCATTCGAGAGACCATCGACAGTGGTATAATTAGGATTTCTGGATTTCTGTTTCACTTGAGGACAAGTAAAATTCAGGTTTGGGGGTATTTGATGAGTGCCAAATATTGCATATTCATACATCTTTTCATTGGCACTTAACTCATCTTTCGCGCTTCAAAGTCATATATTATCCCAAATTCTGCATTCTTACCATCTTCAAGAATAAATATTTGTATTAATTAATTTTGTGTTTTTAAGTACTAAATAAAGCTTGGAAGAATTGAGAAGACAAAAGATAAGAAAGTTGGAAGCGTTGTAACCCGCTCGCGCATCAGTGGCAACCTGTTTACAAATTCATGGGATTAAACAAACCCATGATCCAAAACCCAAGACCCAAATCCATTTCCACCTCACCCCCATTGGATTCTTTCCAAAACATCCACCTCACCCCCATTGGATTCTTTCCAAAACATCCACCTCACCCCCATTGTATTCCATTCTATCCATTAATTAAGAAAACATGTTTTGTTTAATTGTTGAGTGGTTGCTACAGTGAAATTCGGATCCCAAGTGTGAGAGAATTTTTGTGTATAAATAGAGAGGGTTGTTGTGTTGAAAACTCATCCAAGAATAGCTTGTTCATGTTAGTTTATCAAATTTAAGTTTTGTTGTAATGTTCTTCATGTTCTAGTTTCATTTATTAGGTTTTAGATGAAGCCCTAATCTCATTGGTATGTATTCATATCTTGTATCTTGTTCTTGAAAGTTTAGAATTGTTTAAAGATATAATTTAATCCAAGTTTGTCAACATCTTGCTCTCACAATGTATGCCATGTATCCATTGTAGTTAGAATATCTCTATGTTGATTATGCTACAACTCATGCTTAACCAAATATTGATCTTTAGATTAGTTGTGCTTAATTAGACAATTAATGCTTTGGAGAAATAATTTAGTTGTGATTAAATTATCCATTGGAGAAACACCTTAGTTATACGGTAGACTTGAATCTACTATAAGGACAAGAATAATATTACAAGTTGAATGCATATCATAGGTTATTGGTGGATTTGAATACCCTAGTATCCATATTATCATTGTTTACATATCTTGCTATTTGCATCTTTTACTTTTATTATTTCAGTCACTTGAAAATCATATCTTCGTATCGACAAAAACAAACCCCTTTTGGTTACTCTCTGAATCGGGATTTAGAATCAACTTCTACACTCTCCAAGTCTCTGTGGTTCGACCTGTGCTTGCCCTGTGTTGCTTGTCGACACTGTGCACTTGCAGTTTATACATAGAAGTAGGTATCTTTCCGAGCCTACCAGTTGCGTAGCCTCGCGAAGAGGGCATGTGATGCTTAGGCATCGTTATGCCATATTGCGGACCTGAATGCATCACTTGCATGTATTTTGACGGAACGACCTATACGGACTAGGCCATTACCACTATTGTTTGGTCACGGCCTAGCAAACGAGTTGGATTAAGTTGATTGTCCCTTCGAGGATGAACTACGGTCTGTGCTTGATCCCTTTAGAGTAGGGAAGGGTACGTAGGCAGCCGCAATGAGTTGCAGCATTTTCGGTCCAGCACGTTGTCCCTCATATCATCTAAGCTCGGTAGCTCGATGCAAGAGATGATTGTGGTCAAGATTGATAAGGCTTAGTTACATGCCAACAAGTAGATGCTCATACTTCCTATCAAGCTACAAAGAGAAAGTTATAGCCTATTTGGAGACTAAAAACCCGAGTGTCGTAATTTATCTCAAGAGAAGCCCATTTTGATGGGAAACAACCCAAAGATCAAGACATGTTGATCCACATGGTCACCAGAATATAACCAAATTCCATCGTTTAGGGCTTCAAAAGGCCGTTCTTGCCATTTTGAGGAAAGTTTTTGCTTTCTTAAGAAACCCTTTGCGGATCAAGGGTGAGTTGGAACGGTGTGGAAGATAAGTTAGTTGCATCATGCTCCAATAGAATGCTTGCAAGGGAAAATGGACTTGCATTTGCCTAAGCTTTAAGTCCCAAATCGTAGCTTCATCATGGCGCATCGGGGAAGTTACGGCCTGCTGGGATACGCGCCAAAGGCGTAATTTTCCGATCCGTCACATGACCAATGTTATTCTGCATAACATGGTCATTGAAGAGAATATAGACTTGCCAATGACAGACTCCGAAACCGTGGAATCTATGAATAACTAAGACAAGATCTAACTAAGCACCTTTGGGTTTTAAAAGGAGCAAGAGACGATGCGCGGGGGCGAGGCAGAGGCAGAGGCATATAGATGTTATTTTCAATTTAGTGTTGATTATTTTAATTTCTATGTTTTTTAATTTAAAGTTGTTTGTTTAAACGACTACACTTAAAATTAAAATTAAAGCAATTATATTAAAAGTAATTTTAAATAAACCAATACTATTAAATTAAACTTAACTAAACAAGAATTAAAATCAGTTATCAAGATTGTATTCTTCGTTTTCTTCCGAGGAATCATCTCCATCTTCTTCCACATTCTCATACTGGCAAGTTTGTTGAGGGACTTGTTGTTGTTCTGCAGTGACTTGTTATTTTTCGGCCGCATCCATTTCCTTAGTCCATGAAGGAAGTTGTCGTTCATTCATTGTTGAAGTGTTCAAGGCGAGTAACTTGTTTAGCTTACAATCCCCATAGTATTGTTCTCTCGAAAGACGACTTTTTCGTTGATAATTTATAATAATGCCACAGTTCCTGGTTTTCCCTGCTTCTATCTTAAACCCGAATTCCTTGTGATCAGTATAGTTGAACTCGTTTGAACCTCCTTCTAATGCTCGTTGGGCTGCGTCTCTCGCTGCTTTTGTAGCTTTCTGACCCCCTCCTCTTCTTCTCTTGATGTTGGTGTTAACGTCTAGATTAATGTTGTGTTGTTCCTGAATACTTGGAGACCCGGTATATAGAGATCTAGATCCTTCGGGTGAGGAAGCAGGCCCACCATTCTGAAAATCCTGCGAGATTAGACCATGTGGTAATCTTGCATGCACTTGATTACCTTCCAGCAAGTATGGATTAAACTTGTTAAGCACCCTCAAAATGGTGAAACAAGTTTCATGTTGGAAGCCCGATTTGTGGTATCTTTTCCACTCTTCCCGACATCTTCGTTCCATATCCGGTTCGCCATCACCACTTCTTTCTATTACGCGACATTTGAGTGACCAAAGCTACATATTCATTAAAAGATGCTGAAATTGTGTGAAAACGATGACATAACCCATCGTCATCACGTCTATTGATGTTGCCGGTTTCTTCACATTTTTTTTGTAAAATCTTATCATAAAAAGTTTTTTTTCTTGATAAATACCATTGATTTCTTCTAATGTATATAATACATAATTTCTACAAAGTGACCCGTCTTCATCCATCGTATACTTGACACCACGAATTCTTGTGTTTCTTTGTTATGATTATGGTGTATTTTGTTGTGTTTCTTGTTGTGGTTGTTGTTGTATTTGTTGTGGTGTTTTTTGTGGTGATCGGTGTGATGAGGATGCCATATTTGTTAGAAATGAAATTTATAGAGATGAGATTTTTTTCTAGTAGATTGAATAGTTTTGTTTGAAATAAAAGAAAAAATTAGAGATGGTATGAAATTCTGAAATTTTGAGGTGGAGATGAATAAGGTGTGAGTTTTAAGTTTGGATATGAACTGAATTTATAAGGAACCAAAAAGGAGCAATAGCTGTTGGATGAAAGTAGCCATTGGCAGTTTTGGGAAAAACGCGACGCTTTAACCAGAGACGTTGGCGTTCGATGGAGAAATGGGCGTTTGTGAGACAAACGCCAACGATTGTGGAACGATCGCCCGACCTTCCTTCACGCGCGCGCTTTTTCTTCCATCTCACTCAACAAACCAACAAATTTGTTAGTTTGTCCATCCGTTTTTCATGTTTGTTGAGTCCATAGTGGGATCAAAATCAACAAATCCTTGTTTTGTTGAGTCCATAGAAACTGCTCTAAGTATTTGTCCTCAAGAGCTAAAGTTTTAGCATTAAGAATCCCAACAATCTGATTCTTAGTGTTACTATTCATCTTAGGACTAAAATATATACCTGACTTATTAAGCTTTATAGGTTGTCCATAAAATTTACCAACTTTCAATTTTACTATCCAACTGTTGAGCATATTTAAGATTGACAGTAGAAAAAAATTAGAGATTCATCTGCAGAAAAACAGATGACTGATTAAGACTAGTGTTAGGCACCTAAATACGTTGTATCAAGTTCTCATGTTCAGCATCAATCAAAAGTCCAAAAAAAGAGTTCATGCATATTATAAAACAACAAGGGTCTCAATGTCTAAGATCCCTTGTTTGGATAAATAAATCTCATTTAATTCTATCAAAAGTTTTGGACATTTTTTTATTTTTTTTAGACACATCAATTTTGATAGCCATCCTTCCTTTTTAACATTTATTTTCATCATAGATCTAGCATTTTATGGATAATCACAATATTATTAGTTCTTTGTCGAGATTGAAAGAAAAACAACCGGAAAATGATTAATGTATCCATAGCCTTCTTATGTCTGCTAGTTAATAACACTGATGCTCATCTTGGAGAAGCATTTTTAGGTATCAGAAAAGCTAAACTATGATTCATTTGTTTTAACAGATGCTCAGAATAAAAAAAACTTAAACATCGAAAGCTTACCATTTGAAACAACAAATTGTCATCTGCGGATTAAGTTGGTCACTTAACAATGACAAATTGTCTTCATCCTCGAATATGCGTACGCCAATACCCTTACAAAATTACGGTATAGTTGTCTCAACTACAAAATCCCATCTAGATAAGAAGATATATGTATTACTCCGTATAACTTTTAGTATATTTTTAAAATCAGTTAATCCACCTATATCCAGTCTATCCATCTGAGTAAAATCATTAAGTAACAAATTGGACTTTGATGAACCTCTAAAGTACTGGATTAATCCGCTGAGTTTGGTCGACTGCTCAGCCCTACATGTAGGACGTCTTTTTTGAAATTGTTATCTACCCCGAACATTTCCTCCAAATTTTTTGCTCATGACGTTTCGTAAAGATCAGTCGATGGCCTTACCCAACAAACCCCTGAGGATTCGCCATTACCAGATGAAGGGTTTAGATGGGTGGAATGTACTTGAAACCGGTCGGTCCCTTCATCCTCAAAATCTCAACCTTGAGTACCATGAAGCTGGTGTCTCCATTTGATCTAACAAGCCCATGCTTTTGGGCCGTAAGCTTGTGCTGTCATCTACCAAAATTTGCAGTGCTACACGCCTACACAGCGCCACCAAATCCAATTCGCGCTTAACCAAATAGGCATTAGCACCAAAATTTCTATCAGACACGTTTCTACTTACCACTACCGTACCACCACCACCACCACCCTCTGAAAAACCCTACCTAAACCCTACAAATCAAGAACATAAATGTCCTAATCAAATTAAAAATGACTAAACAAATCAAAACAAAAGCAATGGTGTGAAACGAACGTCACTAATTTTAGCAGTAAATAGTTAGTGAGAAGGACTGACTATTCCTGATGAATTCATTTAAAGCTTCCAACTACTTCTTCCAAAAACCTCTTTTTTCTTATACTAAAAATACTATCTTTCAATATCATCATCTTCTTCGTTATCTATGTACAATTAAAGAATCTTCATTTTCACTGCCTGATAGACCAAACCTAGGGTTTCAATTCATTGACCATCGAAAAAGAAGAAGAAGAATTCCTAGTATTTTTCTCACTTGTTCTTCACGTTCGTATTCATGTCGGTTCAATTTTAACTTTTCTGGGATTTGTTGTGCCAGATTGTTTTTTTCATTTTCATCATAAATTTGTGCTTGAAATTGTTAAATTTGAATGGAAGTTTGGATTTTTCGTTGTGGGGTTCCTTATTTTCATTTTAACTTGTGTTTTTTGGTTGAAATTTTGTTAAATTTGGTTGATTCTGATGAGAGATTTTGAGATTTATTGTAATACCACAAGGAATTGTGAATTTTTAGTTTCCAGAATTTCTTCTTGCATTGATACTGAATTTGATTATATGTGATTGTTTGTTTCATTTCAACAGCAGGATCATCATCATCTAGTACATTCATGGAGGTGGCAAAAGCAGCTATTAGTAAGGGATCTGCTGCTGCAGATAAAATTGCGATAAGAGCTGAGGGAAATAACTATAGTAATTTTCAACTCATCAGTACTGCTGTGAAGATATGCAATGACATTCTGAAAAATGTAAGTCAAACAACCTTTTTTTTTTTTTTTTGTTACTTTTACATGAATGAGTTTGCAAGTTGTGTTGTATGAGATTTTCTAGCCTTACTGCAAATAAAATGTTTCACCATGAGTCCATGAATTGTCGACAGTGGATCACATGGGTTCTTTTGAAGCTACATTTGAAATCTGGAGGGCTTATTTTTCCAATTTGGTTTCCTTTTATGTAAATTCTTGTACAGGCGCCTGAAGCAATGAAAGACGCAGGAAATCTTGGTGGAGCTCGGGTAGGTATTGTGGCCAAGCCATCAGCTGAATTTGTTGCCGGGTTGCTTGGGACTTGGCTTGCTGGTGGATGTGCAGTTCCACTTGCACTCAGCTATCCAGAAGCTGAGCTTTCCTATGTTATGAATGATGCGGTTTGTTGCATTTCCTTCCTTTTTCTTCCTACTTTTTGGCTTGCACTAGCGCTATTTGGAGATTGCGACCCTGATTTATATTTGTGACTTCTAGTGTTCCACTATTCTGTTTGTCTTTAAGATATTCAACACATCTGATTGAATTACTAGTATATTCTGCATCCCTTTCTCCAGTGCTTGATACCCTTTTTTGTGCGAGATCATTTACGTAGAACCTTGCGACATTTTTTGCTTTGTAGGATGTTTCCATGATCTTAAGCACAAAAAATCACCAAGTTCTTATGGAGAGTATTGCTGCCAAGTGTTCTGCTCATTTTTCTGTCGTTCCTTCAGTTCCCTGTTCTATATCAACAGCAAGTACAGATGAACATTCACAAGATTTACAAGTGGATGAAATTAAAACCTCAAAAGAGGCCCAAGGTGATCTCTATATTTGTACCATTTGTACTTGTAATAACAGAAGAATGTTCTAAATCCAGGAAGAATGTTCTAAATCCAGTCAAACGAAAAGGAGAACTTAGTTGAACATGGTTTGATGCTGCAGGAGAAGACATTGCATTGATTTTATATACTAGTGGTACGACAGGCAAACCAAAAGGAGTGGTTCACACACACAAGGGAATTCTTGCACAGGTACTGACAACCTGCAAAAGTGTATTACAATATGGATTCACTACTTGTGAAGTAAAAATGGCATTTATTCTCTTATGGGCTTGTGCTTTGGCGATAACATTTTTTACTTTATACTTGCCTTGATTGCAGGTCCAAATGTTGATAGAGGCCTGGGAGTATTCATCTGCAGATCGAATTTTAAATTGCCTACCTCTGCACCATATCCTTTGGGTAGCATATGTCTACATACTGTTGCAGTGAAGTTCTGTTCACTGTGGATTTTTAGGTTCAGTTTTAAAACTATCTTTTCAAAATTTTCATGGGCTGTTTTTTTTAATCATAAGCTAGGGTGTTCCTGGGTTCTTTACATTGATGCTATATATCTTTTATCGAAGTTCTTCTCTATGTGTGCCTTAACTTGTACTTTTACATGTTCATGGGCTTTTTAATGCCTTATTTGCTCCTCTCTATGCTGGTGCAGTGGTAACAACCTCTTACTTGCCTTGTCCACAAAAGCTCTTTCCAACAATTACAGAACATTTTTGGAAAATCTTTCAGGTTGTGCTATAACCTATTTGTTTGTCAACTTGTCTCATTGAAGGTTGAGTTCATGCCAAAATTTAGTGTGAGTGGAATCTGGCAGAGATGGCGCGAATCATATCCAAAAGATGGAACTAAGTTGGATGATGCTGTTACTGTGTTTACAGGAGTAAGTCGGATTCTTATAGCTAAAAGTGTTTTTCTTTTTAATCCCATATATTTACTTTATTAGTCAGGCTTTACATTACATGAACCATTTCCCTTTTTAAATTTCATTCCGGTACTTGTATTCACATGTTTATGAAAGGCTTCTTCAAGAAAAATTAATCAAGTTCTGCCCATTGTTGGCAAGCTTTTATACTATGCGATATGTGTTTTCAAGAAGCACATAATGAGGCTACAAATTTCCAACTATAAACTTATGGGCAGTATGTTCCCTTAAAGGAATAATCTGAAGAGTGTTTGTATTACTTAGGTTCCAACCATGTACACTAGATTTTTACAAGGATATGAAGCGATGGATCCAGAATTACAAGCTACTTCAGCCTCAGCTGCACGCCAGTTGCGTCTTATGGTAATTAATTCCATTTCCTTATTGTCTTGTCTACACTATGTTTCTATGGTTGGTCAATCCATGATCCAGTTTTGGTTGCTATAGGTTAACCATGGTATATTATGTTGTCAGGGAATATACATATGTACCATTAGAAGGAAAAAAGAAGAAGAAGCCATAACTAGCTTTAGAAGTAATAACTACTAAGCAGACCAATATAAGTTGTTCCTTTACTTACTCACTTGTACATTATATCTTCTTAAAACCTTACCATAGAGTGCTAATTGAAAAGCAACAGTTTACACTAGCTAGGATTTGTTAATTGAAGGGGAATAATGTTATCAGATAAGTTTCAATTAAATTTCTTGCGCAAGAAGAAAGTGTTTGTCAGTATCTAGATAAAGGCAACGTCGGGATAAAGACAGCAAACAATCCTTTGATTGGAACTTGATTTCTCGATTGTTACTGAAACTTATTCTGTTACATGTTTTATCATACTGAAATTTTAGCTGCATATTCTCTGATTTGTATACTTTCCTGTTACCAAAGTGAATTATTACATGCTTTGTCACTGACTTTTACAATTTCTTTGGCAGATGTGTGGTTCCTCTGCACTTCCTTATACCATTATGAAGCAGTGGGAAAGCATAACCGGCCATCGGCTTTTAGAACGTTATGGCATGACTGAGGTCTGTGATAAGTCGTTCGCTATTTTGTTCGACGTTTATGTGATATATTTCTTCTAATTGTTATCATTGACATGATTTTCAGTTTGTTATGGCACTTTCAAACCCCTTAAGAGGTTTGAGAAAGGGAGGAACTGTTGGAAAGCCACTACCTGGTGTGGAGGTCTGTAAGATTCCAAGAAACTGACAAGAATGTGAAACAATTATGTGGCTAATATTTAACTATCAGTTGGGGGATTTTACAGGCTAAAATTCTTTTAGATGATGGTGCTGGGAGTGATACAAACGGAGTAGGTGAGCTTTGTATTAGAAGCCCTTCACAGTTTAAGGAATACTGGAAGCGACCAGAGGTACTAATTGCTCCTTAGATATGTTTCTCAAGTCAAGATATTTTCCTTTTTAAATCCGATGAAAGCTAAAATATCATTTTAGTTTTAGCTGCTGAATAATCATACTTAATCATCCCAGGTGACAAAGGAATCTTTTATTGATGGTGGGTTCTTTCTGACCGGGGATACAGTTAAAGTTGACGAGGATGGATACTACGTTATTTTGGGACGTAAGATACCTTCATCTCTATATTATTGCTGCTCGTCTTTACCATATTGTGGTTATTATCTGATTCTGACAACCTATGTTTTCTTGTATTGTTAAAAAACTTGGTTTGTGCTAATCAGTTCAAGTTACAACTGTAATGTGTAATTATGGTGTCCTGTGCGTATAGAGTATATATAACTGGTAGAACCAATAGAGAAAGAAATATCTGGAGTCAGCTAGAACCGAATAGAGTACTCTAGTTTAGTCTGGTTAGATAGGGAGAAATCTTGAAGATCAGTGATAATGAAGCTCTAGATGTTGGAAATGGGTTTGGGTTCAAAGGCTAAATGGTATAGAACAGGTTTAGGAAGTTGAAGTTTTATTACACAACTTCAGTTGTATACAACTCTCACCATGCACTTTATTTCTCACGGACCTTCGCTCGCACAAGACTCACTTTTTTCTCACACTCAACTACTCATTTAAGAAGACTTGTTTCTCTAACTCAAGTTACTTTATAAAGCTATCTTTTTTAGAATTCTCTAGATAATTCTACAACCTACTAGATAAAACTAGATGTGTCTAGATAATTCCAGACTACTATGAACAAAATCAAGTTAAATTTTCAACATCTTCCCTTAAACTTGATTTGCCGATAACTCCCAAGTATTTCACGTAACTTGATAAAGACTCGTGTTTCAGCTGTTTTGTGTAGATATCCACAACTTGGTCTCGAGACTTCATGTACTTCCATACTTGTAGTTGTAGTTACCAGCAAATCAAGTTTAAGGGAGGATGTTGAAAACCAAACATAATTTGTGTTCATACTAGTCTAGAATTGTCTAGATATGTTTGGCTTTATCTAGTAGGTTGTAGAGAAATTCAGGTTGGTCTAACTAGATAAGAAATCTAGAGATTTATAGTCTGTTATACCCTTCCTAAGTATAGTCAAAGTCGATACCTTAATCTAAAGTTTTTTAATCAGTTAGAACTCCTTATAAATAGGGCAGTTGAGATGGCTAAAGAAGTTGTAATTGAGAGAAACGAGGACAGGGTTTCGTGGAATTGTTCAGAGAATATGTAGAAGATGAAATCGAGAGTCTTCGCGGAAGATTAGAGATGGGTTCTGTTGATCTCAACTTTAATAAACCATAAAATCAACTAAAACCATGTCTTTTGAACTTCAGGGTCTCAGATTGAGTTAGGTTTTTTTTTTTCTGAGGGAGGCGCAAGGTTAGAGAAATAGGGACGAAGATACGAGAGGAAACTAAGGTGAGGTGAGGAAACTAAAACCATGTCTCTCTCACTTCACCTTAGTTTCCTCTCATGGATGTTAACCATCTGCTCAAACCCTTGTCACCTTTAGTGCATCAGCTACTACTTGCCATTTCTATAATATAGATTGTATTTTTTTGTCGGATTAGGATTGTGTATCTTTGAGGTTTATTAGGCCATCCCTTTGATTGTTCTTCCGCTGCACTGGCAGGTACAAATGCGGACATCATGAAGGTCGGCGGGTATAAGTTATCTGCATTAGAAATTGAAGCAGTGATTTTAGAGGTAAGTTTTCATTCTTTTTCTTTTTACTTCTGCTGCTGGTAGGAATTTGCAATATAGGTTCTCAATGGAACTCGTCGTTTTCTTTACTGCACACAACAGCACCCAGTCGTGTCAGAGTGTTGTGTACTAGGTTTACCAGATAAAGACTATGGAGAAGCTGTCACTGCAATTATCGTACCTGAGGCAGATGCAAAGCAAAGAGGAAATGAAGAGTTCAAACCAGCTGTCTGCTTAGAAGAACTACGGTTGTGGGCCAAGGATAAACTTGCTCCATACAAGGTTTGTGTTTCTTATTCTGAAACTCAGTACCCTAAAATAGAGTTGACGTTATCCTAACTAATCAAGCTATTTCATTTTCAGATACCAACGAGGTTGATCTTGTGGGATTCACTTCCTCGTAATGCCATGGGAAAGGTGAACATTTACCCTTCAAGTAATCTTTTCATGTCGTTCTGTTGCGACACGTTATTGTTTGGCAATTAAGGTTTGTTTTCTTTTTTCATTTCAGGTGAACAAGAAGGAGCTAAAGACCAAGCTCGATTGCTGAAATATGAAGTAAAAATAACGCAACAGCTATTAGGACTCACGAAATGAGACCTCAAATCCAAATCCCCTGTTCATCAATGTGGGGAGTACAATTAGGTTACTTCGCATCTGATCTCACCAATAATAGACAGATCTTATCTTATTCAATTTTAGTAAAATTTCTCATCGCATCCACTTTAATTTATTTTAAGGTGTCAGTGGTATATTTTTCTGATATTTTCTGTTTAGTCAATCTAAAGTAGTTGTATACAGACTAGCCCAGCCTAGAAATGGACCAAGGCTGGCTAACATGAAAAATGAGATAAAACAAAAGAAATTGTCTAAATCTGTAACCAAAAGAAACCTTAAGTTGCGACAGAATTCGCGTTTGTATCGCCCCTAAGTAGCGGAGATGTGAAAGCTTCTCCAGTTCTCATCATTGCAAGGTAACCCAAGTATACTTATTTCTCTATTCCCAAAACAGCTTTTCTCTCTTTAAAAGAACTTTCTATTTTCTCTTAAGATGGATTTCTCATCTTCTCGTGTCTGCACCTCGAGTAGATTACTTCAGCAGATTACTTCAGCGGAGAAACAAACGCTCCAGAACCACAATAAACGAAGAACGGAAAACAAACACACAATAAACGAAGAACGGAAAGACAAAAATAGGGCTTTCCACTTTTGGTGAGCTCAGTGATGACATGGTTACTTTCCTGAAGAGATTGAAGAATTGTATTGCGAGTCATGATTTGAATGTTAAAATTACCAATTACTTGTTTCATAGAATAGGGCTTATCATTCAGAAAAGAGTTGGAGTTCAGATTGTTTCTAGGCTTCCAGCTAACTCGTTGTAATTTCCCTTGTTTTTTTTTAATTATAGATTTTTTATGTCAAAAAATAATATAAAAAAAGGTCGTTGCATGCAAATTGAGACAGATGCTCCATACAATTAAATAGATTGATCACCACTGACGAAGCGAGCTTTACTCGAGAGGAAGCGAGACAGCCTCGTACTGAAAGTCGTAGCAATTGTCTCCAGTAAAAACGCCATCGTTCTTTTCAGTAACTTTTGTAGACCCATTTTTCAAGATGTCGGTATGAGAAGGGTATGTCGTAGGAAACGCGTGTTGCCGTCAGGCTTGCCTTCACTCTACTCATAGGTGGCACAGTGACGGTTCGCACAGACCCCACTTCAATGCTTTCTGTCACCGTTTCTCCCCAGTTTTCGGTTCCGATACCCATAGCAGAAATCTCAAGTGGATATGAGTGGGACACCAAGGGTGCCAGTAACCTTGACACCCACTTTCAACGAGACACTCGTACTCCAATTAGTTGTGTTGGAACCTGTAGTCTTGAGATTTACCTGTGACGTTTGTGGATGTTTAGTTCTATTACTGGAATCATCAGTGATTAGTGCAAGAGTTTTCTCATTGTAAAGCCTTGCATCAGTAAGGTGATATTTGACGTTTTCGATCTTCCTTGAGGTGAACGCCTCCTCAATATCCATGTAGCTGCACACGTCCGGATAGTTATAAAGTGTGGCGAGGCAGTCCTGTTTGCCAGCATCTGTGTATCTCTTGCATAATAAGCCGTTCTTCAAACTTCGCAACATGATGCGGTTGCCATCAAGTATCGTGGGTAAAAATACGGTGTTGGTGTCATGGTCTGTGGTGGACTCCTGCTTTAACCACACCCAATAACCAGGATGCATACATGTCCAGTAAGTGCCAAACTGAACACTTTTCAGGCGTATGCCTCCATTGCGACTTGGAGACACTTTTGGAGGCGTATTCAAAAAATGAGGAATTTTCGGCTTTGGAAGTCGGGTTCACAAAGCCGTACGGGCAGGCCTTTAGGTGGTTTTCGTTGTCGCCCTTTATCCTGATAAGGTCTGGCAATATAACGACAGATTCCCAGTCAATGAAGGTGCACGCATCAGTCTTGTCATCGGGTTGCAGTTTAGGCAATAAAGTCAAGCAACCTCGATAACTATCGGAATCGGCGATACCGTTATACCTTCAAACGTAGTCGCCGGTATTTACATGGGGTAGCCTAATGATACGGTTGCCGCCGGAAACCTCGAAAAATGGCTGGAACAGCGTGCAATTTAAAGAGGACTGATTCGCCTCAGGTTTGTCGGTCATGGCAGTGATATATCTGTTGGGTGTGCCGAAATATGCCCAGTACTTGTTGTTCCGCAAACACCGGATATGGACAAGTCCAGTTCCGGTTTTAGCTGGCGCCACCTCAAATCTCGTCTCGAGCCCGAAACTGTACTCTCCCTCGAACCGGAGGGCATTGGGTAGATTACTAAATTTGGATATTCTTTGTCGAAATGCAAGTATTTATAGTTTTCGTTTGATTGAATGATGCATACTTGGGGAGTTTTTCTGCCATCATGGCTACAACCACCACTCCTCCATCGACATGAGAAATCCTACTTTCTAATGGTACCTCCTCCTGCACATACTCTTGAGTAGTGGTAGGAGTTGTTGCTGCTGCTCCCATTTCTCTCTGAAGCTCAAGTAACTTCTTTTTTTCTTTTCGGTTTTTTCTTTTCTTTCGTGGTTGAATGCCTCTGTGCAGTCGTGCAGTAGCCAGTACTTAACCATTTCATTTTATTCTACACTAGTGGATTGCCCGTGCCATAATGGCACGGGGCGGAAGGGGTGATGGTGCTACAGTTAATTCCTTATTCACTGTAAGGGGTTAATATTCACCAAGTATTTTATATGAAAATTCTTAATTGACCGTCTCCGTAAACGCCCAAAACCGCCCACACTCAGCTTAGATGGACCAAGCTTACTTTTTAGTGGACCCCTACAAATTCCCCGGCTAAAGGATAGATGGACCAATCTTTCTATTTTAAGTGGATCCCGCCTTCCCAGAATCATTGTATTTTTTAGTAGTAATGCATGGACCTTCCCAGCAATTGTGCATCTTGAAAGTGCGCGTGGAGGTATACATGGCATGATACTTTAGTGCGGTGGTGTGGAACAACATTGTCGCATATAGCAATTGCCAGTCCTGTATACATATGCTAGTATGCTTTAAAGTTTAAACAAAACGAAAAAAACACTCTTGGTGAGGATGTTAATATGAACACCATGGGTTGGCCGTTCTTGGACTTTAAAACTTGATGGCTTGACCAAATAGGGTGTGGTTAAGGGATGTGAAACTACTAAGAAAATCCTGGCCCACCGTAGTTATATGTCCCTATACGGCCCTAATTTATGGTATGTGACAGGGCAGTGTTCCACATCACCGACATAAGAAGAGTCTCTGATGTTTGAATACGGGCATGAAAGCCAAGTGTAAGGCGTACGGTTATTACTGGCATTCTAGTGACATAATTTTCTTCCCAAAACTAAGTAAAAGCAGCTCTCTAGAGCCTGAAAATTAAAGCTCATTTTTTCTTTGCACTTGTATAGTTGAATTTATGTTTCTTTTAAGATCTTGTTTCCCCCAAACTCTGTCTCTGTTTACATACAGTATTTCATCTTTACTTGTTGCCGGTTTGCCGGTTTGTAAATTGTGAGCATCTTATTTCTATTTTCTTCCTTGCCATTGTTAGTTTAGTTTGGTTTCTTGAATACTATCACAACATGAAGATATTTTAATCAATTGAAATAATTGAAGTTGTTGTTGCTGATGCCAATTCCGTTACTCAAGGTGGAGATATAGAAATGAATTTAAGAAAGTGGATAATTCAAACAACAACAAAAAATTTAAGAAAGGCTATGACTCGGTTAACTCACTGAGTCAATAACCGAGCTCAGGGAAATGGTTGACACGGTTGGGGCGCGGAAGGTTGGGACGGAATTAGCTTCTTCATCTTTGTTTGTCTTCTCTGTATATTCATTCATTCCATCTCTGTAATTAAAAAATGAAACCTAATCACAAAATTTTAGCATAAATTTAGGTTTGTGTTGATTGGGATTGAGATGATGAAATTAGGGTTTAATAATGAAATTGAGGTGTTAATTAATGGATGAAGATGATAAAATTGTAGAATTCGAAACTAAAGGAGGCGGTGGTGGTTAGTATGAATTGAAATCGAAATAGGTAAATCAATTCTAATGGTGGTGTGATGAAGTTAGTGGTTATGATAGTGGTGATGGTGATAGTCAGAAGGTGAAATTGAATTAGGTGGATAGTGGTTATGCTGGTGACGGTGGAGGTGTTGGCGTTGTGGTGGTGGTGTTGGTTTCTGTGGGAGAAGATAAAAGTGAAGGAGATCTGGTGTGTAATGGCGGTAATGGTGTTTCGCTGGTTAAGGTAGAGGAAGAAACAACGATGATAGCGCTAATTGAACTGTTAGTTTTTGTGCTGGTGGGTGTTGTCGAATGTTGGTGATGGTGGTGTGGAAGGTTGAAGGAGGTGAAGGGAAGATCGAGATTCAAAAACAGAATGAAATTGGAGTTTGTTTCTCAGATCTATTTTCTGTATTTTTACAGACTTAGCCTTGTGTTTTTTGTGTTATTACAATGGCCCAAGTAGGAAACTCAAAAACACGGAGGGGTAATCGCGTCATTTGTTAATCACATTAGTCGTTTTTGCCCCTATATATGTAAACATTTACGGCAGTTGCAGTGAACAAATAAAACACCGAAGGGCAGTTTCGACAGTTCATCGTTGACGAAAATGTTTGGTTACACCAAACAAATCGTTTTGTGTTATATTATAGATGTCTCTTCGAACATGGAGGACGGTTACATTTGTTCAAGTAGTTCATTTAACTCATAATTTATAAGGGTTGATACCAATATTACTGGAGGCTGATACCATTTAGCCGATCCAACGTCCAGGATCGCTTAAGATCTTGAGATGGTATCAGCCCTTATAAATTGTGATTTATCTGAACGAGCCTGAAAATGAATTTTGATAATTAAGATGTACGTTTAAGCTTAACTCCAAGACATTCTACCTAATTTATTGAAATAATCAAAATAAAATTCTCCGCTATTTTCAAAAGAAAGTATTACGGGGGTTTACTCAATAAATACTTTTATCGATTTCCAAAGAGTTTAATGGATTTACAAAGTATTGTGTTATTGGTTGTATACTTTTAAAATCTCTTTCAAAGTTTATGTGATTGTCAAAGGTCTTCTAAAGTTTGTGTTACTCGTTGTAAACTTGAAAATTCAAAGACTTTGAGTGACTTTTGGGTATATATTTGCCTTGATAAAAGTCTTGCAAAATATGTAAGATTTTGGAAGACTTCCAATTTTTTTATAAAGATGTTTTTTACTCTATCTTATTTTTTTTCATGAATACACAATCTATAAAACTCCTATTATAGATGAGTATAAATTATATGATATGATTAAATATATTTTTTAATTTTAATTATTATGTACAAATGTACAATAATAATTTTTTTAATTTATTGTTACACTTTATTGTATTACATTGAACAAAAAAAATAAGTTATATATATAAAATAATAATAATTTAGTTTAATATAGTTGAAGTTACTATAATAAATAAGCTACAATAAATTTTATATTTATGTTTATCATGCATATTTCCATATAAAATTTGTTTATACAACTCTTCAAGACTCTACAAATGTCTGCAAGACATTAGACAACTCTGCATAACTCCGCAAAAGTTTGCTCAATTCTGTATAATTCTCGCAAAGTTATTAATTTTTATGACTTTTTTTAAATCTCTACAAATCTACAAATGTATTTATTGAGTAAACCCCCGTTAGTATATGTCACAAAATGCTTTGAAAAAAAACAATTGACAAAAAAAGTTGACCACTAGATATGATTAATCCAACGGATGAAAATTTCAACTGATGTGGCATTTAACCACCGTTATTCCCTGTTTGGTAGTATCTATTCTGAGACTAAGAGATATAAAATTTTAAGGAGATGATGTGATTTAGCTACTGATCTCATCTATCATACCATCACCATAGTCAGTTTTCTGTATACAGAAACTCTCATCTCTTTAGTGGTGTCTATGTCGTTCATCCATCGTTGTCAGTTCCCTCCTCTTGTACTTCTACAGGGTTTTTTTATTTTTTATTTTTTATTTTTTATTTTGATGAGTAAGATCTCTATAATTGTTCTTTTATTGCTGCAATGCAATCATAAATTCATGATTACATTTTTTTCCTGGGGTGGTGATAGCAATGTTTCTTCTCCTACTAATGAAAATAAAAAACAATTCATTTTGTCTTCCGAGTGTAATCCTCATGCAGGAGTAATAGTTAAGAGGGTCTGTTTCTCAAAAACGAAAAATGGTGAATCACCATTATCATGCCTAATCGGGAGTGGGTAATTAATATATGAAGATCGATGATGATAAGTATTCCCAAACTTTGTTCTTATAAAGAAACAGATAAATATTCGCAAACTTTGTTAGCACACCAACAAATGATCCAAATCCTCTCGATCTAAAGAAAATCATTTGAAGCTTTAGTCCGTTCGTATGAAAAGTAGATTTTAGCAAACCTTAACCCAAAATAGAAAAAAGGAAAAAAAATCAACAACCCAATCTTGGGTTTTGTTGACATGCCACATTTGATTATCGGAAACAGATGCGAAAGAATTCAATCAAAATAAGGAAGCTGAAATATTTCAAAGCCTATGAAATAGATGACATGACACATTTGATTATCAGAAACAGTTGCGAAAGAATTCAAATCCTCTGAAACATAACAGAGATCTTACGTTTTAATCCGAATCCGAGGTTATTTTCTTTCCCATAATCCCTTAATATGTTTGCCTTTTTCTTTATTTAACGAGCCAAACAAGTAAATAAGTGCCACATCATCCATAATGTAGGCCATTAGAGCAATTTTGATTATCGGAAACAGATGCGATTTAAAACTACGCCCCAATCTTTTTTTTTTTTAATATGTTATGGGGCGTAACTTTGAGTTACGCCCCCTTTTTTTTTAATACGGGCGTAACTGTGAGTTACGCTCCACCAGGCGCAAGCCTAAATTCCGCCCGACCATCGATCAGACTAAAGACCAAATATACTCCGTTTTTTTAGTTTTAGTCTAGTATTTGGTCTTTAGTCCGCCCCGTAGTGCCTGCTGTTTGGACCAAATTTTTAGTTTTGGTCCATGACTGTGGTTGCTCTTAGATGTATAGGATCCAACGGTTAATAAATTTTGTTAAAAGGTTTTGTCAAAACCGTTTGTCAAGCGATCCCGACCCATAAATAATATGTGCCCACCTGGGTTGCACGGACACGGACTCGGCGACGCGGACTCGACAAGACATTGACGCGGACACGAGGCCAATATTGCAGCGTCCCAGTGCATATTTTAGCGTCGGCGTCGGCGTCAGCGTCCCAGCGCGTCGAACGCGGACACGGCTCAAGAAATAGAGCGTCCGTGCAACCTAGGTGCCCAATGGCTCATTATTATTGTTGTGTAAAATTACAGATTTTCAACTCCGCTCTGCATAACCGTTTTTTCTAGAAAAATCCTAAATTTTCTCTCCTGGTTTTCCTCCATTATCTTCCTCTTAAATCCAGATTTACTCGGTTTTGGTCTGAGATTTCAGATCTACTGAGGAAATCTAGGAAATAATAATTAGATTGTTTTTCTTTTTAAATAAAAATATTGCATCTAAGCAATATTAGGTTTAGGTCTTTGTTTTTGTTTAATTTCAATGGCTATTATATGCCTTATGTTCTTCTTTTACGCTTATACGGCGGTTTATCATGAGCCCTGGGCTTTTTAATGGGATTTGGTAATATAATCAACATATGGAATTGTTACAACATATTTTTTTCTTCAAAACTTGTCTCAAGAACCTCATCCATCCAAATCAGTGGAAGGAAGAATAGAGAAGATGTGTCATGTTGGACGAAATCTTTTTTGGTTTTTCATGAAGAATATTCATGACTTTTTGGTAAAACAAATGGGATACCATATTGATTTTGATACAACTTCTTCTCTGGAGGATGAGACAAAGGTATGTGATTTAGAATTTCAATTGAAGAAAAATCTTATTCTTATTGATGTGATAATTCAGGGGGATCAACAAGCCGGTATGGGGAATGATCAAGATACTTTTTGGAGCATCATTTTTCTCACTTGTAGGATCAACACCTCTGTTAGTCTCTTCCATGTTATTTGGTTTTATGTAATCTCAAAAAACGCAAATTACATTATACAATTGTTCAGTTGGTACAAAATGTATAATGATGAAACAAGAGGGTGTGTTTATCTACCACCTCTTCGATGTAATCCTTCAAACCTCAATTTGAATGAGGTAGTCTAATAAATTTATCTTAGGGGATCTTTGAATCCCCTCATTCCTTCAAAAAAAAAAAAAAAATTGTTGTGTAAAATCCGTATTGGTGAATGACCCACCACCGGCTTTGACTATGTCAAATAAATATAGATTAGTCTAATCTTATCTTTTGGAATTGGGTTATGATAGACCCACCCAAGAACAACACCATGATGTGCACCGAAGATAATAGGACTCGTATAAATAAAGGAGGAAAGAGTTATAAAATGATACGACATAGTTTAAAATACCTCTCAACATTGGGATAGGGAGAGGGCGGTTCCATTTTGAGTGGACCACCATCAAGAACTTCTCCTCTCACACGGTGCATGATCACACCGCAATTCTTGAAAGAGAAATGGAGATGTTAGAAACATTGAGACAAGGAATCCACGGTGTATAAATCATTTCAATTCGTAATTTGATCCCATTTTATGAGACGGACTTAGCCCATGCTTCTTTTGTCCTCTACAGCCACCAACAACACCTACGCCTCCTCCTTCAATCCTCTAAAACCACCACCAACACTTCCTTTTCCACCTTTGAATACAAGTATAGAAAAGATATGATGTATCATCGTCATAAATCAATTTTTACTTAAGAAGAAATCAATGTTGTTTTGGTTTTTCACGACTTGAAGATTGGAAGAAACGTGAAATTTCTTTTGAAACCACTTTGAAATTCAGGAAGGTTGTAAAGCACATGATAATCCATTGGTAGTACGATTAGCAATCTACATGAATATGGAAGAAAACGAAGATGATATGGAGGAAGAATCAATTGGTCTTAATAGGATTTTGATTGATAGGAAGTTAACAATATCCTCTTCTATTCTCGCTTACAAAACTATGGGGGGGAAAAGATCTGATTTAATACCTTCTACTTGCTTAATTTATGGTTTTAATGGAACCGCTAACAAACCCAAAGGAGAAGTGAGCATGCGAATTCCATTAAGTGGAATGCAACTGAAATTCTGTTCTGCGTTGATGTCGAATCACCATATAATGCTTTGATAGGAAGACCATGGCTTCATGGAATTCTAGGTGTAGCTTCCACTCTACATTAGTGCATAAAGTTTCCTCATATGAAGGGTATTGGAATTATCAAGGGTGATTGGGCTGAGGGAAATAAATGTTACGATACAGAAGTAGAAGTTTGCGAAGGAAAAACTACTGAGAAGGAAAATTGGAGAAAACGAGCAAAGGTTTGTGAAAAGAAGTGAAAATTTAATGGCGGAGGATTAAGGCAAAAGATAATAAAATTACGATCATAATAAGGGGTTGTGATTTGCGAAGAAAGAAGAAGGAAAATAATAAAACAAGAAGGTAATCAGTATGTTTGCTCGTGGAAATGAGGTATGTTGCAAAACAAAATTTTTATTTCGTGATAAATTTCTGAATATTGTTTGCTCATGAGGAAATTGGGAAAAGTTACGAATTTCAAAATTTATATTGCGATTAAACTTTCATTAATTTGCGAATAAAAAGACCGCAATCTGTGATCGCCTCCAAAAAAGAAAAAAAAAAAATTTTATACATGCAAACCTTTGTGGCGTACACCCTAGTTCGCGAAGCTATATTTCGTAAGAGGCAAAGTCCTAAAGTTCATTTAAGGGGGTACCTATAAACGTGGCTAAGGGTAACCGAACACCACCAAGGGCCCTTAGTACATGGTAAAATTTTAGGGTACAAAATAATGGGGTACCTATCCGGGTTAGACACCTTGGATTCTCACCTAATCTAGCGACATTACGTTTAGGTTTGGCGACTAAGGCATACTTAAGAAGTGCGGAAAACGATCAAGCGCCGAGGTACACGGTTGAGTCAAGAGTTCGGGTGAGGTTGAACCACATCTGCCATTTTTGACAAGTCTTGGCAAATGATGCACTTGGCCCAAAGATACCCCATAGGGTGCAACCTCGTAACTATAAGCCCTATAGGAAAAAGGATAAGAGGTTGCGATCAAAAGCAGTTGGGAAGAGCTAACCTTGTATGGTCGATGTACGCTTCCTTGAAGGGGCAACCAAGATAAAGGGCAAACCCTCCATTAGGGGAGCCGATACGTGCTATAAGACGCAAATGTCACGAGTCTTCTTGTTTGCGAAAACATAAAGGCTTGTCATATTTGTGCAACAAATGAAGTTCAAGAGCATTCTAAAAAAAAAAAAAAAAAAAAAAAAAAAAACATACAAAAAGAACTGTGAGAATGAAACAAAGAAGTTAAGATGGGATCAATGGGTTATTACATGAAAGTGTAAAAACGTCCTGCGATTTCATCGCAAGACAATAATGTCACGAGGTTGTATGTTCGCAAGAATGTTCGGACTTGTCATTTCTTCATGAATTGAATACCAATACTTCTTCAAATATTTTATACTTCTTATTTTTATACTTCTTAAGGGTATTTCATATTTCGTATACTTCATACTTCTTATACTTCAAGGGAGATTTATTATTTACTTAGCAACATTCACGTTATATTTCTTATACTTCAAAGGGAGGACTTTTTTTCATAATCACAATAAGACAAAATTTCGTAAGATAAATTGAGTAGGATATTCTAATACTTCCAGCGATAGTTGATCATTTGAAGAGCAATAATAAGGGAAGGGAATACTAAGCTAAGTCTTTAAGATATATTATTTCTCTCCACATGATCAAGTTATGTGAATAAGGGAAACAATCAATCAAAGAAAGATTAATTCAAATTAAGATTTGAAAAGAAATTGTTGGATTGATTAAAAGTGCAATCAAGAAGAAAGTGTTGTATTGAAAAGAAACAGAACAGGACATACAAAAAAGAGTGAAGTTATAATACAAAAAGAAGTGAAGATATTTTTCAGGCGATCTATTCCCATCAAAATGATCTTCTTCTTCAACTTCACTATCATCTTCAACTTCACTATCGTAGATTTCCATATATGGAGTATCTTTTATCAATTTCGATGCTCGCAGATTGTGAATTATCTTCGTGACGGGATGTTAATTCTGCGTTATCAATACTTAAATCCTCTACTTTACGATGGAGATTTGAATTTTCAACCTCTAACTTCTTACAACGATTCAAAGTTTTCTTCTCGGCAATAGAATGACGTCTTTCCCAATCGAACAAATTTTGATAAAATTAAATAATAAAGTTCAAACCAATGTTTTAATTTGTTGGTGAAAACAATAAGTTTAGAAACTCATTAATACGATGAAACCAAAAATAAAGGAGGAAAGAGTTATAAAAATGATACGATGATAAGTATTAATTATCTTAGGAAAGAGAATAGAAAAAGTTGTAACTATTCTAGTTCCATTTTGATAATTCTATGTAATCAACTAAGAGAATTAATAAGAAAGTTATCATTCACCATCAAGAACTTCTTGAGTTTTTACTAATTCTATTGATTTTTATCAAACAAAAGTTTTAATAGCGAATAGTAAGTTTATATTCGTATTGGTAAAACAACAATTTATGCTTGGTTTATTCGATAAAAATTAAGCACAAGTTAAATTTATTGGGAGCTCGGTAAAACAACAATTTATGCTTGGTTTATTCGATAAAAATTAAGCACAAGTTAAATTTATTGGGAGCTCTGCAACTCGGCGATTGAACCGGAAAAACTTTTTTTCAAAACTTCATCGTTCTCCGAGATTTTTTCATTAATTCAGGTGTTTTTAATTCATTTAATCATTATTTGGATCTTCTTCATCAACTCTTACTTCATATTTTCCATTAATATGTCTGAAATCTAAAGTAAAATGGAGAATTCCTCAAATTCTAAATCTGAATCTGAGGTTTCGAAAAAATTTAGTTCAGACACAAATTTTGTTCCAATGGATCTTCATCCATCCATCTTCATTCCAGATGAGATTATTGATGAAAGTGTGAGTGAATGGCGTTTTATCTTGATTGGGAGACTAGATTTTGTTAAACTCAAGATGTCTGTTGCAGAAGCCAATTTGAGGAATCAATGGTCTCTTACAGGTAATTGTCAATTCATCCCTATTGGTAAAGGTTTTTTTATTATCAAATTAGATAATAAGGATGATATGAAATAAGTTTATGAAGGTTTTGGGGAGGTTGAGACTCAATACCTTAAGCTTAGATACTGGGAACGTGATTTCAAACCAGAATTGCAAAAATCTTCCAGTGCTTTTGTATGGTTACTATTTCCAGGCCTAAGTATTGAATACTGGAAGGAAGACATTCTTATGTCAATGGGTAAAGTAATTGGTAGACCAATCTGTGTTGATGATATAACTCTGAAGAAAGGGGTTGGTTACTATGCTAGCATTTTGGTAGAAGTTGATCTAGCTCACACTATCCCAAATAAGGTTGTTGTGGAATCAAAGTATTGCAAATTTGAGCAAGAAGTCAGAATTTCTAAATTGCCAAAGTTCTGCAGCAAATGTAAAATTGTAGGTCATCTAGTAACCGAATGCAGAGTAGCAAGAAAAGAACAACATCAAAATACACAGCCTCAATGGAGATACACACCTAAGAAAGTCTTTGCCCAACAGTCTGGTGGTTTTGATATCTGCTTTCTTTATAATACCAATCAGGTGTTGGATTCTGTTAGTGAATCTGCAGTTACAGAAATTGATGCAATCATTTCTTCAAAATCAAGTGGCACCCCTAAGAGCTCTACAAATCATACTTCTTCCCATACTGAAGGTTACAAGGGTATTTTAGAATATTCTACAGTTTTTCCTGCTTTATCTATTGGTAGACTTCTTGATGAAGGAGCAACTATTCCTTCCAGTGCAAGTTCAAATATTCCACCTGATATCTTATCAGAACCACCTGGTTTGTCTTATGTTGCAACAAATGATGCTCAACTTTTATCTGATAATTTTGGTACACAAGAAAAATGGCAAACAGTGGAAAAAAGGAATTCTCCAACCAAGAAATTGGATACAACTCTCCTCAGCATTGGTTCTGGTAATAAATTTCAAGCTTTAGTGGATGTGGCTGAAAAACAAGAACATACTTTCTCAATAGTGGTGAGTAAACCTACTAAGGGTAAAACTGCTAAAGGGATTCCTAATGTTATCACAAGGAAGCAAGATACTATTTCAGTAAAATTGCCCAATGGGGTGGGAAGTTCTAATACTTCTCAATGAAAGTACAATTCTAGAATGTCAGAGGCTTGAGAAGAATGCAAGCCAAAGACAAACTAGTTAGTTTAGTTAAACAATTTAGACCCTCTCTTTTATGGATTGTTGAACCAAAAATACATGCTAGAAGCAAAGCAGTAAGAGATTTAAGGATTCCTGATATGAGCCAAATGATAATACATAATTCTACTGATACTAAAAAAGGGAACATTTGGTTGTTTTGGCATTCTTCATTATCAAAGCCTACAGTGATATGTTCTTCAAGACAAGCCATTACAGTTAAAGTTGGTGATGTTCTGGTAACTGGTATCCATGAAACATGTGTTCACTGTAGATATAAGACAATTGTGGGAAGAATTAAAAAATATTAGTGTGATGAACTTGCCTTGGATGATAATTGGTGATTTTAATGTGGTATTAAGTTGTGAATAAAAATCTGGTGGTAGAAGACCTCTCAGAATTTCAATGCAAGAATTTAGAGAGTGCATAGAGTCCTGCAATCTAATACAAGCCACAAGAACTGGAATTAAATATTCTTGGTGCAACAATAGAGCTGGAAAAAAAAGAATTCTCTGTGTATTAGATAAAGCCTTTTATAACACAAAATGGTTGGATAAATTTGAAAGTTGGATCTATAAAGTAGGTGTAAGGGGTACCTCGGATCATGGAGCTCTTTTTGGTGCAGTAGTGAATTCTAATAAACCATAAAATTTTCCATTCAGATATCAAAATGTTTGGTCTACTCATCCATATTTTTTAAATCTAATTAAGGAATCTTGGTGTGAAGACATAGCAGGTAATCCAGCTTTCTCCTTCATGGCTAAACTGAAAAGACTTAAGCAAATTATCAAAAAGTGGAACTGTGAGGTTTTTGGTGATTTGAGAATCAAAATTAAAACCACAGAAGATAAAGTTTTGGCAGCTTCCTTGTTATCAGATAATGATCCTGAAAATATTGTATTACTGAATAAGTTGGTCACTGCTAGAGGTAAACAAGAATTAGTTTCTAAACAATACAATGAACTAATGAGAGCAAAATCTAGAATGAAATGGGTCAAGGAAGGTGGTGCTAATACATCTTGTTTTCACACAAGTATTAAGATTAGACAGTCACAGAATAATATTTCAGAACTTGAAGATGAAGATGGTAATATAGTGACTGAACAAGCACAAATTTCAAATGTCTTAGTAGCTCATTATCAGAAGAAGTTCCAAGCTCAAACTGCAAATCTCTCTGAAGATATTTTGGAAGTTATTCCAAAAATTCTAACTGAAGATGACAACCATTTTTTAGATGATGTTCCCTCTATAATGGAGATCAAAGATGCAGTTTATGGGATGGATGCAAACAGTGCACTAGGCCCTTATGGTTTTCCAGGTAGTTTTTATAGATTTGCATGGGAAATCATTGGCCAAGAACTAATTGAAGCTATTCAATTCTGCTGGAGCAACATGTTTATCCCTAAAGGCTTAAACTCAAATTTTTTATTTCTCCTACCAAAAGTACAAGGGGCCAAGAGAGCTGACAAGTTCAGACCCATAGGCTTGGATAATTTCAATTTTAAGATCATCACTAGAATCATTACCATAAGATTAAGTACAATGATTGGTGATTTAATTTCTACACAACAAGGTGCTTTTATCAAAGGGAGAAACATTCATGATCAAATAGTGCTTGCTTCTGAATTGATTAATGAATTGAATATTAAAAGAAGAGGGGGAAATGTAGGCCTCAAACTAGATATATCTCAGGCATTTGATTCATTAAATTGGGATTTCTTATTTGAAGTTCTCATAAGATTTGGTTTCTCTGAAACTGGAATTAGTTGGCTCAACAAAATTTTCAATTCAGCTAAGATCTCAGTGCTTGTTAATGGAGGACCTTATGGATTTTTTGGAGTTGGAAGGGGCCTTAGACAGGGTGACCCATTATCCCCCATACTTTTCATTCTTGCTGAAGAAGTTCTAAGTAGAAATATCACCAAACTTATACAAGAAAATAAGATACAAGCCATGGTTAACAGAGGTGGAAGCCAGCCTTCTCATTTAATATTTGCAGATGACATTTTTGTCTTCTATAATGGAAATAAAAGAACTTTGGGCAATTTTTTGCAATTGTTGGATAAATATCAGTTCTCAGCTGGTCAAGTAATCAACAAGAGTAAAAGCAAATATTTTGTAAATGGTGTATCTGAAGCAAGGAGACATTGAATTGCAATGAAAAAATCATCATGAACTTTTTATGGTATGGTGACCCTGCAGTAAAGAAGCTAATTACAGTTAAATGGGAGGAAGTTAATGCTCCAATTTTAGAAGGAGGTCTGGGCTTGAGAAGATTAGAAGTTATGAACAAAGCATTATTAATGAAGTTGTTGTGGAGGATTGAAAATGAAGAGGTGGAATGGGCTCAATTTATGAGAGCTAAATTCAAAAACAAAAAGGGTGAATGGATCACATATTACAAACAATCATCTATATGGCCAAGTATTAAATAGGTGCTTCCAGAATTCAATGAAGGGAAAAGATGGCTAGTTGGTAATGGTAAAAGGATTTCAGCTTGGCATGATAAATGGATTAAAGAATATGCTCTTATTGAAAGGCATATTGATGATGACTACGTCATTCAACATCCAGATTTGAAAGTGGAATAGTTAATCATAAATGGTACATGGAAAATACCAACTGAGATGTACAGTTTCTAATGCAGCTCAGTTGGTTAGGAAGAAATTTCTTGAATATCCTTGGGCTAAAAAATATGGAATCCTAGTGTACATCCTTACACCTCAGCAAACCTATGGAAAATCTTAAGGGGTGCATGTGCAACTGAAGAATCAGTCAGAAAAAAAGGCTTTATAACACTTTCTAAATGTTATCTGTGTGGTAATGGGCAAGACATGATGGAACACATTTTGTGGAATTGTGATTTCAGTCAAAAAAATATGGCATTGGTTGGGTGGTATTTTTCAGTTTTTGAATCCTATGAAGTTTGAAGATATCATAAAATTTGCTAAAGGCAAGAGTGCATCAATTCAAGCAATCTGGTTCAAATGTGCTTTCAATGTACTAGTGGAATTATGGCATACTAGAAACAGAGTGGTTTATGATGAAGAAAAACCAAATTTCCACAAGTTCAAGCAGAAAATCACTTCTTTTACAAGAGAATGTGCAATCAGAATAACTGGAAATAAATTGGGGAGTGTGTATGACTTGAATATCACCACATATTTTGGAATCAAAGGGATCCCTACAAAGACCACTGGTGTAAAACAATGTTTTTTTAAACTTCCTACTGGTAACCAAATTCTTATCTGTTGTGATGGTGCATCCAAAGGGAACCCTGGAAAAGATGGTACTGGATTCATAGCTAGGGATCAACAAGGATCTTGTGTGGGAGAAGCCACTGGTGGACTGGGGATTGCATCAAACTTTATAGCAGAAGTAATGCCTGTGATCATTGCAGGTGAATGGGATGTACAAAAGAAAATCAATGAGGTATGCTTCAGTCTTGACTCCTCAGCAGCACTGAAAGCTTTTGTAACTGGTAATATACCATGGATAGTTAAGGTAAGATGGAACAATATCAAGAATAGAATCTGCAAAATCACCTTCAAGCATTCCTACAGAGAAATCAACTTCTCTGCAGACAAGATGGCTAAATAAGGAGTTTTGCTGACAAGAGGGACTATACTATAATTTGCAGAAAAGCCAACTTTCTTAGGGGAGCTGGAGAAGGAAAATGGATTATACTTTAGATTCATCAACTGTTGAATTGAAAGTATTCAATTTTATTTGTATTTATTCTTTTGGGCTTGCAATTTGGGCCTGCAATTTCTTTATAAGTTTGTAATCAGTCATCTTGACTAGGCCTGTCTAGTCAGTTTTGTAAACCCATTTATGTTTTCTTTTTAGTAATAAAAATCATGATTAAGCAAAACAAAAAAAATGCTTGGTTTATTCATTCTGACTTGGAAGTTGGCACGTTTGGTTTTATAATTGGAATTGTGTTAGTGAATTGACGATTTTATGTTGAAACCAAATTTTGTTTCAACATATTTTTGCCTAGTTTTTTTAGTTGGTACCAATATCGTAAGTGAATGGTGTGTTTTTTGTGGTGGTGGTTGTGGTTGGTAGTGGTGCTAGTTGGATATGTGTTTACGGTTAACTCGTTTTGATCGACTGGTGGAAAACGACTTCTCTAAATCTTTCTACTTTGTTTTCGTATGATTTTAGTTTTATTAGGTCATCGCTCGGTCAAACTCACAAGTTTTGGTATATCAAGCTTGTTGTCAAATTTAGTAGATCAAATCTATATCTTGATTTATAGTCTACAACGATCAGTCTCGGACTTGGAATAGAGCATGGTAGTTAAGTATCAAAATTCACCAATCTACCTTGAAGATTGAAGACTAGAGAACAATGACGTCGGTGGAAACTTCATCAACAAAGGTATATGAAGACTGACTATCCTATTTACTCATATTATCAACCATTCTATCTACTGAGACATGTCGTATGACTTTAGTGTAATGATGAACATTGCAAAGAAGAACTCAATAAATATAGAACTTGTTGCATATTAGATTGAGAATAATTCATTGTTCGAAATATCGTAATCGCATAATAAGTTCATAAGGAGTTGTCACGTTAGCTTTTATGTTCACAGATTGATTTTCTCAGACCGTGAACTAAAACTTATAATATAAAATAAAGACTTGGTGAATTAAATCTCAAATAACTCGTGTACACGAACTGGTCGACCATGAAATGTTTTTGGATAACTTTTCTTTCAATAATACACGAAATGATTTATGCAGTTCGCAAACTGGATAATTTTGAAAGGTTTTTAGATATTTTTTATGTTTGAGTACACAAATTGGATAGATAGATAACTTATCAAATATGAAAGGCTGAGCTACGAGACGACTTATTATTCACGAACTATTTTGGATGGACAGTTCACGAGATGATTTTGATCATATTAAACTCCAATTTAAGCTTGTTGGTCCCCAAACAATAACTTAGCCATTATTATCTGGTTAAGCAAATGGTGCATAACGTGTATTTCGACTAATATACACATTTCTTTGTGATTCAAAGAAAACTTCTCACATGCTTACATGAACAATATATATGGAGAAGTTAAGCTTGCTTTGTTACAAGGCACTTCGTAAACATGGAAACAAGTTTATGAACCTAGCTTTGTTTATAAGCTATTGTGTTCATCGATATAAATAAAGGACTCTCTGCACACTAGAATCTCATTCCTAACACTTATGTATCCTAGTTGCGGCTAGAATCGTCCTCCAAAGACCTTGGTTTCCTATGGAAAAAATATATTAGGTTACGACTTTTAAAGTCTTCATTAAGGGATTCTTGAAGCCCGGTCAGACTATCTTTTACCTGATAGATCTTTGTTAATTCGGATCTTGTTCTTATTATTTTTTATAGTTTCTGAACTACAAATCGGGAATAAGATACATATAAATAGAAATTTACTTTTTGTATCATACTTTGTGATTCCACAAGATAAATATCTAAAACACTTTGGTTTTTATTTTGTTTAGGTTGTCTTTGTGAGGTGGAATCGATTAAGAATTTGTATAACTTTTGAAGAGAGTAAGTTTTCCTAATCACTGAGTTGTCTTGATACCTTTTTTTTCCCTTGAATATCCATATAGGTTCCATTACCTTGATTGGATATATTTCTGATGGAAATCATATAAGTTAACTGTTAGAGGCATAATAGTTAGTAGTCTTCACTTAGGTTAAAGAAGACTCTTAGGCTTTTATAAGACATCATCTAGGGAAATCATGTTGTGTAGGGTCTTGTGAGATCCAAGAGACGTAAAGATTACAACAGAAGCTGAATTTCTCGTAGGGTCGATTCGGTTTCAACTACAATCCAATATGAGGTTTGGTAGTAGGATATCTTATGTATCGGATTAATACAGTGTGGTGTTGAGTTATGGACTAGGTCCTAGGGTTAATCTGCACATTGCAGTTTTCCTCGTTAAAAATATTTCTGGTGTCATGTGTTTATTTCTTTTCTGCATTGTGTTGTTTATCTCTTCAATAGGAATATCACGAGTACTACGTTAAACAACCTATACAATTTGTAAACATAAAAGATATGTTG
This sequence comes from Papaver bracteatum, assembly GCA_023529315.1. Classification (NCBI taxonomy): domain Eukaryota; kingdom Viridiplantae; phylum Streptophyta; class Magnoliopsida; order Ranunculales; family Papaveraceae; genus Papaver; species Papaver bracteatum. The sequence goes on along the minus strand of JAJJWX010004270.1, from coordinate 1,490,817 downwards.
AACCACAAGATTTATTATTACATACTAGGTTGATTCTTAAGTATTTATTTTTGAAATCTTATAAGTAAACTTGTTTTACAACTCAGATACATCATCTCATATGTTGATCTATACTAATTTTTGTAACAAGTTTGCCCATACATGTTTCTGAATGAAAAAGTTTGTTGTGTATACTTAGTACCTTTCTAATTGGTATCAGAGCATTCAAACACCGGAAAGATCTAATAAGTTTGTGTTTGTAGGGATATGAAATCTATGGACAGTATTTCTACCTCTGTTAATGTACCACCATAATTTAATGGCACAAATTACTTATGGTGGAAAATAGTTATGTGTTTCTTCATACAAGATCGTGCTACATTAGGCTACCAAAAATTTTATAAGCGATTACCAATCTAGTGAATCCATATGTGTAAACTAATTTGTTTTACATAAATTATGTGATAAAAAACGCATACTTAAAACATATAAGGGGATCCCCTGCATTTTGGTTTACATATAAACTCAGAAATGTCAAACATGATTTGAAAATTTTGAATATTAACCACTTTGGGGATATTGATCAAAGAGTCAAGTCTCTAACTGATCAAGCTTACCGCTCAAATAGTCAACCTTTATTTGTCACAATGTTGAGGAGGTCACGGGTGTAGAACTAGATCTTGAACATTGGAAGAAGATTCAAGAGGATTTTGATGATCAAAAATCTAGACAGAATTCATAAAAAGTGTTGATAAAAACACTGACTACAATCATACTTTTGTCAACAAAATGAAACACCATATTAAAGCTCATGGATTACCCAATGGTCAATGGCCTAGGATAAGAATGAACTCGAAAGCCTTTTGATCCATCATTTTAAGAGCATTAGTTATACTTCTCGACCATACCAAAATATTTCTTTTATGAACTATATTAAATCATGTATTTCTGCAGAAGACTACATAATCTTTTGAGACCTATTTACCTTGAGAAAATAAGGGAAACCATCAAACAGATGTCCTCTTGGACGTCCCCTGTAGAGCTGTCAAAGGGGCAAGCTAGGGTAAACTCGTCCCTAGCTTGACAAGCCATGGACGGGTTAGGGTCAGCCCTAGCCCTAGTACTGTTCATGTATAAAAAACTCAGTGGGCGGAAAGATTCGAACTCATCCCACCTTGGTTCACATCTGAAAATTATAACCACTCTTCCATTTGTGGTTGTTGATTACTTTTGCTTGTTATTTTATATATAATTGTATATTTATGTTGGTCAATGCTTTACAAAACGCTAAGAAAGCGCCTACTACTCTGTAACCCTAAATCAAATGAAATTTGGATTGTATTAAATCATTTAAGGAATATATGAACTTTGATTTCTAGCACAAGACCCTAAAATCATCCTAAAATTACTAAATTATAAACTTAAAATTCCTAAACTAGTAAATCACATGAAATTGACGGGTTGGCGGGTAACCCGCGGGTTGACCCTTTTTTTTTTTTTTTTTAATAGGAAAGATTGAATTAATTAATAAAAATTACATATGAGTTTTGTCCTGCAGGATCAAAATTTTAATCCAATCAGGACAAGCATTAGAGAACTGGAAACAAATAGAGCTAGACCTTGCAAATTTAGCTAAAATGTCCGCTATATGATTTGCATCTCTATGCACATATGTGCATGACCAAAAAGTAAAGGAACTGAGGATGACTAAATCATCTCTTATTAAGCTTAGGGTAGTCCATTTCACCGATGTAATAGAACCATTTACATCATTTATAACATTCAAACAATCACCCTCCAGATGCAGCTTTGACACTTCTTTCTGTTTTGCCCATAAAACTGCTTCCAGAAGTGCTCGGGCTTCTGCTTGCTCTGGGTCTTTTGAGTGATCTTCACCTCCTCGCAGTCCATTGCAGTCACCTGCAAAATTTCTAAAAATTAGAGCCCAACCAGAGATTGAATTTCTACTAACAAAGGAAGCATCAAAATTTATTTTGGTACAGCCAGCAGATGGACCAGTCCAATAATGTTGTGCTTGTGATATGGTGTGATTAGCAGGTGTATGAACAAGCCTATAATTTCTCCAATCATTCATCTGCAACATAACAGAATTAGCAATACTGACATCATTAGGATGAGTATTATCAAAAGCTTTAGCACAACGAGTTTTCCAAATTGACCACATACAGAAAGCAGTAGTCTCATACTGAGAGAAATCAAGTCCAGGCAAGGCATTACCTGTAGGGAAAAATTGGAAGATCCATTGATATAGATCAACATTGCTAATTGTATTCAATAACCTTTCATCAATTAATCCAAATATTCCTAGCAACATTACAAGAAATAAAGAGATGTTGGGGGAACTCCACATTCTGGTTACATAGATAACAGGCAGTCTCCTTATGTTTAGTAATTTTAGCAAGTTTAGATCTAGTTGGAAGGAAACTATGTAAAAACTTCCACATGAAATGTTGGATTCTAGGAGGTAATTTGTGTTTCCAAAAAGATTTCCAGTTAATATTCATATTGTTCTTACTAGGTTTTGCTATAAGATTATCATTTAAGATCATTCTATAAGCAGACTTAACTGTGAAGTGACCATTACTACTTGGTTCCCATCTTAGCTTGTCCTCACCACTAAAAGGTATTATAATCTTTAGAATTTCATTCACTGTATTGTTATCAAAAAGGGCAGAAATAGTATCAAGTTTCCATCATTTCAAATCATGATCAATTAGTTGGCTCACATGTTTCATATTAGAAGAATAGAACTGAGATGAAGGGGGTCTGTGCATATTAGGAATCCAGTTGTGTTTCCATATATTCACAGACTTACCATCACCAATTTCCCAAACATGAAATTTTTTAACTATGTCCAAACCTTTGCAAAGCCCACTCCATATCCAAGAGCCCTGTTTAGAAACACTGTCACACAAAGGATTACAGTCAACAAAATACTTACCCCTTAGAATAGAAGTCCAGGTGTTATCTGGATTTTCTATCAGCCTCCAGGATAATTTAGTGAGAAGAGCCAAGTTTAAAACATCAGTCCTCCTGATATTTAAACCACCTAACTCTTTAGGAAGATCAATGTCATTCCAATCTTTAGGATAACAACCTTTTTCACCATCTTTTTTGCCCCACCAGAACCTCATTTGCAGACTATCAAGAGTATCAGTAATCTCCTTAGGCATTGGAAAAACAGCTAGGTGATGACTAGCTAGACTACCTAGGACAGATTGATTCATAACAGTTCTACCAGGTGGTGCTAAATAAGTAGGTTTCCAGTGAGCTAGCCTACCTTTAGCATTATCTACTAGGTGACCAAAGGAGTGAGCTTTTCTTTTTTGTAGTAGAATGGTAACACCTAAGTATTTCTCACTTAAATACATTCTTCTAATTCTAAGGATATTAGATATGTCATTCTTAACATTTGTAGGAACCTTGTTACTGAAAGCTAGCGCTGATTTTTCAAAGTTAACAGCTTGTCCAGAGAATTTGCTAAATTAATCAATAAGGGAAGCAATGTTTTTAGCATCTCAAGTCCTATCTTTAATGAAGATCAGGCAGTCATCTGCAAAGAAGAGATGAGATATAGAAGGACAGTGCTTATTAGCCTTAAACCCATGGATGAGATTATCACTTTCAGCTTGGTTTAGCCCTCTAGACATGGCTTCCATACAAAGAATGAAGAGATATGGAGACAAGGGATCTCCTTGTCTCAGACCTCTTTGGGGATAATAAACTTTACCTGAAGCACCATTGAGCAGAATGGAGGTAGAAACAGTAGAAATGCATTGATCAATCATAGTACACCACTGTTGAGAAAAACCAAGCCTTTTAAGATTGTCCAGAAGGAAGCACCATTCTATTCTGTCAAAAGCTTTAGACATATCAAGCTTAATAGCTTCACACCCATCTTTAGCCTTAGTTTGTTTCATAGAATGTATTAGTTCATGAGAAATGATAATGTTATCATGTATTAGCCTACCAGAAATGAAAGCTGTTTGTGCTGGAGAAATTATTTTTTGTAAAACTTTCTTTAATCTAGAGGCTAATAGTTTATAAATGATTTTGTAAGAAACATTACAAAGGCTAATGGGTCTAAAATCAGCAGCATTTCTGGGATAATTGATTTTGGGAATAAGAGTAGTGAAGTTGTGGTTCAATTGCTTCAGAATAAAATGGGAATGAAAGAGAGATTGGACCATTTTAACCACTTCAGGACCAACAGTATCCCACATTAGTTGGTAAAAGCCTGGTGGAAAACCATCTGGTCCTGGAGTTGTCCATGGCTTCATATCAAAAACCACTTTTTTAATTTCATCACAAGTAGGCATAGCAATTAACATGTATTATCCTGATCATTTATAAGAACCTCAATATTATTAAGGAAGCTATCAGAATTAGGTGGATGAGATGTTTTGGTAACATTGCTAAAATGTCTTAAAAGTTCTTCTTCTATTTCTTTCCTATCATCTAGCCATATTCCCATATTGTTTTGAAGAGAATCTATCTGGGTTTTTTGCCTTCTAAAATTAGCTTTTTGGTGAAAATAGGCAGTGTTTCTATCATCTAGGAGGATAGCATCACCCTTACCTCTTTGCCTCCAATAGTCCTCTTCTGCATCATACCAGAATTTTAGTTTCCTTGTTAGCTCCAAGACCCTGCTATCATTAGGATTTATAACATTTCTAGTAAGATTAGATAACTGAAATTCAAGATTAGAAATTTGAGTATTAATATTCCAAAAGTGGTTGTAGTTCCAGTTCCTAAGAGAATGCTTAGTAGTATGAAGACAATTTGCCAGAACAAAGCCAGCAGAACCATGAGAATTGGTATTCCAGCTATTTTTTATTAACTCAGAACAAGTTGGGTCTCTAAACCAGGATTTGTTCACTCTAAAAGGTTTCTTGGTGTTGCATTCTTTTTTGCAGGTGATTAGCATTATGGGACAATGATCACTACCTACCATTGTTAAGTGATATAGAGCTTCATTAGGATATATGTTAGACCAATCATAGGATATGAGGGCTCTGTCTAATCTTTCTAGGATTAGTTCATATCCACTTCTTCTATTAGTCCAAGTATAAGGATTCCCAATGTAATGCATACTAGAGAGATTATTATTATCTAACAACAAATTATTAGCATCTAAATCACTTTGGCTATGGGGATTACCACCTTATTTTTCACTGTTATGTAAGATAAAGTTAAGATCACCTATAACAATCCAGGGATTAATATGAGTAGATCTTATTTGTCTCAAGTGATCCCATTGGTTTGCCTTCTCTATGACATTAAGAGCACCATATAAACATGTTATTAGAGAACTAATATTATGAGAATCCAGCTTAACAAGGAAATTTATCATATTCATTTGAGCATCAAGAATCTGAAGGTTAATACCATCTTTCCATAAAATTCATAGGCCACCAGAGAGACCAATAGGGTTCAGAAGATAATTATTAGGGTACTTGAATCTTTTTAGAAGGTAGGACATTCTCTTGAATTGGTTTTTTGTTTCAGACAGAAAGACAATATCTGGGTTTTGATTTTTAATGAGCATATTAAGATGATTTCTGGTATCCTTGTTTCCAAATCCACCAACATTCCATGCTATGATTTTCATTGTAACAGATAACTGCAAATTCAAGCTGTGATTTTTATCTAAATGATGGTTATGGTAAAGACTGATGCAGGAGTAATTGGAATGATGCAGAAAATCTAAATTATGAATGTGTTTTATGAAGATTACCTTCTGTATTCCCTTGGTGTTTTCAGTATGTTTCTCTTTTTTTGTGAGTCTTTCTGTAGCTTGTGTTTCCAATTGTTCCCCATCATGAGTTTGCTTACTAGTGCCAAGTGTAGGAGGATGTTAATGATCAGTTATCCTTAGCTTCTTTCCAAATCTTGTTGACTCATTTTCATCATCCAAATGAACTGTGTTGTCAGTCCTTTGAGCTAGTAGAATACCATCTTGAGGAGGAATGAAACCTTTCTTCTTAGCTTCTTTGTTCTTGGAGCATGAGGGGATGAGACTTTCTTCTTTTTTATTCTCCAGTGTCTTCTTATTTGCAGAATTATTGATACCAAGAAAGTATGGCTTATTGTGAGCCTTAATTAGAAATTCTTCAGCTGCTTTACAAGCATTTTTGGTATGCTTGATGATGTAGCACTCGGGACAGATATTATATGGTTGTTTTTCATAGAAAAACTTAATCCATCTAGTGCATCCAGCATTAGTTTTTTCCATTACACCCCTTCTCAAAGGAAAGCTGATATCAATATTGACACATGCCTTGACTCCTTCCTTGTCCACTGGAATTGCATATTTAGGCTCAATTGCAATCACCTCTCCCACCAATTTCCCTATCTTAGTAACTGAAATAACATTCAAGTGTTCATGCAGCAGTTTTTTGAGTTGGAGCCAGAAGCATTGATGATTCCAGTCCAGTTCTTTGTAGATCAGGGTTATATTGATGCAAGATCACTAGATTCTTTTTTATACTCCATGGCCTAGTTATGTAGACATTTCTCTTTGTTTCTTCATCCATAAATTTGAATACCATGGTGTTTTTATCTATTTCCACCACCTTGACTTCACCTTCAGTAATGTGTGACCAAGAGAACTTTATATGATGTTCCACTGCTTTGAATCCCATGGATCCTTCTTCCATGATAATCATGCCAATAAGGCAATTATCCCAGTTATCAGCTCCTTCAGTGGTTTCTGTTACCACTTCGTCTTCTTCATTGTCTAAATCCAGCGCAGCTTGTTTAAACCTTTCTGCTAAATCAGTCACCTGTTCAGAATGTTCCTCTGCCATTATGAGCTTAATTACTGACCAAGTTTCTTCTTTTTCCATGGTTTCTGAAAGTTGATTTATAGTTTGTGATATACCAAACCAATTAGGTTTTCCTTTTATAGGTGGTGAAAATTATTCTCGATAATTTTGGAATTCGGATATACGGTTGTTAATTTTGGTACATCTAATAACAGAAACAAACCCAAAAGCAATTAAACCATAGAGGAAAATCCGAAAATTGTTACCAAAATTTCTACTGGGTATTTGAAATTCAATTTTTCAAAATCGCCGATTCAAGAGGAAAGAGAAAACTTCACTACTCTTTCCAAAATCAGAAGTTAATATACCGCGGGTTGACCCTAGCCCGGATTATTTTTACTAAGGCTAGATATGACAACCCTAACCCGACTTGTTTATATAACGGGATAAGCCAAGCTGGGTTGAAACAAGCCAAGCTAGGTCCAACCCGTGGGTCGGGTTAGAAATTGACATCTCTAGTCCCTGGTTCAGATGGTTTTCCTCTGGGGTTCTATAAACAGAATTTAGAGTTACTGGAGATTGATGTGTAGAATACTATTAAGTTTGTTTTTGGGTCCAAACATTTGCTTACATCTATGAATGATACCATTTTATAGCTCATCCCTAAATTCAAATTATTCATGTCCGTCTAACTTTAGACCAATCTCCTAGTTACAAGATAATTTTAAATCTTTTTGTAAATAGAATGAAACCTTTACTTAGTAAAATCATTTCTCCTTATGTTTCTGATAGATACATTTCTAATAATACTATCATTGCAAGAGATAGTTTATACTATGTAAAGAAAAAGAAAAACTATAGAAACGGTGTCATGGGCCTCAAACTTGATATGTCTGAGGTTTTTGACATATTTGAATGGTCAATCTTGATTGATATTGTCCAGCATTTTGTTTTTCTTATGAATGGTGGGTTCTTATATATTGATGTATTAGTACTACCGATATTTTTATCATGCTTAATGGATCTCCATGTCTATTTTTTTAAAACCAACTAGAGGTTTAAGACAAGAGATCATTTATCCCCTTAATTATCTCTTTATATTATGCATGAAATTTTTAACTAGATTTGTCATACATGCTGAATATGACCAACGGATCCATGGTGTAAGCATTAGCAAATAAAATCAATTATATCACACTTAAAATTCGCATATGAGTGTTTAGATGGGGAAAAACGAGTTGCTGTTTTTTTAAGGAATTGAGGAGACGACCGTGCGGAGGAAGCTCCTTGAATGGAGCGAACTGTCTAACCTCACACATATGCACTACAAGAGGGAGTGCTTTGAATTCGAGAGATCAATATGTAGGACTCCGACCTAAACGAACACAATGGCCATTCCAGAGTCAATTCGGTCACAAGATAGGATGGGTCGATCTGTATGAGGGAAGATGAGAAATGTGTGAGATCAAAAGCTGTGTTATGTATTCTGCATGAATAAATAAGATAAATTCTGATTGATTGAATTTTTTATGTTGAGAGTAAATGTTCAGACGATGAGTTTGAGTTATCTTGTGTCTGTTCGACGAAAGATTGTCTTGTTTTTCAATCATGATTCAAAGACTTATTTATATTGATAGAATATTAAACACCTTGATCCCATGAAGTGTGACAGTTGGTGAAGTAAAAGAGTGGGGAAATGGAAATCGAATTAAAACCAGTTGCTCATCGTGCGGAGACTTGGTTGATTTTTCATCCACTACTTTGCTAACTCCTTCAACTTATTGCAAGACTTGCTCACATTCTCATCGTGTGTATGAATACACATTTCGTAGACCGCCAGATGAAAATCCTAGTTAATATCCCCCATGTGACACGATTGATGTCTCGTGATCGTGGAGTCTACAGGGCAGACGTGTATTTAGTTAGTCAGTTGCTGACTTTATGGGACGATGAGTCCTTGTATTGCTGAGTCGAACGTGATTTGAAAATGTTCTAAGACTCATGAATTGAACGTGTCTGCAGAGACAGAAGAGAAATTGTCGAATAAATGTTGATAGGCTAAGGTGATCAAATATTGTTCATTTGATGAATCATTGAATATTGATAGTTGAACCAATATTCCTTAGTCTGAGCAAATATTGCTCATCTGATGAAGTATTGGTAGCAGGACCAAATAAAATATTAAATTAAAATACTGGAAACTGAACCGAGTATAATCAATTAAAGTGTTGATCATGGGATCAACGTAAAATTATTAGTGTTTGAATCTGAAGTTATGAACCTTGGATTTGAAACCCTGCTCAATTGATGCTCAATTGATGATTTATTGACAATCAACCACGAAGTGAAGGAGGGATCGGCTACATGGGATGAGGGGTCGACCATGTAGCGCCCAGATGCTCGAGTGAGCAAATACCAAAGTCTCGTGAAGACTAGTTGGTGGAAAGATGATTAAATGTTGGTTTAATCATTTTTTAAAATATTGCTCGTCTGAGCATTAGGCAATAAAACCTAATTATGAAGAGAAGAGGTACCGACCAAGGGATCATGAAACCGGACCTGGTTGGTCACGGGATCGACTGACGATCATTATGAAATTCCAAGTCGTTTGGAAGAGTTTTGGACCTAATACGTGCAATTGCGCAAATTAGGTCAAATTGCGAGAATACGTGGGACCGGCTCCTTGCAAGCCAAAGAGCCAACCTTGGTCGATCAAGATAACATGCTAACGTTGCCAAAGTATCTGTGTCTCAATCCTGAGAATTTTGATATTTTCTATGTGCGTTTGAGCCATCATTTGAGAAAATATGAAGAAATCAAGGTTTTTTCTCCAACTGAGGAAACTTCATAACATGAAGGAATAAATAATAATAATAAAATGAAGAAATCATGAAGTGTGGGACTGGATATGGTCAAGGCATGGATGTCCATCCAATGAGTGTAATACCCCGATTTCGGCAGTGGTTCGCCAATGGAATGGAATATAGGTATTGGTTTGTCCTCACCTAACACCGAGGCCTTTTCAGCACAATTGGCTCCAGAGTTGGCAGAAAACTCTGTAGTTAAGCGTGCTCGGGCGGGAGAAATCCAGGGATGGGTGACCTCCCGGGAAGTTTTTGATGGATGACCGCAACGATGCCCGTTGAATACCCCACGCTACCGGATAACCGCAGTGGCTAAGTGGGGGCAGTATCGGTGGAGGGACGGGTCATTACAAATGGTATCAGAGCCGACGATGGTTCACCTTTCGATGGTGATAGAGTACGATGGACGGGATATGTCAGGTACTGCTCTCATGAGGGGCAGGGAACGTCGGAGATCTGGGCTTGAAAATATATTCTGGAGCCGAGGACGGCTCCAATTTAATGTGGTGGTATTGTAATACCCCGATTTCGGCAGTAGTTCGCCGATGGAATGGAATATAGGTAATGGTTTGTCCTCACCTAACACCGATGCCTTTTCAGCACAATTGGCTCCAGAGTTGGCAGAAAACTCTGCAGTTAAGCGTGCTCGGGCGGGAGCAATCCAGGGATGGGTGACCTCCCGGGAAGTTGTTGTTGGATGACCTCAACGATGCCCATTGAAAACCCCACACTGCCGGATAACCGTAGTGGCTAAGTGGGGACAGTATCGGTGGAGGGACGGGTCATTACAATGAGCACGGTCCCATGACACTTTTCCTAATTTATTATTATTTTCATGATTTTAGGGAAATATCGTGAAATCAAGGAGTTTCCTTGAAGTGAAGGAGTTTCCATGAGATGAGGGAAACAAATAATATTAATAATAATAAAATAAGGGTGTGTGGGACCGGCTTGGGAATGGTCGGCCGGCTAGGGCCCGGTCCCGCGAGTTTTCCCTAATTTTATGTTTTTTCCTTGATGTGAAGGAAATATCATGAAATCAAGGACTTTCATGGGATGAAGGAAATAATAATAAAATAATAAGGAATGCAAGGTGTGGGACCGGCCACAACTAGGGCATGACCGGCCGGATAGTAGGCTTGGTCCCGTGACACCTTTCCTAATTTTTATTATTTCTTTGATGTGAAGGAAACACCATGAAACTGAGGAGTTTCCTTGAAACGAAGGAATTTTGTTCAAATGAGGGAATTTTCATGAGATCAAGGAAAAATAATAAAAATATAATAAAATAAAGAATTAGGCGTGGGAATGGCCACGGCGTGACTGGCCGGCCGGTGGGCCCAGTCCCCTAGCGCCTTAGCTAATATTTTATTAAATTATTATTTTTCTTCCTATTTTGCATAGGTTCATCATTCCTTCGTATTTTGGAATGCTCGTTCGTGCATTCAGATGCTCGTTAGTGCATTATTGCTGAGTACACTTGTACCATTTTATTTAGGGATTACTCGATAGCGGCTCAGATGCTTGTACGTTGAATATTTATTACTAACCCATGGAATTCTGCTGGGAAGAACCATGAATTGAAGTCACGAAATATTATGAATAGTGCAGAATATTTTCCATGGATTCAGTTAATGAACCTAATGATTTAGAAATAATTAATTGATGGCTCTATACTAGTACGATCGTCTAGGGGCACTAATTATTCAGTGATATGAGCTTGTTGAAGCGTCATATTTCTTTTATATAGTCAAGAAAAACATTCTTACATCCTGAAGATGTTATTGCTCTATACTAGCAGGAAAGTTGTCTAGGAGCCGTTCAATCTTTCGATTCTATATAGAAGTAATTACTGAAATTGCTCAGTATTCATGAGATATGCCATTGCCTCAGTTGAGAGACTACACATCTACATATACTCTGAGAGAATGTATTCTTAGTCAGAAATTCTTGTGGCATGAGCTTTCATGCTTCGATGAAAGACATGAGCCTCAATACTGGTCTGATTGCTGGATCAGGAGTATGTATAATTATGGTTTTACGATTTTAGCCTTTGCCAAAAATCCACCATCTACATTAAATCCCCTGCTTAGTAAGGGACAGTCATGTTCCTCAGTCATCACTGGATGGTGATTTTCCAGTTACAAACAAAATAAGTAATTGAACATAGTCGTAAGAGAAGATGTTACCGGATTTTCGATCGCACGAGCAAACCAAGTCTTGCATGAAGATCCCAGTGGCATGATAGAGCGTCATCTAAAGAGCATAAAATGGCTTAGCACCGCTGATTTGGTGATGGAACCTTGGTTGGTTTAGGATTCGTGGGTCGGGCCCAAAAAAGGAAATTCTTGTGAAATTAGGTTTTGGAAATAAAATTTGATATAAAAGGGATTAATCCCTCTTTTTTTTTTTTCACCTACACACGACCACCACCTTCGTCTCTTCATCATCTTTACGCCCTAGGGAGAGCAAAAATTTTTCCGGAGTTTCCAGCCGGAGCAGACAGGTACGTGGAAAAAAAATCAAGTTTGTTGTTTGTTCATGAGTTGTTCATCATAAATTAATATATGTATATACATACTTTTGGATGCGAGTTTTATGAATTGTTTTAGGAATGTACGTTCGTTCGATCGTTAGTTTAAGAAACTAGTAATAATCCCTGACTTAGAGAGATTTTTTTATATATATAGACCTGTGTCCAGTGATAAAATTTTGTTTATGAACACCAAAACTTTATCTTAAGAGGCGTGAGCTTTCACAAAATCGAGATAAACCCTCGTTTCAAAGACGAACGATAGTACGAAGAAAATATCTTATTATTTTTTGATAAAACAGTGGAATATCCACAAAATTTCATGTATAGAACCGTGACTTATTCATGGTTTTTTTTTTTTTTTTTACGTGAACAATTCACGTTTTATATATATACATATGAATATATATTTTTTGAAAAATCAAAGCCTGACTTTGGATAGTGTTTAAAGGTAAACAATTATTTATGATGAAATATTGTTTAGTTTTCATAATTCAGTAGTTAATGTTCACACAATAGAAGTGTTCATGATTTTATGAAAATTTGAGTTTGGCTCGTCCTTTGTAGACTTCGAAGAAACACGTAAGTTTTGAAGTGTTAACTCTTGTATTACAATCACTAGTGTTAGTGGAATCGTAAAAGGTAAGAGTTAAGAATTACCATTTTCGTAGATGATTTTCCGTGTGCATAATTCTATCATCTTATCAAAGTTTTAATCTTGTATGGATGATATGCTGAAGTAGAGTATTGTGTGCATGTTACAACTACTTCGCAAGGATGTCTGACTCTCAAGAAAATGATGTCTCCAGAGATGACACATGCATGGTTGAGACTTCTATTGGTGAAGAGGAAGATGAAACACCTGGAATCAAGAATGTTCCAAACATAGAGGATGCATTCTTTGTGGATCAACGACCTAAAAAGCGCCTCATAACTCCAACATTTCATCTTATGATAAACCCTAGATAGGTCACTTAGAAAAAAATTGGTGACTCCTCAGGCAGCCATTCGGTTCTGTCTTGAACGAGGATATTTTTCTGCGTCAATTATTGAATTCAAGCTTTCTCGACAGCCTTTAGAAAAGTTTTCTGGATGGGCGAGGTACATGCTGGATTTTCCTCGTGTTCGGGCCAAACTGTATGATGCAAAAATAACACGGGTTGTCCAAGCCTCTGGAGACTTGTTCATTTTTCATGATGTACGAGGTATGGTATCTCTACTTGTACGTTGATGTATTCCAACTCACACTTTCATATGTAGATGGGGAGAGTTTACCGTCACCTTAGAGGATGTAGTTGCTTTGTTGCATCTTCTGATCACGGGTAACCTTCCTGAGAGTCTTTCGACAGAGGAAAGCAATCTCTAACATCTTGACAGCTACAATGGAGGAGATTAATAAGGTTTCTGGCAGCAAAGGTTGCTATGCTCACTGGTGAATACATTGGTGGCTAAGAGATACTTCTCTTGACTGGCCCGTCGACGGTATGTTATCTATTGTTGCTTTCTTGTGATTATGGCTGTTCGGAGATGTATTTGAAGATACTTGAAATTTATTGAATTGATCGTGATTCCTTTTTCCATTATATGGCTCAAGGTGAGCAACTCCTAATAGGTAGTCTGTTCTTGGGTTCTTTTTACTCTAACTTAGACTCCTTGATTATAGACTCCAGCATCTCGAATGGCTTTATAAAAATTAAATGTTATGCCAATACGATGTTTCTTCAAGCTTTGATATGGGAATGTTTAAAGAATTATGCACCCATACCATGTAATATCTTGCAAGGATTGAATGATGATGCTCGTCATGTTTTCTCTGAGAGGGATAATGCCAGAATCATGCACTGGTCTACGAAGCAGCCTTGACTCAAGACCCGTTTATTGATGTGTTAGACCGTGAATATGAATTCAACTTCCACCCATGGGTGTCAAGTCCTTCTTATATTTCTCAGTTGACAACTTTCAATGATGAAGAGAGCACGACTATGAAATCTGGTGCTAATTTGAGTGACGGAGAAACGTTTTTTATGTTGAGTTGCACCCCTGGTCACTTGATATCAGCAATACATGGAAAATTCTTGGTGGAAGAATACAATATTGATATGGAAGCTCGACAAATGGGTATGCATCAGGGAGTTTCTACTTTTCGAATGAGGAAACCATTGGTTGAACATCTCATGACCCGTTTAGACCGCACACACATGGAAGGAAGTGAATACTGGTTTCCCAACTCCGAGCGAATTATGTATGTAACTCCGGGTTATTTAAATTTTTGGTATCAATAACTTGAGCATTTACTCGATTTCATGAATGTTTATCAACCCTTGTGAAGGAGACTCCTTCTGCTGACATGATTGCCAATCGACCAAGACTGAAGCATTTCCCTAGTGGTGATAAACGGAAAACATCTCCAGGATGTTCACAAGTAAGTATTTTGTGTACAATCTTCATAAGATTATGATAACCGTGTTTTGACTATTGCATCAAAAATTTCACAGGACAATCATAACTTAAGACCTCTAATCGATGTTGACCTCTCAAAAACCGAAGAAACTACTCATGGCGGAGAAGGCATGAGCAAGAATTACAAATTGTGGTCCAATACCATAAATTCCGCAGTTATTTCTTTGGTGAGTTATCAGTGACTCCTTTGTTGTGACTTCTTCTTATCCACATTATTAGGATTAAAGAATTAATATTTTTTATTCCATTGGATAATTTCACTCCATCAAGTATTGACGGTCTTCAGTTCTCTGCTGCTGGGCAAACAGTTTCTGACTTGAGTGATGAATAAGAGGCCGTAAGTATTTCTTTGTATGACCAATCGTGATGCTTTATAGATAAATGTTAATTGATGATAATATATCTCGGAGGATGTCTCCATGGAAGTGGATAGTACTGGTGATGTTCTTTCGCCTTCGAAAAATGGCGATAGAGAAAATTCCCAGAGCTCAAAACCAAACAAAAGCAATGGCGCTCTTGATGTGGATACGGGCAATTTAGGTTCCATGAACGCTTCAAATACCACCCAAGTAAGTATTTATCTTGTATTTTATACATAGAAGTATAAATTTATTGTTTTATGAATGAATGAATGAGAATTCATGTGAATATGCGAGAAGTTTTTGCCGAAATACGTCACCAGAAATTTTAGAATCCATCCCTTTAACGAAAGTGTTGCAGAATCTTCATATGATGTCGAATTTTTGTAATCTACTAATGTATCCTTATGCTCATAAAATTTCCAATCTTTCTTATAGAATATTTTAGAGTTTTGAGCACGTTTAGGGGATGAAATCAGAGAAACAGTAAACTTCCAGGAGACTTCCATAAAATTTTCAGTTGTTATGTAGTCCAATGTTTTGGCCACATATTTTTTCTCATTCATCCAATTGTTATGAATTTTTGGATATGTTGTATAGGACATCCATACGAAGAGAATGGTATATAACTCAACCTTAGATTCTTCACCAATTGCTCCCAGTTCATCGTTTTGTATGGGGAAGTGTAAAATCCTCTCAGATGACCTTGTTACGGAACGTGTTTTTATGACTTTCACGTTATTTGCTGATGTCTTGGATGTATAGTGAAAAGATTAGATAGCATCAATTTAATTACATGTTGGAGTTTATGATTTCCTTTGGTTTCCATGCTTGAATCGCTCTAATCTCATGTAATCTTCGTTTTAGGTGCTAAATACTAAAGTTGAGAATAACGGAACCAATAATGATAACTCGAGCAACCATGGAGTTATTGATAAAGACCCAACCATATTTGCACTTCCAGACCATGAGAAGGTTGTTACTGAAGCTGTTTAGGAGACCGAAACTTCAATTGTCGTTACTTCAGCGATGGAAGAGACCGATCCAAGAGAAGAAGAAACTGCTTCCATGGATGTAGAAATTGCCCCGGTAATTGAAAATCTTATTATGGTGCATGAATATCCATGCGCATGAGTTTATTTTGATCCTCCATTTGGCACATTACTCCAATATCACGAACTAGTTGGCAGATTCAGCGGTCATATTGGATATGAAGGCTTGTACGAGAAAATATGGAGGAAATTTGGTCACATCATCGTTACCAGATATCACATGCGTGCATATTCTTTAACAATGCAAGTAAGTGTTATCTTGCATATTGTAAGTGATATATGCGCTAGGGTCAGAAATACTATGAATCCAATTGTACTCTTTGATTTGGAGTTCAACTTAGAGAATTCTGAGAGACTTGGCTTCAACGTGAAGTAGCTTCGTAAGAAGATAAATGCTATTAAGGACTCATGTGAGAATAACATACCCTTTACCAATAACTATGTGATGGAGAAGGAAGACAATATTGCAGGTTGACTGAAGAGCTGAACTTGGAGAAGGCGGCCTTACAAGTCTTGAAGGATGCAGAGGAGAAAAAGTATTTCTTCGCTGATTTCTTTTCATAATCTCTTGAACTTCTGAATTTCTGAGAGATGTGAGGTTTTATTTTTTGGTTTTGATTGGTTTTGGATAAGTATATGATTGAGGATTTTCTTTGGATTTGATAGAGATTTTCTTTAAGTAAACTGAATTTTGATAAATTGCTGGATTTAAATTACTAAATGCAAGTATGCAAACATTTTGGAGAAATTGAAATACAATGAAATAAAATTCTAAACGCCAAATATTTTGTGGTATTCGTGCCTTGAACATCCAGTACCTCGAATATCCAAAACCTTAAACATCAAAGGCCTTAAGCCAATTCTCGTGTATTACGGCCATAGTTTCCTTGCTGTCCATGTTGATTAATTTGTAGTATCCACCAGCAACAGACTTAGAGATCATAAAAGGTCCTTCCCAGTTGGATTTCTTTGCAGAATGAAAGTTACGCTTAGTTTCTTTGAGAACTAAATCTCCTTCCTGGAATTTGTTAGACTTAATCATCCGTGCACTGAATATCTTCTTTTGGTTTGGGATTCTTCGTGCAGTGGAATTCCATGTTGTTGAAGTCTTCCAATCCTACGACACATGTGGACATTCGTGCAAAGGAGAATATTTGGGATATTGTTTGTTAAATTCAGCCATTATTTCAGCAATGACTGTATTAGTGAGGTGCTCGATTTGGAGAGGTTCTGTGTCCATCCACTTAGTGAAATATTATTGAGGTGAGGTTATACACTCATATCATCTTGCAATTGCTAAGTTATTGGTGGAATTAAGCCCTCGGACCAAAAAAGCATATTTGAAAACTGATGATATGGACATATGAGAAGAAATAAGACTTTCCTGAGTACGAAATCTTTTGATGAAAGTATTTGTATTTTCTTCAGGTTTTTGTGTTAGCTGTGACACGGTTTTGACCTCCTTCAGGTACTCGAACGGTGAAATATCTCCTTTTTCCCAATCAGAGGTTTCTTCAATAGAGAAATGTGCAATTGAAGGTGCTTACCTTTCCAGCGTGAATCCACGTACGTCCAAGGATCATATCATATCCTGGATTTTCTCGAATTATGTAAAATTTTGTTTCTGTCCAGGTTGAGTTTATGTTCACCTTGAGGGTAATGTGACCATAAGCATCTCTGGGCATCCCTTCATGATCCATAATTAATATTGGAGCATGAATGGCTTCTTATCGTGTGATACCAGTTTTTAGAGGGATAACATTGACAGCAGTTCCGACATCTACCAATGCTCGTTTGAACTCGTTTCCTTTAAGATGGACTGTGCTGAGAAGTCCCCAGTCGTACATTTCTTTGTCCGTTTCTGAAGGTTCAAGAAGTGATTCCTGAATCAATAAACGCTTCCCTGACATGATGTGGTTCGATACGGTAAACATGTCTTTCCTTTGAGCCCTTTATAAGTACAGCAATTCGCATACATGCTCGATTAAGGATTGAACTGCTTCCTTGACTGGTTGTTAAGATAAAGTGAAAGTTCTGACCGGGAGGAGGTCTCTGTGCACTCCTTCAGTACCCAATCTAAGTTCTCATGATTCGACTTTCTCTTGGAAGATGCGATTCAAGGTCATGCGGTCCATTTTGGGATGATTTATCTATGAAAGCGACATCAACGAGGATTTTCTATATATTCTTCAGTTGGTTCTTTCTTGACATATGGTAACTTAATTACACCGTCTTAAACCTCAGACATCCAATAATTCAATCACCTCTTCGATGGGAAAAGGGAAATCAGGTGCTTCTTAATCATCTCCTATGCGTTGGGTAGGAGTTTGTGCATCTGTAGTTTGATTATCCTTCCTTTGTGCTTTCAAAGGGGTCGAAGAAGTATGCTTGCACTGCGGTTCGGCTTTTCGTTTGCTCCCTTCTACAACAACATTTGTGGAAGGTTGGAGGTCGTACTGTTTGTTGATTAAACGTATGTTGCCTCGAGTTTCTCATGGTTCTTTCGCTTTTGTAGTATTAGCTCTCTCCAATAAAGTAGGTGCAGTAGTTGCTGATCTCTTAGACGCTTCATGAAGTTCTGAGAAAATCTGGAACCTGAGATTTTCTAATAAAGCTCTGTAGAATGAAATCATTCCATTGATGCACAAGTCCATGAGTTGTTGCGTTGTGACATTTGGATCATGGCAGTCCAAAACTTGAACTCTGAACTTTTTCACATAATCGTTAGGATGTTCATTGCTCCTTTGAAACATCCTTCTGAGATCAAAGAGAGTGATTTTCTCTGAAACGGAGAAATACTTTCTATAGAAAGCATTAACCATTTTTCCCCAACTTTTGATACTTCCTGGTGTGATGTTGTTGTACCAGATATATGCCCTGCCTTTCAGGGACTTTGAAAATTCCTTCAAACGGACAGTATGGTTGTGCTCATTTTCACCCAATGCTTCCAAAAATCGAGAAATATGTTCTCGAGTATTTTCCGTTCCATCATAAAAGGTGAATGTTGAAGAGGTGTAACCTTTTGGCAGAGGAATCCTTTGCGTAGAAGCAGCGTATGGAGGTTGGTGATGGTGGTCAGAAGGCGTCTTGTCTTTTCCATGATCCTCCAAAAGGCGTTCCAGGTCTTCACGAGTGATGAAGCTGGATGGTTCTTTCGCTGGTGGATTATCTGCGGCCTTAGGAACTTCCTTATCATCTACTACGTGGATCGAAGTGACCTCGGGGTCAGCGTCTGAAGACGTTTCTTTAGATTTTCCTATATCCTGAGTTTTCTCTGACATCTTGTTTGTAAGATTCTTGAGATAATTGCATAGTTCCTTCTGAGTGGAAGCCATGTCAGTCTGATTCTTGGCATGAGTCTTTTGCACCTTCATGAGATCACTTATGGTAGGTGGATTTTCTATGATTTCTTCAGGAGACTGACTGAAGAGTGGATTGTTGATGGCGCTAGTGTCGTCACTTATTGGAGCACCATTTCTTGGAGGAGTGGTAGTGGAAGGTTGTGCCAAAGGAGTGGTGTTAGCAGTACCACTAGAGATTGCTATGTTAGGGTCGGGTGTTAAACTCATATTGGTAACTGAACCATACCTAATACCGACCATCTTTGTGAGAACGAGATTATAACCGAGAGAATAATCTCCCACTTTGGTCGCCAATTTGTAGATGGGGAAAAACGAGTTGCTGGTTTTTAAGAAATTGAGGAGACGACCATGCGGAAGAAACTCCTTGACCCGAGCGAACTGTCTAACCTCACACAGATGCACTGCAAGAGGAAGTGCTTTGAATTCGAGAGATCAATCTATAATACTCCGGCCTAAACCAAGATAATGGTCATTCCAGAGTCAATTCGGTCACAAGAGAGGATGGATCGATCTATAAGAGGGAAGCTGAGAAATGTATGAGATCAATGGTAATCGAAATTATAGGTGTGATGTGTATTCTACGTGAAGAAATAAGATAAGTTCTGATTGATTGAATTTGCTCTATTGAGAGTAAATGTTCAGACGATGAGTTTGTGTTCTCTTGTGTGTCTGTTCGATGAAAGATTGTCTTGTTTTTTAATCATGATTCAGAGACTTATTTATATTGCTAGAATTATAAACACCTTGATCCCATGAAGTGTGACAATTGGTGAAGTCAAAGAGTGGGGAAATGGAAATCGTATTAAAACTAGTTACTCATCGTGCGGGGACTTGGTTGATTTTTCATCCACTACTTTTCTAACTCCTCCAATTGATTGAAAGGTTTGATCACAATCTCATCGTGTGTATAAACACACGTTCCGTAGACCACCAGACGAAAACCCTAGTTAATATCCCCCCATGTGACACGATTGATGTCTCGTGATCGTGGAGTCTGTAGGGCATACATATAGTTAGTTAGTCAGTTGCTGACTTTATGGGACGATGATTCCATGTATTTCTGAGTCAAACGTGATTTTCAAATGATCTAAGACTCAT
Organism: Papaver bracteatum; assembly: GCA_023529315.1. Lineage (NCBI taxonomy): Eukaryota > Viridiplantae > Streptophyta > Magnoliopsida > Ranunculales > Papaveraceae > Papaver > Papaver bracteatum. The sequence continues at coordinate 1,470,322 of JAJJWX010004270.1, read as the reverse complement.
GAATTGAATTTGTCTGCTGAGACAGAGGTGCAATTGTCGAATAAATGTTGATAGGCAAAGGTGAACACATATTGTTCATTTGATGAATCGTTGAATATTGATAGTTGAACCAATATTCCTTAGTCTGAGAAAATGTTGCTCGTTTGATGAAGTATTGGTAGCAGGACCAAATAAAATATTAAATTAAAATACTAGCAACTGAACCGAGTATAATCAGTTAAAGTGTTGATCATGGGATCAACGTAAAATTATTAATGTTTGAATCTGGAGTTATGAACCTTGGATTCAAAACCCTGATCAATTGATGATTTATTGAAAATCAACCACGGAGTGAAGGAGGTACCAGCTACATGGGATGATGGGTCGACCATGTAGCGCCCAGATGCTCGAGTGAGCAAATACCAAAGTCTCGTGAAGACCAGTTGGTGGAAATCTGATTAAATGTTGGTTTAATCAGTTATTAAAATATTACTCGTCAGAGCATTAGGCAATAAAACCTAATTATGAAGAGATGAGGGACCGACTAAGGGATCATGAAATCGTCCCTGGTTGGTCACGGGATCGACTGACGATCATTTTATGAAATTCCAAGTCGTTTGGAAGATTTTTGTACCTAATACGTGCAATTGCGAAAATTAGGTAAAATGGTGAGAATGCATGGGACCGGCTCCTTGCAAGACAAAGATCCAACCTTTGGTCGGTCAAGATAACATGCTCACATCTCCAAAGTATCTGTGTCTCAGTCCTGAGAAATTTGATATTTTCTATGTAAGTTTGAGCCATCATTTGAGAAAATATGAAGAAATCAAGGTCTTTGCTCCAACTGAGGAAACTTCATAAGATGAAGGAATAAATAATAATAAAATGAAGGAATCATGAAGTGTGGGACCGGATATGGCCAAGGCATGGACGGCGGGCCAATGAGCACGGTCCCATGAAACTTTTCCTAATTTATTATTATTTTCATGATTTTAGGGAAATATCATGAAATCAAGGAGTTTCCTTGAAGTGAAGGAGTTTCCATGAGATGAGGGAAACAAATAATATTAATAATAATTAAATAAGAGTGTGTGGGACCGGCTTGGGCATGGTCGGCCGGCTAGAGCCCGGTCCCGCGAGTTTTCCCTAATTTTATGTCTTTTCCTTGATGTGAAGTAAATATCATGAAATAAAGGAATTTCATGGGATGAATGAAATAATAATAAAATAATAAGGAATACAAGGTGTGGGAATGGCCACAACTAGGGCATGACATGCCGGATAGTAGGCTTGGTCCCGTGACACCTTTCCTAATTTTTATTATTTCTTTGATGTGAAGGAAACACCATGAAAATGAGGAGTTTCCTTGAAACGAATGAATTTTGTTCAAATGAGGGAATTTTCATGAGATCAAGGAAAAATAATACAAATATAATAAAATAAAGAATTAGGCGTGAGACTGGCCACAGCGTGACTGGACGTCATGTGGGCCCAGTCCCCTAGCGCCTTAGCTAATACTTTTTTATTATTATTATTTTTTTCTTCTTATTTTGCTTAGGTTCATCATTCCTTTGTATTTTGGAATGCTCGTTCGTGCATTCAGGTGCTCGTTAGTGCATTATTGCTGAGAACACTTGCACCATTTTAGTCAGGGCTTACTCGATAGCGACTCATATGCCCATACATTGAATATTTATTATTAACCCATGGAATTCTGCTGGGAAGAACCATGAATTGAACTAACGAAATATTATGAATAATGCAGAATATTTTCCAGGGATTCAGTTAATGAACCTAATGATTTAGAAATAATTAATTGATGGATCTATACTAGTACGATCATCTAGGGGCATTAATTATTCAGTGATATGAGCTTGTTGAAGCGTCATATTTCTTTTATATGGTCAGGAAAAACATTGTTACATCCTGAAGATGTTATTGCTCTATACTAGCAGGCAGGCTGTCTAGGAGCCGTCCAATCTTTCGATTATATGTAGAAGTAATTACTGAAATTTCTTAGTATTCATAAGATATGTCGTTGCCTCAGCTGAGAGACTACACATCTACATATACTCTGAGAGACAGTATTCTCAGTCAGAGATTCTTGTGGCATGAGCTTTCATGCATCGATGAGAGACATGAGCCTCAATATTGGTCTGATTGCTGGATCAGGAGTATGTATAATTATGGTTTTACGATTTTATCCTTTGTCGAAAATCCACCATCTACAGAGTGCCTCATATTTTTTAAATCTTCCCATGAGGAAGCTAATAACTTGATGGAGTTGATCAAATATTTTAGCTATATCGCAGTCCAAGTTACCAATTTTGACAAGTCGAGTTATTTTTTCAGTAAGAATAATCACCATGAGAATGTTGTCTCTCTTATTAATACTATAAAAGTTAAGAAAATTGATCTAAAAGATAAATATCTAGGCATACCTTTATTCATTGGTAGGAAAGAAACTGACTCTTTTAGTCATTTGTTTGATAATTTTGATTTAAATAAAAGACGTAAATGGAAAGGAAGCCCGCTAACTCAAGCTGGTAGATCCATCATACTTTTGAAATATGTTCTTATATGTTATATGATTACCTTCCCCATACCCAACACCATAATTCGAAAATATTGAACATTCCCAAAGGGATTTTTGGTGGGGAAAGACAAGTTTACGTGGTATATACATGAAAAAGTGGAATAACATTTTGTCCCATAAACTTTAAGGAGGTTTCGGTTTTAAGGATTTAATTTTTTTAACAAAATTATGTTCGTCAAATTGGTCAAAATCTTAAAATGTAAATACTTCAAGAATTGTCATCCTTTGCATGTTAGGAAACAATTAGACTTCTCATCGATCTGGAAAGGTATATTTGTAAGGCTAGATATTATTAAAAGAAAATAATTTGGGAAGTCAAGAATTGGTATAGTGTTCATGTATTTACAGGCAATTGGATACCTAATGCTTCGAATTCTTTGCAATTGTTAACATGATCCCAATATGCTAGTTTCTGGTTTCATTATCCCTCATACTAGGATATGGAATATTGAGCTAACTAATAGTTTTTTTACTAGAGATAATGCTCAAAATATCATATGAAAACGCAGGGGATACCAAATACACCCAATTTTTTCGTTCGGCAATCTGTATAGACAAAACTTAACATAATTGCAAGCAGACCAACTTAATGATCCTTGAAAATATGTGTAGATTTAATATCTTAAACTCTACTCAATTAGTATGTGTATAGACACAAGGTCCATGAACCTGATTGTTAAGCAGAGTACTTGGACGATTTCAAAAATCAATATATCAAGATCAATCTTGTATTATCCAAATAATTCAACCGGAATTCTTCCAAGTAATTAAACTTGTTATCTATCTTTTAAGATACGAATTCTACAAAAAATTGGTCTCGTAGTCGATTAAAATTAAGGGGATGTATCTACTTAGATTGAATACGTACAAACATGAGTAAATACAATTATAAAGATAAACAATATAATGCAGAAAAGGAACACAAGACACCAGAAATTTTGTTAACGAGGAAACCACAATAGCCAAAAAAAAAAAACGGGACCTCGTCCAGATTTAACACCACATTGTGTTAAGTCGCTACAGACACTAGCCTTCTATCAGACTTCGAACTGGAATGTAGTTGAGACCGAATCCATCCTCCAAGCGATTCATCTAAAATCGCGCACCTTATGTATATTGAACCTCGCAAGGTTCTACGCACTTGATCCCATTAGCTGACGTCCTTTACAGCCTAAGAATTGCTTCAGCCGAAGTGAAGACTTTTGATACCAATCTACCTCTAACAGATAAGCCTATTTTATTTCCGTTTAGATTAAAGATCAAGATATGGAATTCTGTTTGCAAAAGACAAGCTAGCAAACCTCACAAATCCAGAACTTACGACTTCCAAAGAGCATCTTATATTCTTAACCACTTCTCAAGAAAAATCTTCGAAAGATCAACTAAGATTAGTTTTTAGATATCTATCTTGAGGAATCACAAAGTCTGAGATGAAGAGAACTTAGTGATTACTATATATCTTTCCTGAAGAGATTACGAAAACCTCGATAATAGAAAAGAAAGATCAGGATACATGAACCATCATGGTAACGATAGTCGGACCTGGATTCGCGAATCCTCAAGCGAAGTCTTTCCGTCGTAGACCTAAAAGGTCAATAGAGGACGACTCTAAAATCAACTAGAGCACAAAGTGTCAGGGATTTATTTTCCCATTTGACAGAGATGTTATATTTATAGTTTTTAAAGACCAGGGTTAGCTTAGAATTTAAACTAAGATAACTTGAGAATCAAACAAACAAAATAGGTCTTCAAACTACAATAGAAGACTATACACATAGGTTCGGTTACTGAACCGTGTATAATGATTGTTCGGTTTGGAAAGTTATAGCCAAAGAACTAAAAGCTACTTGATGTTCATTTAAACACTTAAAAAATTAATTATGATTCAAACACATAAGTGTTTAAGTAATCATTGAAATATTAAAATTGTTTAAGAGAGTTATGTCAATGTTAAACATATTAAAATAATAAGTCTTTGAGCATCTGCTATATATTATTGGGACAGTTGGTACAATGGTTCTTCAACCGTAAGTCTTGTTCATGATTCAAGGTGCTACGGTTCGTGAACCGGGTTTGCCAACCCTACTAGACTACCAAACTCAGTTGACCTCGGTTCGTGAACTGGTTTCACCAACTTCTAGCCAATTAATCCAACTTATAAAATCAGTTTACCACGGTTCGCCAACCAGGTTCGTAAATTGTTCCCAAATGACCTTGTGGTTTGCGAACTGGCTCGCCAACCTTCCTGTATTTCCATATCTCAGATATTTATGGATTGCAAACTGAGTTTGCCAACCTACCCTGAGTACAAATTCCAATAAATCCATATTTCTCTTTTATGATGTTTGAAACATTCCAAAGTGATATAGTATTTGCATAGGCAATTTTCAATTGATCCACAAATTAATTCATAGAACTAATGTTGTTAAGGATCTTTGAACATCTAATCAGTAAATCATATTCCGATATTTTTCACAAGACAAGCTTGACTCGAAACATCTTATTTTTGAATCTATTATAAGTCGTATGACATAGTCTCAATAGATAAAATGATGGTATATTGAGTAAAATAGAATGATTCAGTATTCACATACTTGATACAGAAGTTCTCCAAAAGTTTTCGTCGATCGTCATTCTTCAAGGGTGATCTATTATACTCAATTACAATTCTAACCTACCTGAAACTTGACTTAGTAGACTAGAAATCAAGATATAGTTTTTATCATCTAACATTGACAACGATCTTGATATTGCAAAACTTGTAGTTTCAACCGAGCAATGCTCTAACATCACCAACATTAGAATTTTTCTCACCGGAGAGGATCGGTTAATCTTGTCCCACACCAAAAATGGTGATATTTCGTTTATAAACTCCTTTAAAGCTCTTACTGGAGAGCTCAATATTTTGCAGAATCCCAACACAACTCAATCTATTAAATCCCTTTGGAACTTTTCCATTTTTTTCAAGATTCAACTTTTCATTTGGAAATGCATCAAAAGTGTCATTCTTACAGGAGCTAGACTTTCCTAGTACATAATCCCGACAGACCCTTGTTGCTTGTGCAATACTAATTCGGCTAAAACAACTAGCGAAAATCTAGTAACTAAAGAATTTATTTTCACCACATCTTGAAGCATATGAATAGATATGTGCTTCAGAATTAGATAGAGCAAGACTGCTACATCTTTATATACAGTAAATTATACTTTAAAACTTACAATAGGCGTAGATCAATGTTTTGCTATACCAATTACCCAAGAAGTTCAGACTTATGTAACTATTTAGATTCCTAATAATAGTGATCTACTTGACAATCGCCCCATTTTATGTTGTGATGCTAGTTATGATACAAATACTAATATAGCGGGATCTAGTCTTGTGTTAACTGGCGTGGCAGGGGCTTTTAAAGGATGTAAGATTATTGACGGGGTAACTTGATCAGCTGGAGAAGCAAAGTGCATTGCCATATATTTGAAGAAAATAGATGGATGGAAAGACATTAGCAATTTCTGCATTTGCATTGATGCAAGGAATACAATCACTTATTTGAGTAATAAAAATTACAAACTGTGCTAGTTTAGTTGAACCATTTTATATGAATGAATTTTCATTCTTCCATTAACATAATTTATCTCTTTAGATAGTAAACCAGCTAATATTGTAAGAGAAATCTTGTAAATGGAGAATGATCAGGTGCTGAACCTGTCTTTCTCACACGTATGAAATCCATTTCTTAGCAAACTGAGAAAGGAAAAAAGAAAGGAAAATCACACATATTTTAAAGGTCCCACATTGGGGAGTATTGGGCATAATATAGGCTAAGGGGTATCTTTTTTAATGATGAAATGACTATAGTGCACTTTATCCTATGAAAAAAACACTAAAAACCTAATTTAAGTATCCCCTTCTTCCCAACTGCCGGCTCCTCTTCTCTTTTTCTTCACTTCTTTCATAACTTCTCTATTTAATCGTCAATTAATCCTGGAGTCGGAATTACGCCTCAAAAAAAATAAATTGCAAGATAGATTACATGCAATTGCAAATCAACAAGAGAAAGACAAAGAGGATAATCAAACTGAAGTTACAGATAAGCAGTCGGTATTGCTCGATTGTTGAGTGTAGTGCCGACTTCTACAGTCGGGATTTCTTTAGTTATGAACACAATGTCGACAGTGTTGGACGACATTGAATTTATCTCTGTGTTGAAATTGGTCTTTGTCGGCATTGTCGTGGTCAATACTCGCAATGCCGAATGTACCTGGATATTGGGGTAGCACCATAAGTCGGCGTTTCTAAGTTGATGAATGCAACACCGACTTCGTAGAGTCAGCATTGTATTCATCGACATATCAATGCCAATTGTTATCTAAAATTTGACGAATCAAACACACATATATCAATATAAGCACCTTCTTGTTCTTGGTGAGATGAATTCCCCAACATCAAATCCCTCACTAGGATTCCTCATATCACTCAAATCTCCCAAAATCCTTCTTCTACTCTCTCTATTCCACAACTAACACTTTAAAAGATAAAATCTAAATCTAAAGTTTAATCTTACATACTAATTTATTTCTACATTATCAAGGATAATTTAGCCATTACCAAATTTATTTGGATAAGGGGGTTCTTACTTCACAATATATTTTTTTTCTTTTTAAATATCCCCGATTTGTGAGAGTATTTCTTAATTCTACCTTCACTTTAAAATGCCTTGAACTTAAAATGAGCATGGCTGGTAATGGGGTACTGATGGTTTATTTTCAATGATGTTGTAGTAGTAAAAGGTTCGCGAGACTTGTGAAAGAAAAGAATTTTAGATTTAATAAAACTAAGATAAGATAAAAAAAATATATATATATACAAAATTTTCACGTGATGAAGAGATACTAGGACGCAGGATTTCACTACTTTTCATATTCTTGTGGTTCAGTCATTAACTCTATACAATATAGCTCAAACAAAAGAAGTTGTGACTCTAATTCTTTGCCAAAAATAGATTTCATAAAACATTATATGTAAGTCTTAAGCATGATGCATCAAAAGTAATTAAAACCAAGCATGCGACATCAAACAAAATAACAAATAATTAATAGAAATCATAAAGCAATTAAATCTATGCAAAAAGTCATATAAAGAATTATTTCATTTACCACAATCATGAAAAGTTGCTTCCTCCATTGTCCCACTGAAGGGGTTTAGCTCCTCATATTAACCATTTGCTCAAAATACATGTTTGTTGCTCAAAAGATGATTAAAAGAGTGAAAAGTAATAAAACAGACAGTTTGCAACAGATTATTGGCGTTACAAAACAGCTGTTACAAAATGTTACAGAGACGTCACTGTTTCTGTGTTACAATGTGAGACTCTGTTCTCTAATTGTTACAAATCTGCAACGTTGTTCTTCATTGCAACACTTGTTCTTCAGCAGCAGCAGAAAAAACGCAGCTTCCTGCAACTTGAATTTCTCGACTCTGTGATGTTCTATACCTCCCCCAAACTCTCCATAAACCTCCTATGTGATACCACAGGCCTATATATACCTCACAGCACCAAAAATAACCCGTAATAACTACAAATAATCCTCCATAAATTCCCATTATTCTCCACGGCCGGTTTAGGAAATAACTTGGATTTTTGATTTCTCCACGCGTCTACAGCTGCTTAATATTCCTTATTTAGTTCATACACGCTCCTGGTTGTTTGATAGAGTCATTATACACGCACAAATCACGTTCAAATCTCTCCAAACTCATGCAAACCCATGAAATGCTTCTCTCGTGCACAAGTTGCCCTGATTTCTTCTCGTGAGTTATCCATCCAAATATAAACAATTAAAACGACCTTACCAGCCCTTTTATGATAAATCAAGTATTCCCATGAAATTTGAGCCATTGAATCACACTATAACCCCTCCAAATGATGAATTGAAAATCTGCCAGTTAGTGTGAATATTTTCCCGCCAAAACGAAAATTCAAAATGGTGAAGATGGTGTCCCCCTAACACAACTGGGGGTGCGAATAGCAGGTGCCTAACTGAGGTGCCCCTTATCCAAAATGAGGGTGCCTTTAGCAAATGTCCTCCGGGGGTGTTCCGAGCAACTCGAGCCGAATTTTCCACACATGTTTATTTCTCCAAAAACACCTACACATACACAAAAACACCATAATAAGTACAAAATCAAGAACTAACAATAGAGACACTGAGGACAATTCAGACACAAAAATGTGTCTATCATGTACCAGTTTACTGGATAGGGTATCAAAGCCCATATAAGACAAACAAGGGTTTCTATACCCTCCTCCGTAAACTGGTACCCCATTAACAATGTTAAAAATGAAAGTGGACTTGACCAATGAATAAACAAAGCTATTTATCCTAGTTTAATTGGGGGGGGGCCTGAAAACAATTAGGGGTCTCACACTACAGGACAAAAGAGGTCACCCAAACCTAGATTTGGTTACCCCTTATCCCAAATCTTTTTTAATGGCTAAATTACTCCTAAGTGATTAGTTTTAATAATTAGTTAAGTGAAGTTAATTAGTTAGTTAGGGTAAAATCAGATTTAAGAATTAAAATTTGGGAAAAAAGAAAAGTTGTGTTTCTGTGAGTTGAGAAAAGAAGAGGAGTTTTTGGGGGGGAAACTTTGGGTTTTTAGAAATGAGTTATTCAAGCAGGGGAAATGATGTTGGTGAAGGTTCAAATAACAAATATGATTGTGTTGATGGTAAGATTATCTTATATTCTCCTATGGATTGGATATATGTCGCAACACAAAGCAAGAGTCGTCAATGTCGAGGGGTGTATACCCTAACGACTCTACAGGGTCGTCAATGTATTGACACCAAAAATGACGACTCAAACCTGCAACTTTTCCAGGTTATGAAAAATCGTTAGGGTAATATGATATACCCTGACGACTCTACGGGGTCGTCAATGTATTGACACCAAAAATGACGACTCAAACCTGCAACTTTTTCCAGATTATGAAAAATCGTTAGAGTAATATGATATACACTGACGACTCTTAGTAGCTTGGGTCGGGAGTCATTATTTTGTGTGTTTATACCAAGACGACTCTGAAATTTTGAGACAGGGAAACTGTTTGTTTTTCATCTAGGATCGTTAACGTTAAAAAAAAAAGGGTCGGTCATAGAGGATCGTCATAGATGTCTATATTAGGTTAACGACTCTAATTTAGGACAAAAAATATGGAAAACCAGAAATAGGGTCGTTATCTTCCTCATCATATAGCCTAATGATTTTTTATGGTCCTACATGCATATGAAAAATCGTTAGGGTTTAGGCTTGTCGGGTGAACGACCCTCTTACTGAAACTGAAAATTTTCGAGTGAATTTTGTTTTTCTTTTTTGGAGTCGCTAATAGAGGAGAAGAGAGTGAGAATGGATGGAGTCTGATTTCTTTGTTTAAAAAATGAATCAAAACTTAGGGTTAATATGTTTTTAAGTAGTAAGGGTGGAATGGTATTTTCACCATCTTTTGGAACCTCCCTAAAAAATTTGTTGTGGGTATAAATTGGTCAGGGCCCTTAATTGTTTTCATGGGCTCCTAATTAAACGAGGTTATTTATCATTTCCAATCCAGAGCCAAACTACTATCGTTTCCGATCCAGGCAATGAATAACCAAAACTATTATGGAAAATGACGATGTTGCTATTACAACACCGATTCAATCTTCCAAGGACTGGTTAGTAGGGATGTCAATGGATATTCGATATCCGGTAGCCGTTTCCGAATATCCGGATTCCGTTAGGTCAATATCCAACATAACGGTTATCCGATATCCGATAACCTTAACGTAACGGATATCCGTTTATTAACATAATGGTACCGGTTAAGGGAGTTTCCATTAGGTTAATATCCGATACCGTTAGTGTATAACGGAAATTTTCCGTTAACGGAGTTTCCGTTAGGTTAATAAAATTTTCGGAAATTTTCAATACCTAAGGCCCCTTCCTATGGGTGTGGCAAACCTGAATGTTTTCCACTTAAGCACCCACTATGGAGGGGGCAAACAAGCAAACCGGCCTGGCTAAGTGGCAAATTTGCCACTTAGCCAGGCCAGTTGGAGTTTCTACCGAGCGGTCGAATCTAGACCGCTCGGTCTACTATAAACCTCCAGGTGTAGTATACACTGGTAACGGTGTCTCTAAGACCGGCAGGTGTAGCGTACACCGGTGCGTAGAATCTGATCCAACGGCCATTAAGCTTCACCCCTATAAATACCACATTCCTCTACCATTTTAACTCACACCTTCTTCCTATTTTCTTAGATTTTCTAATGGATCAAAATATGTCAATGGCTCAATTCATCGAAGAGCAACATGCGGCCGAAAATCGAAGATTTGCATATCGATCTAGAATGCAAAATGAATTAAAAAGAGAAAAACATTGGAGAGTTGCACAACATCGCGATTTTAGCACGTTAGAAGATGAATGCATATGCAGAAATTATGTTTTCTTCACTAATCATCCAATTGTTGATGGATCATTACGGCTTATTCCGTTTTGGGGACGCGTTTTAATGAAATTTGAGGAAGAAACAACGAACCTCAACAATCGCAATTTGATGGTGTTGAGTGCTCGATTCTCCATAATTTCCAAGAATGTTAACAAGTATATTGGTATGATAAGGGAAGAGGCTCGAAACATGAAAAGTGGTGAAACCATGTTGTGCATTGATCAAAGATGTCGTGCAAAGTGGCTCTGTGACACCGGAGAGGAGTTCCGATATGCCAGTTGTTATTAAATCTTAAAAGTGTTGCCCCAATTTAATCTAGGTTATCAATTCTAAGTTCGCAATTATGTAGAAAACTTGAAATGAAGATTTAAACAAACCACAATTCTAATTTCGCAATTATTTATCAAACAAAAGTGCAATTACATTAACGATTTAAAAACACCACAATTCATATTAACGACTAAACAAAACTCTAAAACTAACGATTATCACGAAATACATAATCCACAAAGCCTGTTGGATCTTGTGAAAACTCATTATTTGGAGTCTGAGATGGTGGTTGAGTAGCATCAGGTGAGTCATAACCTTGAAATGGTATCGTAGCCATTGGATGTGGTGCTTGAAATCGGTGAAATGCTGAACTTGGGGTATAAATTGGGGATTGACTAAATGCATCCAAATTGACGTGTTCACCAGCAGGAGTAAGTATAGGACCTTGGGGAATGAAACCAATAGGAGACTGCAAATCTGATGTTGGTTGTAGTTGAGTCTCTTCCACCATAGTGTCGTCCATGATAGTTGGAGTGCGTTGACAACCTCCACGTCCATGACTTCCATTTCCACGACTTCCACTTGCATGACTTACACTTGCACGACTTCTAGTTCTTCTTGTATTGCTCTCACTAGTAGTGTCAGGCATTTCAAAACTCAGGCTTTCCCTCAAAGACTGCATCTGACTCAAGTGAAGACGTTGGAACCCTTGGATAAAATGCTCATAATTGTTACATCGCTTTTAATACTCTTCTCTGGTTGCATCCACAACATCATATGGATAGGTCAGCTGCACACCTTCAGTAGTGACTGGAGCTGAAATAATATATCCACTTTGTGATAAAGTATTGACTTCCCATCGCAATTGAGGCATATGTGATTACCCAAATTGACTGCTAAGGTAGTACATGGTTCGCCCGTAGGTGGTGGGGGTTGGGATGGAAGATATGTAAGTGGCAAATTGCCAATTGCTGGAAAGTCAACACTACCTAAGCTATGTGGATGAACAACAATATTTAGCTTGCATACCTTTTGGAACCAACTGTAGTAATCATAGTCATCTTCTGGTTCTTGGATCAAATCATTCGCTTCTTCCCAAGGTTGTCCATTATTTATCAACTTTATCCAATCATCGTGTGAAATAATTGAAGTTGGAAAAGGGTTGATTGCTTTTACCTTTCTTCCTTGTAGCTGAAACAAATGTCTTTCTCCATAATACCAAATACCCTGACCCCTAACTGGACTGTAAAGCACAGTTCGCTTTAAGCTTAACTGAAGCATGTATTGTGCCATTTGTTCATGGAAATCATCAATTTCCGTATACGGCATTGGCTTAATGTTAACACTAGTTCTACATAGTTGTTGCATCCTTTGAACAGCATCAGTATTTTGACCATCATTGATCTGGCCAATCCAATTATCAGCTTTGTTCTTGTACACGACTAGGAAAATTAATCGTTTATCGTGAAGATCAGGTTCGCCGACTATAAAGTAAGTATACCACCAATACTGAAAAATAACATTGACGAAAAATGATGTGTTACTACATTCACCACAAATACAAATACATTCAACTTGATAATAAATCTAATAAATAATTCTTACCTCCAAAACGATCCAAATTGCATTTTTGCTCTCAGAATTCTTAGTTGAGCATTCACCGAGACATATGTATAGCTTAGCTAAAATTGCAGAACCCCAATCATAATTTGGCACTTTGGATAAATCTTCTAAAGATTCCAGAAAACCAATTAATGAAACGCTACTAGCATTGGGGAACAAAACTTGGCCTAACATCCATAATACAAAAATACGTTCAAGCTCGGGATAATCTTCAGTTCTGTCTATCCCCTTGGAATTGTAACGGGTCAAAAAATCCTTCAACCCAGACACTCTTAATCCAAATGAGTGTAACTGTCTTGACTCTGGTGCTCCTTCAGTATCATTTGAGTACAAGGGGAGTAATTGATTCCATTTTCCTTCGGATATCCACTTTAACTGGTTAAATTGTACTATTTCACCATCACTTTTTATTCCAGTTAACATATACAAATCTAACGGTGTGAATCCTAAAAACAACATGGTCATAAATTAAAGTTTGTATGCGGAACTAAAATTGGTATCAAACTAAATAATTGAAACTCTAAAAATTAAAGTTTGTTTCTGAATTAAAAATTAAACTATTGAATGGAACAAATAGAATTACCACACTCGAAATCCTTGAAAAAGAACGTATTTGCAGTGTTCCACCAACGTTCACAAATAACTCGCACAACTTGAGTCCTGTGGTTTTTTCCTTTCATGAAATATAAACGCTGCCAAGGATATCTTCTCAAGGATGCTTGAACACCTTGGGGGAGTAACTCAAACACTTCAGTTAGCTCAGACCACCCACCTCTTAATTTAGGTAACAAAACTCGCTCGGGATGGTTACATAAATGCGTAGATTGTACATCATCTCCAACTAGTTGCCTAACATTAGCGAACTCGTGATCTTTATCCTGAACCCATACTATATCACTATATGCAACAGATTTTCCCTTGTCTTTCCTATTTCTTTTCCTTTGCCTATTTGTTTTGGAACTACTACTCATTTTTTTTAAAATCGCTCTGCTCTGATGTAAATTGAAGAGAAGGGGAGAAAAGTTTTTGTGAATGAAAAAGGAAGGGAATATGGGGATTTATAGGCGGTAGAGCACCGACCGTGACCGGTGGAGATTAAACCGGTGGCGGTGTAATATAGACCCGCCGGTCTCTGGGAGACCGCTAACGGTGTAGTCTCGACCGGTAGGTGGAGACTCGATCGCTCATAGTTTTTACCATAGTGGCACTGCCAGTTTTCCAGGCCAGCTGGCATTGCAAATGGAGGATTTAGCCAGTTGCCATAGGAAGAGGCCTAATACCCTTTAGGTTTACTCTTTAGCCATTTGATTACGTCTCTCCTAAGTAAATATTGGAAATTATCGAATATTAACGGAAATTAACGGAAATTATTGAATATTAACGAAAATTATCGGAAATTATTGGAAGTTTTTTGTATCATGAGTAGATAACAGAAATTATCAGAATAATATCCGATATCTGATAGCTTATCCTTAACCTTATCGATATGGAATTTTTGAATTCCGACGGATATTATCGGATACCGGATATCCGATAACCCTTAACCTTAACCTTATCGGTATTGCCAATATCGGAAGGGTTTTTATCCATTGACAACCCTACTGGTTAGGAAGTCTAGCGAAGGGTCAAATATCCAGTGAGATTCAAAATAAAACCCCTTTAAAATCTCTATGCTGCTCTTGTCCAGAATGGCTTGATTCAGTGCAATTTCATAGTACCCCAAAGCTCATCTGTTAGTAAACATTACAATTTCATAGAGTTAGAACTCATTCTCGGTTAAATTGAATCTGATTATGGTGGTGATTTTGATGCTTATGTAGGATAGAGATGGGAGGTGGCGTGTAGGAGCAATTGCAACCCTGATTGACACTTTTGGTGCTTGTGCTGCAGATACGAACGACACATGGAATGTTTCTGTTGATTTCAACATTTCTTACTTCTCTACTGCAAAAAATCAAGGTATGAGTCTTTCAATATTCTTCAAACTGAATTACTCCAATATTCTTAGAACTGAATTTGAGTTTGTAATTTTGGTTTAAATGGATTGATAGGAAGAGGTAGAGATTGAGGCTAAAATATTGGGACATAAGGGGAATCTTTCTTCAGTGATGGTGGTGATCAAAAACAAAGAAAATGGTGATTTGGTTGCTATAGGGACACAATGGATGTCTGTATATGATCTCAATTCTAAAAGGAAGATGCAACTGTATTCAATCAGAAATTATTAATGATCACAATTTGATTACAAAATTAGACTTAATCTTGAGTCTTTCATAATACTTTATTTCATTAATCCTTGAAGTTGAAGTTCTTAGTAGCTATTAATATGGTTATCACAAGGAACTTAATAGGGTCCTCCTAATAATGTAAGATTCAAGCTACACTGATGAAGCTTTAGGTGTAGGAAGGAAATAAAGGTGAACCATCCCCAGACGAGATTTTGTTGAACACATCCATCACCTCTCTCTTTGTCAATTTGGTACTTAGTTCTGCCAGCAATCCATGATAGCCAATTCCACGCATGCAAAGGTCGTATTTTGGTACCTACGCAAGGTACTGGTTGGCTAGGCTGCATATAAACACCAAGTACCTGGATCATGTAAAGCCATGTGACTAAATGTAAGGGTTTTTTGAAGGAAAAAATAAACAAATCAAGTGAATGAGATATGAATTTCTTTCTTTTGTCTTTTTTTATTACTCATTTTTAACAGTGGAACTGCTCTACTAGCAGAAGTTGCAGACATGGGGGATGCAGATGCGCAGTATGAGTTGGGTCGCCTTTTGAGAACTAAGGTTAGGCTCTACTGTTTCTTTGATGCAATGACTATATTCCAACTTTTGATTTCATTTTAATCGATTGCCATTTCCTAGCAACTTTATAGTGTAAATTTGCTGCTCTTGTGCGTATTAGAGAAAAGGCCATGTAGTTCGTTAGGGAGCATGGGTATAGTTAATTGTAGTCTGAGTTGCACCTTTATTTAAAATATAGGACAAAAAGAGATGTCATCACGTCTAGAACTGCTAATATTTGCTGCCCTTTTGGCTCTTTATTGTACGGGACTGGAGTGCAAATTACCATCCGATGTTAGCATAACTCATTTAAGTTAAGGCGTTTTTTTCATTGGAACTGTGCAGATTTTCCACCAAGCATACTGTAGCACCAAGGTAATGATGTTCACTATTCACTAAGGTGAGATACGAAAAGATGTAACCATCATATGCTGATTAGCTTGAATTTTTAGAAAACACATTAGACAAAAGGCATTGGTTTTGACATCTCTTTTGTTGGGCGGGATGTCAGTTGATTGTAGGCTACTTCACAAACTAATCTCAATTTTGGATGCATCAATATATCTTATCTTGTCTTGGTAATTCATGAATCATAGTTGCACTTGCATTGTTTTTCTTGAAAGTTCTGTGTCATCATGCCACATGATTATCTCATCTTCTTTATGTCATGGTGTTCGAATTCCACAGTGTGCATTATATTTTTCTGTCACGTTGCCATTCACATGGAATGTTCCTTTGTCATTTTGTTGATAAATACTATTGTCAAGAACCGAAATCCTTGGATTCTTTGGTTCAGAATGTGGCTTAGAGGTAAATTTGTAATATTATCCAGGTTGTGGCTCCAAACATGCGAATAACTCACATAGATATTGAGTATGTACCAAAACTGACATTCTAACATATGTACTGTTAAAGGCTTTTAGCACATTATGAAGTTTCAAGGTACACTTTACATTTGTTTATTGGTTACTTCCTTTTTCTTTTGGTCTGGGTATGATAGAATCCTTATGTCCAATTAGAACAACAAGCTTTTTAATATTCGGTGAACGCCGTTGAACAGGCATGCATCTTTCCTCAATTCGCAGATCATTCATAAAACTTCTTTCAGGATGATGTGGAGCTTTCATATCGTGAAACCCGCATGCCCTAATCACATTTCTACCGTAGATGGCTGCGCTCTAAATGCATCCAGGTGCTCTGTATCTTCTAGGTGCGGTATATTTGACTGGGGAGTGTGTGAAGCAAATATGGCGTCAGCCTTGTGGTGTTTCCATAAAGCTTCGGAGAAGGTAATTAGACCTTGTCTTTGCATTGTTATAACATTTAATGAGAAGCCTTTCTATTTCATCTCTGATTTTCCATGGGTCTTTCAAACATTTACGGAATTAGTATCCCCTAGGAAGTACAAATGATAGTTAGAGTAGATATTGGGGGAACTGATCATATTCCTAATATATGATTCTTTTGTCTATATTCGAAGAAAACACGGGTTGTTCGTTAACTAGATTTGTACAGGGTTAGCAGAGAAAGCTGCCTCAGCCTTCTTGGTCATCAATGATTTCAAAGAATTGCTTATCTAAGAGAGTCGCGCTAGATATTTTTGCCCATTGTCTTTCCTCAATTCTTTTAACCGGAAAAAAATGTTTGTAGAAGATTGTTTACGTTATGGGTGAACCCGACTTGAACAAATGACATTCATTACATGCTACCAATAAATTTTGCAAGGGCGAGCTGGTGCAGGCGTAGCATATAAATCACTTCTGTTAAAAGGTAAACTTCCCCTGTCAAACTTGATCCAGTTATATATATTGAGCACTTCTGACTCGAGTGGAGAAAGACTTTTTATTTTGAAATTCTTTCACCTCTTTGTTCAGTAGGAGCATCCCAAATTCGTGTATGGACATAACCTACTCCAGCGTCCCATTGACCGTTGAGTCCCTAAAATTAGGATGGTGGGGTTCCATCGGGTTACTTTAAAAGTCAGCAAAATTGGACTCTCCTAAACCTCAGAAATATATTTCTCATTTATCACGTTAAACACTGAAGCCAAGTCAGATTTCATTTATAAGGTGTATTCCCAGCTGTGCCTGGTCTATCCTAATTCTCCCGCTAAGATTATGACTGTACTACATAATTGTTGTGTTGTAAGGTGCTAAAGTTCCAGAAGTTATAACAAAGTTTAATGTAAACTGATAATATAAACTTCCTCGTGGCAGGGGCTTCTGGAAGGGGATTCAAAATGAAAGGGGTCTATCGCAAATACTATCTTCCACAAGTATTGTTAAAGGAGAGGATGTGAAATTTTGGAAAGATGAATGGAGGGGGGCTGTTCTTTTCTGTTTGACCCAGAAGAAGGCCTTTTAAGCAGCTATTCAAAAGGATGGAAAATTGACCGATCGTATTCATCAGGGGAGGTGGAATATTCAGCTTAATAGACAGCCATCTGATGAGGAAATTGGTGAGTTCTCAAATCTCTTAACTCTTCTGGGTGATGTTCCAGTTTGCACAACGAAGCAGACTTCATTTCCTGTAGCTCGAACTCAGATTATACAGTTAAAGATGGATACTCTTGGCTCGTGAATCAGAATGAGGGTGTCTCTCAATCTTTCAAGTATTGGAGTATGTGGAAGAAGCATATTCCTAAGAAGGTTCAATTATGTCTGGTTTGTGATGCAAAATGCTATGTCGACGCAGCAACAGTATGGAGGATAATGTGGATCGTATTTTACTCCCTGTACATTCTGAAGGCAGATATAGGATTAATTTAGTTAAAAAATGCAACATTCTTGGTCTTACGAGACTTCAGTAAAGCAACAATTTGAGTTTTGGTCCGAGTCTCTGACCTTAATGGGAAAAGGCTAAGCTAGAAAGGTGTGGAAGTTGCTTCCCTTTGCAATTTTGTGTGCACTGTGGTCTGAAAGGAACAAGAGAGTGGGGGCCAAGAAGAGAAGTAGAGAGGCTGAAACGATCATCAATTAAGTGAAGAGATTGATTTTTCAGTGAGGATCAATTTATGTCTGGGTTTTTTGTTTCTTGTCCTTTCGGAGACTGTAATGGATACGGGGAACCTATAGAGTTGGCGAAAGAACGACTTGAAATTGCATCTAAAGCAGGAACCGATCTTGGGCTCAAATGGTTGAAAATACTAGAAGATGCAACTCAATAACAATGTACATACTCATTTAACACAGTATATACTGTTTCACTTAGATTCCTTGATTATGGCATCCTAAGTTGGAAAAGCTAAGGAGATGGATTATATTCTTCATTGTATGTGTTCTTTGTACTACATTAAGATCACATCCTGACATGGACAACAATCCTATACTGGCCTGGCCTCAAAATAAAGCCACCAGGTTCCCATCCCATCTCAACAAGGATATACTGAACCCTGAAAGCCGCTGGATATTCACTAGCACTAGTCCTTGGCAGAAAATGCAACCAATGTAGTCTGAATTCTGAAATATTCTTTATTTGCGTCTATCAAAATCAAACAATGAAACAGAAATAAAATTGCAGTATCATGTAATTCATTCATAATCAGTTAGATTAACAACTCCAAAATGGATTCATTTTTCCGAAAATTGAAACATCTGATTTCACTAACAAGAAATTATTACATTCTTCGGGACATTGAAAACCCTAATAATACTTACATATATGAAACCCTAATTTCCCGAAACTGAAACCACTAAATCAAAAAAAACCCTAATTTTCTCAGATCTAAGAAAACAGAAACACCGATTTAAGAACTAGTAAACTTGGTAACAGCTTTAGTACCCTCAGAAACAGCATGTTTAGCCAATTCACCAGGAAGAACAAGACGAACAGCAGTTTGAATCTCCCTTGAAGTAATAGTCGGCTTCTTGTTGTACCTAGCTAATCTGGACGATTCAGCAGCAAGTTTCTCAAAGATGTCATTAATGAAACTGTTCATGATTCCCATAGCTTTGCTTGAAATACCAATATCAGGATGAACTTGTTTCAGAACCTTGAAGATGTAGATCTTGTAAGTCTCAACTGATTTCTTTGATTTCTTCTTCTTCTTATCTGTTGATGAAGCGTCTTTGCTTGGTAATTTCTTCTCAGCTCTGGGTTTCTTTTCTGCTGGTGCTTTCTCTGCTTTCTTTTCTTCAGCGGGCTTCTTTTCTGCTGGTTTTTTCTCAGCCGGTTTCTTCTCTGCTACTTTCGGCGCCATTTGATCGGAAAATTGATATGAAACTGAAATGCTTTGGAGAGATAGAAATGAGAGGAAAGGTGGCGTTGGTGATGTGAAATTAGGTGGAGAGAGGTGGGTTATTTATATAGGGGGTTGGTAGAATATGATTGGTGCATTGTGTTTCATGCGGATTGACAGTGACACCGTTGATTGTTATAAAGGTAAAGAACGGCTGAGATGTTTCAGAGTTACTGAAAAGAGGGGGAAAGTTTAGTGTTGGGCCGGATATTCGAGATTTTGGGGCAGGATAATTACACCCACCTGACCAAGTCCGTGGGACATTTCCGTATCGTATCTGTATATATGTGAACTGTATGGGTGAGCAAAAAGTCCGCAACCGCGGATTTCACCCGTATCCGTCCGTAAAATTACGGGTGAAATCCAATCCGCAAGATTTATGGGCCGGACACGGGTGGAATTCTCAAATCCGCACTTTTAGCGGTTTGGTTGCGGTTGGACTTTGAAATCATGATTAAACTCGCACTTCGTAGAGCAATAAGAAAAATTAATAAATATATTTATGAAAATGGTAACTTGGCTGGATAATTCAGGTTTCCATTTACATTCCGACATGAATGAATGATCACAGTGGATATAACATTAACCTACCGTTGGTAAAACGTACAGTGAGTAGTTTAATGAGCATGATGGTGACAGTAACATTGAACACAGATTTGCAAGTGATTAGCAATGATTGCTAGTTGTGTAGGGTTGCAGTTGTTAATGAAAGATGCTACTGTAAATCACATTCCTAGAAGTTCATACAGATTACGAGTTCCTTGACACAGTTCTACTTGTGTTTGACAGTTTGGGAAGGTGGATGTTATGGTGGAGTATGTTGGGATTTCACTCCTTATGTATCCCAAACAATCACTGGATGCCCCTTAGCATATTGGGGGAGCTACATAGGAGCTGCTTTGTTATGTTATAACAAAGGAAGAAAGGCATCAGGAGAATAACAATTCTCATTTTTCTTCAAACCCGTAAGAGAAGAAGAAAGAGAAAGAGAGGAAGAAGAGAAAGAGAGATAGAGAGAATTAAGCCACCATTTTTGGTGAGATTAGAGGCATCTTGAAGAGGAGAAGAAAGGGTTCTTGTTGAAGGATCTTTTGGTTGTTATGGTGGAGAATTGATTGATCAATTTCCACATCTCTTCAAAGGGGGGAAATTCTAGGGTTTGTCAAATCCTAGTAGTAAGTATCTCAAATCACTTCTAATTCTTAAATTGATAGTGAATCTCATATTATATATGAATGAATTGTTGATCCATCCTTATGGGTGAGTGTAATTAGGCAAATTGATATCCAAGTGCTATAGGCACCTTGAGGTTGTTGTTATCCCCAAATTTGGGAGAATTGTGTGTAACCCATTATTGTTATAGTGGAAGATTTGCCCGTGGTTTTTTACCCTTCACCTTGGAGGGGTTTTTCCACGTAATTGCCGGTGTTGTGTGATTTCTTCTATATCGTCATAGTTTGTGTATTTCCGCATTGTGTTTCATTGCTCGTGTAGGTTTCGTATTGCGCATAGCGGCTCGGATTTCGTAAGCCTCCCCCAACAAGTGGTATCAGAGCTTTGGGTTGAGCTAATCCTGTGCAATGGCGGAAGCTAGCACTAGTAATAGAATGGTCAATTTGACTGGTGAGAACTTTGTCATATGGAAGGCGAAGATGGAAGACTGGTTATATTGTAAAGATCTCTATGGTCCAATAGAGAGCAAGGGAGTAAGGCCTGAGGCGACAAGTGCAAAGATTGGAAGGTTACTAATCGAAAAGCGTTGGTTATATTCGTCATGGATTGATGATAGCATTTTTCATCATGTGGCTAGTGAGACACTAGCATATCCTTTGTGGACCAAGTTAGAGGAGATATATGATCAGCAGTCTCCTTGTGAAAAAGCTCTTCTATTCAAAAAGCTTGGAAAGTCTGTGTTACAAGGAAGGAGTTCAATGGCGAACATTTAAATGAAATGAAGGGTATCATGAATCAGCTTTACATCTATGGACCTCAAAATTCCTCGAAGAGGTTCAAGCTTATTTGTTGCTAAATACTTTACTGCATAGCTTGGGAGCCATTGAGGAATTGTCTCAAGTT
Organism: Papaver bracteatum; assembly: GCA_023529315.1. Lineage (NCBI taxonomy): Eukaryota > Viridiplantae > Streptophyta > Magnoliopsida > Ranunculales > Papaveraceae > Papaver > Papaver bracteatum. Next base: position 1,448,265 of record JAJJWX010004270.1, on the reverse strand, counting down.
ATTCTGCTCAGGACAAGAAGTTGAACATGATCACAACTAGCAGCTTGTTGAGTGAAGAAGTTAGAAGAAGGTCACTAGACTCATCTCATTCGAAGCTCTTGTGACAGAAAAATCGGGGTAGAAGAAAAGACAAGAAGACAAGTTGGTCGAGTAAGTCAAGGGGTAAATCAAAGTCCAGAAAGGAAGTTGAATGTTGGAACTGTCATACGAGAGGTCATTATTCAAATGAATGCAGGAAGCCGAAGCAAGAACACAAGAAGGGGAAAGGAAATGATAACCAAGACAATGGTGTTGCAGATTATCAGACAAATGATGATATCATTGTATTCTCGATTGTAATGATGTTTGTGTTAGTTTTGGTGTGTTCTGATTCAGAATTGATAGTTGATTCAGGTGCATCTTATCATGCTACTCCTCATGAAGATGTATTTACCTCCTACAAGGCTGGTGACTTTGGGTCAGTCAGAATGGGAAACAATGGTGTTTCGAAAATTGTAGGAATGGGTGATGTGAAGGTTGAGACCAGTGTTGGCTGTACGTTGGTTCTCAGAAATGTGCGACATGTACCAGATCTTCGTTTGAATCTAATGTCACCATGCAAGTATGTTGAAACCAAGATATAAGTTCAAATTTGAAACATGCTGGTTTTTACCATGATATTTATACAGGAATACCGGTCCTACTAAGGGCCGATACCGTTTTATATAAGACAAAAAGATCTCGTTTATCCTGACCGTTGGATCGATGAAATGGTATGAGTCCCTAGTAGGACTGATATTCCCTTTATAAATCGTGGTTCTTACCATCAATATTGGTTGCATTCTTATGGAAATCTTATTACTCAGTACCAAATGTTTCCCAATTGAACTAAAGTTCTTTGAGACAAAAAAACTCAAAGAGTTTGAGTGCCAAAAAAAACATAAAATTAAAATTAGTTTTTTGGTTTTTCAAATTTCATGAAATTAATGTTCATCTTAAGATAATCAGGCAAATTGATTATAGATTTCGATCAAGTATAATCAAACAGATAAATTACATGTTCAAAGTTCATCAAAAACTCCATTGATTCGACCGGAATCGACCAATTTCACTATCTTTTTCATTAAACTAAAAAAAAAAAAAAAAACATAAATTCAATCCTTAATTTATGCCTCAATTCGATACAGAGAAACAATACATAGTACAAATTTAAGGAACTGTACCTCTTAATAAAATTTCCTCGAAGAAAATCAAATCTGTAAAAAACAGAGATGCAAGGAAAATTTGCAGAGATTTCGGATCAGGTCGCGGGTGAAGGAGATGAAGCAATGAGTTGGATTAAAACCGTATCCCTATCCATTAGTCCATAATTCATAGTTGAAGTTATTACTACCCAACCTTGCAAGCCCCCACCGTTTGAGCCCATTTACTTGAGCTCGTTGTAGACCCAATAAGTCAAATGAGTCACAGACTCCCACCCCATTTCATTTCTCAAATCTACTAAACTCCATATCGTCAACCGCATCCATTAATTCACCTGTAAGTTTTTTTTCTTCAAAATCATGTGATTAGTGGATAGAATCCATAGATATGATTCAAGAGACCAAATCCAAGTGAAAACTAATATGTGATCAAATAAAACATAAGCAAGCCAAGGAAAGATGAAAACAATATGAAACCACATACAATAACTAATAGCTCTGGGGAAAATCACATAAGCTAAAGTAAAATTTGCAATTAAAATTGAAGTTTTTCACATCCATCTTTAACTAAGTGTTTGTGCGTACCATTTATACTTTTATTTCTTTGATTCACCAATAAATGAGTATACATGCTAAATTCTTTACTATTATAGAGACATGAAGGATAGAAGGATAGAACATATTGAGTTGTGAGTGAGGAAGGGATTTGATTATTTTTTTTATCTTAACGGGAATTGCATTTACGACAATGCCCTTTCCTCTTACGGAATTTAATCTCCCCACTTGGATACCATGTATTGGGTGTCCATACGCGTGTCGTTCATGTAAGGAAGTCAAAAAAAGGAAAATGTTAGACAAGGTCAATCATCAACCCTCTCCATTTGCCATGGACTAAAAAATGAATTCTTTGCTGCACTTAAGCTTAACGATACTAAGTTTGATGCACTGTTTTGGTCCATCTGATACATAAGTTAGATGTGCGTGTTTATTGAGTGAATCACAATCTAATGTAAATTCCATGTAATTGGTTTTTGGGAATCTTTTGTTGGTGTTTTGTGTGGTCTTTTTTTCGTCTCTTTGGTCGACCCCCACTGCTGTAGCAGTAATCTAGGGGTTGGTAGAATATGATTGGTGCATTGTGTTTCATGCGGATTGACAGTGCCACCGTTGATTGTTCTAAAGGTAAAGAACAGCTGAGATGTTTCAGAGTTACTGAAAAGAGGGGGAAAGTTTAGTGTTGGGCCGGATATTCGAGATTTTGGGGCAGGATAATTACACCCACCTGCTTTTCCCTCGTTGGACCAAGTCCGTGGGACATTTCCGTATCGTATCTGTATATATGTGAATTGGCGCAAGTATGTTGAAACCAATGCAAGATATAAGTTCAAATTTGAAACATGCTGGTTTTTACCATGATTTATACGGGGATACCGGTCCTACTAAGGGCCGATACCGTTTTATATAAGACAAAAAGATCTCGTTTATCCTGACCGTTGGATCGATGAAATGGTATGAGTACCTAGTAGGACTGACATTCCCTTTATAAATCGTGGTTCTTACCATCAATATTGGTTGCATTCTTATGGAAATCTTATTACTCAGTACCAAATGTTTCCCAATTGAACTAAAGTTCTTTGAGACAAAAAAACTCAAAGAGTTTGAGTGCCAAAAAAAGCATAAAGTTTGTAAGCATATTGCGTCTTTATCTCATAAATATCAATACCATTGCACTGGTATTTCAATTAGACTCCAAACCTGACACATATACTGATATATATAAGTTTACACGAATCATACATATCAAACATATAGAAATTTAGAGATGCAATGAAAACAAAGGGATAAATTACGAGCCCTCTGTCCCACGCATCTAACCAGCTCGTGTGGTTCACCTGTTCCACCCAACTAGAACATATTCTCAGTCGATACAGAGGGGCGCTTGAAAGTGGGGTGTGTTTTGTCCATATTGGTCCCTTCCCCATAAAGCCCCATCATGGGGAATAGGCGCCCTCTTGTTACCCATATGTGAGGCGCCATCTTAGCCTTCCCTGACCAGGATCTCTCCCACACCTGTAAGGTTTGTGATCGCCCTCCTCAATTGTGTATCGATCGAAAGGCTAGGAGGTACATCCCCAAAGGGAGTGGTTACGCCCAGTATGTCGCCCTTTCATTCTCGACATACTATGGTGCCCTGGATAGAGAACAATTTATATTTTTTTGGTATTTATTCTTGTTCGGGTATTGGAATTACATCTAGCAGCGGTTGGAACAACTCGCAAAATTCAACGAATTCACCTACTTCATTACCCCTAACCGTTTCTCGTACCTCTATTGAAACATAATAGTTTCATGTTCCTTCATCGATTAGTTATTCCTTTCTCTTGTCTCTGTTTTTCCTATTTTGGTCTCGATTTGTTTAAAAGATTGAAGCACCTTTCTTGATATCGGCCACATACCAACAATTGTAAACTATTCCTCCTATATCACGTGTATGGAGCAATTTACTTAAGAAACTTAGTAATCTTTAATAATCACTTATTGCTTATTAACCTTCCCCAAACTCCATGTCAGGTTGAGCACCCTCTACTGCTTCAGTCATTAAAGTCTTCACAGGTAGGTCACATGATCCCAGGTTTCTGAAAGGGGCAGTAGGATTTCACAGATGGTTTCCCGTTTCAATCAAGAACGTCCCGGTATCTGACAATATAAATACTAATTAATCAGTCACATTCAGCTAATAAAGGGTTCAAGGTACTTTCTAGATTCTAGAATAGGTTCCTGCAATTCATGCATCAGTCAAACAAACTAGCCTGGCTGAGTCCTCTAGTAAGTCTCGAACCTAATACATCATAATAAAGTCCGTGGATGACTCTTATGCATCAAGATTTCTATACGCTCCTGAAAGTGGAAAACCAAGTTTATTACCCTTCGGGAGTGATTCCCTATTAGTGTCTATTTTATGTGTAGAGAGAGGGCCGGAATGAGCACAGAGTTTCTTAATAATGCTAGGGATAGAGGTCAGATGAAGAGTAATCTTTGGATTCTTTGGTCTTATGATTATGCTAGACTTGCAGTGATAAGTAAAAATAAGCAAGCAATTTATGTGGTCCAAGAAAACGGATGCGCGTGCTAATGCGCAACGGCTTTCTAAGTAGGAATCGTTGCTTGTTGGGATGTCATCTTCTCCAGTAATGTATGCAATAAAGGAATTAAAAAAGGGGTCATGCATGCCGCTTCTGCAGCAGCTGCATGAGGAAGACAAATAAAATACCACTGCTCTTGGCCCAAGATCTTGAAAGAAAAAATATTAAAGCTTTGCTTTGTGCCAAATGACATCCTTTCGAACTCTACTTTTTGTGTAATTGAATGCGTCTCAGATCTTTCCTTGAATGGGAATTTCGTTCTATCTTGTTCCAATTAGACTTTCTGCAGATCAACGATACTTTGAAATCATATGTTTCCTATATTGATATCAAACCGCGCCTTATATGGGCATCTTTTCATCATTAAAATTGAAATTCTTTAAATGGTTAACCGGAGTTACTACAAGAGCAAGACTTTAGTTTCTATTCCACTTTGTTAGCAGATCACTTGAGACTTATAGCCGTGCTAAGGTCCACCATAGGGTGTGGCTCCCTTTAGTATAGAGGATACTTGCTTTCCTAAGGCGTATATGGGACGATATATTATCCTATTCTTTTGTTATACTCCACTTTTCACGAATGAAGCATTTGAGCCAACTCTACGCAGGCTAAATTATTATTGCTTTGTCTTTTGTTGCGATCAGATGGGAGTTCCGAGGAGGTCATATTCCACTAGTTGATATATAAAGCGGTAAAACTTACGGATAGTTGCTCGGTATTTCCAAATCGTAGGACACCATATGAATTATGTTTTTTCCACATAAGGCATCTCGACCATCGACATCTAGTTGGACTCATGTGGCTGATGCTCCGATCTATATAAACAGAAGAAGGGTTTATGGAAAAAGCAACTAGCCGATTACGAAGGAACTCTAGGCTACTTCTTTATTTCAACTAGTCATCTTAGGCCAAAAATACTACTAGTAGATTTTGAAATCGGATAGTATCTGGTGGGTCCTCTGGTTCCCAGGGTTAAGGTGAGCCTACTCAGATCAAAACTAATTTATTATCTTTCGACGGCCAACCTTCGTCTGCTGAGATCCCAAGTCTCTAGGTGGTCCCTCTTGGCCACCCATGACCTTGGATTTTTAGAGAATCCCAATCCTCTATTGTAGTACTTTTAGCTCGACAGTCCAACGGGTGGGTTTCGTTCTAGTTTTGAGTGTCTTCTTGGATAGTTATTGCAATCCCATATATAGGCACGAGATGTACCTTGTGTGTGTGTGGGGGGGGTCCCATGGATATAGTATTTTCAGGTTGTGTCCTTTTATACCATGGTACATTTGATGGTCGGTGCAAGGCCGGAAATTGGAATATATTAATTTCACTTGTTCCCGTCCTTCGCTTCAGGGCCTGTCCCTTAGTGTGGTCAGTTCCTAAGATTGTCGGGCAGCGAAGCTTACACTTGTTCACTTAAAGGTTCACCATGGCCTCTTTCTTCCTCCCTTTTCTGCTCACTCATACCTCATAGGAAATAACTTACTTTATTTTTTGTTCCACAAGGTCTGAAAGAACTCATATATCCTACATGTGAGGGAGTCGACTGAACATCCATCCATTGGCGGGAATTTCACTCGCATCTGATCCCTAACTCTTGTTCATCGTGGATGATCTTGGTGAATTGTGACCTCTCGTGTCGGGTGAGTAAGAGCCGCTTCGTCACAGTACTAACTTATTGGCTAATGATTCATACTTTGGCCAAGAATCCTACAAAGAGACTCCTGAAAGCCAAAAGTATCGAAGGAATGGGCGCATCATGACATTTTTTGATGTCTCGCCCGAATGAATTAGTAGGTACTAGAAATGTTAGAAAAAGTGAAACGAAATGAGTAATAAGAAGAAAAAAGGATATAGACACTTCCCAACCAGAAAGCAAAGTTCCACAGGTGGTATACTTAGCGTAAGCGAGCTCTGTGATCACATTATTGTAATAAAATCTAGTTAGAAAAGGAAATCGAATGAGAGATAAGCTTCCCATGAGCATCATGGAATAGGTCAAAGAAAAGGAGGAGGCAAACCCTCATATCTTTCACATATTTTGCTCATCCGACATTACATGAATGACCAAACCTGCACTCAGAAAGAGTATTGCTTTGAAAAAGGTATGATTCATTAAGTGAAAAATATTAACCGAATAGTTAAAGATGCTGCAAGCAAAGATCATATAGCCTAATTTACTAATGTCCAAAGAAATCCTTCTTTTCTTGTGAAAGTAAGGTCGCTCTTGTTGGTCCTTTCAGGAATGATATTTTACTGAAGATCTTATTTCACATATTTCAGGTACCTCAATTTGTTTAGCAGCATGCTCAACTATGGTGTCTGAACCATCCTCCACATTGACATGCTATTATTGTTCTTTTACAGGTGTTTGAGGATGAAAACAGTTTCTGCTGGTTTCGGTAATTTCGTGTGTTGTGGGTGAGAAACGAGTCTAAACCCTAAACAATGTACTTCACGGGAGTACTTTAGATTCGAGAGATCAATCTGTACAAATCCAGCCTAAACCAAGAAATGGGCGTTCCAGACTTGCTTCGGTCACAAAGTGAAGGAGAAGGGTTGGTTTTGGGGAGGGAAGCGAAGAGAGTGTTGAGACCAGAATAGTTGATTCTGGAAGAGTAGTTATTTGACTTGTATCAAAAAGTGAAAGCTAACATATGGGAAAGCTAACAAGTGATTTCTGAGTGTTGTATGCTCCTGACCAAAACTTGTTGTTCAGTGAAAATAGGTAATGCCTATGTATACGAGTCGAAGTGAAACGTACTCTGGTCTCATTAAGAAATAGAAAATGGATGAGTAAATGGGATGAGGTGGTAACAAGTAACGCATGGAATTGATGTTCCATAAAAGAAAGTGTTTCACCATTACTCCCTGTATTTACTAACCACCTCATCCTTATGACACTTTCTTATAACGGGCGTAGTGTACGCCGCACGCTGTAAACCGTCAAACCAATACCCAATGAGCATCCCCCAGTTTGTGACATGCGTTGATGTCTCGAGTGTTTTCATGGAAAACATGTAGCATGTTGATGTTGTTTTGCAAGTTGATCTTGGGAGACTTGCCGGCTCGGTAGTGACCCTCGATGGTCGAGATTTTACATCTTGAGGGAAGGGTAGCCGTTGATTATTGCAACCCTTCTCTTGGTAGCCAGTGACATGAAAGCATGGACGGCATGACTTTAACGTGGTTAGGCGTGGCCAAGCTAGGATTTTGGCGTTGGGCCAAAGGTGGCCATGCGTTAGCTAGTGACCTTGGACGGCTAAGATCTGCATTTTAAACGGAATGGTGGCCGTTGATCGTTGCAACCCTTCATTTGGTAGCCAGCGACATGAAATCATGGATGACATGGCTTTAACATGGAGTGGATCCATTAGCAGTGTAGATTGGAAGGGAAGCGCTTGCGGCTTTATCTAAATTAGGGTTTGGTATGCTGAAACCCTAATTAGCGCCATTTACTAGAACCGATATAGAATTCTCATACGGACTCGTATTTTGATGATCCGCCCCTCCATTCTGTACGGAAAATAAATTCCTATCTCCCTACGAGGGAATATTTAGGTTTTGATATCGTTCGGGGAGGTGAAAATGCCTAAAAGTAAAACTCAGGAAGAATTCTAAGGTTACCATGCGTTGTTTGGAAACCTTGGACGGCTAGGATTCGTATCTAAGATGGAAGGTGGCCAATGATCGTTGCACGCCTTCGTTTTTGTATCCACAATAGGGAAGGCTGACATGATATGGCGCGGCAAGGTGGTTGGCATGCCATTGACACATGTGGCATGACATGCCTTGGCGAGGCCAAAACTAGGGTTTGGGGCCAAAGGTTACCATGCGTTGTTTGGCGACCTTGGACGGCTATGATTTGCATCTATGATGGAAGGGTGGTCGTTGATTGTTGCAACCCTTCGTTTTGGTAGCCAGCGTCGTGCATGACATGTTGGGACGGCTGGCATGGTTGGCATGCCTTGGCGTGGAGATGTGGCTGGCATGGTTTTCCATTGGCACAGTGGTGCGGCTGGCATGAGAGACGTGGATGGCACGGTTTGTCATTGGCACAGTGGTGCGATTGGCATGGTTGGCATGCCTTGGCGTGGATACGTGGCTGGCATGGTTTGCCATTGGCACGGTGGTGCGGATGGCATGGTTGGCATGCCTTGGTGTTGAGACGTGGCTGTCATGGTGTATGTGGGAGAAAACTACTTCTGCCGGTTTAGGTAATTTTGGGTGTGTGTGGATGATAATTGAGTTTAAACCTTCAACAAATGTGCTGCACGATGAGAACTTTTATTCGAGAGATAATCTATACAATTCTTGCCTAAACTGAATACACGGCCGTTCCAGATTTTTTTCGGTCACAGGTGAAGGATGTGAGGTTGATCTTAGGGAGGGAAGCGAAGAAGGTGTTGAGAGTATGAAGATGAAGGCTATTTGATGACTTGTTAACAGAAGGTTGAGCAGGCGAACAAATGTTGCAGGCAGGCTCTGGGTGTTGAATACGATGGTATCAACACTTGGTGTTCTGTGTTGTTCGTACTTCTGTCTTTGGAAATAGGGAGGAGAACCTATTTATACAAGTCGATAAGCCTTCATTAGTCTCTCGTGGGAAAGTGGAGGAAGTGGAGTGATGGAGGAAGTGGAGTTATGTGTTAGTGCCACACGGTTGCTTGCCCACTTCTCCTATCATCGCTAACCGCCCATGTTTCCCTGACACGATCTTGTGATGGCGTGTTGCACGCTGCACGATGTAAACCGCTAGACCAATACCCCAGTTTGTATCCCCCAGTTCTGACGTGATTAATGTCTCGAGTGTGTGGATCGCGGGACCCACAGGAAATAGTGCAGGGTGAACCGTGAACTTGGTATAACATCGCATGCAGCCATCTTCAGGTGACCGTTTGGAGGCTGTATAGACAAGCCATGCCTTGGTCGGTTACCCTGTGAAGAAGAGTGACGAATGGTGATCATGGTGATACCTTGTTTGCTGGTTGATTCGTACCCTAAGTCATTCGTCCAAGCTTGCAAAGTTGGACGGACGAGATGGTTTGCAACCCTACCTGCGATCGTTGGATGAGAGGCGCGCATGCTGCCTCTTTCAACCCAAACGTTTGCATGCTAGGAGAGTTCCAATGGAGGAACCGATCATCCCTGCATGGAGGCGGTACAATGGTGTTCACGCCCATGCCTGCTTGACTCGCAAAGATTTAATCTGAGCCACTCGACTCAGGTGGCAAAGACGAGTGGTCGAGATTAGAACTTATGGAGGGGCCGTGAAATGTCACCTTTGGGCGCGCGTACCGAGGAGCTTGTCCACCGCCGGTCTTGGCCGATCATCTAGGCGTGAAGTCGGGCCCACGGCGGTCATGCTAGCATGTTCGGTTCCTTCTAAGTCTCCATCATTTCCTTTCATCCAAGCCTGCGAAGATGGATGCTCGAGATGTTTCTGCGCCGCAAACCCTAATTAGGGTTTTGGACCGGCCACTTTGGGCGATCGGTTTTGGGTTGCGTCCGCCTCCTTTGGGGAGACCGACCATGTATGCAACATCTTGGGTCGACAGTGAGCATGTACATGCTTGCTCTATGACCCTGGGCGCAATCTAAGCCATCCAACTATGCCTGCGAAGTCGGATGGTCGTGATCGTTTTGGATTTTCTCAACCTGCGTAAGGCGTTAATCTAGCCTTGTTTGGGCAATCGTTTCTTGCACCACGGCTTGCCTATGAAGGAGTCGGTCATGTAGGTAGAAAGTGGGCCCGCCAATGGTGTACCATCACTTCACTACTTGTTTTAGGGTATAATCTAAGCCGTCCAACTATGCCTGCGAAGTTGGACGTTCACGATTAAAAGGAACCCTAGTCGTGCGTCATGCTCACTTTGAGCGCAAATTTTGGAAGGACCAACTGTAGTTGGCCTTGACCGTTCGGTCATGTATGAAGGTGGGTCCGCGGTGATCATGGTAGCATGCTCAGGACCCCCTGAATCTATATCTACACCCTCCATCTATGCATGCGAAGTTGGACGGATGAGATATATTTCTGAGTTTGTTTTCAACAAGTGAGACTAACATGGGTAGTCTTGCATGCGTTCGACGGGGCTAGTATAACCTGCCGTCAGGTAGCCTACGGGTGTTTGCATGTCGAACACAAGTCCTTAGTTAAAGCATTAATAGTAATGTTGTATACCTACAGAAAACCGGGATGGTTGCCACATGCTCCGTCGGGATGGTTGCCACATGCTCCGTTCTGGGTAGGTTTTAATTCTTAGGGATGGTTGCACATGCTCCAATGAATTAATATGGCGAGAAGTATTCATCGCCTGAAGGCTTTATCCTTTGCAGGACGTCAGCTTATAAAAATTGGCTTTTTACAATTTTAGCCTTTAAATAGAAATCCACCATCAACATTAAGTCCCCTGCCTAGCATGCAATGGTTACACTATTGTAGGGTAGGCATGAGATGGTGACAAATATACGTAAAAGAAATAAAGGTAACTAACCTTGGAAGGAAGCCGCTAGTGATTGTCCATGTGAACGTACCGTCGCAGGCATGAAACCTTGGGTGGGCCGGTTTCCCTTCTTGGTTTTTTGAAGCAAAAAGGAATCCTTTTCTAATTAGAATTCTTCAAATTTTTGCCTATATAAAAAGGGAGAACCCTTTTTCGTTTTTCCTTCACGATTTTTTTTTTCGAGTGGACGTCCAGCTCTCTTCCGCCTGCTGCCGTCGTCACTCCATCCGCCGGAGTTTAGTTCACCGTTGCTGGTTTTGTCGCCGCCGGCGCTGTTCGTCAGGTAAGTGCGATTTTTTTTTTTTTCGCAAACCCTAATTATTTAGTTAGAGTTTCTTTTGCACTTTGAGAGGATTGTAGGTGTAACAAAACATACCATAATTGATTCCTTTACCGCCTGCCAGGATTGCGTAGTAAAAGAAAGCATAAACATGTTGCTCGTTCCCTTTATCCTTGCATGTCAAAACCCAGGTTGTAGCTTGATAGAACCGCTTCCTTGAACTTGTAGACATGACAAACAACTGTAGAAAATATGTTGACATGTTGACTTAGCTTTAGGGATGCGCATGCAAACTTTAGTGCCCGCCTGCGTGATTTTGAGGTACTCTTGCGCTTGCGTTTATCGAAATTGCTGTAGAATCCTCATATAAACTCGGATTTTGACGGTATGCATATGTATCCTCAAGCCCAGAAAATTTCCAAACTTTAACAAAGAATCTTTTTGAATTTTGAGCGTGTTTAGGGGATAAAAATCGCGAAATAGTAAACTTCCAAGAGGTTTTCATAATTTTTCAGGTTGCGTGTCTTCTGATGTTTTGGTCACCCCTCCTTTCTCTTCCATCCGATTGTCGTGAAATTTTGATATGTTGTAGGTAACTTCCATATGAAGAGAATGGAACATAACATAATACTAGATTCCATACCCATTGCTCCCAGTTCATAATCGAACACAAGGTAGTGTAAATTTCCCTCAACTGAGTTTGTCTGGAGGACGCTTGAACCATCCCAATCCCATGTAATCTCTATATTAGGTGCCTAACAACGAAGTTGGGAATCACGAGAATCTTTTATTGCTGTATGACTCCTTGGAAACATGCTAACACTTCCAATCTTATTGCAGTTGCTCAATTGATGAACGCGGAGGATAATGTTGTGAAGGGAGGTGTCGACCCTTTCAGAGATGTGCCAAATATAAATGATGGAATTCTTACCAAGTCTTTTCCAAACGTCAGGAGGCACCCCAGACATAATATAATCCTTATTACTGGTTCAGAAAGTGAAGGGGGTCTACCATCATCTCTTAGCAGGTGTGATGAGGCTTTGTGTCCAGAAGAAAGAATATCCACCTTCCCCTATTGACTTCAGAATTTGTCAGAATCCACTTGACTCATATGAAGGATGGATGTGGTGCATGTTGGGTAATGAAGGGATTAGGGACAACTTAACCAGGGCGCGAATTCTTGATGCTATCAAGGCGTCTGCAATTCTTCACGTCAAGAAGGATATCCCAGGTTTAGTCGCTTTTGCTGCTCGATGGAGTCCTTCTACGAACACAGCTTTATGCACGTGGGGTGAAATGACTATCACTCTTGAGAGCGTGTCTGCATTAATGAGCCTTCATGTCGCTGGCAGTCTTAATTGCAAACTATCTGAAGACGAAGACATCATCTATCAGGCTATAATTCAGAAGGTGAACGAATACGATCAGTTGGAGAAGAAGCCGAAATGTTTCTACACTTGGTGGGTAAGTGAATGGTCTTCCACGCAAGGTAATGATGATCTTAGCACAGCTGCATTCTTGTCCTTGTGGTTGTCCAGAGATATTCTTGATGACGGCTCCGGCACGAAAACTATTAGAAAGAAAATCATCATATTCGCCATTAAGCTAGGCAAAGGTATAACTCTCCCTTTGGATTCATTATTCCTAGGCTCGTTGTATGGTCACCTGAATTCTTTAGTGTAGGAGATGTATATTTCCAACGGGTACATGAAGGTGGATACATATGTGCACGTCGCCTTTCTTCAGGCGTTTTTGTGGAAACACTTTAAGGATTACGCTCCCACTCCTACAACCTTAGTCCCCAGCTTGTATGGTGATTCAAGAATACTCCGTTGGCAGAACAGACGTCCAAAAGCTAGGGTGAGGCTTGTAGATTTGCTTGATAGTGTGAGTGCCATAGACTTTCGTCCTTGGGGATCGGTTCATCCTTCTGCCATCGTCCCTGTCATTGAGCTGCCGCCTGAGGGGAGAAACATTAGCCCTGAAGAAGTTGTTTTCCTGCGGAGCTGCATACCAGGATATGTTCCTTCTTTTTGTGATGACATGCTAAGCATTATTCTGTATAATATTGATAGAGCCGCTCGCCAAATGGGTTTTGATCAAGGTGTCCCATTTCGTCGTCCCGCAACGCCTTCAGAAGAACTTAAGTCATCATGCCTTGATGTTGATGTTTTCTCGCCGGAGCTGAAACTTCCTTTTCCTTCCCCGGGGAGAAAGCCGGTAGCTACTTCTGGTTACAAAGATTTTTGGAGGGGGAAGTTACTGCTCTTTAAATCATTTGCTAGCGAAACAGTAACTGTCCTTCGTGATAAACCTCTTGATGACGTCTTGGCTGATCATAGGCGATTGAGACCCCTTTCTAGGGAAACGCAGGGTTAACGCCACCAACTGCAATCTTAAGTCCAAGAAAAATAAGCAAACATGTAGTCCAATAATTCTTAACTCTTCCAATATGCAGGTATTCTGAATTCTTTATGCTTAACTTTCAGTTTCGACTTCCATGAGCAGCTTTTACTAATATTTGTTGGTGATCAGAGGATTCCTGAAGAAAATGCCTTTGCTGTACTGGCTCGAGTTTACAATGAGGAGCGTGGAGGCAATGGGAAGTCTGGAAATCTTCATGCTGAGAAGCCTGATAATAATGACCTTCATGTAGAGCAGTCTGGAAACACTGATCCTCATGCGGAGAAGTCTGGCAACACCGATCTTCATGCGGAGAAGTTTGGAAACACTGATCCTATCATATACAATGATGAAGATGGTGCAAGCTCGATTGAAGAGAATTCCTTCCAGAGCAGTAATTTTAATGAGCTTGTAGATGAGGCCGTGTCAGCAATCTGGACCAGCACTTCGAAGAGTCTGGAAGGGACATCAGCTGCGATGGTTCTTTCTAAAGAGATGTCGTCGTCAGCAGTCGTTTCTAAAGAGATGTCGTCGCCAGAAGTCGTTTCTAAAGAGATGTCGTCGCCAAAGATGTCGTTCCATTGGTGCTATGTTCGACCTTCCCTTTGATAATCCACGTCCTGATCATGTGTTGGTTGGAGGGTTTAGCGTACCGGCCCAGTTTTAGGAGTTGTACACCACAATATGGAAGAAACATGGCCACATTGATACCACCACGAAGCTGAAGAGTCGTCTTGCTTTGGTAAATCGCATTCAGGAGGCTTTACCCTCTATTCGGGAGATGAGCGTCGCAATTGGTCGTGATGTTTCTGAAGACGTGATGGAAGACTGGAAGTGCCACTTGGATGTGTTTGCGCAGTATGACTTCAATGCTCCTTGGTTCTTCAAAGGGTTTCATGCAATTCAGGAGATTCAGAAGAAGCAAGGTACGGTGCTTTCCACTGAATGCGTCGTTCGTCAGAAACAAAAGGTTGGTAGGTTGGCCGAGGAGTTGAAATCTCAGCAAGCCGTTCTCCGGAAGATGGAAGCCGCTCTTTCTCAGAAGGATGAGGTGTTGCTGAAAGATTTTCCCTGAAGCATTCATGCCGTCTACTTGTGTTTTCTCTTTAGATGCTTTTCGAGTGATTGTGAGGATTTCCTTTCACACAGTTTGGTTTTAGGTTTTGAATTGATAGGTGATTGAATCTTGGACTGGTTTATTTATGACATGCTTTTATGAATGTTTGACCCTTGAAAAAGATTATTCTAAAATAGAATATGAATCTTATATTATGAGTGATCATACATGTCGTGTGAAATTAAAAACGTGGCGTGAAAGGGAAAGGTGAGGGGTGGTGAGCATGTATGGCGCTTGATGATTGAGTATCCTGTTCATATATATAGGACGCCAAGTCCCCAGTAGAATATATAACTTTCTTACAGTAACATTTGCTGGGACTTACTTGTCTTTTGAAATCCGTGTATGAGAACAAGCACTCCCGAATACCTTCTTCCCAAAGAGCGCGTGCTAATTTTTTTAGGGGAAATATTGTTTCTCTGAATTCATCTTATCGTGGACAATGCATTTCAATGCGTGGAACTCGCTGGTGGGGTGATGGAGAAATCGATGGTAATGACAATACCTCGGGTTGGCTGTCTCTTGATCGGTGGGCGGACGCCGCACCGGCGGCAGTTGTACTTCTCCATCACGTACCCATATCTCCAACAACTCCACAATCTTCCTTATGGGAAACGGGAATCGTGGATCTTTTGAGTCTAGACTTTCTTGCGTCGGCGCGTGTCGTGGCTCTTCCTTTAGGTTTCGGTGTGAAGCACGCTTTGGAGACGGAATTGAGGCGTTGTCACGTGTCACTGCATCCGCGGCCCTCTTGGTTGGGTGATTCTGCTGAAACATGGAGGATGTTGCGCTGGCGATGGTATTGTCGTTGAGCTGGTGATTTGAAGGCTGCAAGCTCCTACGTTCATATGCTCTCTGATTGATTTCGCCTTCCTCCAGCGTTTCTTCTCCTGGATGAAGAGTCAGCACGGGTTGGGTATTATTCTGAGTTTTGGCAAGAGCCCTGAGGTATAAATCTTCTAACAAGGCTTCGTATGCAGTTGATTTTCTATTTTTATCCGGCAAGCGTCGTAATTCTTCATGCTGGTCGATCCGTCTCAAGATCCCGTTGCCAGGTGAAAGGTTTTGTTCGTCTCTGGGCTCTCTGAGGCCATGTGTTCCGCCAGTTCTTCTGAAAACCTGACCTCCAGAATTTCTTGTGTCATTAGTGATACTTCTCGGGTAGCTGCTTGCAGATCCCTCATGTAATTGAGCCGATATGTCATTCAAGAGACGGAAAGTTTCACTCTGCCTTCTGGCAATACCTGCTTGATTTTCCAGGACGTCTTCCAGCATCCTGGTCACATTTTCTATGACACTTGAATTATCTATGGCTTCTGAAGGATTCAACGAACGAGAGTACATCCGGGATGAACTTCTGGGATTTGGTGAAGAGTGAATTGATAATCAAATCAAATCTAAGATCTGCCTCTCCAAAGTCGAATAAAAACTGGGAGACTTTAAAGATTCGAGTTTTGCAACCGAGAGATTAACCTCCCACTGTGGTCGCCAATTGTTTATGGGAGAAAACTACTTCTGCCGGTTTAGGTAATTTTTGGTGTGTGTGGATGAGAAGTGAGTTTAAACCTTCAACAAATGTGATGCACGATGAGCACTTTGATTCGAGAGATAATCTATACAATTCTGGCCTAAACCGAAGACACGGCCATTCCAGATTTGTTTCGGTCACAGGTGAAGGATGTGAGGTTGATCTTAGGGAGGGAAGCGAAGAAGGTGTTGAGAGTATGAAGATGAAGGCTATTTGATGACTTGTTAACAGAAGGTTGAGCAGGCGAGCAAATGTTGGAGGCAGGCTCTGGGTGTTGAATACGATGGTATCAACACTTGGTGTTCTGTGATGTTCGTACTTCTGTCTTTGGAAATAGGGAGGAGAACCTATTTATACAAGTCGATAAGCCTTCATTAGTCTCTCGTGGGAAAGTGGAGGAAGTGGAGTGATGGAGGAAGTGGAGTTATGTGTTAGTGCCACACGGTTGCTTGCCCACTTCTCCTATCATCGCTAACCGCCCATGTTTCCCTGACACGATCTTGTGATGGCGTGTTGCACGCTGCACGCTGTAAACTTCCAGAACAATACCCCAGTTTGTATCCCCCATTTGTGACGTGATTAATGTCTCGAGTGTGTGGATCGCGGGACCCACAGGAAATAGTGCAGGGTGAACCGTGAACTTGGTATAACATCGCATGCAGCCATCTTCAGGTGACCGTTTGGAGGCTGTATAGACAAGCCATGCCTTGGTCGGTTACCCTGTGAAGAAGAGTGACGAATGGTGATCATGGTGATACCTTGTTTGCTGGTTGATTCATACCCTAAGTCATTCGTCCAAGCTTGTAAAGTTGGACGGACGAGATGGTTTGCAACCCTACCTGGGATCATTGGATGAGAGGCGCGCATGCTGCCTCTTTCAACCCAAACGTTTGCATGCTAGGAGAGTTCCAATGGAGGAACCGATCATCCCTGCATGGAGGCGGTACAATGGTGTTCACGCCCATGCCTGCTTGACTCGCAAAGATTTAATCTGAGCCACTCGACTCAGGTGGCAAAGACGAGTGGTCGAGATTAGAACTTATGGAGGGGCCGTGACATGTCACCTTTGGGAGCGCGTACCGAGGAGATTATCCACCGCCGGTCTTGGCCGATCAGCTAGGCATGAAGTCGGGCCCACGGCGGTCATGCTAGTATGTTCGGTTCCTTCTAAGTCTCCATCTTTGCCTTTCATCCAAGCCTGCGAAGATGGACGCTCGAGATGTTTCTGTGCCGCAAACCCTAATTAGGGTTTTGGATCGGCTACTTTGGGCGATCGGTTTTGGGTTGCGTCCGCCTCCTTTGGGGAGACCGACCATGTATGGAACATCTTGGGTCGACAGTGAGCATGTACATGCTTGCTCTATGACCCTGGGCGCAATCTAAGCCATCCAACTATGCCTGCGAATTCGGATGGTCGTGATCGTTTTGGATCTTCTCAACTTGCGTAAGGCGTTAATCTAGCCTTGTTTGGGCAATCGTTTCTTGCACCATGACTTGCCTATGAAGGAGTCGGTCATGTAGGTAGAAAGTGGGCCCGCCAATGGTGTACCATCACTTCACTACTTGTTTTAGGGTATAATCTAAGCCGTCCAACTATGCCTGCGAAGTTGGACGTTCACGATTAAAAGGAACCCTAGCCGTGCGTCATGCTCACTTTGAGAACTTTTTGGAAGGACCAACTGTAGTTGGCCTTGACCGTTCAGTCATGTATGAAGGTGGGTCCGCGGTGATCATGGTAGCATGCTCAGGACCCCTTGAATCTATATCTACACCCTCCATCTATGCATGCGAAGTTGGACGGATGAGTTATATTTCTGAGTTTGTTTTCAGCAAGTGAGACTAACATGGGTAGTCTTGCATGCATTCGTCGGGGCTAGTATAACCTGCCGTCAGGTAGCCTACGGGTGTTTGCATGTCGAACACAAGGCTTTAATTAAAGCATTAATAGTAATGTTGTATACCTACAGAAAACTGGGATGGTTGCCACATGCTCCGTCGGGATGGTTGCCACATGCTCCGTCCTGGGTAGGTTTTAATTCTCAGGGATGGTTGCACATGCTCCAATGAATTAATATGGCGAGAAGTATTCATCGCCTGAAGGTTTTATCCTTTGTAGGACGTCAGCTTACAAAAATTGGCTTTTTACAATTTTAGACTTTAAATATAAATCCACCATCAACACATGGTTTGCCATTAGCACGGTGGTGCGGCTGTCATGGTTGGCACACCTTGGCGCGGAGATGTGGCCGGCATGGTTTTCCATTGGTACGGTGGTGCGGCTGGCATGGTTGGCATGCCTTGGCGCGGAGACGTAGCTGGCAAGGTTTTCCATTGGCACGGTGGTGCGGCTGGTATGGATGGCATGCCTTGGCGTGGAGACGTGGCTGGCATGGTGGTGCGGCTGGCATGGTTGGCATGCCTTGGCGCGGTAGCATAAGAATTAGGGTTTGGCATAGATGATGTTGGTCAATGTTAAGGGTTTTGCCGTGGAACATGACACGTAAAAAAAAAGGTACCCTGGTAATTCTTACGTAGGCATGTTGATCGATTCAATAAATGTGCTAATGGTCATAGTGACGTCATGTCAGTTGTACAATTTTACGATTTTAACCCTAAGCTAAAAACCACCATCAACATTAAGTCCCCTACTTAGCTCGGAACAGGAGCATCGTTGCGAGGTAAGAATAACATGGTGATAGGTTAGGACAAAATCGAAACAACAAGTCGTGAAAAGATGGTCAGGAAGGTCCGACTAACCTTTTTAGAGAGGTAAAAAGAGTTTGTGCTTCCCGTGATGGCGGCCTTGCATGAATTCTACTTCTGGTGTTGCTGGCTAGACCATGAAGTGGTGAGATGTAGACTGTCGACTTGGATCTGGAATGGTTGTGCATCTTCTGAACAAGGATATGGAACGCGAAGCGGAGACGCTAGCATAGACTTGGCGTGAAATGGAGCGTTGGCATTGATTGACTTAGAATAGAGACGCAGGCATTGGTCGGCTTGGAATGGAGCCGCGGGCATTGGTCGGCTTGGAATGGAGCCACTTGTGTTGCGCGGCTTGGAGTGGAGCTATATTGAGATACTTGGACAGATGACGACTAGCTTCAGTTCCGTGGAAGGATAACGACCGGCTATGATTCAGAGGCGTAAGGAACATGACTGTACCTTAATCAGTGTGAGATTGATTAGGGATCAACTACATTCCAGTTCGAAGTTAACTTGTAGTAGGCTAGAGTCTGTAGCGTCTTAATACATTATGAGGTTCAAATCTGGACTAGGTACCGAGGTTTTTCTGCATTTGCGGTTTCCTCGTTAACAAAATTTCTAGTATCTGTGTTATTTCTTTTTCGCATTATATTTTTATATAATTGAAATATCACATGTCGTGCGTAGTTCAATCAATTAGATAATCCAATATTTGGTTGTTGATATAAATTGATTAACACTTGAACATTGGTCTTTGGTACCGTTCAAGTTGTTTTCATAATAATCAGGCTTGCGGATTTCTATTTGTTTGATTTAATGATTACATTGAAAAACAGAGATATAACTCTTGGATGTATTTTCCTTGATTGAGTCTGACTGTCTAGTTGATTCTCTTGAAATAATATTGGAGTTAGTCCATACAGATTGCCGAAACGAAATATTGGGTGTGGTTGTTAGAACCCCGCTTTTTCAGATAAAATACAAATTAGAGTGATGTCAAATAATCATAGAGTTTCTAGGGGAACTAGCACGAGCAAAAATGGTTGAAAAGTATAATGTTTAAAAGAAAGTAAGACCTAAAATCCTATGAGCTAATCCAAAATCACCTACTCGATTAACATGCATAACTTTTGTAGTTGCTTTATCTGCCCAAAGTCGTGTAAACAAGGAATTAATTAACAAATACGAAGCAAGACCTTCTCCCTCCCATCCCTGGAATAATTGAAGAAAGTTATCTCCAGTCACCAACATTGGCATAAAAAAGTAGGATTGGATACATATACTGATATACATAAGTTTTCAAAACCTAACTTGGCGACTAGGTTATGGTCGTCACTTTGATACATTTTAGACTTTGACGACCAACAACTACCAAAAAATATATTTTCCTGTGTCCATTTTTGCGTTTAGTCGTCATGTTTTTGAAACTATAACTGTAGCGATATCTAGTATTAGTTAGTTGGTCTGGTTATTTTTGAATAAATACAACATGACGACATTTAATTGACTATTAAAAGTCGTCATTTTGTTATTATACGATCATGAAGACCATGCCTGGTTGGCATGTTGTTGTGCAATCGAGCATGATGAATTTTCATAACCCGAGTTCTGAATCTTTGAATTCCTTCTGTCATTTGAATAAATGAACCAAAAAAACCATGTTTAATTTCATCTTGAGAAGTGTTTGACTAGAGAAATTCATTTTCGTTACGAAATTCTCAAAAACCAATTTTTTTTTCTAACAAGATTCATAAGTTAAATCTAACAACAACAATAATCAAACTGTTTACTTAACAAATATAATTTAATATATTATTAACTTAACTAACTCGATAGAACTAGATAACCGCTGCCACGGTGGGGAGGGCCGGCTAACAAAAAAGGAAACACTACTGCAATTGGACTGTAGAAGAAAATTTGTGCCTAAAGTGGAAGAATCACTTTTTCTGAAACGAAAGGAGTACATCGTTTTATTAGTTGCAATTGAAAATTAGTTTATGCATATATCAAAATATGGCTACATAATGTGTTATGCATCCTTTGTGGTGGTTTGCATAATGGCTATGAAATCAATTTTTGAAAATTGTGCCTAAAATGATAAACACCTCCGAATTTTTCGTAAAAACTTTAAATTTGATATTGTTGTTTGTACTCATTGTGTAGATCTCTTTAAAATCTTTCCAACGAGATAAAATTTGTAAAATTCCAAGGAAAGGATTTTTAGACATGTTATATTCTAGTTTGCTTGCCAATTATATCCCTGAAAAAAATGTGATACATAAGGAATTATAACACAATTTGACTCTTATACATATTACCCTTCATCTTTGGTTTATTTACGAAAATGTCTAATACATATTGCCCTTCCTCTTCGGTTTATTTGCGAAAATGTCAAATGGGACATCAAAATTTGGTTACCAACACCAAACAAATCCAATGTTTTTGTGTCAAATTGGAAAAAAAATATGTCATGCTTCACATTGACACAAAGTCATCATATATAGAGTCCTCCCTAGGTTCGCTCGGTCGGCCTAATAAATTCGAGGGCTTTATGTATTACTAAAGATATATGGATAATGGGCTATGGATTTTACTTTCAAATAACCTTATTTTGTCATATTCACTATACCCCGATTGGTTTGGGTATACCCCAATCCGGCTAGTTTAGTTTTAGGTGGGAATGTCTGAATGTGTGATATTATAATTTTGGGGTAGGATGGTTTCAGCCCACCAGTTTTTCACTTGTTTGGATCATTGGAGATTGGGAATTTTGGGCACGAGCTGGATTATCTCCTGAAAATAAAAAGTTTGACATATATATATATATAGACGGTGGTTATTGTCTATAAAGGGAACATATCATGTTACTTAAGATATGTACTTAAATAATCTTTACATTGTTTAGGGACCATATATGGCAATATATCTAGTGGTCATGTTTCTGAGTGAAATTCATTTAATTTAGTTGATCGGCTTGGTTTTGAGCCGATTCAATTATCTATATAATACAGTTTACCAGGGAAAATATACCTACATATCTTTTTGTTAGGTAACAAAATCTAATCTCCACTCGTGGAAATAGAAAAAAGTCTTATCATATTCCTCTTCCCACGATAATCGTATACTTTAACTTCAATATTAAGAATGAAGAAGGTTATACTGATAAATAAAAAATGAGACAGATGAACAACTGAAACTCAACATGCAACGATTACAAAAGCATTACACCCTCCTAATTATAGTAACTTCATATGCATATATATGAATGAGGCAGGTGTCCAAGGGACTTAGCAATCATTCTAATAAAGGGTACAAAACAAGAGTTCAATCCAAATATACAATTTATTCATATTTAAAAAAGAAGAAGCAATTATAATGATACGAGAGGAAATCATAACGTGATAAACTGATTGGTATGCTCAGATTCAATGGTGTGTGTCTCATTTCTCAGGTAACAAGTCTGTCGGTACCTTGAGGAAATTGGACTTTAATGCTTGTATATATCATGTATGGGGTGAAAGGAACCGCAAAATTTTTACTCAAAAGTCTCTCCCTCCTGAGATGCTGCTACAACTCATATGTGATGATGTAAGGATCAAGCTGTCTTCTATTGATACTATTATGACGGATACCAATGATCATAGAGGCCTTGCTGCGCAATGGGGATTTCGTCCTAGGTTTATTCTTCCCAAGAAGATTTCTACTACTTGGAGAAAACCAGGGCCTGGAGAGGTAGCAGTTAATATAGATGAAGCCTTAAATGAAAACGATGCTGGTTTTGGAGCCATCATCAGGGATGAGTCAGGAGAACCTTCTATTGTAGTGACTGGCATCTCTACCCCAGGTTCTATTACCTTGCATGAGATTCAAGGAGTTGAAGAAGGCTTAAAACTTGTTATTAAGAATGGTTGCAGGAAAGTCTCCTTACGCTCAGACTCCAAGACTGTTGTTTCTCATCTCTCTAAGGACAACCCAAAGCCTCCCTGGACTTTTCATCATGTTTAGGAGTCTATTAGAAGATACTGTAGTCAGCTTCAGTTTTGCAATGATGAGCATTCCTTTCGTGAAGTCAATAGAGCAGCAAACCTTCTTACTAGTTACCTGGCTAGTGGAGAGTTTGTGGAGATTACTCCTAGCTCCTTTGCTGAGGATTTGAAGAAGATCATTAAATAAGATGCAGAGGGTAAAGTCTATAGTAGGAATTGCTGAGTAATATGTTGTTTGCTCCCCTGTGGAGCTGTGCTGGGTTTTTTGTTTCCCTTCTTTTTCTATTGGTTGTTTTTTTTTTCTTTCGTTCTTTTCTTTTCTTGTTGGTTGGGGTCTCCTTAACCCCCTCTCCTTTCCAAATAAATAAATAAAATCATAACGTGATAACCTGTTGAACGTTCTGCAATATGAATATAAAGTAGGTCTAATACCATATATTCCTCAAGAATGTAATGTCTATCTGCACATAAGAATGTAGGTGCTTCAATAGGCACACTAACTATTAACAATAAAATAAGCATGCTACCGAAAAGAAAATCCTCTTAAAGAGTATGTCAAGCCACCTCTAATTACGCAATACACTAAAGATTTAGAACAAGAGGTAGAGACTAATCTAGAACAAGAGGCAGAGTCTATCCGCTGGGGACCAAGTTTGAATTCCACACTCAAGTATATAAATCATTATACTTTGCATCGAAAAATTGCATGCAGGTAAAATCAAGATCAACAATATTTCATGGAATGGAACACTACTAATATCTCAAATAATTTTGGATTAGCATGTTTCTCTCTTATCTATGCAAATCGGGCGAGTTTTCTAATCCAACTCGGTTTTTCATTTCTCTATGAAATCTTCAATAAAAAATTACTGAAATATACAGTTTCAGTAGCTCTAATAATTTTTCTATCATTTTCTTTATACCATTTATGAAAAAATCTCTGGCTTCACATATTTTTCATGTATCTGTTTGTGCAGATTTGTTTATTTACTAGGGCGTTTTCCTGGAATCCGAAAGTGATAATAGCGTTTACTCTCATTGTTCTTATGCTTGTTAGAACTAAGGAATCATGGCATTTGTATCACCAAAAAACTCAGCATTTTCTTATTCAGTTGACAAAGTATGATTAGAAGAATATTGGATCGATTGTTCAGTATAACCCCCTTTCAAACTCAGTCCGGGTCATGGGTAACATAATTCTCCACCATTTTCAAAATTCAAAATTTAGTTTTAAAAACAATTTCCTTTGCTTCACAATGTTGATTGATAGACATATTTTTGTGTCTGATTTGATCTCATTTATCTATTTTGTTGTGATGTTTGCACCCCCTCCCCCAACCCCCGAGAAGAATTACTAAAGGCACCCAGAAAAATGCATTCCTCAGTTGCTAAAGGCACCCACATTTTTGATAAGTGGCACCCCTTCTTCTTCCTTTTGAATTTTGTTTTTTACAGGAATTTTGTTTAAGGATATTTTGACTTTAGATCCCAAAAAAGTGACCAGTGTTGCGTTTGGCTCCCAGAAAGTTCAATATTAGAGTTTGGATCCCATGACTGTAGTTGACCGTCTTGACCGTTACTGAGGATATCTGGTTGGAATCCCACACAAGCTCTTATTTTTCATCTTCAGTATATCTGGTTAGAATCCCACACAATCTCTTCTTCTTCATCTTCGACGTGTTGTGGAATCCCCTTCCTACTGGCATGTCAGATGATATCTGGTTGAGCGCGGCAAACGTGTCTGTTCGCTGCTTTCTGGAAAAGTGTAAGAGTTCGCACAAGTTTTCAACTAAATGTGCAACTTCTTGGTCCACCGGCTTCTCGTAAGTAGTGAAACTGTTGTTTTGAGGGTCAGCATATGACGAGTCAGTCCCCTATACTGGGACTTCTGAAGCAGAGATTCTGCCTAACTCGGAAGTCAGTTTGATGAGAAAATCGGCTATGTGGATCATCGTATCTTTCATCAGATCTATGTTCCTGGCGTGGATCTCTAGGACTCGTGCCAACTCAGTTAGAGTCAGGATTTCTCCGCATTTCGTGTTGTCAGACATAGCGTTAGAAGAAGGAACATTGACGTTTGAAAGATCTGGCTTGGGTTTGAGTAGTTGAATTAGCCCTAAGATCGACCATCTTTGTGAAAGTTTGAAGTTGCAACCAAGAGAATGATATCCCACTGTGGTCGCCAATCTGTAGATGGGGAAAAATGATTTGCTGGTTTTTACGAAATTGAGGAGACGACCGTGCAGAGGAGACTCCTTGAACCGAGCGAAATGTTTAACCTCACACAGATGCACTACAAGAAGGGAGTGCTTTTAATTCGAGAGATCAATCTGTAGTACTCCGGCCTAAACTAAGACAATGGCCGTTCCAGAGTAAATTCGGTCACAAGAGAGGATGGTTCGATCTGTAGGAGGGAAGCTGAGAAATATGTGAGATCAATGGTGATCAAAGATAGTATGTGTGTTGTGTATTCTGAAAAGAAGATAAGTTCTGAATGATTGAATTTGCTCTGTTGAGAGTTGGATTGTTAATCTCATGTTGTCTGTTTGACGTGAGATTGTCCTTGTTTCAATCATGATTCAGAGACTTATTTATATTGCTAGAATTGTAAACACCATGATCCCGTGAAGTGTGACAGTTGATGGAATCAAAGAATGGGGAAGTGGAAATTGTGTTAAAACTAGTTGCTCAATATGCAGAGACTTGGTTGATTTTCCATCCACTACTTTGTTAACTCCTCCAACTGATTGCACGACTTGCTCACATTATCATCGTGTGTATGAACACACGTGCCGTAGACTGCCAGACCAAAACCCTAGTTAATATCCCCTCATGTGACACGATTGATGTCTCGTGCGATTGTGGAGTCTGCAAGGCAGACGTGTATTTAGTTAGTCAGTTGCCGACTTCATGACTTAATGGGACGATGAGCCCTTGTATTGTTGAGTCGAACGTGATTTGAAAATGTTCTGAGATTCATGAATTGAACATGTCTGCTGAGACAGGGGTATAATTCGTAAATAAACATTGATAATTAACGTGAGCAAATATTGCTCACTCGATGAATTGTTGAATATTGATAGTTGAACCAACATTCCTTGGTTTGAGCAAGTATTGCTCATTTGAGCAAATATTGCTCGTTTGATGAGTTACTGATTATTGATAGTTGAACCAATATTCATCAGTGCGAATAAATAATGTTAATCTGAGCGAATGTTGCTCATTTGATGAATTGTTAAACATTTATAGTTGAACCAATATTCCTTGATCTGAGCAAATATTGCTCGTTTGATGAAAATTTGGTAGCATGACCATAATAAAGTATTAAATCAGAATACTGAACCGAGTATAATTAATGAAATGTTGATCATGAGATCAACGTAAAATTATTAGCGTTTGAATCTGGAATTATGAACCTTGAACTCAAAACCCTAATTTGATCAATTGATGATTTATTGAAAATAAATCACAGAATGAAGGAGGGACCGACTACATGGGACCATGGGTCAACCAAAATAAATCCCACCTTTGACATTCGGCATCCAGACCTGCCATTAAAGAATTTAATTACATATATAAGTGAATTTTTCAATGGGGTTGCCCAAGAAATACTTAAAAGCGAGAAAGTATGAAGTTAGCCCTGATAAGTAAGTGGGATGGAGAAATAGGTATAGCCGCCCAAAGTGGTGTACTTGGGTTGTTGGGTACATTGAAATGGTTCAGAACATCCTTGTACTTCTTCATAAACCCTAAACTTAAAAATCCTAAACTTTTTGTTTATCGATTTCTCCACTTCATCGGTACAGATGATCCAAAACCCAATTTCCTGGTAAATTGCAGAAGTAATTTATACAGTGGAGATTTACAGCCAGCCATGGCATCATCAATAGCTTCTTCTTCAATAAGAAGAACTCCATCAAACCATCATTTATCATCCATAGATATCTTACTGAAATTGACAAGAATTGGATTCGCTCAAGGTAGAGCTGGATTACGTAGTATTTACAGCAGTAGCAGTAGTGATCATCGTCTAGAAGTTCCATCAACATTTCCATCACCATTAATTTTGGATATTGGAAGATACAAGGAAGAATTTGAGATTGGGTCTCACTGTATTACTTTTGAAGCAGCAGGGGGGATAAAGTAGTCTCCTTTTGGAACCATTTCTTCAGTTCGGACGACATCTACTTTTTATTATAAGAAATGTGGATCACCTTTTTATCGAAATATTATTATTGACGATGAAGTAGAAAGCACCACTGTCAAATCCACTGTTTCCTCTGCTCCTCTTGGTTTAGTTTCTGAATCTTTCCCCTAAATGCATGTTTCAATTTCGTTTTCTAATTGGTTTTTTCATATTTTCCTGTATTTGGTTTTGTTAATTAGCTTGTCTTTTTCATTCTGAAAATTCAGTGTGTTCTTCTCATGGGTTTCTTGCCTTTTATTAATTAGGTTGATTATCAAAGAAGGCAGTTTTGGAGTAAGAAGATTCTCGGCACACAATTCCCCGGTGAGGCGAGGCTGCGGATTTTGTCAGCAGGTCTATTAGACTGCTTTTTGCCTCTGACTTCAACCATGAGGTGTGTGTGTGTGTTTTATGTTCAAACATTTTCTTTTTCTTTGGATGCGACTAGATTTGACTTCTAAGGATGTTCAACAAAAACATATTACTTACTACCTCTTTGTTCCTTCTTCCTTATTAGGTAAATGCAACAGTTCTTGGGTATGATGAACAGCAGGACACAAATATCATGGCTGCTAATGCCACGTCTGCTGCTCTTATGCTATCAGATATTCCTTGGGCTGGACCCATTGGGGTCGTGCGTGTAGGGATGATATTTGGAGACTTTGTTATTAATTCTGCAATGGATGAGCTGAAACTAAGTGATCTAGACTTGATTTATGCCTGCACCCAAGATAAAACCTTAATGGTGGACGTACATGCTCAAGAGGTTTCAGAGAGAGATCTAGAAGCCGCATTACAACTAGCACATTCTGAGGTTCGTCACAGGGCTAAGTAAACTCCTCATTGGCTCTGAAATTCTCATCATTGGATTTGACTAAGTTGGTGACCTTGACTGTTCAGGCTGTAAAGTACCTCGAGTCCTCGACCCTCAAAGAAGATTGGCTTCTAAAGCTGGGAGGCGCAAGGATTACAAGTTAGCGATGCTAGCTCCGAGGACATACAAAAAGGTCGAGAGCTTGGCGGAAGCAACCATTGGAGCTGTTCTTACTGATCCCAAGTTACGGAAGGTGCATTTTTCTTTGTTGTCGTTTTTTTATCGCTTTTCCACAGGATTCTCATAATATATTACCTTCTTTGGTAGTACTTCTCCTTTTCTTAGTCTTCTTTGAGTTATGAATATTAGTGATAACATACTATGAATACCGTGTATATTGAGTTTACGGAGAATCCCCTATTACCATGGGAAAATAGCCAAAATTGAAAATATAGGATGAACCCCTGCCTTATGTCCCTGGTTGATTGAAAATATAGGATGAACGCCATTGAAGTGTTAGCTTTTGTCACATTGATTGATTTCCAGTCTGAGGAGCACGAAAAGGCACTAGGTAAGATTACCCGAGATGTAAAAAGAATATTGAAGGAGGAAGAATATGATGTGCATTGCATAGATGGTCTTCCAAAGATGATTGATACCCTGACGAAAAAGGTTAGTTTGTAGGTGTTATCATGAAAATCAATTGTCCCAGTATTTCTGTATCTTCAAATCAATTATACGAGTAAAACATATATCTAGAGATAAAATCTGAGCACCATGTTTCTGTAATTACTTCTGCTCTCATCTAAGAGACCCATCATTCCATCCTTTGGTGCAGTTATAAATTTTAGATATGCTTCCTTGTGATTATTGGATCTGCTTGCTCTCACCTTCTTCAGCACCTAGGTAATCTCCATGTGAGTCACTCAAGTAGTTTCAGGCCATCTTACAAGGTTTGTCGTCCCTATGTATTTGTCTTTTTAGTGTTGATGCTAAGATGAAACTGAGGGTATCATCTAACTTCAGTGCTGGATTCTCCTTTTCTTGCACTACAAATACGATAGTGAGATGTTACGGTGAAATAAGATTCATTTGGATGTTAATATGTGTGTGGTCCTTCTTGCTCCATACTATTTTCAGTAGCCATTGTTAGGAGAATGTGATTTCATACTATGTCTATGGAAGTGGCAGTTTGTCAGTTACTGGTAGGTTATTCATTGGCTGAGTTCTTGTTAGGCATAGAGTTATTGAAGTCCTTAATGCTGACAGATAGATCATTACATATATTCGTGGTTTCTTTGGAGCATAGGACATAACATCATCTTTGGCACTCAGAATTTGTTTGTTTCATGGAATTCGTCTCCTACCTAGTTGTATATATATAGTATATACCAGAGCACTCGCAGGTTCCTTGTAGCATATTGTTAGAACTCACTCATTATACTTTGTTATCAGGTTTTCCTCAACAGGATTATTAAGAATGGTAGTAGAGTTGATGGGAGGCATCCTGATGAAGTTCGGCCCCTATGTTTCAAGTCCATTAACCGTACAGAATTGAATGGATCATCTCTTTTTGCTATAGGAGATACACAGGTCACTGTTTATATTCTTTTCATGTTTTTGTTGCCGTTCTGTGTGTCAATAGCTTTTGCGCGCAATAAATTTTAAATTTAGCAAATGCTCATCTGTATTCATAATTGCAGGTTCAATGCGTGGTCACTCAAAGAAGCCCTATATACGGTGAAGCTCGGTTCATGGGTACTTGGCCAACTGGTGAACCCGAATATGACTACATGGTTCGACCCTTTTTGATCAATGAAGAAGGGAAAGAAGGTTGGTGGGGTAGTTTTCAAGCCAAGGTTGTAGGTTTTTTGAAGCTCTATTTTAAGAACCAATATGTAGCTTTATGCTTGATGATAGATTCCCGGTAGCAATAATCAGGTTTTACTACTTGATTAATTTATGTCATCTTTCCCGGGGTGATTTACTTGAATTGCAGAATCGCCAGACCCAAAGTAACAAGCATTGCATATCTTGTCTTTCTTTCATCTGTGATGATAAGATCATTAGGACTTATATTGGCTGCTTTTGTGTCCTGCATATTATTTTGCTGTATAGGGCTAGCTTGCTCTTCGCCTTCAAATGCACTGGATTTTAGTAACATTTGATTTTTTTTCAATCAGGTCGCTTCCGTGTTTACATCAATGAGACTAGTATATATCCTAGCTGTCAAATCATTTTCCCTTCTCTCATCAATGAGACTAGTATATATCCTAGCTGTCAAATCTTTTTCCCTTCTCTCAAAGTGTTATGTATACTTGTGGGTTATTGAATATGTTTGTCGCCTTAATATCGAGCATCAGGATGTCATACATGGTCTGTTATTGAAGTTCTCGAGTGTAGTTTCCAGTTTCTTTATCTCGCTGCTTTTGTACTGTTTAAACATAAAAACCCAAAAAACAATTAGGGAGTTACATATTTACTTATCAATTTCATCTTCATCTTCTCACATATTTGTAGGTCCTCTTATAGAGAGAGCTCTGGTAATTCCACTACCTAAAGAAGTTTCTTTCCCCTACATCGTTCATGTGAACACAGAAGTCAAAGATTCTGACGGTTCATCCTCTATGGCCACTGTTTGTGCAGGTATGCTGTCTCTCCTTTTCTTGACATTGTCAATGGACCGATTTTGAGACCATTTGAGCTTCTTCATAGTAGCTGATATCTCTTGGTTTACCTTGTGATATGCTCATTTAAATTGGTTGTGACAGCTACCTCTACAGAATATCATATAAGTGTCTGATGCATAGTTTGTCACTGCACTCATACTCAGTTAGGTGTGAGATAATAGGACCAAAGTGTGGATCTAACTAGGAGAAAGAATGATATAGAAGGTTCTGAACATGATAATATTGTCTAAAATAATAATTTGTGGGTAAATTTTAGCGACTAGGTCAATTTGAAAATGGATTTTTATTGTCCACTCCCAAAAATACTATTTGATTTGATATTAAGGGATGAAAGAGGTGTAGAAACAGAGAGAGAGTGATTGAAAGAGTGTACTTTCACTCATAGGAGAAGCCTCCTTTTATATACTCAGGTATCTTACATCTGTTCCCACATTAGGGTTTTAAGAAAAGAGCATCTAGTTAAACTATGTTTAACACTAACACTAACAGTATCTAGTTACACTATGTTTAACACTAACACTAACACTGACTGTACAGTGAACTTAACACTGAAACTCATTTCCACACTCCCCCTCAAGCAGGTGCGAAGATATCTCGCATGCCTAGCTTGTCGAGGAAAGAGTTGAATGGGCTACTCGGGACTCCTTTAGTTAGAACATCAGCAATCTGGTTTTGCGTTCTTACAAAGGGAATGCTGATAATTCCTGCATTCAACTTCTCTTTGATAAAATGTCTATCCACCTCCACATGCTTGGTTCTATCATGTTGGACTGGATTATGAGCAATGCTGATTGTAGCCTTGTTGTCGCAGTATAACTTCATAGGACCTGTAGGGCTGAACCCAATTTCCTTCAACAATATTCTTAACCACAATAACTCACAAATCCCATAACACATAGCTCTAAATTCTGCTTCTGCACTAGATCTAGCCACTACCGATTGCTTCTTGCTGCGCCAAGTTACTAGGTTTCATCCAACAAAAGAGCAATAGCCAGAGGTAGATCTGCGATCAATCACCGACCACGCCCAATCAGCATCGATGTATGCTTCGACTTCGACGTGATCATTCTTCGAGAATAACAGGACCTTTGCTGGTGCAGACTTTAGGTACCGCAGTATTCTATACACTGCATCCATATGAGTTTCGCGCGGAGCATGCATAAACTGACTTACCACACTCATAGAGTAAGCAATATCAGGACGAGTGTGAGACAAATAGATTAATCTTCCCACTAATCTTTGATATCTTCTTCGGCGTCTTCTCCTAACTTCTTATTTGGTTCACTTGGTGTGTCGACGGGCCTGGAACCCGACATTCCTGTCTCGGCTAGTAAATCCAAAACATATTTCCTTTGACAGATAAAGATTCCTTCTTTTGATCTTGCCACCTCGATTCCTAAGAAATATCGCAAGTCTCCTAGGTCTTTTATTTCAAATTCCTTAGCCAAGTAATCTTTCAATTTCCCCATTTCTTCCACATCATCACCTGTCATCACAATATCATCTACGTAGACAATAAGTATGGTGAGTTTTCCATTTCTTGAACGTTTGAGAAACAACGTATGATCTGCCTAACTTTGATGATATCCGCATCTCAACATACTTCGTTTGAACCTACCAAACCATGCTCTTGGAGATTGTTTTAAGCCATATAGAGATTTCTTTAATTTAAACACTTTTCCTTTATTGGTAGCTTTTTGAAATCCAGGAGGAATGTCCATGTACACTTCCTCTTCCAACTCACCATTAAGGAAAGCATTCTTCACATCAAATTGTTGAAGGGGCCATCCCTTGTTTGCTGCCAAAGATAACAAGACACGGATGGTGTTCATTTTTGCAACAGGTGCAAAAGTTTCTTGATAGTCAATTCCATAGGTCTGAGTATATCCCTTAGCTACTAGTCTTGCTTTGTGTCTCTCTATATTTCCATCTGACTTGTACTTCACAGTGAATACCCACTTGCAGCCGATTGTCTTCTTCCATTTTGGTAGATAAACTTCATCCCAGGTGGAATTCTCTGCAAGAGCTTCTTCAATCCTAGTAGGAATAGTCACAGAAGATAACTGATGTGCAAAGGCAGAATAAGTGGGTGCCAAACGATGATAAGACACAAAGTTAGCCATAGAATGGTCAGTTGAATAACCATAACGAGATGGAGGTTTACGGGTACGATTAGGATATCTAGAAAGAGTAGGTCTTCCACAACATTAGTGGACTCATCATCTGAAATATCATTATTATCAGTACTCAAGGTTGTTACAACTGGTGCGGTAGAAGTTTCTAGTTCAGAATTACATGTCACTGGAGTAGACAATTGGCGAGGGGTAGAGAGAGGGGCCTTGTTTCTTCGACTGTAAACTTGTCCTTGAGCTTGAATGAGGTTGAGGAGTCATTACCACTGGAGTAATCTCGCTATCCTTACATGTGCTAGGTGCTGAAAGTAGGTCACACCAAGGCTGATCTTCAATATATGTACTCTCCCCCTGAAGAGAAGCATCTTCCTTCAAGAAATACGATCTATCTTCACAAAAAGTGACATCTCTAGATACATAAAACTTTCCAGTAGGAGGGTGACAACATTTGTACCCTTTTTGAGTAGACGAGTATCCTAGGAAAACACATTTTAGAGCTCTAGGGTCTAATTTACCCCTACCCTGTTTATGAACATGGACATAGCAAACACACCCAAATACTTTTGGTGGAATATGTACATGAGGATCAAAAGAAAGGCCAACAGAAAACACAGCAAGAGGTGTTTGGAATTTGAGAACTCGAGAAGACATCTTGTTGATCAAGTGCGCTGCGGTAAGGATAGCATCACCCCAATACGATTTTGGCACACTCATAGAAAACAATAAACATCTAGCGACTTCTAATAAGTGACGATTTTTACGCTCAGCAACTCCATTTTGCTGAGGAGTATCGACACAAGTGGTTTGGTGGACAATCCCTTGTTCTAAGAAATAAGTGGAAAGACCTTGGTTCAAGTATTCGCCACCTCGATCTGATCTTAATACTTGTATGTTTTTGTTAAACTGGGTAAGGACAAATTTATGAAAGATCTTGAAAATAGAGTGGACATCACTCTTGTCTTTCAGTAAGTACACCCAAGAGACTCGAGAGTAATCGTCGATGAAAGTAACAAACCAACGAGAACCAGAAGAACTAACGACACGTGACGGGCCCCAAACATCACTATGTATAACAGCAAAAGGAGATGAACTTCTATTAATGCTTGAAGGGAATGAAACACGGTGATGTTTAGCTAACTCACACACTTCACAATGAAGTTTAGATATATCAAGTTCTGAAAATAACTTAGGAAACAATCTTTGTAAATACCCAAAAGAAGGATGTCCCAACCGTTTATGCCACAAAATGTTTGTTCTTCAAAATCGATGCACTTGTTGAACTGTAGGCTCTTGTCTTTGTCATCTTGTGTTGTACCCTGCAACTCCAAGTAATCAGGCCCCCTCTCTTTACCAAGACCAATCGTCGCCCCTGTGAGAAGGTCCTGAAAAACACAATGAGTGTCATAAAAGGTAACACAACACTTTAGAGCTTTGGTTATTTGGCTGATAGATAGGAGGTTGCAAGACAGATTTGGAACATACAACACCGTAGAAAGGGACATGGAATTGGTTATTGGAATATGTCCTTCACCAGAGACAATAGATGGAGATCCATCAGCTGTCAAAATACAAGGTTTTCTAGGACTATGATTATAAGTAGAGAACAAGTTGGACCTGCTAGACATGTGATCAGTTGCTCCACTATCGATAATCCAAAAATCCTTAGATTTATCACATGTAGAGCTCAATGCGGTACCAAAGTTATCTGTGTTACCTGATTGAGCCAAAGAGCTAGATCATGCAGAATGTTCCTTTGTTGACAACATTCTTGCATAATCCTTTATCATCTGCTCCAGCTGGTCTTGAGATGGATGCGAAGAACCATTAGATGATGTCAAGGGTGGAGGTTGAAACTCCCCCTCATCAGTTGTGTGGTATGCCCTTGGACCACCATTACGACCTCCTCTTCTTCCTCCACCATTGCCACTAGAGAAACCTCCTCTCCAATTACCACTTTGCCGTTGTGGACGCCCATTAAGCTTGAAGCATGTCTCCCTAGTATGCCTTCTATTGTTACAATAGTCACAATATAGTGAGTCTTTCTCGTCAGGCTGGCGGTTGTTTCCTGATGTGACTGTTGGAACATGAGTGGAGGTGGTAACTGCCTTCAATGCTGAACTTTCTTGAGCCATTTGAGATGGCATAGCAACCTAGCGCAATTCTTGAGACCTAACAATTCCATAGACTTCCCGAAGTGCGCAATGGATCCTTTCCCGATATTTGAATTCTAATAGGGTCAAAATCGAGTCTAGACCAGACAAGGAACTCTATGATTCTACCCTTTTCTATTCTCTTCTTCAACTTTGGTGGTGTCGGAAGACACTCCATGTCACAAGGCTGGATGGAATCAAGTTCTTGCCACGAGATTGAAGTGCATTATAGTAGACGACAAGGGTCTATTATTCTCCTTGTGTCTCTATGACTCTACGATTCAACTCATAGATTTGCGTAGCGTCACCGATTACTACATAGATCCGAGAAACTGCTTCCCACGGTTCTTTGCGGTGGTTAGGAGCATAAAGCGCTCCTCAACTCGGGAGAAATAGAATCTATCAGCCAGCTCATGATTAGAGCGTTTTCTTCTACCCAAATCTCATATGTAGGGTTTGAGATTCCTGGACATGCCTTGCTTCCAGTCAAATACCCTATCTTTCCCTTGCCGGTGATGTAAAGCTTCACCCAACGGGACCAAACAAGGTAGTTGGATTCATCTAACTTATAAGATGTCATCTTATGAGTAAGATCTAGAGAAGTTGAATTCCTAGAAGTAGAAGACATACTTGGGGTGGAAGAATTACTGTTTTCAGAAGCAGTAGCCATAGCTCTGACTTAACTCAACAATAAAAAGATTTTCAAAGAGGAAACAACTTACAAACAACCACAGGTTCTTCAAGAACAACAGTTTGCAGCTTCTTTTGAGCAACTTCAGGATCTAACTTCAAATATGACTCACTGATGGAGGCTATAGTAGATCTAGGTTAGGTTTTCTCTTCTCTCTCTCTTATGCTCTGATACCATGTAGAAACAGAGAGAGAGAGTGATTGAAAGAGTGTACTTTCACTCATAGGAGAGGCCTCCTTTTATATACTCAGGTATCTTACATCTTACAACTGTTCCCACATTAGGGTTTTAAGAAAAGAGCATCTAGTTAAACTATGTTTAACACTAACACTAACAATATCTAGTTACACTATGTTTAACACTAACACTAACACTAACTATACAGTGAACTTAACACTGAAACTCATTTCCACAAGAGGACACTGTATGTCTTCTTAAATTTTGTCAGTTTGTACGGTGTCCAACAGTCCAAACATGTTATCAATAGCCAAACTTAATCTTTGGTCCGTGTATCTATGGTGTGGACCATAAGAAGTGAGACCTCAGACCTATGTATAAAAAAATTACAATAAAGAAAAGAAGGTAGGTGGTTATGTAGCTATGTATCGGTGGATGTGTGTTGTAACATTTATTCGGTTCATGGAAGAAATTCTGAATGACCATACTTAGAAGGATATCCGTTACCTTTAAGTAAGTGCGTCACTATCATGGAATCGATACCCATCAACTGTTACTTTTATGAGTTGTATTATATCGTCTATTAAAAGTAAGACTTATACGAGGTTTTAATCCTCGGTGACAGGTAACTCTACTTTGTGATGAGCCCCAAACTTATCAATCAAATATCATTAGAGAAATTAGACGAATTAACAGGTGAGAAGAGACGAGATCAGATAGAAACAAGAAGAATTCATTAGACCAGAGAAGAGGATTACAGACACAAGAGATACTTCAATACCTTATCATTCTTCAACATCCATAAACAGATACACAACCACATATATATATCAGCACCCACAAAGTAACCACCTAAACTACCCTAACTCCCCACAAACTGTACGGACATTCATACTACAATCTGGGCCTATCACTTTGTTAACTATATTCTGTAAGGTACTTAATCCATACAACCTAATATACTTGGATATTGTCTGTAGGTAATATTGCTTTAATGGAGGCGGGCGTTCCACTTACTACACATGTTGCAGGTATTTCAGTGGGTGTGGTTACTGAAGTTGATGTGGGAATGAGTCATGAATAATCCACTATACCTACTCCACTATATTAGTGCTCCACTATACTAGTGCTTATATTAGTGCTCCACTATACTTCACCCAATTACACTTAATTAGTGTGTATAATTTAATTTAGTTTGTTGACTATATATACCTCCCATTTTGGAGAAGAATAATAACAATTTCATCTAACTCTTTCTTGATTTCCACATGGTATCAGAGCTCAAGAGAGAAAGAAGAGAAAACCATCTTAGTTCCTTCTTAAGCTTGATCTACTGTTGCTTCGATCTGTGATTAACGATCTTGAAGTTAGATCCTGAAGTTGTTCCAAATAGGGCTGCAAACTGCTGTTCTTGAAGAACCTATGGCTATTTGTAGGTTGTTTTCCCTGAAATTTGTCTTTGTGTGTTGAGTTAAAAGTAGGTCAATGGCTAGTACTTCTGAGAATAATAGTTTGTCTCATTCTAGGAGTTCAGCTCAACTAGACTTTTCTCATAACAATAGTTTGCGTGTCAAAGTTGTATCGGAACTACTTCTGAAAATAGTAGCTCTTATATCTCCGGTACCTCAAGGTAGTTCAGTTTCAAACAGTGTTACTTCATCCGTTTGTTATTGTTGTAACAATAATGGTAATAGAAGAGAGGGTAATCCGTTTGGAGGAAGAAGAGGAGGTCCAGTGGTGGTTCGAGATCGTACCACACAACTGGTGAAGGGGAGCTTCATCCTTCATCATCATCACTACCTAGTGTTTCCTCTTACCCATCTCAAGTTCAGCTGGAACAGTTGATAAAGGACTATGCTAGAATGAAGTCGTCCATGGAAAATTGTGGTGGGTCTATATCAGTCACTCAATCAGGTAACATTGATAGTGCATTGAACTCCAGGTGTGATAAATCTAAGGATTCTTGGGTCGTTGACAGTGGAGCAACTGATCACATGTCTACCGAGTCCAACTGCTTCTCCACCTATAATCCTAAGCCTAGTAAACCATGTATTCAAACGGCTGATGGATCTCCAATTATTATCTCTGGTGAAGGACGTGTTCCGATAACTAGTTCCATGTCTCTTTCTACGGTGTTACATGTTCCGAATCTTTCTTCCAACCTTCTCTCAATCAGTCAGATAACCAAAGCTTTGAAATGCAAGGTTACCTTTTATGAGACTCATTGTGTTTTTCAAAGATATTCTCACTTTGGAGCAACACTTGGCTTAGGCAAAGAGAGGGGGGTCTATACTACTTGGAATCACAGGAGACGAAACAAGATGACAGTTTAAGAGCCTATAATTCAACAAGTGTGTCAGGTCTTGAAGAACAAGTTTGGCTATGGCATAAACGATTAGGGCATCCTTCCTTCGGGTATTTAAAAAGGTTGTTCCCTAAGTTGTTTTCAGAACTTGATATATCCAAATTTCATTGTGAAGTTTGTGAGTTAGCTAAACATCACCGTGTTCCTTATCCGTTAAGCATGAATAGAAGTTTGTCTCCCTTTGCTATCATACATAGTGATGTTTGGGGTCCTTCACGTGTCACTACTAATTCTGGTTTTCGTTGGTTCGTTACCTTCATTGATGATTATTCTCGGGTCTCTTGGGTTCACTTATTGAAAGATACGAGCGATGTTCATGCCGTCTTCAAAAGCTTTCATAAGTTTGTTCTAACCCAGTTTCAAAGAAAAATTCAGGTGTTAAGATCTGATAGAGGTGGCGAGTATCTAAATCAAGGTCTCTCCTCTTACTTCTTGGAACATGGCATTGTACACCAAACTTTGTGTACTGATACCCCACAGCAAAATGGAGTTGCTAAGCGGAAAAATCGTCACCTATTAGAAGTCACTAGGTGCTTGTTGTTCCAAATGAATGTGCCAAAAAGATTTTGGGGTGATGCTGTCATGACCGCAGCACGACTGATTAACAAAATGCCTTCTCGGGTTCTGAATTTTCAAACACCATGTGATGTCCTTTCTTCAAGCACTTCACGACAACCACATGATTCTGCTCCTATAAAAGTTTTTGGGTGTGTTTGCTATGTGCATGTCCATAAACAAGATAGGAGTAAATTGGATCCAAAAGCTCTCAAATGTGTCTTGTTGGGTTATTCAGCTACACAGAAAGGCTACAAGTGTTGTCACCCTCCCACGGGAAAAATCTATGTATCCATGGATGTAACCTTTTGTGAAAATCAAGCCTACTTCTCAGAGTATCCAGCGACTTCTCTTCAGGGGGATCATAGAACATATTGTGAAGATCAGCCTTGGTTTGATCTTCCTAGTCCTAGTTCAGTACCTAAGGTTGCTATTCCTCAACCTCCTCAACCCAATGTTGCTAGGTCACCAGTTCAGATTTACAGACGAAGAGACAAGGCTCCTCAGGTGGCGGAATCAGAACCTCCTACAGTTCCTGCTGAGACTAATTTTAGAGTTAATGAAGATGATGTTTCAGTTAATTTTAGAGATGTCGACGCAGCTGATGAGCCCACAAACGTCAGAGATGTCGACACAACTGATGATCCCATAAATGTTGAGGAAGACAGATATCCTAGTCGTATACGTAAACCTCCAACTCGATATGGTTTTTCTACTGACCACCCTATTTCCAAATTTGTGTCTTCTCATCGGCTATCACCTACTTATGTTGCTTTTGCAAACAACTTATTATCTGTGAGTATACCTACAAGGATTGAAGATGCTCTTGTTGATCCGGAGTGGAAGGAAGCTACATTTGAAGAAATGGAAGCTCTAGACAAGAATGGCACATGGGATGTAGTCAAACTGCCAAAAGGGAAGAAGACAGTTGGTTGTAAATGGGTATTTACTGTGAAGTTCAAGTCTGATGGAACAGTTGAAAGATATAAGGCAAGATTAGTAGCTAAAGGTTACACTCAAACTTATGGAATTGACTATCAAGAAACCTTTGCTCCTGTTGCTAAGATGAACACTATCCGTGTCTTGTTATCTTTGGCAGCAAACAAGGATTGGCCACTTCATCAGTTCAATGTGAAGAACGCCTTTCTTAATGGTGACTTGGAAGAGGAAGTATACATGGACATTCCTCCTGGATTTCAAACAGCCACTAATGAAGGGAAAGTATGCAAGTTGAAGAAATCCTTATATGGTTTGAAGCAGTCTCCAAGAGCATGGTTTGGACGATTCACCCAAAGTATGCGGAGATATGGATTTCGACAAAGTCATGCAGATCATACCTTATTCCTCAAACGTTCAAAGAACGGAAAGCTGACCATGCTTATTGTCTATGTGGATGACATTATAATGACAGGTGATGATGCAGAAGAAATGGGGAAGGTAAAATCTTACTTGGCCAAGGAATTTGAGATAAATGACCTAGGAGAATTGTGTTACTTCCTAGGAATTGAAGTGGCAAGATCAAAAAGGGGTATTTACATCTCTCAAAGGAAATATGTCCTAGATCTTCTAGCTGAGACAGGAATGTTGGGATGCAAGCCTATTGACACACCAATTGAACCGAATCAGAAACTGGGAGAAGACACTGATGGTATTCCGGTGGACAAAGAAAGATATAAAAGGTTAGTGGGAAGATTGATTTATCTCTCTCACACTCGTCCTGATATTGCATACTCAGTAAGTGTAGTAAGTCAGTTCATGCATTCTCCAAGGGAGGCACATATGGATGCAGTATACCGAATACTTCGCTACCTAAAGTCGGCACTAGCAAAAGGACTTTTATTCTCTCAGAATAACCACACAAAGGTTGAAGCATACACAGATGCAGATTGGGCAGGCTCCGTAATTGATCGTAGGTCTACCTCTGGATATTGTTCATTTGTGGGAGGAAACCTAGTAACTTGGCGCAGCAAGAAGCAATTAGTTGTAGCTAGATCCAGTGCAGAAGCAGACTTTAGGGCTATGGCTCATGGAATATGTGAGCTATTGTGGTTAAGAATATTGTTGACAGAGCTTGGTTTCAGTCCTAAAGATCCTATGAGGTTATACTGCGACAACAAGGCTGCCATCAGTCACAATCCAGTCCAGCATGACAGAACAAAGCATGTGGAGGTGGACAGACATTTCATTAAAGAGAAGTTGAATGCAGGGATTATCAGCACTCCGTTTGTAAGAACAGGAGACCAGATTGCAGATATGCTGACTAAGGGAGTTCCTAGTCGACCATTCAACTCTTTCCTCGACAAGCTAGGAATGCATGATATCTACGCACCTGCTTGAGGGGGAGTGTGGGAATGAGTCATGAATAATCCACTATACCTACTCCACTATATTAGTGCTTATATGAGTGCTCCACTATATTAGTTCTCCACTATACTAGTGCTTATATTAGTGCTCCACTATATGCTCCACTATACTCCACCTAATTACACTCAATTAGTGTGTATAATTTAATTTAGTTTGTTGACTATATATACTTCCCATTTTGGAGAAGAATAATAACAATTTCATCTAACTCTCTCTTGATTTCCACAGTTGATCCATTTGATGGTTAAATTAGTGATTACCACATTCTAACAGATTTGTCGGTGAGTGCTCTGATTACCCTTCTTTTTCTTCCCGGTGTCATGTGTTTGTGTTACTGTGTGTTGCTTTTTCATTTAAACATGATTTTACAGCTTTTCTAATAATCTTAAGACTATATAATTTGCCTGGGGTGGGCATCTTCTGCTCTTTTATTTTATTTATAATTATAATATACTTGTTGCAAATCTAGGTACCCTACCAAGGTGTAATTGCAATTTTTTAATATTTTATCTTGGGGATGTGATTTTCAAAGTTGCAGGTACACGGAAAGGAGTAACTGCAGCTCAATTGGTTTTAAATCATGCTGGGGTTCCTCTAGATATCATATGCCAGTGCTTAGGACCCGCAATAAAAGGTTGCCATCATATCCTTGACCATATGGAACAAGAGATCAACGGTCCCCGTTCTTCTCATCTAGACGATTGGGATAGGGTCGACTCATCTCTAGGTTTGAATTCTTATTTTTTTGTCTGGGAATGAAACATCGTTATCATGTTATATATTTTAACTGTCTTTTGGATTTGATACTACTGTCACGGTTGCAGTTCTGTTCGAGCTCACCGCTGATTCCCATGAAAGATTGGTGGGTCCTGATGGAGCTCAAAAGAGAGAATTTGAACATGAAACAGGTATATCCTTCAGAATATTCATGTAACCTGGGTTCTTAGCGCTGCTCTAGAATTTATGTGGGAGGGAAATGAGATGTTTTCCTAGAAGGCTCGTGGACTTTGGTTGTAAAACAGTGACGGATAATTACATGCAGGACACACTAAATTAATGTTTTTGTTACTTTTTGCCGTGTTCTTGCGACTTTTCGAGTTTTAACCATGTTATCAATGTTTCTGCGGTGCTTAGGTAATTTTTCCAATTTTTTATCTGTTTGTTATTATACTTGTGATTCCAGGAGGGCGAATTGTATGTATCGTTGACGATCGGGTTACCATAGCTGTGAAGAATGAAACAGGTCTTAGAGAAGTCAGGAAAAAGGTACTTACGGATGACCTGAATAGCCATGATCCAGTCATATCAATTTCTTACCTTATTATTAGCGTCAGCAGTATCAAATAATGTGTACTGTACGGCTCTTAATCTAGTTGCATCCCCTTTCGATACTTATTAAAGTATTCACATCTGATCTCATTCTATTTGATGCTCTAAAACATGTTTGCCTTAAGTTGATTCTATTATTTCAAGTGAGGTTGAAGTTGGAGGGATTTATGATGGTATTGTAAAGGCAATCAAAGATTTTGGTGCTCTGGTGGATTTTAATGGTGGTAGATGTCGAGGCCTGTTACCAATTACTGAGTTGTCAAGGGAGCAGGTATGCTAAATATGCATGATTCTTCTACCAAAATACGTACATTGTCGTGCAGTTACAGTTGTTTGTTGTTAAGAATGGTAACTGAAGCTATTACATTATGCACATACATGTTATGACAGTGGATATTCTTCAAATAAATTTTCAGGTTTCTCAAGTCTCTGATGTGGTATCAGTAGGCCAGCAGCTTCGTCTCAAGTGCATTGATCAGGAAGGTCCGGATTTTTTAATACTATCACTAAGGCCAATGGAAAAATAAATGTAAGGTCTGGGTTGCAAGCTGTTTGGTGGCTATGCATCCAACAGGTCTCTACTATGTAATTCGAGTCTGAAGAATGGCATGGATTTGCGGCGAAGAAATGGTGGACCAGGAAATATCTCTAGACATCAAGTCTATCGTCCGTGAAGGAATCAGCGCAACCTCTTTGCAGAAGACTGGGTAAATATGTCAAACATGTAATGACTTTTTATGTGATTTTTTTTCTTTTTATAAGCTAATATCTAGATAGAGAACTTAACCAAGTTTGCAGATACCTGAGGGCTGCACAGAAACTGTGGCAGTTCTAGAATTCAAAACCGATCAGTCCACGGTGAGAACTGTCAAAACAAATTTAGTTTAGTTGCTGGTTCTTACCAATTCTGGTTCATACCATATTTACCATGTGGATCATCCATCTGGTTTGAGGCATTAAACCAATCATGGACGGTCAAGCTATTTAAATGCAGACTGGTCCACAACTACCTTACCTTTTCTTTGCTTACAAAAATTTGTTCTGATTTTATCACTTACAGATGGGAAGGTCTGCAGGATTTAGCTTGGGAGGTACATACTCATCTCACCACCAGCAGCAACCACAACATTCTCCATCAGTGATTAGCGTTGTGTATCTTTCGGCCATGCACATAATGAAGATCTTCTTCATTTGCACGACTCTGATTTATTCCCAACTTTTGGTAGTTTCCATTCACAGGTTTGTCTTTGTTCCCATTACTAATTTATTGCAGAGGTAGTATGTAAATCGAATCTCGTCCTTCTGGGTTCACTTTTATGTACATTTAGTTTCTTATTCTCTATGTTCTATACTTCTCTGCTATCGAAAGCCACAACAAAGTTGCATCATCTGTCAGCTAAATGAAATTAATGTAAACGTAAATCAGATGGAAGTTTCAGTTGCATCCAAGATGATTCCCTTACTTCTTTAATCCGTGATGTTGCCTTTTCGTGGTAGTTTTCTCCAAAGGTACTTTTTTTTTTTTTTAATTATTATGCTCATGATTGTGCTGTTGCCAGTGGTGATGATGATGATAAGAATGGAGGATTACCTCCAATTCTTTTAGGCTGCGTTTGGCATGGAAGGAGTTTGAATTCTAGGTAGTTCTAACTACCTAGAATTTGAATTCCATTCTTCTAAATTTATGTGTTTGGCATGTGGTTATTGATGAAATTGGTAATTACTTCATTCTTCTTTTTAAAATGTTTATTTCTTCAAAACATTTATTTATAATATATTATTTGCTGGTAAATTTATTCTTGAATCACTGAATTTCTTCAAAAAATTATGTTTAATTATTTTTAAATAATTTTTAATTTAGTTGTCATTAATAATGTATATTTTAATAAATAACTACGTAAAAAACTAGTAAATTAATAAAAGCAATATTAGTAATTAAATAAATATTATAGTATTTATATAAAAATAATATTATTTAAATAAATTTTAAATATAATATTAATTAAATATGACATAAATGTGATATAATATTAATTAAATATATTAGCATATCAATATAATATAGTATAATATTAATATATTAAAATATTAATTAAAAATATTAATAATTGATAATATTAATATAATATAATATTAATAATAATTAATCAAATATAATATAATATTAATTTAAACATAATATTAACAAATTTAGTTAAAGTCTTTGAAAAAAAACAAATATTAAGAAATTTTAAAAGTAATATTATATTATATTATATTTCAAAAAGGGCTAGCGGCACAGCTTGTCGCTCGCTTGCCTAGTATGTAATTTTTATCTTTTAATATAAATCAAAATCATATTATATTTCATTTTACAAAAAAAAATAAAAACAATAATATTATATTATTTTATATATAATATAAATGTGATTTTTGAAGGGAAAAAGTTATATAAATTATTATTTAAGTTAATATAATGTTAATATTAGTTAAATAAAACTACTATTTTTTTAATGAAAAAATAATTTATCAACAATAATAATTAATTATTTATGTAAATATAATTTTATATTTAATTG
Organism: Papaver bracteatum; assembly: GCA_023529315.1. Taxonomy (NCBI): domain Eukaryota; kingdom Viridiplantae; phylum Streptophyta; class Magnoliopsida; order Ranunculales; family Papaveraceae; genus Papaver; species Papaver bracteatum. Next base: position 1,403,410 of record JAJJWX010004270.1, on the reverse strand, counting down.
AAAATTTATTTAAATTAATAATTCAAATAAATAATTATATTAAATAATAGTCAGTTTTGGTATTTTAAATAAAACTATTATTTTAAGTTTTAAATTTAATAATTTATCAACAGTACTAGTGTATTTAAATAATAAGAAAATATATTTTTGTCCATTTTTGAATATGCGAAAAAATAAATTATTATTAAAGTATTAAATATTACCAATTAAAAAATATTATAAACTTTAAAATAAAATAAAATAAAATAAAATAAGTTTTTAATTATCATAGTAAATTTACAAGTATAGGAAATGAATTATTATTTAAAGAAAAGAAAAAAGTAAAATGTCAAAATGGTCATCGGGAGGAGTTAGAAGGATGGAGTTCCAAATTCTATGGGGGAGGTGTCATTTGATTTTCCACTGAATGAAGGAGTTTCAACTCCCTAGAGTTCCAATTCCACCCATGCCAAACACCCTTGGAATTCAACTCCACCCTTGACTCCTCCCGTTGACTGAACTTTACCCTCAACCACCTCCGTGCCAAACGCACCCTTAGTTCACGTGGGATTTGGCAAATGGGTGTCTATAATGGGATTTATGTTTTTTTGTTGATTCTAATAGTGCCTTTTTTATATAAAAAAAAGAAAGTTCGGGTGCAATTTCTAATACATCTGCATCTCAGGCTACAATTGATTGAAGAAACATTATACTGTACATGTCTGACTGAAAGGCCAGTCAACAAGGATGTAATGTGTTCCTCTTGTCATCGTTGTGTTTGTAATTAATGGTGTTTGGAAATAAAATTTGATTTTATCTTAGTTATTAAATCTAAATGATTTACATTGAATTAGTTATTGAATTTGATTTTTTAAACCCATTTCAACCGATAGCCCAAGTTAAACATGTTTGCTGGACCGTATTTATGTTCTACAGAAATTTCGACAAAAACGGGGGGATAGCTCAGTTGGGAGAGCGTGTGACTGAAGATCTTAAGGTCGGGTGTTCGATCCACCCTCACCGCATTTTTTTTATTTTTAAAATTAAAAAGACTCCCATGAGCCTAGCCATACATACCACCTTCCCTCGTTTTAAACTGCACCTTAATCTAGTTTATAAAAAAAAAAAAAAAATGCACCTTAATCTTACTACTCAAGAAAACAAGTTTAATCTCATGTTTAAAGTAGAAATTAACATTTAATCCCTTTTTTCCTGGGCTTCAGACTCTCTAGTCCTGTCCCTTCGAGCCCAGTACTCTCTAGTCCAAAATTCACCCGCCCCTGACAGTTTAGTCCAGATTTTAAACGAGTTAATCCAAACTCTTATCGATTCATAATTTCCCCAATTTTTCCACTACCAAAATTACCCTTAGAGTTATAAACGTTTCGAAGTGATTATAGATCTCAGATTTGAGGAGAGATTTAGAGTGAAAGAGCGAGAGCGATAGAGATCGAGATAGATTTTGGAAGAGATTTGTTGGATTAAAAGTTTTGAATATTTCTTCTCGGCTACAAACCTTAAGTCTCTCGACGAGTCTCTCTGCTGGGATTCATTTTTCAATTTCATTTATGAGCTCGAAACACTTCTGAACTTTCAAATACCGGAATCCCTTCCTCTCAGGTACGAGTAAACCTTACTTAAATTTCAGTATTTCTTAACTAAAGTGTAATCAGTGATTGAAGTTCAACTTTTATTTTTGTGTTTAGGTAAATAAATTGAAGTGCAATCATGAATGGTTCTTGTATAAAATTTCTCTTTAATCGAGGGTTTCATTTTATGTTGTAGTGATGTTATTCAACTATCTTTGCTTGCATAGAGTTTTCATGTCCTAATTTATTCGTACAACGGATGAGGCGATTAATAGAATACTGGGTAAATATTAACTGTATATAATCAATTTCCATTTTCATTTGGAAACATGTTTAGGTTTATTGAATTTTTGCTGAGAATTGGTTGGTTTTGTTTGTTGATCGTTTTCAATTCATGCATATATACATATTTGAATGAGGACCAGAGGCAGTTGCAAGTGGGAGTTCAATTTTATACATATTTGAGGTTGTGTTGAAATCTGGAATTGGGGTTTTCATATCAAGGGATTATTAATGTTTTGATTTGGGCATTTGTCACAAAATATGTAATTGGGAGTTCAATTTTATTGATGCTGCTGCTGCTAAAAGTAAAACTGTTGATGATTATAGAGCATTAGATATGCAAATTGGTGATTGATTCTTCATTTTGTGGAAGCTTCAGAGTTTAGGTAATCTTCTAATTCACGTTTAATTACCTTCTTCAAGCTCTTGATGTTTATGTCATTTGTGCTTGATGTCTTTTATTAGCTACCTAGATTCTTTCTTAGGCACTCTTCTAATTACTTTTAATTAAATAAGCAATGATAACGTTAGAATCTTTTGTAGTTCTTGTAAGTGGGGCATAGAGAAGCAAGTATGTTAACAAGAAATGTAGTGGGCTCTTGAATGAATTTAGTACACATTGCATAGTACCATATGTAGGAGTCAGTAAGACTTTTCGAATAGAAACTCTGCTATCCTAAGTAGTGCAAAAAATCTAGGATCAAATACACTGCACGCCGGCCGTGTCGATAAGTTAATTTCCCATAAACTAAGTGTTAGGGGAGGCATTTTTATATTGTCCATTTTAGTTGAAGACCTTCTCTTGATGATAAACTGAACTGGTTGCTTTTACACTTTTAATGTGTACATAGTTGTACACCTGTTGATCATTGATGTGTACATAGTTGTACACCCATTGATCACCGATGTGTACAAAATTGTACACCCGTTAATCGTTAATGTGCACATAATAATACCATACACACAAATTTTTTTTTACTTTCTATTCTTTGCATATTTTAGCCTATTTTGGAGCTAATATAAAGGAAGAAGCAGTTGAGTATAGGCATCCATGAAACCAGGGTGTACAAAGCAGTGCACATGTAAATAATGAAGGTGTACATAATTGTACACATGTTAATCCTTAATGTGTACATAATTGTACACCTATTGTATCTGTTTATCTCTGTATATATGTGCTTATTTTGTTTTACATGTACTTATTTTTTGTTCGATTGTAGTTGTATTGTTGATATTTTCTGATTGTGTTCTCTTTTTATTCAAGGTCCCTTTGCCAATGGAGAGAGTCTCAGCCGTTAATTTGAGTTTGGCGCCAAAGATTTATCTCCTCGAGGTTGCTTTTGAACACTTTAAGAGCTTGAGTGATCTAGAGTTCTTGGCTGATGTGAGAAAATATGTAAAGGTATGCAAAAAGTTTGTTATTCTAAATTACACAAGATTACTACTATGTAAATGACCCTATACGAAGCTATATGGTCAGAAATTATATAACTGAAACATGTGCACTCTAATGTACACCGTCCATGTAGTTTGCAATCCTCAATGTATACATGTGTACTTTTTTGTACACCATGTACTATTTTCATATAGTTGAAACATATACTCCCAAGAGAAAATGACATGGAAAATCATTGATCTAAGTGAGTATGTCTTCTTTTTTTTATCCGTAACTAGGGTGTACGAAGTTGTGCACATGTGAGAAAATGACATGTAGTTGGTTATGGAGGTTCTTAATAGTGTTTTCGTTTATATTATTTTGTGGATATTCAAATGGTTATCGCATTGTTGGTGAGAGTAACCAGGGTCACAGAGTTATACACATGTTGATTTTTAATGTATATATACTTATACACATATTAATTCCTAATATGTACATAGTTGTACACCTGTTGATTGTTAATACGTACATAATTATACAATGTAGATTGTTGATGTGTACGTAGTTGTACACGTGATGATTATATCATACCTTGGTGCACCTTTGGCATCAATTATTTTTTCTTTTTATGCATTTCATTTAGGGACTCACAAGCTCGAAATGGTACAACGCCCAAGCCTATCACAAGGTTTGTGGAGGTTGATGGTTCAAATCCATATGAGTTTCCATATATTATGTTTATACAATATGGGTAGTTGTGTACATACTAGTGCACTTGTGTAAATCCATTGAAATAGAATAGTTTGTAGGCGAATATTGTTGTTTGTTTAATGTTTTGTATGGGTGTATATATATGTGCACAAGTGTGTTTTCCATGAAATATAGGTCGATGTGTGGGTATGAATGGTCGATTTTATATGTGAATGTTATGTGGGGTGCATCTATGTAATTCCAGTGAAAAAATAAGTTTGTGTGTGGTTATGAATGATCAATTCTACGCATGCATGGAGAGGTGTACAAATATGTACGCACATGTAATTTCAATGAAAAAGAAGGTTAGGTGTGGTCATGGATGATCATTTTTATGCATGTTTTGCAGGGTGTACATATTAATGCACAAGTGTATTTTTCCATGAAAATTTAAATTTGTACGTGGTTATGAATAAACGTGGTTATGAATAAACGGTTTCATCGATGTTTTTGGGGGATATGGGAATTAATTGGGGGATGTGCATATTGATGCATCAAAATAAAATATAATTTCCTTGAAAAAGTTGGTTTAAGAGTGGATATGAACGACCAATTTCATCCATGTTTTTTTTTTTTTTTATTCGGTGTATACAAAGTGGTGGACATGTAGAAAAATGATTCCATAAACTTTTAAAATTTTTTTTTGCATAGTTTTCATATTTATTTCCTATGTGCACTTTTTTGTACAATCAAATAATGAATAAAAAATTATTTTTTTTAAAGTGAATATTATATAGTCTTATGGGTACTCTTTTTGTAGCTATCGAAAAGAGCTTTCATAATATATAAAGTTTGTGAATTTTGGATGAGGGGTTCGAAAGATAAATCGTTTTGAAATTATTTTTTTCCCTCCTTCTATATTATTTAAAAATTAAAAAAATTACCACCCATGATGTCATCATAAGTCACTATGGACTAAACTGAAAATATTTGGACTAAATTGTAATATTAAGGGTTATTAGTGTAATTTCCATATATTTGAACTAATTTGTACCTAGTTAACTAGGTCTGGACTAAAGCGTACTATTTTGAGCGGTTTTGGACTGAACCGTTTTCTTCCCATGTTTAAATGTAATTTCTAAGCCTGACCTACGATCTTTTCCGTGCCAAGTGATTTGCCTCTGTTGTTGCACATCCATCAAATAAGAAATGCAAAAACTGTGCTTTTAAGTTAAGAGTCGTTTGGCTCGGTGTCGCACATTATTTTCAGTGTCGTTAATCAATCTCACTGGAGTCGCGTATTCAGTGCTATTTTTTGCTAGGAATATTATTGATATGTCGCAAATGAGTCGCACATGTGACACGTATTCAGTGGTATTTTGTAAGATAAAAGAGTAAATATGTGGGTGGACAAAACTAGGGCTGTCAACGGGTCCGGGTCCTCCCGGGTAGTACATGGCCCAGAACCAGACCCGGCATATCAGCATCGGTTCCGGGTCCGGTTCCATAATGTGTTGGCCCAGAACCGGACTCGTTTAAAGTCCCGAATACCCGTCGGGTCCGGGTACCCGTTGGGTATTAAAAAAACTATTAAAATCTTAATTTCTTTCTCTTTTTAACTTTTATATAAATTTATTATTATTTCTTTATTAATGTACTAAATAAAGATTAAATGTAAGAAAAAAATCAAAAAAAAAAAAAATCAAAGCCGAAACTAGCAAAATACCTATAATTTTTCTAAAAAAATGATCAAAAGGTTAAATAAACGGGTACCCATTACCCGCGGGTACCCGACGGGTATTACCCGTTTGGACTCGTTAACATTCGGGTCCAATCAGGTAATTACCCGTCGGGTCCTAAGTTGCTAATGGGTCCAACTTTAGGACCCAGAACCGGACCCGATCTAGCGGTTGAATTTGCGTCTCTAGGAACTGCCGTGAAACTAATATCACTAAAATCCTTGACGCAATCACGAATAGAGAGAACAGTGGAACAAATGCTCCACGGAATGTCTTCGTATTCCCTGTAATAGATTTTGGGATATCCTCAGCATCCCCTTCGATAATGATCCTGGAGCCTTGAATTCTTCTAGCCAATTGAGTACCAAGGCCATAAGCTTTTGCCTCTGCCACCATTGATAAGAAAGAGTCAAAACTGAAGGCTCCACTTCCCAAATGCCTACCAGAAGAGTTTGTTGCAACAGCTGCCGCCACACCTTTTCCATGGGAGTACGCATCATCAACGTTAATTTTGATGTGAAATTGAGGAGTAACTTGCTACTGAGACACATTCTGACTCTGCACTGGAACTGAAGAACAATAATTCAGAGCATGGTGTAAATCAAAACTCGTAAAGTCTTGTAGGGCTTTATGAATGCAAAGAGGTACTGATGGTTGCACAACCGAGATCAACATCTGCATTTACAGTACTCTCTGCAAAGAAGCCCTAGTTACTGATTCCTAGCATTTACATCATAGCTCAAATCATGCATCTTGTATTGTATTGTCCAAAATCTGAAGGCGGCCTTGGGATTGCTAGAATGAAGATAGTAAACAAAGCCATGCTGATGAAGTTGTGGTGGAATATCAAAAATTCCAACAAGAAATGGGCCAGGTACAGGCGGGCTAAATTCTTGAAGGTAAATGGTGAACTTGTAGATTACAAGCTCAAATCTTCTATTATGCCGGGCATTAGATGGATTTTCAGACATGTGGAGAACAATATATACAAGGTGCATGATTGGAGACGGTCGACCTACTTCTCTATATTTTGATAATTGGAATGGCCAACATAGCATTGCTGTTTTAGAGAGATGAAGAGCATGTTGTTGTTGTTGGGTATGAAAGTGATACACCCACTACAGATTCACTGGAAAATATGGAATGGGAAATTACAGAGGACGAAGCTAAACCTGTCCTAAAAGTGAGAATTGAGAAATTTCGCGAAGATGAGAGACTTGGGATTAATAACTTGGTATGTTTTGGTATATGAACATGTAATAACCGGACATGAAATGATAATGTTTCTGCTAAATGTTGCTCAACACTGAATGAGCAGAACGGTTGTAACTTTTTTAAATACAATATGATGAAGTTAGCTTATTCATATTGTCCGACGATTGTGTGCCGATAATGCTGTAGATGCAGGATGTATTCTATAAACTAAAACTACAATCAAAGAATGGAACATGTACAAGACTAAAATGTATTGAAAACAAGTGTTTATTAATAGTTTCCATGCAATGCTCTGGGTTCGCATAAGGTATATCGTGTTTGAAATTGCATCTTTGATTATCTTTCCAGTCTAATTCACTTGAAGGAGAGGCATATACATACCTAGTCTTAATCTACAATCTGGCAAAGGGACAAATTACGAACATCCGTATATGTTTGATCTTTATATCTTCTATCAAATACATGACTAACAAAAATTTGCTTGCGTTTCCAAGATTATGAATCAGTGTCAATACTTCTATTTATGAATGAATGAGAATGGTAGGCCACATGTTCAACACATGCCAGGATTTGCGAATTCTACGGTTTTTTCGAGTTGTACATAGGACTGTGAACCTTATCATCCCAATGGAGTGTTTATGGATGCCACCAAAATGTGAAGAAATTTTAATTTGCTGTGATGGGGCCTTAGAAGGTAATCCGGTACCTGCTGGCTCGGGTACAGTGGCAAGAAGTAGCAGTTGTGAAGTGCTTGGGGCGTTGAGCATCAGTATGGGCTCCACAACTAATTAACGGATTGGAATGGGCTAAGAAGTTTGGATATGAGAAAATCAGTGTGCGTTCGGACTCCAAAAGTGCAGTAGGCATTCTTCGCTGACTCTGTGCCATGGATTGTACGACAGAGATGGTTAGCAGTGAAATATGATTATGCGTACATGACATTTGAGCATGTATATCGTGAGATAAATTTTGCAGCTGACGAAATGGCCAAGAGAGGCTGTACGCTACAGCTTTGTACAACAGAAACTTATTGGCTATGTGTCTTCTACTAGAAAACATCAAAAATTCACTAGTAGCCTAACAAGTTCCATGTGTATCGGAAAGTAAAACTGTATTTGCGTCATCTAATACAACTATGAATACATTGAACATACACTTTTTTTATAAGCACAAAAGCATTGAATATGAATATGAAAAAGCTAGAGAACTTTAACGTGTATACGGGTTGAATGCGAGGTAATTAATTTTCTCTTAACCCAGAACCGACAATTATTAACGATATATCGGCCATGTTTGACTACATTGGATGTATCCTTTCACCGGTATACCGCATGATCCAACGACACAGGTGATGTTAACAGTTTCCGTCCACTGCTTGCTCTATAAAACTAATCCAGAAATGGCATTGTTTTGTATTAGGTTCTGAAGGTCGAACTATCAAAAAATTGAACCGCACAGGAAAACAATGCTATCATTAACGAGCTCTTACTCTGGGGAACATATGGATCTTAGCACATTCTTTCTGCACCGCATTTTCGAGAAAACAAAGTCACAAGATTCTCTACAAGAGAAAGAAGACAAGTTAGCTTCTCTATTTACCATGGTTGAAAAAATATCTACCCAAATGGATTTGTTTCTAAAGCATGTCACAAACATTAATACCGAACTCATGAATTTTTCCAAGAACTATAACCGTATCATCGGTTACTTGGAAATAATTGAGGCTAGACTCGTTCAGCTAGAAAATTACTCAACTGAAGACGGTGATCAAACAGGTGACGTGTCTCAAAAAATTTCGGAATTTAAATCCAGACTTCCGTAGTTTAATCCTTGTTTGTTGATTGTTAGTTGAACTACTTCTAGTAGATGTCTAGTGATGCAATCCTTTCAGTTTTTTTTTTTAAAACCTTTTGTCCATTCTATGTGTTAATGAACAAAGGTTTTATTTCTTTATTTTACTAGAGGATTCTTCTTCTTTTCTATGTAATGATAGTTGAACAAATGCAGTCCCTGTTTCCTTTTTATATCTTTAATCTTACGTTGTTTATGTATTGAAATTAGTATGAGATAGCCGAGAGCAAGGGTGATAAGCACTTAACTTTGGATCATTTTTAGTTACTTATTTTTGTGCTATCTTGATGCTAAATCGTCTAAACGCGATTTAAAAGGGTCGAGTCAGATCTGACTCAAAATGCAAAACACTGGCAGACCTCCCTTTTTAGATTCTATAGAATGGCCTGATAGGCCATATTACCGATTTAAAAAATTGCTCTCTGCCAACTTAGGATCCGAGAGAAGCCTCATAGAAAGAAAGTATAGCACCATTAATATCTATTTATGGTGTTTGGTTAAACGTCCCATCTCTTTGCTATTAACGAGAATTCAAATGCATGCGCACCTTCTCCAGAAACATCATTACTCCATATGAGCATATTTTCAAAACCTAATTCTAGACACCTGTCTCAGTGTCTCTAGACCTTACATGCCGGTTCGATACCCCATACACGGTATCCATAATCAATTTTATCTAACCTTTCAATTCAGGCTTAATTACACCTCTTTGAACCTTTCGCCCCTCCTTGGCTTAATTGCACCACATTTTACGTGATAAACTGTTTGAGCACCATATTTAAAAGTGTAAAATATGTAATACAAGTTCCACGAAGGAGATATTAATGTGCGATCGCGGTTTGTAAACACCACATCCTCTTTATTCTATATATGCTCTAATATTTTTTATGCTTGGTGGTATATATTTCTAAGGAATAGAATCCATTTTATAGGAAATTTTTTGTACAAAGGGTAAAACAGGAAAGTGAATGAACTTCTCTGCCTTTATATTAAGGACTGAGGGAGTATCAAATTAATTAATTAATCAAGTACAGAAAAGAATTCAAAATTAAATGGAGAGGGAGTCTAATGCAAAATAGAATTTGCACAGAAAAGACCCAGTTCATTACAATCAAGGTCAACATATGCATTTACAGTACTTTGTGCAAAGAAGCCCTAGTTACTAATTTTCAAATTAATTAGAATTGCCGGTAATGTACATGAGTCAAAATGTATTGTATACGTTTTGACTTTTGACTTTTTGACTTTTTGACCAGCTTTAGAAGAGTTTTAACAAAAAGATAGTCTCCAAATATCGTATTTTAGATCAATGGTTAAATTTTTGGGAATTTGGTAATACCTAAAATAAAACAGACACTTGCGGAAATTTCCTCGATCATTTCAAGTACAAAATTTGTCTTCTCTGTTTTAGCATCTCATCTCCAACTGCGGAAATTTTGACCAGCTGATGTCAACATAAAACTGTGCCCAAAATATGCCAATGGGCGTGAACATGTGATGTGCAACTCTGATATATTTCGTCCCAGTTCATCCGAACGAGAAACTCAGGTCTAACTCTAGTAATCATTTAACCTGTGATGTTCAATCTTGATATATTCCCAGTTCATCCGAACGAGAAACTAAGGTCTAACTCTAGTAATCTTTGAACATGTGATGTTCAATTCTGATATATTTCGTCTCATGTTCATCCGAGCGAGAAACTCAGGTCTAACTCTAGTAATCTTTGCTCTAATTTCTACTAAGGGTAGTATGGTCATTTTCACATCTTGTAATATTTACTTTACCTATTTCTGATAAGGGTAGACAGGTCATTTTCACGGTCTCCATAACATTTATTGCACTTATTTCCAGTAAGGGTAAAATGGTCATTTTCACAGTATGTAATTGTAATATTTACTTTACTTATTTTCGATAAGGGTAATTTGGTCATTTTCACAGTCTCCATAATTTTTATTGCACTTATTTCAAAAAAAGGGTAAAATAGTCATTTTCACAGTCTGTAATATTTACTTTACTTATTTTCGATAAGGGTAGTCTGGTGATTTTCACTATTTGAAATGTTACTTTACTTATTTCTGATAAGTTAGACTGGTCATTTTCACAGCCTCCATAATATGTATTGAACGTATTTTTCAGTAAGGGTAAAATAGTAATCTTTGAACCTGTGATGTTCAATCCTGATATATTTCGTCCCCAGTTCATCCGAACGAGAAACTCAGGCCTAACTCTAGTAATCTTTGCACTAATTTCCAATAAGGGTAGTATGGTCATTTTCACATCCTGTAATATTTACTTTACCTATTTCTGATAAGGGTAGTCAGGTCATTTTCACAGTCTCCATAATTTTTATTGCACTTATTTCAAGAAAAGGGTAATATGGTCATTTTCGCAGTCAGTAATATTACTTTTCTTATTTCTGATAAGGGTAGTCTGGTCATTTTCACAGTCTCCTTAATATGTATTGAACGTATTTTTAGTAAGGGTAAAATAGTAATCTTTGAACCTGTGATGTTCAATCCTGATATATTCCGTCCCATGTTCATCCGAACGAGAAACTCAGGTCTAACTCTAATAATCTTTGAACCTCCGATGTTCAATTCTGATATATTTTGTCCCAAGTTCATCCGAACGAGAAACTCAGGTCTAACTCTAGTAATCTTTGAACCTGTGATGTTAAATTCTGATATATTTCGTCCCCGGGTCATCCGAACGAGAAACTTAGGTCTAGCTTTAGTAATATTTGAACATGTGATGTTCAATTCTGATATATTTCGTCTCTAGTTCATCCGAGCGAGAAAGTCAGGCCTAACTCTATTAATCTTTGAACCTGTGATGTTGAATTCTGTTATATTTCGTCCCCAGTTCATCCGAACGAGAAGCTGGATTTCTCATGGATTTCATGAAATTATGGTTATATATCAACCCCAACCGAAATTTCATCGACTTTGCTTAATTTTGCTTGTTATCCGTCAGCCTTATTTAATTTCGGACGACCTAACTCAAACTTCCATCGGATTCCATTGGTTTCAACAATTATTCATCATTTTAACTGAGTGTCCTTCGACCTTTGTCAATTACACCTGTTATTCGTCAATCTTGTCCAATTTTGCTCCACCTCACTCGATTTCTCATGAATTATATGGGTTTATATGATTGTATGTTTCTCTTATTATCCGTCAATCTTACCCAGTGTCGGTCGGTCTAACTTGATTTCTCCCGGATTCCATCATTTTATCACGTTCCAAGTTTTAATAAGCTGGTTTGCAAATTTGTGAATATTGAATTTTCAATGGGTAGAGAGAGGAAAGACTCCTGAAAGGCAAAAGAATTGAAAGAGGGCTGGTGAAATGATTTTTAGTAAGGGTAATATGGTCATTTTCACTATTTGTAATATTACTTTACTTATTTCTGATAAGTTAGTCTGATCATTTTCACAGTCTCCATAATATGTATTGAACGTATTTTTTAGTAAGGGTAAAATAGTAATCTTTGAACATGTGATGTTCAATCCTGATACAGTATAACTTCTTTAATATAATATTCGATAATATTATATTCTCGCTAAAATAATAAAAAAAATCGGTCCCGACTCGGGCCCTTAGTGGTAAAATAATAAATTCGATAAAATTATAAAATAATATATTTTAAAAATTCCCCTTAAGGATTAGCAGGTCCCAAATAATATATAAAATAATAATAATACTAAAAAAAATAAAATAAAAATTTCTTACATATCAACTCTTCTTAAAATATGATTGAATATTGATTTGTTTTTCTTAGAAATTCAACTCAAGTTGTATTTAATCGCTAATAGTTTGTAGTGCACTTAAGATGCTTCGAGTCGCATTTTATATTGCAATAAGAAGTGTTGTAGTGTGATTGATGCTTGCAAGAAGGATTATCCCTTTTATATTCACACATCTCTTTCCGTATTGCATTGTTAATTGGTTAGTGAGATACACCTTTGAGATGAGAATACATCTTGGTGATTTAGAATGTTGTACGTGACATATCTATATGTTAAATATATACTTTTAAGTTTAAGGTTTGTGAATGCATTATATATAGAAAATATTTCTTTAAATAATAATTTATTATTTAATTATAAAGTAATAATTTATTATATTATCGATAATATAATATCTCTTTTAAATAATAATTTTCCTTGGTCCCAAGTGTATTATTTTATAGAAGTTATACTTTATATAATATAATATCTCTTTTAAATCAGGTCTAACTCTAGTAATATTTGGACATGTGATGTGCAACTCTGATATATTTCGTCCTAGTTCATCCGAACGAGAAACTCAGGTCTAACTCTAGTAATCTTTGAACCTGTGATGTTCAATCCTGATATATTCCGTCCCCAGTTCATCCAAACGAGAAACTCAGGTCTAACTCTAGTAATATTTGAACATGTGATGTCCAACTATGATATATTTCGTCCCAGTTCATCCGAACGAGAAACTCATGTCTAACTCTAGTAATCTTTGAACCTGTGATGTTCAATCCTGATATATTCCGTCCCAGTTCATCCGAACGAGAAACTTAGGTCAAACTCTAGTAATCTTTGAACCTGTGATGTTCAATCCTGATATATTTCGTCCCCAGTTCATCCGAACGAGAAACTCAGGTCTAACTCTAGTAATCTTTGCACTAATTTCCATTAAGGGTAGTATGGTCATTTTCACATTCTGTAATATTTACTTTACCTATTTCTGATAAGGGTAGTCAGGTCATTTTCATAGGTTCGGTGTTGCTATTTAAAAAGGGTTTGGTGCCCAGCTAGTCGCTCGGATGCCAACCAAAAACTTTGTAAAAGTTTAATTATATTTCAAATTTTGGTTTTTTATAAATATATTATCTCTATTTATTAAGGAAAAAAAAAATATTCTACAATTATCTAGAAAGAAAAAAATTCTAGTAACTGATTATGGATTTTCAAATAAATAAAATGGGCTAGAAAAATGTTTATCCATTAGGATTTCTATGCTTCTCGGTTTATTTATTTATTTCTATTTTTTTATGTTGAGCTAATCTGTGTGGTACATAATTAGCCTATAGAAAACCAAAGTTTTTAATCCGACGAATATAGTGCCAACACAAAAAGTTCACACGGATAACTACCTTATCCAACAGTGGGAAAGCATTAGGGGTGTACATGGTTCGGTTTGGTTCGGTTTCAAGCCAAAACCGAAACCAAACCAATACTATCGGTTTTCCAAAAATTGAAACCAAACCAATCCATTAACCATTGGTTCCAAAAATCAATGGTTCCAATCGGTTTCGGTTTTTCCCAGTGGTTTTTGGTTAACCAATAATTATGTCAAACAAAAAAAAAAATTACACAAATTTACAAAAAAAAAAAAAGTATTGGTTTACAAAAAATTACAAACAAAAAATAAATAGAAAGAATATCAAGAGTAGTTAAGGATTACTCTAAATCTAGAGATCAAAAGAAGATTTAACTAGTGGTAGGCTATACAATGACATCTCTAATGAAAATTTAAATTTTTTTTTCTTTCAATAGTCGGTTAACCATTGGTTAATGGTTCGGTTTCTTCATCAAACCAAAACCGAAACCATTAGCTCGGTTTTTAAAATTTAGAAACCAAACCAAACCATTAGTAAATGGTTCGGTTCGGTTTTCTCCTTATTGGTTTGGTTTGGTTTGGTTCGGTTTCGCGGTTAACCGGTAACCATGTTCAGCCCTAGAAAGCATGGTTACTCTACAATCCGAATGATAGATACGGAACCAATAGAAAACAAATGTCTCAAATCCAACGACTAGTTTGATAACAGGAGAATTCACGCGGATTATGACTCTATCCAATGACCATAACTGTGTTCTTCGATTAGGCGGGAGCTTCCCTCCAATCATTTGAATTCTTTCTTGTTCGGCGGCAAATTGTTTTGGTGGACTTTTTTCGCGCCATAACTTTTCATTTCCCCCAAAAATTTATTATAAAAACACTCTTAAGATCCACCTAGTTTCGTCTTCCATCTCAGAAACAAACGAAATAGATAAAAAAAAAAATTCAGTTCTTTCTTCACTGTTCCAAATTCCAATATTCCATAGACACCAAAGTTTCTTAATCCTTTAGTTCAAGTCATGAAGCGAGATGATCTTGGATAGATGAACAATGTTTTTGTATTGGGAAACTTAGGTTGGATTTTAGATACTAATTAAATGAATTTAATGTAAACATAAATTGAAATCATGAATCAGCTCTGATGTCTTTAATTTCTGATTTCTTCTTGTATTCTTGTTCTAATCTATAATACCGAAATTTGGTTTGGAAAAATTCAACTCTCTCTGATTTTTCTTAATCTGCGTGAAAAACTCTACAACATCAAAGTAAAATGGAACGGAGGGAGTACTATATTAACAGTGAAATATTTTGTGCCAAGTTCCTTTATCACTCTTTTCTGTATGAAAAGTCATTTTTGCACTCCTTTTTCACCCTTTCTGGAATGTCGTTTACTGAGTTATATGCTCTTATTGCCTTCTCTGTGTTTCTGAATATGCTGAGTTATGCTCTTGCGTATTTGCAGGTCCATCTGAGATTGTCAGATTGCCACTAGAACTTTTTGATCTATTTTAGTTCTGAATGAATTCGGGGTAACGAGCCTGCATGTGTGCTACCTTCTTTCTTCACCCGTTATTAAGTGAAAAATTATTCTTGCATCCTTTAATCTATGATTTTTTTCTGTGCAAAGTTCGTTTAACACTCTTTTTTATGTGAAAAGTTATTTTTGCACCCCATTTCCCCCAAATTTCTGGAATGTCAGCTTGTATTGTGATTTCCTTGTCATCACCATATTTAAACTGTCAGTTATATGCTCATATTGCCATTTCCATATTTTAGTTCTGAATGAAGTCAAGCTACCACTAGACCTTTTTCAATGGTTGCAGGCATACTGGTATACAAATTTGGAACACCTTTTGCTTGGATTACAGCCTTATCATTTGCTGCATAATATTGCTTTCTTTATAGACACCTTTTCTAGAATTAGAGAAACAAATATTTCGAGAACTGTGAGAATGATATAACCTTGAAATTCCCACACAATTATGGGAAAGCGTCTAATGTAGAATAAATTCGTAAAACTCCATCTGAGAGTTGACAATTTGATTTTGTATGTAAATAAACTAGAAACAACAATGGCAAACATGCTTAGTGGTGCAAAAGTGATGAAAGAGATTAGCATTGATTGATATGATAACGCGACGAACTAATGCCAATTATAGTATAAATAATAAAGACTGGATAGTGCGATGCAAATTGGTATACAAAAATTTGTTTAAAATTTTCATTTTACAAAGCCAGGTCGATCATTTCAAGTACAAAATTTGTCTTATCTGTTTTAGCATCTCATCTCCAACTGAGGCAATTTTGACCAGCTGATGTGAACATAAAACTGTGCCCAAAATACGCCAATGGGCATGGACATGTGATGTGCAAAAGTATATACTGGTCTGCAAGTTTTCCTCGTTGTATCTGTTGGGGGAGACTTACAAAATCCGAGATGCTATGTGCAAAACGAAACCTTCACAAGCAATGAAAAACACAAATGCGGAAATAACACAACTACGCAATATAGAAGCAATCACACAACACCGGAAATTACATGGAAAAACCCCTCCAAGGTGAAGAGTAAAAAACCACGGGCAAATATTCCACTATAACGATAATGGGTTACACACAATTCTCCCAATTTGGGGATAACAACAACTTCAAGGTGCATATAACACTTAAGACTCGGATTATGCATCCATTAAGTATTACGCAATCTGATCTTTTCGTTGATAGATCATAGTGAAAACTTATCTAGATTAGACCAAGAAATAATATGGAAGACACAAACCTAATTAAGTATGAGAACCTTGACTTCTTAAGTTTCATTAAGTCATTACTTATGCGTTGAATCTAGTTGAAGCTTACTGGTGTAACATTAAGATGCTACTTTTGTTGTGTCTTCTACTGATGTTGTTTACTTTGAATTCGTGTTTCAAGCAATTAGAATTTGTCATTTGGAGCTCTCTTATATGAAAAAACATAAAGACAATTGCTTTGAAGGCGATATGCAATGGCTAAATTGCTAAATTATGGGATATAGTTATAACTATTTTTTATATAAATTCTACTGATATGCGTTACAAGAGCGAACCTGTTGATCTGAGGCTAACCCCAAATCAACATTGCATTAGGTATTAATTAGTATGGATGAGAAAACCAAACATCAGCAGATCAATGTTACAAAGTAACAAATGAAACCCGTCATCATCCAACCCCCATCGTTCCAACATGCTGCACTACTACCAATAACATTGCCACCACTAGATTCAACGACTACCAAGAAGAAACCCAGAGCCAGCGGAAGTCATTGAATCCTGTAGACACCATGAGAAACAGGAAAAAAATGACTTCATACCACAAGAAAAATAAACCTGCACGAAGATCCAACCATGACAAAGTAAATAAATTGCGAACTTACAAACCTTTAAAAAAAACTTTTTTCAAACTTACAAAAGTTTGCTTCCAACATTTCCACCCGATTCACGGAATATAATCCTGCACCAAAAAAAATGGTGAAGTGGTATCATCAGCGTCACTATTGTATATGAACTATAAAAGTTTTGCTATTCATTTCTACATGCACTTACCTCGATACTTGTATCGTCGTATAATCGAACAGCAAACCTCCTACGATAAGCCTTAATAATATCTCTGTCTTGCAATCGGTCTAGAGAAACTCCCTTTATCAAATACAGGATGAAGCACAATGCATACACTCCGCAATCACCGGAACTAAACCAATAAAAATAAAAGTGTCAATTTTGGATTACCAATTGCACCATCTAGGATGTTGAACGCCTATCTAACGAGATCTCAAAGAACTAACCTCGAGCTTTGTTTAGGGACCACTTGATCAAAGTCTGCATAGTCACAATTCCATTCTCCATTCTCTAGGATAGTCTTCAGAACATCGCAGATAGCGATGACCTCAGATGGGTTCCCTGCTTTCCTGGTGGATCTTTTGCGCTTTTGATGATTGTATAGGGAATCATAGATACAAATCTTTTGTGTCCTCAAGAGGATTTCAATTGCTACCCAATGATTGTCGTTCACCAGCACCGGAGCGTAAACTACATCAACCTCGGACCATGGTTTACCATCAATGCCGTATTTCCCCGCCATGTGCAATTTTGTATAATATAATTGTTGCTTTTCTTTGGTATTGGATCTCAGTGTTTGATCTCTAGCGTGCCGCTATTTTTTAGGACGATGTTTAATCGAGAATGAGAAACCGCACATTACAAGCCATCATTAACATATACAAAATGCAAGTATGTTTATAGTGCAAATGTGATAAGTTTCATAGTTTTCATATAATACTTACAGCGAAGTAACTACCAACTGTGGTCCACCGAGTTTTCTTCGTGAATCCAGGGTGTTTGCGCATCGAGTGCAATACACAATTAACAATCTTAAATAGGTCTCAAAATAGATAAGCTGACGAGTAAATTCATAAAATATCATGAACATAAACTATAATAAAACAATCTACTTACAGTGTATGATAACCAGTCAGAGCGTGGTTGTGATGTTCCTCCTAATAACTTGACATATTCATACCATTTCAAACTTTCTTCTGTCTCTTCGATCTCCTCCACCAGAGATTTCTTAGGACGTGGGTCGTTTGCCTTCTTGGTTTTCTTTGGATCCACATTTTCCCTGTGTATTTTAACGATCATGAGACAATGACTTTCGAGTTAAATACGGAAAATAAGTGATAGACACTTGCCTTGTCCATATGTAAATGTTCAGATTCCTTTTACAGTTCTTTGAGATACCTGGATCCTCAATATTTTCCCCAGTATAGTCATTTTTAGAAATATTTTGGTAAGTGAGGCTTGCATTTAGTGATTCAATCCGAGGTCCCGCCTTTACGATTCTAGGCCTCTTTAAGTTGGGTACAT
The DNA here is from genome assembly GCA_023529315.1 of Papaver bracteatum. Lineage (NCBI taxonomy): Eukaryota > Viridiplantae > Streptophyta > Magnoliopsida > Ranunculales > Papaveraceae > Papaver > Papaver bracteatum. Next base: position 1,384,702 of record JAJJWX010004270.1, on the reverse strand, counting down.
CAGGGGATTTAGATGTTTCTTCATCCACACCCACCGGAGAATTGGATGTTTCATCTCCTATATCAGTTTCTTCTTCTTCTTCTTCTTTTTCTTCCATACCTTTACCGTCATCATCTGGAGTACTTAATTTCTCTACCGTCTCTTCTGATTTTAAAACTGATTCAGTATTAATGACTGAGTCCATCTGTGTGGAATCCGCTTCTGCGTTAACCGGATCTCCATCACACGATGTCTCCCCCGCTGCGGTGTTTTTATCCACATAACTAACGCTGGATGGATCCAACTTCTCTCGTAAGAAAATAGCAAACATATTTGTTAGTTGGGACTCCGCAAGAGTGTATAAAATATCTGACCCATGTCTTATGCCAACCTCCCACGTAAATCCCTTGGTCGTCCCCGACCAAGAGGATTCATATACCTTGCTAGATTCTTTTGGAACATCAGACGGTTCCACGGTATCCTCCAACACCTCCTTATCATCTACTATGCCAAGAAATCTAAGGGAGTCACCATTGTACAGCTCGTACTCATCACAATCCACTATTAGCCCCTGTCTCAAGGATATAATTTCACTGTATCTTGGTTCATTTGTGCAGGATACACGTTTCATGACAGTGCACCACCGACCGCAAGTATGCTTCGACACAACCCGTCCACATAAACCCCTAATTGCAGGAATACTTGCCAATGCCCAAGCCTGAAATAGCAGCAATAGTTAGAACTTGAACTGTACAAACTACAAACCACCAAGTATACAAGATGAATAAGACCATTTAAACAGAATATGAGAACTTACTGTCAGAGCGTATGACAGTCCAAACACCTTGTAATGAGCCAGAAAGCCCAACCAACCACTATTATTTGGTTCCTTGTCTTTCTTGACAACACTGGATGATCGAAAGATGCAGATGGTTTTTCAAAGACTAACATGACCCCGTGGGAACTTGTTGAAGTTATTCAAGTTGTCCACCAAATGGAAATATGCTCCCTTTACTACATCTTTCTCCTGGCAGCCCAAAAGAATAACGCACACAAATAAGAGAAGCGCCAACTTAGCGTTCTCATCGTCGGTGCAGGTGGTCAAATTTCCTTTCTCGAATCGCGTCCAGAGGTTGCCTACTGTAACCCTTTTTTCTCCATGGAAATGAGTTTTCATAATTGGTGAATCCGTGATACATTTTGGGAGTGGGTTATGTAGATCTTCCTTTGTTGCAGCTGTCAACTTGAAGTTAAGTCATGTAGAAAGTGAAAATTATTTCATCCCAAACCTCAAGATATTCCCTCCAACCCCAAAGTTCATACAAAATGGATCACCATCATCTTGTCTCTCAATTTTCTGTGAGAGTAGATAATACAAAATTGTACTGCTGTTAAGGGTGTCAGGCATATCCAGGAAGTGTCCAACTTCCGTTGAAGCAAATACTGCATAAGCCTTTTCGCTCAAACGACCCTTGATCGTGGGCATAAGATGCATAACTACGTGATTTGTTACTTTCGGGTAGTTATCCCGATTCTTCTGTGGGTGAACAAACTTGCTATACACATGATATGCTTGAAGTCAGTTTCTTCCAAGGATATCCAGCAACTACAATATTTTGAAGGGAGGAGGATTCTTTGACATGGTTATTCTCAAACCATCTAACAATTTCAACACCAATGTAGTTATAAAACACAAATGCTAATGAATATAAAAGACGCATACCAACTTTTGGTAATATGTTAATCTTACAATCATCTACATTACTATTAAAAATTACTGCATCTCCAAATAGAAAACCTCACCATCTACAAAATCTACTGCATCTCCAAATGGTAATATGTTGAAAACTTATCTCTAAACAACACTCTGAAAGAAAAGACTTTATGATAACGAAACATATTATGGTTCGGTTCCTGATGAATTACATTCCGACGATTCAACAGATGAAAAAGTCGTCTCTAAAGATTCTTTGGAATTGACATCATCATGGAGGTCAGTATCCACTGAACCTCCCGCTGTAGTAGCAGACATCTTTCCCTAACACCAAGGACAACCAATCAATTTACTATCACATCAATTTACTCAACTGCCAATATATAATAAAGCAGGTTCATAATTTCAGTGGATTTCGAGAAAGAAGAACTACACATACTTACGTTTGCAAAGAATTCTACATCAACTGATTCTTAATCCCAAAGGTGTCAAAGGACTAAAAATTTGTATTTAAGATATATGGTTTCATAGGGTCAGTATCTGAAAGGAGAAACAATTTTCTTTTTCAAGATGTTGAACTAAACCATGGTCTTGACAAATTAAATTCAGCGATAAAACCTTAATTACCTGTCCCAATTGGGTCTCCAATTGTTAAATAAACAAATAATTAAGTATAAGCAGGATGCATATGATTTTGCATATCACCAACATGACTATGTAGTAATTTATTATTTTCAGAATTGAAATAACTATTAGAAATCCATGGAACCACTTTACTGAGATGAAGAAGAATTTACCATTTATGAAGCTTTTACCAGTGCCGAAATCCCAAAACCCTGGACACAATAAAAGCAAAAGTTAGGAAAACACCCAAATTCATTGAAATCATTCGAGTTACGGTGAAGGTAGGGATTGAATCTAGCTCACGTTTAATGTATTTGATGGAGAAAGCACTAGTGTGGGTATATTTTGCACCAAATGAACTAGGGTTTGAAGGCGACGAATTGAGATGCTCATTGCAAATCTCAAGAGAGAGAAATGGTTTGGTATCCAGAGTATACTTTTCCTATTTATATGGCCCATCCAAACGCGACATCAGTGCGATAATATTTGAGATACATCCGTCATTTGCTAATTAGATAGTACCCGGCTCGGGTATATTGGAAAGCTCGTGGTAAATTGTGGTAACTATTAGCAAGTCGTAGTATTGGACAGAAATATACCTTCGGATGTTCCTTCCAAACATAATTAAACCAAGAGGAAAGATACATGGTAACAAATATACTAATCATTTACTTGAATGGAACTGTTACAAGTATGGTTGAATCATTTACCATCATGTTACAACAATCCATTCAGAAAGTATGGATGACTTATGATTAAATGATAAACCGTACAATACAGATAAAAGGGAAAATGTCCCACTTGAATGAATACTGGATTTGTCCAAAGATAAATTGCACCGAATAGTAAGTGAAAAAAACTTTGGGTCTAAACCAGAACTCGCAAACTCCTTTAGAAAGCCGGATTATGAGATCAGTCAGACCATCTCATATTTTGTAAGAACATTTCAGGAAGACATTATTCAATCACGCTATCACTATCGATGTTCATGGTTTTATCTGAAAATTAAGTTCAGATACTTTGGCATTTATGTAAAGTTTGTAAATCAAAGGCTCATAGACTATGAAATTTTGTATATCAGATGAACATAGCTAATAATACAAGCATAAACAATATGCAGGATTTGGCATAAATACCTGTCCAAATTCAAAAAAAAACCCAGTGCTTTAGATACACATAATTGATGTGAACTAGTTATCCTAACCCCATAAGATACACATAAAATAGCCAATTTTAACAAGTTATCATGGAGAATTGATAAATCCAGATAACTTCCAATGTGGAAAAAAATTGTATTATACAAGTAGAGTTGATATGAAGGAAAGCATGGAAGACGTACTTCGTCAAGAGTTACTGGTGTATCATGATATATGGCTTTGGTATAGTTGGTGTCAGAATATATGTTAGCAGAAAGTTTTCGTTTTTCACCATTCCTTTCATGAATAAACAGAAATTAAGATCAATAGCTCACAGATGGAAATTGGAAAACATTCTCTAGGGTATAAATATCTGTGACCTAAAAAACCCAAGTATCAAAATCCTTTTTTTTTTTTGCAAATAATCATTCAAATCAACAATAAATGTCAATCAGTTGATTCCCTACAAAACCCAATATCAGAATCCAATCTTTTTAACAAATAATTACAATCAAAATCACTATAAATAAAAACATTAGTGTAATTTATTACCTTTCTTCTTATCTTTGATTTTAGAGAAGGAACAATTTAATGTAGATATATTTCATAAAGACAGTTAGACAATGAATGTTGAGTAGCTTCAACAACATCTTGTCTATTGACTATTGAGAAGATTCAAATATAGGCATACAAAGAGTTGTTATTGTTATGAACTTAGCTGACAAACAATTCATCTTGTTAAATGCGATTTTGGTGGTGAAAAGGGATGGAATTAGTGAAGTTATTTTTAGAGATTTTGTTTAAGCTTCGAATCGACTATGCCATGTTCACTCGAGGTTTTGGTGGAGAAGAGATTTAGCGAGGGTTTAAGACTAGGTTTGATTTTTATAAAGAATCTGTACCAACAATAAATGGATTCTGATCATTGAAAAATAGTATGACAAGATAAAATACACCCTGCATATTTGTAAGTCTTTGTGACTGTGCGAAAGTCTTCTCACTTATCAGTTAGGGTAGCCTAACTCAGCTGGTTGGTGAATTACATAATGCAAAGCAAGGTAGTCTATGTGACATACATTAAGCGGCAGAATTAAGTGATATTATGCAAGGCTAATAAACATAAATAACTCATGATGTCTATTGATACATCCGCACAACCCACACAAACATACCAGAAAATGAATACGAAGGCAGCAAAACAGAAACAACTAAAAAACAATCAATGCAAGCCATAAACACACTCAATCATACCAGAAAATGATCAAGAAGGAAACATGAATGAATCAAAAATGATCAATGCAAGACATAAATACAAAGCTTACACAATTCTCTCAACTCGTAAATAACAAATCAGACTCAAAATCTTCAATGTTTGCAACAAAATCAGATACTAAAATACTTTAGATACAAGACAAACATGTTGAAGATCAAACACCTCTATCATACAACCCTTATTCTCTAAATTAAAGATCAAATATGTTATAAAAACAAGCGAAACTCACAGACCCACGGTGAGAAATCAAATACAAACTCCTCAAATGGAAATAAGTTCATAAAAACAAAAATCAAACCCCAGAAAGCTTGCAAAATATAGAGAGGAAGAAACAGACAAATAGGGTTAGAGCTTATACCTGAATCTTCAAGGAATTGTAGTTGAATCTTCTAAAAATTTCACTTAAATCTTTCTTCTGCGAGTTTCAAACACAAAAATTAGAAATCAAATTTCTAGGGTTTACAAATAGAGAAAAAATCGAATATCTAAAAGGGGTATTTCATACCTAAGGTTAGAGATCTTCCATGGTTTTTTCTTCTATAAATACAATCTTCTTCTGAGAGTTTCAAGGTAAAGTAAAAATCAAGTTAATCAAAGATTTTGATTTATAAAAGAGGCTTTTAATACCACTTTTTAGGTTTACAAATCACAAATTAGTTAAGTACTTTTGGCTTGATCTCTGGGTTTTGGTTTGATCTCTGGTTTTCTCGATTTCTCTCGCACAATTTCTCTCAGATAGTTTTGAGCTGAAAAGAAAGGGAAGAAAGAAAGAGATAAGAAAGAAAGAAAGAAAAAGAGAGAGAAGAGAAAAGGAAAGGAAATAAAAGAGCGAAGATTAAAAAAAAATGGTTAGACCGAATTTTATAAAGGAAAAATGTATATTTTGTCTAAATTTAAGAGAACCCAAAAAGAAACGAAAATTTTTGGGGGGGAACCTGAAATAAATTGTGGGAAAATATTAATATTATATAAATTCAATTCTAAAATGATTTTGTGTGAGATAAAGTTATGGAGGGAGATTCGAGAGGGAAATAAATGTGATTAGAAAATTGGAGTGAGAGGGAAATTTGGGGGGGGGGAATTTGGAGGTGTGGAGGGAATTAAAATGAAAAATAAATTATAAATTAGATATATATTAAAGTACTAAATGATTTTATAAAGTTTATAAATTTTTAAGACACTCTTAAAAAAATCAAGACACTTGTAAGGGTAGTTAAAAAAATCAGAATTAAAGCAACTCATATTTTTAATTTGAGACTCTTATATGAGTGGAAACACTAAAGACATGTATATGTGTCTCGAACCCAAAAATCAATATGTCTCAAATCGGGACATATGGTGTAGTGACCCCTTCCAGGCCCATCAGTTTCAATTATGTTCATGGCTTTAGATACCTCCAAAGTATCACCAATAATTGTACCATCATCAAGGTACCATGCATGCAAATCAAGTTTGCAACGTGAGGCAATAGTCTTCACCAAAGGATGAAGTGTCAAAGCAAAGAGTAGGGGACCGAGAGGGTCTCCTTGTTGGACACCGAGTGCAGAAGACAAAGTATATTGGTCATAATAAAGTTTAGCCAGCCGTGAGTATCAAAATTCTACCCAACGAGAAATACCCGGACAATGAAGACGAACCTCCTTGATGAGATGAGATCCGCTCACCATGTTGAACACATTAGAAAAGTCAATGAGCAACATTGACATTTTGTCCGAGTAACCCTTCACCTCCAATAAGCGATTTACAACATGTAAAATGCTTTCACCCCCAACAGGCATACCAACACCGAATTGGTAATCCCCTAAATAGGAAGTCATATCCTTCCCCACAGAAAAAGCGTCTACTTTAGAAACCAATCTGCGTCAAACCGTGCCAACTGCAATGTGCCGAAGACCACCACCTGGTTATATCAAAGGTGTCAAAGGTGCACTAGCGATGAACTCTCCTAATTCCATAGGGCATTTACCAGCCAACCAAAGGTTGACAACCCCGGAAATCGAAGAGAGCAAGTCATCCTCCATGGTTGTTGCTGCCCCACTCAACACATCCACTAAATGTTGCGCCCGTAAGTCATCACGACCGCACGACATCCATTTAGGGAAGCTTTTGATAGCCCCCAAGATTGCCTTGGAATCAACTATGATGGGCTCCGCTGTGACAACCTCCACTGGAATCTCAGGGGGAGGTACATGGGGATGTCTATCAAGCATTTCCAAATAAGTATTTTCTGTACATGGAGCAACACCAGATTAAGACAAAACACGAATTGCTGCTGCGAAATGACCGGAATTCATCTTCTTCCGGCAAGCATTTAGACTAGTCGTTCCATGCTTCTTCAAATCCACCTTCGTAGACCCCAAAAGAACCGGCTGTTGAAGCAATTTCTTAACCAGGGTGACACAACCATTTGGCTCTCTCCAAACTGAGAGTGCACGATTAATTGCTGCCACTTGAAGACGTTATTTGTTGCCAGATTCGGCTTCAGCTGAGTTTTGTGGTTTGAATAGAGCCAAAGTGCAGCTTGGGAGAAGTAAGAGGTGCAACCAACTTGTCAAGCTAGAAGGGTTCACCAATACTCTGTCGAGGCAGGCCTTCAAAGCTCTCGAGAAGCTAAGCCTACATTGATGGGGTATGCAAGTCACTGTTGGAATCTGTCTAAGGAGGACATCATTCAATAACTCAGTAGAGATAGACTCTACGGCATCACCACCCATCTCTGCAGAAGTAACGCAAACATCCTTAATGGAGGAAGAATCTATGGCATCACTACCACTCTCGCAACTCACAGAACCTGTAGTTACCTCATCTGGCTTATCGAGACCATGAATGGAAAACTCATCACTTGCACCAGGCCCCGCTATAACGTCCCCATGTATCACTCCATCACGACCTTTGCAAGGTTTCTTCCAAGCATGCAAATGCATGCACTTGGAGCAAAGCCACATTCGTAAGCTGCCAAGAACCTTCTCCCAAGCAAGGTACACACTCGGATTATTTGCGAACAAATCTGCATACGACTTTGTTGGCTTCCGAGAACAAGTGCCTACCATGGAGGTGTTTCAGAAAAGAACCCTTTAGGTAACCTCTCCCATGAACACCATCCAGGAAGCCATCGATGCTCTTTAAATTGTTTTTTAAAGAAATATTATAATCCATTATTTAAAACTTTTTTTTTTTTTGATAAGTCAAAAAATTGTATTAATAGATAACAAAATTTACAAGAGATAGTTTACAAGAACCTGGCTAGCAAATTTCAATTTGTAGAAATCAAGTTAGCAACAAAGAACAAGTTACAAGAAACTGGTCGGGAGCCTAGCAACAAGCTGAGCTCCCACCCCCTTCTGAATAGCAACACCTATCCTGTGGAAAAGTAAACTACCAATTTTGCCGTTCATGGTATGGCTTGACAAACAATTTTTAAGCCTCTTTAACAGGACAACCGCATCATCATTTAGTTCTCCTAAGGTAGTGAAAGCAAAAGTACAAAAACCGTAACCATGAGCCAAACACATGTCTAAGTATTTCCTGCATTTGCGGGTAACCGCATTGGAGATTGCTTGACCAGGTATAAAAGTACGAACCCCGCCACCCGTAAAAGGTGAGACACCCGTCACATCGTATCACACATCCTTACTGTTCTCCCAGCTGTGAACAAGAACGTCTGCCGGTCTACGATCTCTGTCGTTATCTGATAAAAATCCCAATGCAGCTTCTTTGGTGATATGAACTCCAGATTTAAAACATATATCCGCAAGCACATCTCGCACTAAATCATGCCGAAATTTGATTCCAACGTCTTTAGAACAGTGCAACGCGTGATCGCCAAAAGTATCCATCCCTTTGCCGAAACTCGGAAAAGTACTATCTTCCTCAAAGAGTGGTATACCTAATCTGTAGCACAATACCGAAGCAAACTATCTCGGTCCCATGGAATGGTTTAGCCCACTAATGGGGATAGCCATCAAATAGTCTTGTGCATGTTAGGCTTTGTTACATTTCCACAAAACTGAGTCTCTCTTAGTGAACCTAAATTTATCCGTAATCTCCTTCATTACGACATCAAAGTATGGTACTGCCAAGGTCTCCATGGGATGGGGGGAAGTGTCATTGATGTTGAGGTTTGAATGAGATAAGCCACATACATGTAAGTAATCATGTAGGGCATGTTGAGAGATGAGAATTGACTCCGTGACATTAGATTTCTGAAGAATAGCACATTGCAGCCGGTGTGTCTGAATTTGCGATGCTAAGTAACAATACTTGATGGTATCATTCATTGTATAGATGCCTAGACCACCACATTTAATCGGTAATGTTGCAATACGCTGTTGAAGCAGACCGAACCCTGCACCATCCGCCGTGATGAGTTGCCTCAAGTATTGTATAAGCTGAGCATCAAAGTGATTTTTAGGTTGTTGTAGAGCAACCGGATCAGTAGTGCGCATCGTAAAGTATAACCTTGATACCCCTGTACAGTTTCGCAATAGTAGCAGTTCACTCTGCAGATCCTTTAGCTTCCCAATAGCCTTCATCAGGTCGACCGTTTTCTTCACCCTAGACATTACCATGTCACTGCAGAATTTCATGTCCAAGCTCACTGGTGCCCCAAGTAGTTTGACACCAAGTGAAGGTCTACCGATGTTGCTTGGAAACACTCCATCACCCAAATTTCTGCTGTCATGTGTAGGCCATAATAGCTCCATTTTGGTGACATTTAGATGTAACCCTCTACTATTACCATCGCTTTGTATAATGTGTAAAGGCTTGGATACTTCCAATGTGTCACCAATAATGGTTCCATCATCTAGATACCATGCGTGCAGATCCAAATTGCACTGAGTTGATATTTTCTTCACTAATGGATGCAATTCCAAAGCAAAAAACAATGGCCCTAGGGGGTCTCCCTGCTGAACACCCTTAGCCGAAGATAGAGTGGTATTGTTATAATATAGTAATGGTGGTAAGGCGTAGCAAAATTCCACCCACTTAGAAATAGAAGGACACTGGTTCCTCACCTCTCTAATGATGGTTGTCCTGTCAACTAAATTAAACGCATTTTCAAAATCAATCAACAACATCGAATTACCTTGTAGATGTCCTTTTGTCTCCAACAGTCTGTTAACCGAGTGTAGAATACCTTCTCCCCCACAAACCATACCAACACCAAATTGATAGTCTCCCAAAAAATCTTTCATGTCTTTACTCACTGAAGAAGCAGCTAGTTTTGAGACCAATCTCCTCCAAATAGTACCCACTGCAATGGGGCAGATACCTCCACCCGGCTTTAACAACGGAGTAATAGGTGCGCTAGCTATAAATTCACCCAAAGCTGCCGGGCAATGACCAAGAAGCCACAAATTAACAATTGCATTGATCGAATGTAACAGATCATCTGCAACTGCCGCTGCAGGACCACTCATGGCATCCAAAAGGTGTTGTGCGCGCAACCCATCTCTACCACAAGACGTTCCCCTAGGAAAGCCCTTCAAGGCATTTAAAAATGCGCTGGTACTCACTGACGCTGCAGCAACTTGAATAGGTTCTGGAGGAATGATGGGAGGAGGTGCATAGGGGTGTTTTTTCCGTAAGTCCAATAAAGTATCATCATTCATAGGTGCCAAGCCATCCGAATAAATGACCCTAATAGCCTCACTATAGTGCCCCAGACTCAACTTTTTTCTACAAGCTTGAAGGTTGACAGCATCTTGTGTCTTTTGCTTGCGTTGATTGCCTACCGGTTTAGAATTTGTGAACCCCAATATTTTTTCCGCTAAAACAAGACAGCCATTAGGCTCACACCATGTTAAAAGAGCCTGGTTGATGGAAGCAATCTGCAACCTCTTCCTAGTGCCGGATCTCTCCTCCAAGGTACACTTAGGGGTGTACAAATTGAGGGTGCAAGTTGGCAATAGAATTAAGTGTATCCAAGAAGATAAATCCCTAGGCTTTTGTATTACCTTATCAATTGCTGCCTTTAGAGTCCGAGAAAATTTGAGTCTGCATTTTGGAGGAATGCTAGAAACTGTCCGGATTTGTTTAAGAAAAATCTTGTTGAGTAGATCCAACGATAAGCCAGTCGATGTACCACTGCCCCCTCCTCCAGAACCAGACTCATGGGTACCGATTTGTGGATTCTCAATGCCGTGAATGAGAAAATCAGCACCCCTCCCGTTTGACGGCCCTGCCGTAATATCACCAGGGTGACGACGGCAAGGTATGCTCCAAGCATGAAGGAGCATGCATTGGGTGCAAAGTCACATCTGCATATGCTTTAACTCTCTCTCCCAAGTACCAAAAACATCAGGAATACGGTGTAATCTCTCCCTACAAATAACCCTCGCTTCTTCAGTCGCACAAAGGCTTGTCATGTAGATGTTTACGAGAGAGCTCTTTGCAAAACCTCTTCCATTCCCATTATCATTACACCCGTCAAAGTTTCTGAAAGGGCAATGGAATAAAATGCCCTGTGATTCTTGTGCAGTTGTGTTATGTAATGATGGAGAAGATGTTTGGCCATTGTGTTGGATGCGTACATCACCTTCTGCTGCTGCATGAATCCTAGTTGCCGTGAAGGAAGAATTTCGGGGGGTAGGCATTTCCAAAAACCTAATGAAAGTCACTGCAAGTGATAGCTTAAACTGACAACCAAATATGATATGCCTGTAGTTCAGACAATTCGTCGAACACTTCAACAACACTTTGTTCACTGAGATGTTTCTTCAACAAAACCCCAGGGAACCACCTAAAATTGCCTTCGTCAACTGCTAGAATTAAAACAAGAGCCACCCTTCTAACCCAATACTAATTTTAGTGTACCAACAAAGATCAAACTTGACCGACGCAAAATCCAACACCAAACAAAAACCAAACCAGCTGATAATTGAAAACCAAATATAGAATCACGGTAATGTAATCGCAGATAAACAAATCACGAGATAAAAGCGAATCACGGTAATCAATCGCAAGAAAATGAATCACAGTACCTTGAATCAAAAGAGATGGAATCACAAAGGTAGAATCACGTTTACAGAGTCACGATCCAAAAATTCGCCTCCTCAAATTTTTGCTACAGTAAAAAGTCAATTTTTGCTACATTAGCAACGCCCAAAAATCGCCAGGAAAGAGAAACACCCCTCGTGCAGTTTATTTAAAATTGTCGATATCATCATGAGTTATTTTGGACTAAATTGTAAAAAAGAAAGGTTATATATATATTTTTCATATTTTATATAATTTTTGGACTATTTAACTCTGGAATGACTAATCATTATTTTTTGACGCTAAACCGGTTTTTTCCCTTTCCTCTTGGTGTTTTATTTTTATTTTTTTGGTAATTCATGAGTTCTGTAATCTTAGCTTTACCGATCCTTGATCTTAAAGCTCCTCGTTCATGTGCAGTTATTTTTTTTTCAATATATTCCTATTAAAAAAAATAAAATTGAGGCCAGATGACCCAAATTATATTCAAATGCGCCCCGAGTCAGATGAATTTGAGGTATGATACTAAACCATGAGAATCAAATGCGCCCAACTAAGTGATTCGAATTGCGACGGCAGTGTCAATGGTTAGTGATTTCTGAGTAACTGCAATCACTTGAGGCTCATCTACTTAAATTTAAATAAGCTGGTTCAATCCATGTACCTAGGTTTCCCACTTCTGGTAGAGTAAAAATAATTATCGAACCAGAAGTTTACTTACATACATTACATGATTTATTGTACAAAGTTCACCCAGATGAACTTTGTACCCTTTCAAGATACATCAACATAAATCCATAACATCGAAGTTCATTGCAGTTTATGATATGCTCATAAATATAATCAAAGGTCTAAATTCTACGTTCTCCTAACAAAGCAGCAACTCTAAAACTTAACTACTAAACTGATGATAGTTACCAAGATAATAAGTTCGTACATAAATGTACTAATTAGAAGGATAAAAACTTGTGAAACTCTGTAGATAAACATATATGGCGAACATGGACGGTCATCACGCTTCAAATCTAATTCATCGAAAACATTAGCATCAACTCCAGCTGCTCCTACTGGAATGAAGGTTTGCAGAGAAAGGAAGTTCTCCTATTGGAGCAATGAGTATCATCATCACCAGAATTAAAAATGTGCGGCAGTCCTTAGCTCGAAAGACAACAACCTCTTAAGATTAAAAGGCAGCACAAGCTGAAGTTTTTCAGACCGCAAGTTGTTAACTTGATAAATCCCAGTTGAACCAGATACGTCACACATCCGATCTGAGAAAACTGAATTATCTAGTAAACTGAAGATAGTTACCATGATAATAAAGTTAGTACATGTGTACTAACTAAAAAGAGGATAACACACTTTGGAGCCTCTGTAGATAAATATGTATGCCGACGATTTTTCCAAATCTAACTTATAGAAATCATCAGCCTCAACCCCTTCCACTCCTTCTGGTATGAAGGTTTGCAGAGAAAGGAAGTTATCCTCATGACAGTGCAGCTGATAATCCGTATTGGAGCAATAAATATCATCATCACCCGAAATAAAGATGTGCCGTGGTTCTTTCATCTTATCTCCAAAGAGAACATGCTCTCTATAATTGTAAGGAACAACATGCTGAAGTTTTTCAGAACGCAAGTTGTAAATTTGAAGAGATTTCCCTTTGAACCAGTAAAGTAATATCTGATCTGAGAAACTGAAGATGCGAGTAGGAGGCGCAGTAGTAGTACTGTGGAAGCAAAAACAGCAGGGATCTGATGCCTGCTTCCTTGACCATTCGGGAGAAGAAGTCACACGAACATCAAAACTCTCTTCCTTAACCCAAACTTGCTCAACTTTATCCTTCAATATGTACAAATGAACTTTACAACAACAGCAGCAACTACTACTACTACCCTGATGATCATCACAGCAACGATGAGGATAATCACTTCCATTCCCTGATATTTTTTCGACACGAGCAATACAAGGAGATCCCTTGAACTCCAGAAGATGAGGATAATCACTTCCATTCCCTGATATTTTTTCTGCTGCTCGTCAGTTGTACTTTTAGCTGGCAGTTGAATGAACTGAAACTTCTCATTATGGAGATTGAACGACAGTAGCATCTCCATCTCCCTATCATTAACAGCATTACTATTATCATGCTGGATATCATCAGATCCTGCTCCCCCCAGAGTTGTTATTATCTTCCAAACCAAACATCCACTGCCGCTGCTACTACTAGTGTTGCAGAAGATGGCTGATTTGTCGCTACTCGTGGGCGCTCTTATCTTTGTGATAGGACGACCTGATATGGGCGTGGTTGTAACAGTGACATTTCTCCATGATTTAGTTCCCAATGTAAATACCATAATGTTAAGCTCCTTTTCAATAGTACGAAAAATGCTTACCAACTTGTACACGTTAGCCGAGTGATCGAAACCAAATCCGTGACAGATGATGCAGGCACCAGCCCCGAAGAAGTCTGAAAAGATATGGAAAAAGTCTTTCCTGTTTGGGTCCAAAATTATGTAATCAGTCGAGTGTTCATCTGCTGCAGCTATACAAGGTAGACCACGACAGTAACCGACCATTTCACATATACCACGACCAACATTACCACCTCGAAACTTGTCAAACTGTAGAGCATTTTCATTTTCACGATCGTACATTCCAGCAGTAAATTTGAAAAAGTAAGACCCATACCTAGGCACACCTGTCTTTTTAACAACCACATCACAATCCCTAACATTTAAAAGACTAAGGATAACATTGGGCTGTTTCTGCGATTGAAGGAAATGAGAATAAGTTAAGCGTTTGTGATCACTGTGAATGGAGTTATACCAGAGTTTGGATACCAGAACAGACGTTAGGAGTGTCGGGACTGGAAGCTTGGTTAATATTTCTTCCATGACTAAATCATGAGGAAGGTTCTTCTTTCTTCTATATGGTCTTTTCCTCTTCTCCATCAGGGTCGGAGTATTTGTACCAATACAATCTTTTCTAGTATATGCTCGTTTCTTCTTCTTCTCCGTCACTGTGGAAGTATTTGTATCACCGCAATCTTTTCTTTTATATGGTCTTTTCTTCTTCTCCGTCACTGTATCACCACAATCTTTTCTTTTATAAGGTCTTTTGTTCTTCTCCGTCACTGTAGAAGTATTTGCATCACCACAATCTTTTCTTTTATAAGGTCTTTTCTTCTTCTCCCTCACTGTAGAAGTATTTGTATCACCGCAATCTTTTCTTTTCTTCATCGCTGTTGACGTATTTGTTGTATCACCACCACAGTCTTTTCTTTTATATGCTCTTTTCCGCTTCATCTCAATCGCTGTCATAGTAGTTGTGGTGCTTATATCCTCACCACCACAACCAATTTGCGGGGGTTGTGCGATGTTCATCACCACCATAACTTAAAATAAATAATTATCGATATGCAAAGAAATAACAATTATTCTATTTTTACTTGATTTGATGATATATAGTGCAACCCAAATTGATATGCAAAGAAAACAGCAGGAGCTAAACAAAAATTGATATTGAAATTGGAATACAAAACTACCTGGAAACCAGCTCAAATTTCCACCAAAATTCCTGTATTCTTTTCTGAGAGGCCCTAAATAAAAAAGAAATCAGTAATATATTTTAAGATGCCACTTCAAAACTGAAACGAAAAATTCAAGCAGCTCAACATGGAAAAGAAAAGTGAAAATTGAAACGAGTAATAATACCCTAAATCAAAAACATAAATTGAAAAACTGAACCGAAAAATAGCAGCAGCTCTGCATGGAAGGAAAAAAAAAACAAAAAAACTGAAACTGAGTATACCCTAAATCAAAAACAAAAATTGAAGTTACTGTGAGCTTGAAGAAAATAAATTGGTTACCTGCTGGGAGTTGGAGACCAATATTGTTAGCTGACGAAAATAAATTCCCACCTAAATTAAAAAAAGGAATCAGTTTGCGTCAAACAAATACCTTCACTTTTTAAGTAAACCCTAAATCGAAAACAAATTGAAACTGAAACTGAACTGGAATTGGATGTTACCTGGGAGAATTGAAACCAGCTGAAGAAAGAAAGAAAATTTCCACCAAAATTCCTGTATTCTTTTCTGAGAGGCCCTAATAAAAAAAAGAAATCAGTAATGTCTTTTAAGATGCAATTCAAAACTGAAACGAAAAACTGCAGCAGCTCAACATGGAAAAGGAAAGTGAAAAAAGAAAGAAAAAAATTGAAACGAGTAATCCCCTAAATTTGGTAGGTGGGTGCACAGTGAGCCATTGATTTGATTTCAAATTTCAAAATCTTTATTACAACGGCTCTTTGCCTTTGCCTGAGACTCTGAGTAAATAAACATCACAGCATCACCATAAGAGAGATATTTTAAGAGGCAGCAACACCCAACCTCTGTTTAGTAACAAAAAGAATTATTTGTACAATATTCACTTGCTTCACAGCTCACTGGCAGGCGGCAGCACCCTTTTACAAAAGTCATACAAGCTCTGTGTAAACCAGATATGGATTTATGTTTCCATTCTCTTTTTATTATATTACATTTCATCCTATATGCTGCAGCACACGTTCCGCACTGAGCGACTTACTCTCATCCTAGCCCTGGTAGCTGCCTGGTCTGCTGACCACATCACACCCCAAATACACATTGCTTGCTCAATCTTCTTCTGCATATGCCTTCAGCATGGGAGGGTCTTTGAACTTGCTAATCTTGCCAACAGTGTTTAACCGCCTTCTGAATCCCACTCCGTCCAGCCTGAAGTTGTTCTTCACGAATCCCACAAAACAAAAAAAACAACCTAATAACCACCATCACAACCACAGGTGATCAAAAAGTCACTCACTCCCGGACAATATCCAACATCTCATCACCATTACTGCATCACAACTATGCATCCTGCGGGTTCCAGGTGGTTCTACAGGAAATCAATCAGGAACCTGTTCATCATTTGAGTCCTCACATTCTGGGCTCTCGCGTAACAGTCGAGGAAGATTCTTCGGCAATCACATCCATTTGAGCAGCTGAATCTGAATCTTCGACAACACTCTCATTGTCCCCATCGTTGTCGCCTTGTCGGCTACCGCAACTCCATTCTGTTTAAAACGCTCATCAACAATGCGCTTCAAAAGATGCATGTTTCAACTGTTTCCTCAACTTCTCAAACTGCTTTCTGCAAGGAGAAGTGAGAGCTAGGAGCAACAAGTATCGGAAGCAGATAGGCCTCTGTCAAGGAACCTTCATGTAATGTAAACTTTAAGAATATCGGTAAAAGTACTGTACGGATGAACTGAAAAAACTCAAACCACCTACTGATTTTTTTCAAAGACTTGACTCCACCATCACAGAGTTTTCCATCTGGGCCAAATAGATTTTCCACTGTTGAGCCAGAAGGGGTTGTTTTCTTATCCTCAAGGACCAAGGTGATCTAAGATGTCCTCTGAAAACAAAGATTAAATTACATTGTCAACTGAAGGGAAACCTAATGAAACTTTGATGGAAAATATGAACATAGGCACAATTTAAGAATTCGAAAAACGACTACATCATCTGCTCCTAGCATGATTTAAATTCAGCACATCTTAATTCAGCACATCCTTTGGTGATGTTTTAGCTTTTCGCACAGCAAAATGACCCATTTAAATATTCTGCACAGTTAAGAACACGAGAAAGTGGTTGTTTCAATCAAAAGTTCTGAAACATATAAATGCACAAGTCTGTGCGACAACGACAGTACAACGAATTGTCTTTTCAGAATATCCCTGTGCCGACAAGGCGACAACACCGGCACTCGTCAGGTCCACTGGCTGTCAACCTTTAGTGCTTTTGCAACTTGGTTTTCTAAAGCTTTAAAAAATAGAAGAAAGACATGAATGACATGAAAAACAAAAATGGCCGTCACCTTATTTATTATAGGACTGGATATAGCCATTTCATTTTCCTAAGACATAACATCACACCCTTGTACCTGTGTGACTATGCCATTGTTAAATAAACACAAAATAATGCACCTCTAATGCGAAGAATACCTGATAAACTGATAATTCCTTCTTCCATGTAAGAAAAAACAAACAAACATAGACGACCTTAAATGCAGCTAGAGTAAACAAAAGTCAAACCAAAATTAGTAAACTGAACAGCAACAAGAAAACACAGGCAGTACGCCCTCAGTATACATCCACTGATATCAAATACAAACTGATTCAATTCAATTTTATTTCCTCAGTAGCTCTGTTCACATGAAATTTTCTGTAATCAAGTAGATTACTTAAACTAAGAGGGTTTTCTTATAATTTTCTGTAATCAAGTAGATTACTTAAACTAAGAGGGTTTGGGTGGGAAGCATATACATCCACTTTGAGGGTTTTCTTATAATTCAAAAGTAAGAAATCAAAATTACAGCAAGAAGAGAGATGTGGATTAAACAAAAGAAAAAACACCTAAACTTAAACTGCTGATCATATCATATAAGTTGAAGTGAAGAACGGAATTTAATGGATCAAAAACAAGTAGAGTGTAAACATAAAAACGTCAAATTCCACCTGTTTTACAAATTGGAAAAAAGAAGAAGTGGTAGCTAAGTTACGTTATTTGTGTGATCATCACCAGTATTAGTAGACCACCTTGATTTCTACCTTGATTTCAAAGTTCTTAGGAAACAAGTGTAACTTGTTACAGTGGTTGAAATAACGTGACATTAAATGTTATTCCACAACAGACAACAATCAAGCTTCTTCAACCAAAACCAGATATATTATGTGACATTTGATTTAGTTAACATGTAGTCGTACAAAAGTCATAACCTAACTCTGCAGCATGCTAGGGAACATAAAATCAAATATCACTTTGCTACAAACAACCATGTTCAAGCAGCTCTACCGAGGGCCGAATAACTATAAAGTTTGTTTAGGTCTTTAAAAACTAATTGACAACAAATAAGATTGCCGAGTCTTTAGTAATACATGGAATAGAGTTGTAAACATTAGAATTAATAAAAAAAAACAAAAAAACAACTCATAAACGGTAATACCTACAGCTCTAATACTTCAACTCTTTCAATGAAATAGCGAGGAAAAATAATACAAGAATAGGATTTCATAACCTGAGAAAACTTCTCCTGACATATGAATACGCTTTATATAATCTGCATTGAGCCAAAGACCACCCATCCCTTATGATGGTGAAGGATTCAGCATTGATTTCATTATTGCTCTAATATAGCAGCATAGTATGCCTTCCATCCATTTACTGGCAAGTGGCATCATGCCGTCCTGTTCCGATGTGAAGTCCTTGAGAAACATAGTCAAAATCAAATATAAGTCTTTAATAACAACCCAAAATGTTTAAATATCTAATTTAAAATTTTCAGGCTATGCCAAAATATGGGGTTGAGGATCATACTTTTGCAATAAACATAAATAGAATAATGAACTTAAGTCACTGAACTACCATGAAGATCTTTAGCCGGAATAGTGGTCAACAATTGCACAACCTCGACCTGAGGCTGTAACAACGATGCATGCCCATTGCATATGCCACTGCAAGCTCTTTAGTTAATAACCTATTTTTCTTTTCTTTCCTTTCCTTTTCTGATATGTAAGGTTTTTACTCTTTTTCTTTAAACTAATGTGCACAGAGCTACACCAGCACCTGAACATTTAAAGTGGACTTCACATTAACTACTACCCACTCATGAAAAAAGCTTCATTAGTTCTTTTTCTCACTATTTTCTTTTAAAGAAAGAAGGATAGAAGGCTGCAATCCTTCTCACTTCTTAAACTGTTGTATATCACTTTGGTGTAACTCTCCGTAATTAAATAAAGACATTTATGTTAAGAGCAGCAACGGGAACAAGAGATACGGATACCCCAGTTTGAATAACAACTTTCCAAAGAAAAATCCTTTTTAAGTTCAAGTTCTAACCAGAGTACGGATCTCCAAAAGCAGCTTTGGTGAGAGCATTGGTGAGATAAAACAGAACGATATTTTTCAATTTCCATTAAACAACTTCTGTTATCCTACTCTGGTACTCTTCCACTATATATTAAGTACACATGGTTTCCAGGTATTATTCCCTAACGGCATGCGAACATGTTAAAGCATCTGTTTCATAGTAAGGTACTCAAACATTCGTGCATAACAGCATAAACCTAATCAGTTACATCAAAACAAAATATATTGCTCAACAGCAATTGGAATTTTCAGTCAGACATAACCGCATCAACAACTAACCGAAAATCACTACTTCAAACCAACGCATATTCATTAATTAATCAAAATAATCACTAAAATAAACAAAAAATTCCGCAAATCTAAGAAAAATTCAAACAGAAAAACCAAGGTAAATGCGGGAAATGTACCTTACGATGGAGTATCATCATTAGCAGCTCTTCTCATCGAAAGCCTACACAAATACCCTTTATACTCTTCCCCCTTCTTTAACTGGCATCATCTCTTCTTCCTCTTGTTAAAAGCAAAAACAAAATCCAAACAAGTCGTGAAAGAAAACGTTTTTTGGAAAAATGAAATTGACGTGAAAACGAAGGGTTTATGATCGCCATTTATGAATTTCAGACATTAAACTCCCACTTGAAAGACATGAAACCCTAGAATCGTTTTGTTCGCCCCTTATGATTTTTTTGTAGAGAGAGAAAAATCGCAAAACCTTAAAATAAAGTGGTAATGAATTTTGGGGGTTTTATTGGGCGGTCGGATCGGAGGGCCCGAAGGGAGAAAACCCTTTTCCGCCTATTCCTATGCACTTAAAAAAAAAGATAGTGTTTGGCGTGCAAGGTGCCATGCCAAACCATTTGCGCCGCTATGGGGAAATTTCTTAGCGATCTAATCCCTAGCGAGCGATATTCATAATATTTCTAGCGATAAAGACTTTATCGCTGGCGATATTGTCAATATCGACAGCGATATTCACTCTAGCGCCTACGGCTAGTTCTTCATCGCTATAAATATGTAACTTTCAAACTCAAAACTTACACCAAATTTTTTACACAAAAAATTTCTCTTCTTCTCAATCTATTTCTCTTTTCTCAACTTTAATTTATTTCTTCTATTTTCTCCAAATGGTAGAATTAAGCCAACTTGATTCGGCAACGCAACTTGATTTTTCTGGAGTAGTGCTTGAAGGTGTCGTTGAGAAGATATGTGATAGATTTAAAGCAATAAGTAAGAAGCAAATAAGTCTCCAAGTTTTGGATATCAACCAAGTCAAAACCGCAACTAAGAGAAGGCAAAGAAAGGTTAAAGGCAAGGAAAATCAAGGCAAAACAAATTTGAAGCCAAAGAAGAAGATAAACAAAGGAGACTCCGTTCATGAGCGCATTGATTGGAAATTTGGTGAAATGAAGAAGATTAACAAGATGAAGAACATTGTCCCAAATTTTTATTTTTGAAGTCTAGTTATATTTATTTTGGAACTTATATGGTCTAGTTTTTATGTCTTGTAAAAATTACTATTAAGAAATTTGAATTTGAAAATTTGAGTATTGTTTAAAATTAAGCTTAATTTTATTCGTAATCCAATCTTGAATTTTAATTATAGTGAAAATATTAAAACTTTTAGGACTTGACAAATAAGTGGACAATTAAGAAA
The DNA here is from genome assembly GCA_023529315.1 of Papaver bracteatum. NCBI lineage: Eukaryota > Viridiplantae > Streptophyta > Magnoliopsida > Ranunculales > Papaveraceae > Papaver > Papaver bracteatum. The sequence continues at coordinate 1,363,399 of JAJJWX010004270.1, read as the reverse complement.
TTTTAGGAATTGACATATAACTTTTACCACTTATAATAAATTGGACAATATTTGGGCAAGCAACTTAAAATCTCGAAACAACTTCCATATTCGAAGTCTTGTTCGTAGATGCGACGATATTCCGCATGACACCTTTGTTTAAGTTCCAAATAGGTTTCACCACTCCTTAGATTTGGACCTTATTGCTGAAGTAAAGCAAGATACTTAGTAACTGGACGACTGATTATAGTCTCAATACAATGAACATAACTTGACAAAATTCTTTTGCGAATAAAGTCTCAATACAATGAACATAACTTATGCAAATACATTCATCTTCCGCAATTGTAAATTTTGGTACTCTCCTCCTAATTCGAACTCTTTGAATTTCCGCAACATGGTCGATGAGGGATTAGAAGATCAGAAAAGAATAGGAGATTGAGAAATTCTAGAGAGATTTAGAATTTCTGGTGTGAGTTAAAATGGGATTGAAATCAGGTATTTATAGGGGGAAATGGTAGCCGTTGGATGAAGATCTGATAAGCGATTATCATAGTATCGAGCGACAGCTTGAGTGTCGATGTCGATTTAATGACCATCGAGAGAGATATTGACCATCGAGCGACATAGACTCTATCGCTCGCTGGAAACTCTGCCGTGTATGCCTATATGCCAAAAATAACATATTGGCATATGAGTTTGGCAGTTTGGCATACCCATAGTTGGTGCATATATGCCAAATACCATGTTTTGGCATGTGCATAGGAATAGGCCTTAGGACCATTTTTCTGTAGAATGGAACCTAACACAAATGTGCAATTTGATAAAAAAAATTGAAAATAATTCTGTAGTGTGCAGTAATACCAAAATACACCTCCCTTTTATCCAATTACTATGACTCATCTTACTATCATATTTCTTCAGGCGTATAATTGGCAGGCAAACTTAAATATAGCATATTTAAAAATCCGTGTCTTGGAATTTCAAAAAAATTATCTCGTTGGAAATATTTTAGAAATATCTACGCAATGAGTACAAACGACAATATCAAATTTTGAGTGTTACAAAAAATTCGGAAAAGTTTATCATTTTAGACACAATTTTCGAAAATTGACCACAAAGGATGCATGACACACTAGATTACTGCTGCTGCAGTGAAGGGTCGACCAAAAATTCTGCAAAAATTTTTTGTGTTTGCCAAGCACACTAGCTAGAATGTTTAATTAGAAGTTGGTTGGGTGATTAGAGTGACTTGGAAATTTATGGGTACCAGTTTTCTTTTCACCGATTGAAAGAAAATATTTTCACCTAAAATTAAAGCATCCTCTTTGAGCCAATGACATCCAAAAAAGAATTAAATTTGGCACCTCAAAAAAATTGACTGGTATATGATGACTCGTACTTCTTTTGGTTATCGAACGGAATTAGGAAAAGGTTAAACTATAATTACAATATCTTAGATTATGTTTATCGAAAATGATTTGTGGCTCCCAGAATCCCTACTCCCATTACTTCCAATATTAGGTGGCATACACTTAGGATATGGTTTTAATTGATTGTGAAAATACCTCTTAAATATATGTTACCGCATTAAATGGTAAGTGAGAGAATTTACTGTTGACTTTCTATCAATTTTTTGAGCCGTCGATTAAAGTTAACGGCTAGGATACAAAATGTGGATATCTAAACGAGTCCTTGCAAATTTTTGAAGTCCCTTATTCGTATGAGTGATGTCATCATTGTCTTGCTGTCATATCTGTGATGTAATCTTCTGATTGGTTGCATGTGTGTCAGTACCGTCGGTGTGTCTTTGTTTCCTTTAAATACAGAGTCTCTGAACTTTTGTCTGTAATCAAGACAATTGATTAATCAATTGAAAACCTCTATGTTATTCAAGATTAGTAATGAAATAAAATGTTCTACTATGGTATCAGATAATAATCGATCCTTACTTCCGTTGCTTCTACTCGTTAATCGTGTTTCAGTAAATCATTTCTTCAGCAAATTATTTGTTGTTTCAATTGTATTTCTCAATCGTATTCATCTCCTTTCAAATCAATGGCAAATTTACCATATGAATCAAGAATTTCACACATTCCACTTAATCAGATCTCCGATATCATCTAATACAAACTCAAAAATGACAATTTCTTAACCTGGAACAGTTTGATTCTACCTCTGCTAAAAAGATACAAAGTTTCTGGTTTCGTGGATGGATCTACACCTTGTCCAACGAAATTTCTCACACAAGCAGATATGGATCAAGGTAATTTTAATCCTTCTTATACCGTTTGATGTGATGATGATAACACTCTTGTTCTTTGGCTACAATCAACAATTTCTGAATCGGTAGTCGCTTATGTTGTTGGTGCTGATTCTGCTAGAGAACTATGGATAAATATTGAATCAAGATTTGGTAGAACATACATTACTCATGCTATACAGATATGTACCTGATAGACATATTTTTGTGTCTAATTAAGTTGTCCACAATTCTCTGTATTGTTGGTACTCGATTTTGTACTTATTATGGTGTTTTGTGTGTTTGTAGGTATTTTTGGAAATAAACATTGTAGGAAAAAAAAATCGGCTCGAAAAATGACTCGGAGCACCCCCCGAAGGAGATTTGCTAAACGGATCCCCTTTTCGGATAAGGGGCACCCCAATTGATAAGGGGCACCAACTAGATATTCGCACCCCAGCTGATTGGATAAGGGATGACCTTTTCTTCTTCGTTTGAATAATAGAGTTGGCGGGAAAATGGTTTGAATATGTTGCATTTCCTGTTTTTGATTATGGATGAGAATCAATGAGACTCAATCGGCGGGATTGGTTGGATATGACCTGTTTGACTAAAACAGGAATGGCAAGAACTTTTAATTTGATAAAAGAGGATCGTACGTGGTTTTCTCATGAAACGGGAAAGAATATATTCTCGTTATACTCTGAGATATTTTTGGAAGATTTGTGTGTGGTTACGTGTGTTCTGTGAGTGCTTGACTCCAACAGAAACATGCATCAGCGTATGTGGAGTGTTTCAACAGATGCAGACGCATGGAGTAGTTAAAATAGGAATCGAATCATCGTATATTTGGGTGGTTATCCAAAACAGGGCAAGGAAGAGATTCTCGAGTTTTCATTGATTTGATTCTATGAAGTTACGTAGGATTGAAGAGAGGAGAATATTCTCTTAAGATTTGTACGTCGGATGGGTGGTTTTGGGATGAATCAAACAACTCAGAATTGCATGAAAATAAAGAAAATATTCCCGAGTTTAATGTCATTACGGTGAGAAGATTATGAGCATCCATTCGAAATATTTCTTGACTGTTGGGTATATAAATGATTCCTTGGAGCCAAAGAAAGAAAAAAGGAGAGCTTAGGGGGAGAAGAACAAAGCGAAATCGGGAGCTGCAGAGAATATTTTTTCTGCTACTGTGATCATCAAGAACACGAAGAACATACGGATAGGGACAGTCGTTAAAAACTGTCATTTATTCTCAGGCTTAGCAACAGTTTCACAAAATGGCAAAATTTAACAAGAATCATGACAGAAGTTTCTTTATATCGTTCTGTAACAGTATCATTTGCAACAATTATAATCATTACAAATTGTTGTTTTCATCCTTGTAAGCACCTTTTGAGCAATAAAATCAACTTTTGAGCGTGTTTCCATGATGAGAAGTTAAACCCATCCTCTGGGGCGAAGAAGTAAGCCAAGTTTCACAAATGTGATAATTCTATCAATTCTTGTTACGACTATTTGAACTGTTATTCAATTGACTTATGAGTTTCATTGAATGGTTGTGATTATAATTGATGGGTCATGCTTAGCTTAGATGTTTTGATGTCCCATGCTTTAGTTTTACACCCATTACTTTCGAAATCTACCTTAGGCAATGAACTAGAGTCAATAAAACTTTATCATTTGAGCTTTTATTGTTTAGAATTGATATATGAACCATATGAGTATGGAAATTGGTGGAATCCTAGCCCCAGTCTCTCCATATATTTTTTTACAACACTTTTTAATTGAGTTTGTTATTTTTATTTATAAAAATTAAGTCTAAAAAAATCTGCTTTCACAAGTCTCAACGAACCTTTTACTACAACATCATTGAAAATAACCATTAATTCTAGCCCAAGACCTGGCTTAACAACCTACCATCTGAATCCATAGAAACATGGCAGGAACTTATTGCTGCTTTCTATTTGAAATTCTAGCCTAAGAATAAAATTGCAGCTGTTAGGCAGAATGTTAGCTCCAGTATGCAACAAGAGGGAGAATATCTTTATAGGTTTTTAAAGAGATTCAATGATCTCTTATCCGAATGTCCTCACCATAGGTTTGAGAAAATGAAACTAGTAGAGATTCTTTATGATGGTTTAGACTATTCGACCAAAGCCATGGTCGAATCTATGTGCGCTGGTGAGTTCACTAGTAAAAATTCCGATGATGATGTTACCTTTTTAGGAGTTGTTGCTGAAAAATCCCAACATTAAGAACCTTGTGTTCAACCCCCTAAGAGACTCTTGGTCAATAAAAGTAGCACCAATATGGTAGATACAAGCTTTGGGTCAGATGCTAAATTTGTTGCTTTGTCTAGAAGGTTAGAAGCTTTGGAATTGAATTAGCTTAAACAAAGGTCTCTTGTTGAACCTGATGATAGGATTAGAGCCTCTCAAGTCTCTAGTTATGGAATAGAACCCAGTAGCTCGTTTTGGGAAGGTCACGTTAGTGAAGAGCAAGCCCATGATGTTTATAACAATGCTAGGTTTGAAAACCATCATAAGTTTGACCCATACTCAGAGACCTACAACCCTGGTTGGAGAAACCATCCTAATTTCTCTTGGTCTAAGGGCCAGAATCAAGGTGAGTCTAGTAATTCTAAGCCTCCCCTAGGTTTTGGGGATTCTTCAGGTCAAGCCCAGTTCCAGAACCCTTCTGAGAAAAAGATTTCTACCTTAGAAGAAACTCTTACTATGCTAGCAAAGAACCATGATATGTTATCAAATAACCACCTTAGCTTTCAACAAGAAACCAGGCAGAATTTGAAGAATAATTCCCGGACTCTTTCTAAATTAGAACTTCAAGTCGGCCAGATAGCTAAGTATATAAGTGAGAGATAAGATGGAAGGTTCCCTAGTCATACTGATCCTAACCCCAAAGGAAAGAAATCGTACAATCATGTGAATTCTATTACAACCCTTAGGAGTGGAAAGAAAGTTGACAATAAGGTCGCCATGCCTGAAAGTGAACATGTTGTAGTTCCGCCTTATACTTCCCAAGAGAAGGAGACCATAGATGATGAAACTGAAACAATTCCTAAGGAGTCCCAAGAAATTCCTGATAGGACTACCTTTGTGCCTAGAGCCCCATATCCACAGTTGTTAGCCCCAACAAAAAATGAGTCGACTTTCAACGAGATAATGGAGACATTTAAGCAGGTGAACATTAACATTCCATTGTTAGAAGCAATTAGGCAGATGCCTGCTTATGCCAAGTTCCTTAAATATCTTTGTACACGAAAGCATAAGCTTAATGTCCAAAATAAAGCCTTTTTAGCTGGACAAGTAAGTTCCATTATTCTGAACCAAACACCCCCTAAGTATAAGGACCCTGGATTCCCCACCATACCTTGTGCAATAGGTAATCACATGGTCGATAAAGCTTTACTTGACTTAGGAGCTAGTTTTAACTTACTCCCGTATCATGTATACACCCAGCTAGGTCTTGGTAAGTTGAAAGCGACTAAAATGACACAAAAATTAGCTGATAGGTCTGTCAAAGTCCTTCGTGGTGTCATAGAGGATGTTCTGATTGAGGTTGATAAGTTTATTTATCCAGTGGATTTCGTTGTTCTAGACACCCAGCCTGTTCAGGACCCAAGTGCTCAAATCCCAGTGATTTTAGTTCACTCATTTTTAGCCACAGCTAACGCTGTATCAACTGTAGGACCGGGCTTATGAACATATCCTTTGGTAATATGTCCACTGAACTAAATGTCATTAATGTTACTAGACAACCTTTTAAGAATGATGATTTAGAAGAAGTGAATATGATCAGCACTTTAGTTCAGGATTTTGTTCAGGATAATTGGCATGATACTCTACTGGGAGATTCTTTAGATGAATTTGAGGAAACCATTCTCTTATACCAGATGTGTGATCAATCTTTACAAGAAGCCCTTGAGTATTTTAAAAACTCTGAGGATCCAGAAATTCAAGCAATAGTTAGGGGTTTGTCTGTGAGTAGTGAAAACCCTAAGTTTGGGGGTAGTGATGGTTCTTGTGATCGTCACGTATCCCTAATTGAAGTCCCTAACTTTGGACTCGAGTCTTGTGCATCTGAGATATTACTTGAATCTATTCAGACTCCGCAACCCGATCCTCCTGATACTGTCCAGGACGTGACCCATGTATTAGAGGCCAGTATTTCGAATGAATCTCTTTATCAAGACACACATATGAAGCTTCGTTATTTTCCCCAAATAAACCCGGTTATCTTGACAGAAACCTTAGATGAGGATGTGCTCCTTCTATTTATTTTTCTGAACCAGTGCAGTTGTCTCATATTGGTGTTAGCTCTATTTGGTCTTATGGACCCACAATTATTTCGGCTATTGGTGTATGATTTTGGAAGGTGAAAATCCTTTTTGAGGTATTTGATGTCTGGCTGAAGACTTTAAACTTAGCACTCCTTAGGAGGTATCCCTTGCTCATGCAACACGGTAATATTTTTCCTCATTTCCTTCTAGTGGTAATGGTTTCTCCTTGTTCATGTTTTTAATTTCATCTTTAGAACATTGAGGACAATGTTAGATTTAAGTTTGGGGGTATAGGAGAAACAGTATAAATAAATAAAACTCCAGAGCCTATAAATTTATGCCTATTAAGGATGGCACTAACCGATCTAAGTGGATGGAAACATCTTGGTTATAGGAGTTGAGGAACCAATCTGACTAGATGGAAACATCTATAGAGTTTATTCATAAAAGCACAAAGCTCATGTGTTAGAGAAAAAAAACATGGTAGTTTCGCCATATCTCGTTGAATCCTTTTCACTACTGTTTTTATTTTATTTTTTCTAAGTGATTTGGTGGGGCCCACGAATCAAGTTGTTACCTTTGTTAGGGTGAAATAGAGTGATTGAGATACCCAAAAACAAAAAAAAAGAATTAAGACCAGACCATCAAACCAACCGGAATAAATTCAATAAAGTCGACCACTAGTCCCCTTGTATATGCCAGTTGTGTTGACCTAGAGTTAGGATTATCGACCGCTGGTCCCCTTGTATATGCCATCTGTGTTGATATTAGTCAGACCGGTATCTCAGTCCATTAGGATAGCTTCATCTTGGCAAAGGCCTTCAGACAGATATGGGAAACACCGTTCACATCAAAACCATCTATGTTTTTCTCTATATCCATCTTCTTAATCTTTCCATGTGATTGGTTGACTCCGGTTATGATGTTCAGAAACTATCTGAGTAGAGTTTTGTCACTTATATATGAATTTTAGTATGCTTGAGTGCAATCTTGTGTACATCAATTGGAATTTCGCATCAGGGTACTTCCTCCTGTAGTCAATAAGTATGCCAACCAAGGAGATTATTTAGTGCCTTCCAAGGTTCTGCATAGATAGCTAGGGTATGGAGTATAAAGGTTTTGTGGGTACACCTCTGGTAAACCCTCCGGAGACAAAACTCCGCCGCTAGGGCCACCCAGCTGTTTAACGGCTTGATGCACGTGCTAAGTGTAGTCATTTTATTTTCTAGATTAAATTTGCTCGAGGACTAGCAAATAATAAATTTTGGGGTATTTGATAGACACATTTTTGTGTCTAAGTTGTCCTCAATTTTCTGTATTTTTGGTACTCGATTTTGTACTTATTGTGGTGTTTTGTGCGTTTGTAGGTATTTTTGAAAATAAACATTGTTGGAAAAAAATCGGCTCGAAAAATGACTCGGAGCACCCCCAGAGGAGATTTGCTAAACGGACCCCCTTTTCGGATAAGGGGCACCTACTAGATATTCGCACCCCCCAGCTGATTGGATAAGGTCTGACCTTTTCTTCTTCGTTTGAATAATAGAGTTGGCGGGAAAATGGTTTGAATATGTTGCATTTCCTGTTTTGATTATGGATGAGAATCAATGAGACTCAATCGGCGGGATTGGTTGGATATGACATGTTTGACTAAAACATGAATGGTAAGAACTTTGAATTTGAGAAAAGAGGATCGTACGTGGTTTTCTCATGAAACAGGAAAGAATATATTCACGTTATACTTTGAGATATTTTTGGAATATTTGTGTGTGGTTACGTGTGTGATGTGAGTGTTTGACTCCAACAGAAACATGCAGCAGCGTATGTGGAGTGTTTCAACAGATGAAGACGCATGGAGTAGTTAAAAGAGGAATCGAATCATCGTATATTTGGGTGGTTATCCAAAACAGGGCAAGGAAGAGATTCTCGGGTTTTCATTGATTTGATTCTATGAAGTTACGTAGGATTGAAGAGAGGAGAATATTCTCTTAAGATTTGTACGTCGGATGGGAGGTTTTGGGATGAATCAAACAACTCAGAATTGCATGAAAATAAAGAAAATATTCCCAAGTTTAATGTCATTACTGTGAGAAGATTATGAGCATCCATTCGAAATATTTCTTGACGGTTGGGTATATAAATAATTCCTTGGAGCCAGAGAAAGAAAAAAGGAGAGTTTAGGGGAGAGAAGAACAGGGCAAAATCGAGAGTTGCAGAGAATATTTTTTCTGCTGATGTGATCATCAAGAACACGAAGAACAGACGGCTAGGGATAGTCGTTAAAAACTGTCATTTATTCTCAAGCTTAGCAACAGTTTCATAGCGACAACTGAACAGTAACCGCGACAGTTTCTTTATATCGGTTTGTAACAGTATCATTCGCAACAATTATAATCGTTACAAATTGTTGTTTTCATATATCTTCATACTTGTAAGCACCTTTTGAGCAATGAAATCAACTTTTGAGCGTGTTTCTATGATGAGAAGCTAAATCCATCCTCTGGGGCGACGGCGAAAGCCAAGTTTCACAAATGTGGTAATTCTATCAATTCTTGTTACGACTATTTGCACCGTTATTCAATTGACTTATGAGTTTCATTGAATGGTTGAGATTACAATTGATGGGTCATGCTTAGCTTAGATGTTTTGATATCCAATGTTTTAGTTTTACACCCATTACTTTCGAAATCTACCTTAGGCAATGAACTAGAGTCAATAAAACTTTATCATTTGAGATTTTATTGTTTAGAATTGATATATGAACCATATGAGTGTGGAAATTGGTTGAATCCTATCCCCAGTCTCTCCATATATTTTTTTACAACACTTTTTAATTGAGTTTGTTATTTTTATTTATAAAAATTAAGTCTAAAAAAATATGCTTTCACAAGTCTCAACGAGCCTTTTACTACAACATCATTGAAAATAACCATTAATTTCTGTAGTTGCAGGAAAACCTACACTACACCCTTCATCAGAATCCACAATAATCAACACATATTTGAAGATTAAAAACAACACTTTATTATTTGATTCTCAGAATGTTTACAAGAAATAGAAGAAATCAAGAATACAACTTCTCTCTAGAATTTTCTCTCTCCTCAAAGCTTTCTTAACACTCAAAAATTCATCTCTCTCTTTTGAATCTACTGGTTCTCTTTATATATGGTAGTTACATAATGGATGACAGCTAAGCTGTCCTTTAATTTCGGATCTGGCTCGCGGTATTATCGCAACAGTGATAATGTTAGTCCTCGCAAGTGTTGTAATCCTCGCAGGATCATCATGCTCTTCATGTGTTTTTCCCATCGTCATCTATTACGTCACTTTTTAAATTATCTTGTGTTTCTCGCAAAGTGTTGAAGAAGTACTCGCAGACGTACTCGCAGAAGTATTGTTAAGTTCATAGAAATAATGTCATGGCGATATTTTCAGATCCTACATCTTTCCTCTTCTCATGTCTTTTCTGCGAAGGGGAGAAGATCATGAGAAATTTATATCTTCTCACTGCTGCAGCTACCCATTTTTTTCATCTTCTTTTTCCGACAAAACTCTGTAAATTAAGTGTAACCTCCTACACGTATCGAATATTCTTTTCTTTACCGGTTAATACTTTATTATCTGGTTACCATTCTTTTGTCTATAAAAGGGAGAATCTGTCAAAGAAATATTTTTCTTCTTTTACTTCTTCGTCTTCCTCACCTCTTCGTTCTCTGCAAACTTTTCCCACCTGCAACTTTCTTCTTCAAATTCACCTGCTTTTGCTTTAATGGAGTCACCAAGGTATGTGTTCTTCTGAAGTCATTAGACTCGATTTTTGCTTTTCTGAAATATGTTTATCCGTATTATTCAATCTTTTCTATTTGATTCTTCGTAATTCCCATACTGTATTTTCTTTTCAGTGAAACTTCTCCTAACACCCAGTCTGTAATCCAAAATCCTAATCTTCTTAAAGGTTCGCAGAAAAAACTAGCTGAAAAGAAAATGAAGCCTGCGAGTCATAAGGTAATAAGAAACATTTGTTTCCTTAATAACAATATTGTTGCCTCTGTTTCTTATCTAAATTATTATTCGCAGGATGACGAAGGTATTGCTAAATCTCGCAAGCGATCTCGCCAAGCTAAGACGATTGAGATTAACATTATCATTCCCAAATGAACACCTGCGAATTCTGTTCCTATAACTTCGCAACTGGAACCTCCATCCTCTTCCTGCGAAAATATCGTTGCCAACATCCCTGTCTCAGCTGATCTTCTGATGAATGAATCTCCTAAAGCTGTTGTGAACAAAGTTTCTTCCACTCCTATGTCACTTCCAACTGTTGTTTTTCCAAACACTCCACCTTATGATGATGCAGTTATTGTGAATGATTCAAATCTCCAACTTTCTACTATCACTACTTCACTATCAGCATCTCTCTCTTCTTCTAAGGAAACTTTAGTAGAAGTAGATGTTGCTTTTAAAATCTTGTTTGATATTTTAAATGATGCTAGGAAGTCTTTTACTGATCCTATCAAGCAGGGTGTATGCGAGGTTTTAGGTAAGTATTTTGGTTCTAACCAAATGGCTTCACAGGCATCTTTAGAGAATGAAGTGGAAGCTTTAAGAAAAGATCTCCAAGCCAAGACTTCAGAATGTGACACTCTTTGCCAAAAGATTCGTAATTCTTCACTTGATTGCGAAAATCTTCGTGGTAAAAACAATGAACTAAAAGGTATAATTTCCCTGCCCATGTCTCTTGATTTTCTGTTCTAGCAAATTTTCATCTTTTTTGTACTCATTTTTCTTTTTAAATTCTTTGTTTGCATATTTAGTTTTAAATCAGAAACGACTCATGGAGAGATTTCAATTTGAGTCTATTGCTGAAGAAGCTCCTGCTGGGAAAGATTGTTGGATGGATCAATATAATAGACTAGGAAATATTCACACATACTCGATTGATCAAATAGATAATCTTACTAATGAGAATGGCCAATTATTGCAAAGGCAAAATCTATTAAGTAGCGAAGTTACTTGCCTCATATTTGTTAACCCAGGCTAACTTGGCGATGGAATCTTTATCAGATGAAAATAAAACGTAGTTTTTCGAACATGATGGCGATTTCCTCGCAACAATTGAGTATTCTTCAAAAAGTGTGTGATAATCAAGAGCAATCTCTTCGTTCACTAAAAGATGAACTCAAGGAAGTAACCGAATCATCTTCCGCTGAGAAAGATAAACTTATCAAGGGTAGGATAACTCTAAGTTTAAAGGCCAGTAAACTCCAAGATCAATATTCCTAATTAGAAGAATCTTATTCTATATTATCAAAAGAAAATTCGTATCTCCTCTCCAAAGAAGAAAATATAAAATCTCGCCTGAAGGGTATAGTTGGGGATAAATTTGATGATGCCATGAACCAATGGGAGAATTGTTGCTTAACACTAATTCAAAATTTAACTTCACAAAAGGAAGGTAGTCATTCTGACTGCCTCAATTGTTAATCTCTCTGTTAAATTTCTCTGTTATAATTCTTGCGATATCTTTACCTGAATATCTTTTCTGTTAATTTGTTTTTCTCGTAAAATCTGCGAAAAGTCTTCATTATACCATTTCTGATCTGACTGACAAATTGGCTAAAGCTCGGAAAGAAAAGGAAGTTCTCACTTCTAATCTTGTTCAATCTCGCGATCGAGAAGAGAGAAGATATGAATATCTTGAATATTTCAAGAATATGGAGATTAGAAATTGCGATAAAGGTTTCCTTCGCAAAGTTCATCTTAGTGTTGAAGTTCTTGTGAATGACATTCTGATATCCAAGTCTCTCCCCCCTGTATCCATCGAGCCTCTAGAAGTAGATGATGATGAAATTCCTCTTCCTATAGATAATGATCTAGATTATGCAAGTGGTGAAGAAGATATTCTCCAAGAAGACCCAACAGAAGAAGAAAAAAGCCCTCCTAGAAAAGTAGCTACTGATGGTGAAGAGTTAGAAGAAGAAGAAGCTCGAATCAATCATAACGAGAAGAATATTGGTGAAGCTGATAATACTCGCAAAAATAATGAAGCTGGCGAAACCAATACAAAAGCTTGAGTTTTGTTTCTGTTTTCCTTTACTTCTTCTTTCTTGCGAGTAATGTACTTTTATTCAACTTTGGAATTCAATTACATTTCTATTATTTTGAATATTTTAAAGAAAGATAATGATATTTTATTTATCAATTCCCATACTTGCCCCTCATTAGCTTTCTTGTAATGGACAAGTGTTTCTTGCATTTTAGTATATTGCCGCGAACATTGTTGTGAATAGGACTGCGAAATTATGGATAGTGTTGCGAAATTATAAATAATCCTTCTGAAAGAATTTGAATAATACTTCTGAGAAATTCTGAATAATAATTGTTTCTCACTATTTCTCTTGTGATGAACGAATCTTTCCTGCATTCTTAAAATAAAATAGTTAATATTTGGGATCATTCTCTGTTGGTCTTATTTTGCCTTCCTAGTTAAAGGTCTTATTTTGCCAATTATTCGTTTCTGAGACAAAATCGCAGGACGTATTTACATTTGCATGTATTGACCCATAGATCTTGCCTTATCTATATTCTTTCAATGTATTGCGACAATATAACAAGTCTAAGTTCCATTGCGGGAACAAAGTCCCATGACGTTGCCTTCTTGCGATGAAATCGCAAGACATCTTTACACTTTCATGTAAAAACTCATTGATCTCATCCTAACTTTTTTTCATGGCTTGCTGCCTCTATTTAATACTTGTCACGCGACAATATGACATGCCTAGATGTTCTTGTGAACATAAAGCCCCATGACATTGCCGCCTTTTAGGCACTTATCAGCTCCCTAATGGAGGGTGCCGCCCTTATCTTCTCCCTGGTTGCCCCTTCAAGGAGGGCACATAGGCCATACAAGACTAGCTCCTCCCATCCGGTCTTAACAACAACCAGTTGTTTTCGCAGCCTCTTATCCTTTTTGCCTATATGGCTTATAGTTACGAGACTGCACCCTAAGTAGGGTTTTCTTCAGGCCGAGTGCATCATAGCCAAGACTTGCCAAGAATGGCCAGGGTAGTTTCATACGCCCCGGGAATCCTTGGCTCAACCGTGTACCTCGGCGCCTTGGTCATACTCTGCACTCCTTAAGAGAGACCCTCGGTCGTCCAACCAGGGTATAACCTTATATATATAGTTGGAAATCCAAGGTACCTCTCCTGGATAGGTATCTCTCATCGAGATAGACCCCAGCTCTCCATGACTCAGGTTCCAGCAGCGGTATAACCTTATCCTTGAGCCATGCAAATAGATACCCTCTTATATGACGTACTTTAGGTCTTACATTTGCCTCTTACGAAATTTTATTCGCGAACTAAGGTGTACGCCATAAAGGTTTGTCCCATTCTATTAATCTCTGCGAAATTTTATTCGCGTTTCTTGCGATATCCTCGCGTTTATTAATTTCTCTGTCATTTTAAAATCTTGCAACTGTAAATTTTTTACTATCCATTTCATCATATAATATATCAGCATTTCAAGTCTTGCAGAATTTGTCATTGATAAAACCTTTTCAAATATAATCTATTCCATGCTCTACCAAGCCTTTGACCAACATCTCTACCTTCTAGATCCATTAACTTATATGCCCCTGTTCCAACTATCTCTTTAATGATGTACGGTCCATCCCATTTTCTCGCCAGCTTTCCACCATTTTCTCGCTGATAACCCGATGTTTCTCGCAACACTAAATCACCCGGTTGGAACTCACGTATTTTGACACGTTTGTTATACTCGCGAGCTAATCTCCGCGGATAATTTTCCAAGTGGGTCATGGTTTTTGTGTCTGTCGGTAGGATTCTAGGTATCTCATTCTTGGTAAACCTAGAGTTTCCGTAATAGTTAACAGGAGGTTCAGGTACCAAAGCATTTCGGAACAAAATCCAAATTGCAAACAACAAATAAACATCTTTTTTTTTCTCATTCCCCCGATGTCAAGAAAAATTAAGTAAACAGAAAGGAAAAAGGAAATCTTCTGCTAGCTAGTAGAAAAATCCGTGTCCCTTTATGCAGGCTAGTTACTCACGTGTTTCTCCTGAATTGAAGACTCAAAAAACGTTATCACCTGTGTCATGGAAGAGATGTTGCACGCCTATTTCAAAAGGTGGTCTGTGCATTAACTCTTAGAGAAGCATGAATAAAGCTCTCACCTGTAAATGGTTGTAGAGGTTTAATTAAGCAAGCTCTTAGGAGAAAATCTAATGTTTCTTAGTTTCTTAATATGGTTCGACAGGTTTCAATAAAGAAACTAAACCGCTCAAGCACGCTCATGGAGGTGGTCTACGGATGAAAATCCAAAACACTAGCTACTATTTCATTTCAATAAAGACAACTCCTCTATCAGAGTGGGAGATGGCTCAGTGCATTTTTGGGAACATTGGGTCGTTGCCTCGACTAAGAACTTGACTATTTGCAAATGTACGGCAACTGCAGGTGGCTCTTAGAACTTAGGTCTCGGCAGAAGACTTTCTCAGATTCAAATAGAAGAAGTTTGCACTACACAAATTGAGAACTCTTTTAGTGGAACGGGTATAAACACTATCACATGGAACATAGATAAAACAGGGTTACCCACTGTCAAAAGTTGTCATTCAGAAATTCAGAAAGAAAACCACCTCACAAAGCTTAATCTTAGTGTTTGATCTAGACCACGGCCTCACAAATAGTCACCATGGATAATATCTACAAGAAACAGAAGCTGTTGATAAATGGGTTTTTCTTTGTTGCTCCATAGGTGAGTCGGCTACTCACCTCCTCTTTCATTGCAAAGTGCAAATTCTCTGCTCAGGTTTGGGACTACTTCATAAACAGTGGTGGCCTGGTGGTCTCCAATGGTTGCTTCCTAACCACATGTATTCCACAATCCACAGAGGGAGATGTAAGTTAGTGCACCTCAGGTCTCCAATGGTTCCTTCCTAACCACATGTATTCCACAATCCACAGAGGGAGATGTAAGTTAGTGCACCTCTGGTCCCCTTATCACTACTGCTATGTGTTGTCTATTTGGAAATGCAGAAATGCAATTGTTTTAGAAAACGCTACGCGCTAAAGCTGAGGTCGACATAGTAATCAAACAAGTCAAAATTCCTGCCTTCTGTTTGGCGAGAAATGGTGAAGCTCTTAAAGGTTCTAGTTGAGATTTGCTGCAAATTTCTCAAGTATCTTTGAAGATAATAGATACTAAGCCTACTCTTATTCCCATTGAGATTCTGCGTTCTGCTCTAGAATTTCCATGATAGATGCATAAAACAACAAGGTTTTCATTCCATAGCTCCAATTTTAACTTCTTTTGGAACAATGGGGATAAGATCACTACGCCATCTCTTATTGTCAATGACTTTCAAATGTTTTACACTCGAATCCCATTTGTGTTCAGAAATCATATACAGATGACTACTTCTCTTTCTCTACATACGTAACCCAATTCATAGATGACTGTTTGGTGAATCTGCAACAGTTACTCAACTACTTGACATGTGAACCATGTGATTGCTAAGTTTAGCTAGTGTACTGTGTAGGTGTTGGTTCAACATTTTGGGCCTTAGACACCAGAGAATGCAAGATTGTGCCCTGCAACTTCGTAAATCCACAGCTTAATGTCTGCCTGAGTTAGCATACAACTAAACTCACGCTCTCTCAACAACTGTAACTAACCTATCATTAAAACTGGGAAGGCAAAAATGCATAGGAATAACACAATTAACGACTTGCTATGAGGGGACAAAGCTACTCAAGCAAACTAAACCCATGTCTTCTAACAAATTAACAAGTAAAGTAGAATCAGAAAATACCTTACACATTGCACAGTCCTCAAGCAAGTCTACAAGTTCCTCTCTTCTTTATCGAAAGGCCAGCACGCCAGGAGAATCACAAGCCCCCACTCTAACAACAGAAAATTGACCACTTACAGAGGTTTTAAAAATTTTTTCTTTCCCCCCCTCCAGTTAACAATTACAGCTTCCATGTGAAGGTTCTGAATCAATTCTTCAAAAAAAAACACTGAAACTTTACACCATCACAGCAGGATTCACATACATAACTCATTCTCCAACTCGTTGAACCCATTTTGCAGCATCCAGAAGAGATAAAAGCCAACGTAATTGCATACTCATACTCACAGTTAGAAAGAAAACAACCAACAAAACCTCTCAGGGTTGAATCTAGCAATTCACAAGTCTTTAGCAGAAAACCCAACCAATAATACTCTGTCCTTATTTATTTGTGTATTTTTAAATGAAACAGCGAAAACGAAATTAAAAAGATTCAGATAAATCAACAGTTCTATATTTCAAAATGGGTTTCAATTGTGTCATTTCCGAAATTAAAACATCTGATTTCACTAGCAAGATATTAGATTTGCAATTGATTACATTCTTCAGAAGATTGATAAGACTACTAATTACATATAAAGCCCTAATCCCAAAACAGAAACCACTAAACAAAATCTAAAGAAACCCTAATTTCCAAAATCTAAGAAAACAGAAAAACACAGATTTAAGAACTGGTAAATTTGGTAACAGCTTTGGTACCCTCAGAAACAGCATGTTTAGCCAATTCACCAGGAAGAACAAGACGAACAGCAGTTTGAATCTCACGAGAGGTAATTGTTGGCTTCTTGTTGTACCTTGCTAATCTAGACGATTCAGCAGCAAGTTTCTCAAAGATATCATTAATGAAACTGTTCATGATTCCCATAGCTTTGCTTGAAATACCAATATCAGGGTGAACTTGTTTCAGAACCTTGAAGATGTAGATCTTGTAAGTCTCAACTGATTTCTTTGATTTCTTCTTCTTCTTATCTGTTGATGAAGCGTCTTTGCTTGGTAATTTCTTCTCAGCTCTGGGTTTCTTTTCTGCTGGTGCTTTCTCTGATTTCTTTTCTTCAGCGGGTTTCTTTTCTGCTGGTTTTTTCTCTGCGGGTTTCTTCTCTGCTACTTTCGGCGCCATTTGATCGGAAAATTGAACGGAAACTGAAATGCTTTGGAGAGATGCAGAAGAGAGGAAAGGCGTTGTAGTGGTGTGAAATTGGATGGAGAGAGTTGGGTTATTTATATAGGGGGGTGGTAGAATATGATTGGTGCACTCTGTTTCATACGGATCGACACTGTTACCGTTGATTGTTTTAAATCTAATGAAAGGCTAAGATGTTTCAGAATTACTGAAAAGACGGGGTAGGTTTAGTGTTGGGCGGGATATTCAAAATTTGGGGTGGGTTAATTTCACCCCACCGGGTTTTCACTTGATAGACCAAGTCGGATGGAAGTGGAGAGTAGTGATCCACATGGAAGAGATAGGATTTCTGTACTTGGATTGAGTTGGCCCGTTCATGCACAGTGTGTCCGATCGGAACGATTTGTCTCGGGAGCTCGTGCTTTTCTTGTCCTCAGTGGCATGAGTTGCTAGTTCTTCCTGAAACGGTTGTTGCTCGATGGACAATATGTGTTGACGTATGAGTGGTGTTTGGTTCCCGTATGCCTGTTGGCTCTCCGCCCCTAACGGTGAACGACAAGCCCGATTACCTCTTCAGGCATGTCTCGAGTTCCCATTTTGTTTTTGTGTTGCCTCCTTATCGAGAAGGTATATCCATGGTGTCCCTCATTTGTTTTTTATTCTTGTAGATTCATTTTACTACAAACTACATCCAAATGATAGAAATCTGTGGCATATTATCAAGTCATAGTTTGCCGTATCATATATGTATATAAGGAAATGTTAACTTGTATACCAGGATAGAGGTTAATAAAGCAATTAATTACCTTTATTTCATACTCATATACTCAAATTTTGAGAGAAAATTATTGGTAAACAACCCACTATAATAAATAACAAGAAATTTTCATGAATAACCTTGAAGTTTATTAACTAATTTGATAATTATAACCTGGATTCTACCATTTTAGCTTTTACTAGTTGATTATGAATTAATGAATAATTAATACGGTAAATTAATTTTCTATTTAAAAAAATCCTACCGTATTTGTTGATAATTCGATATTCTTTTTTATGCCTTTTATTCTCCACTGTCCTGCTTGATTAATGGCCAATCTAATACCATGATTTCCATCGTAGAACGAAAGCCATGTATTATGTATAAACGGCATTGTGTGATTTAAAAATACTAGGATATGACCCGTGCCGTAACGGCACGGGCTTTGGTTCTTCGGAATGTTTGCTTCGCTTGTTTGATTAGTTATATTATTGTAGATCATACTTCTTAGGAGTTCAATGTGGAATAAGACATCTTTATTGTGACGATTTCGAAATACTATGAATTAGTATCATGTATATTACTTCATATCATTAGTTGTTAGTGTGATGGACCTAATGGTAGATCTATCAGCAATGAAACCTTTTTCCATCATTGTTTTTCTGTTTCTGAAGTTGTAAAATGTGATAGTCCTATTGATATACCGCCAAATTATCATTTACCGTTTTTCTACCCATTGCAATCATGCGATGATGTCTGTGAATGCAGTCGAATTATTTCGATTTACTGTAATTTTTTAGTATTCCTACTTATAATTAAAGTGAATCTCCAACAATATTGTTATTAATTCGGTCAGAGTGCCAATTGGTATACGTTAACCCAGAAAACTCAACTACATCTGTGTCTCCCAGTAAATAAATCTCATAGTTGCTCAAGTTTTCCCATCATACGATTTTAGGCTCCCTTTGTCATTGCTTGAATAGTTCTATCAGTTTTTCCATTTGGGTTTATCAATGTAACCTGTGAAGAAAATTAGATTGGTACTGAACGGCTGTTAAACCTAAAACGTGTTCCAATTATGGTAGCCTTTTTAAATTCCTATTCCGTCGGCGATCAACCTAAGAGGGAGGTAATGTATTTTCAGGGTATTTTTGGTCATTTTTATATTCTTGGTGTATGGAATTTTCAATAAACTTTCTTTAATCATAAATCTTATAAGCGATACATGAAAATATGATTGATACCTTCATATTCCGAGCAAAGATTGTGAAGTAACACATGATAGGGTGCTCTGTGATCATTCGATTTTAAAATCCTACACGATTGATGTGCCAATCAAATCCTCATACGGCTATCATTTAAATATACACCCAAGGATGTGCCAATCAAATCCTCATACGGGTATTAGTAGGCATAAGTTGGTCAATCAATGGTTCTTCATGTTCTAATGCAGTTGTTTCATCGAATATAATTCAAAACTAACCACATCCTCTTGGAGTTTCAAGAGCTAGGGTGGGAAAGTATGGATCTTAAAAACGACTTACCTTCAAATTTCGTGTCAGTAAAAGTTTTGCTTGTTGTCAGAGTCCTACACAATAATGCTCTACAAATCTAATGCGAAGGAATCTAACGATCCACACCATAAATAGTATACCAAAAACCAAAATGGTTGTTTATCGGAAATGTAGTTTTGTCTGACATTTCCTCTCCCCCTCCTAAAAAAAATCTTTAAGATATGCATGTACCGTATAATATTATGCTTAAAATTAAATGAACCTTATTTGAGACATGGTAGTAAGTAATTATAAAATTCTTAAAGGACGATGACTTCAGGTAAATTAGAAATATCCATGTTTGTACCCAAAATTACTTCTAGGCAATAAACACAATGAATTGATGTGTAGTTAGGGTTCGGAAACGAATTGAAGAACAATAAAATAAACACAGATTTAACGTGGTTCGGCAAAATTGTGCCTACATCCACGGATAAGTCCCTTCGAGGAGCGATATTTTATTAATAAAAATTCCAATAGTTTTCTCTGGGTATCAAAACCTAGCATCCCCTCTTAGGGTTTAGACCCCTGTAATAATTATATAGTCGTAAGCTGGAATATGCTAGAACTTTCTTCTAGGATTTTAGGAATAGGTCGGTAGAAATGGGTTGTTGTGCATGGGTCAGCAAACTGGACCGATATATACTGGCTACTAGGCTTGGGCCGACAAATGTTTTCCGCTAATAGTGATGTGGTTAGCCCGTATTAGTACCCTAATATTATGATACAAACAATCCACTTTAAGTCCATACTTAAGATCCAAAATCAAATCGACAAATCAACAAAAGTAACGAATCCCCGGCTAAGAATGATTTACAATATCTAGGTAAATTGTGCCCGTAAAATTCAACAAAAATCTTTAAAAAAATCTATCTTCAATGATACATGAATAAATACACGATACATGGGAGAGTTTCTCATATTTACAATATATATCTTCAATGATATA
Source organism: Papaver bracteatum (assembly GCA_023529315.1). Taxonomy (NCBI): domain Eukaryota; kingdom Viridiplantae; phylum Streptophyta; class Magnoliopsida; order Ranunculales; family Papaveraceae; genus Papaver; species Papaver bracteatum. The sequence continues at coordinate 1,342,618 of JAJJWX010004270.1, read as the reverse complement.
TGTGTTTGAGATCTAAAAGTAAATTAGAGACCCAGTCTAAATGGCAATGGTATGAGACCATGAAATGCCATCACCTAAGAGTACATAGGAGACCTAAAATTGCCATAATTTTATATTTTTGCAGCAAAAAATGGACATGCAATTAAATTTTAAAATATTTCTTAAATCGACTTTTATAAAGTGTAAGCTAGTTATATATAGTTTGGTTAGTTGGTATCTTCAATGAATAGAAAAGGATCAAATATTAGAAGATATATTTACAAAGTAAAATATAGGTGAAGGTTTAAGTATTAGTCGGTATAGATGTACTAAGCTCTCTTGAACCATTTAGAGAAATTGATAATTTGTTCATGGAAATAAAAGATGGGTTCCTATGCACTAAGCTCTCTTAAACAAAATCTAGATCACAAAATACAACATAAAAATGTAGATTTTGATTAAGAAAGAGATTAAGTTAAAATACATTTAATTTAGAATAAAAGAAACCATTTCACATTAGATGGGAAAAGTAACTCCCAAATAAATGACATTGGGAAGGTGGAGAGGAAATTAAAAAACTTATTAAATATGTGGTACAATCTAGATCAAATCTTAAATATGTGGCTCAATATCAACCCTTCTTTATATGCTAAAAATGTAGATTGAAAAACTTAAATCTAGACCGTCCTTTATGTGTCCCAAATGTAGATAACCGTCCATATGGAAAAACACCATTGTCCCTTATAATATAGATGGAGGTACTACATATATATATATATCAAGAATACAAAACAAAGCTAGGCTAAGTTTGCCTTTGTTAGTGGTGGTCAGGATTTGTCCGTGGGAAAGATAAATCAAAGGTTGTGGTTCTCCCTGCCATACCCTACAAGTCGCACACGTGATGTTAATTCCAATATTATGAATGAAAAATGAATACTCAAGTCAAGATATTGAATTTCAAAAATTATAACGAGGAGGTTCGAACTCATGACCTATTGTGTCATAAGAGTGGCCTCTAACCATTGTTCCACCTTGGTTGGAATTGATAGAAAAGATAAATCAACAGTGGTGGGTTTGTTCAACTTAAACACCATAATTGGTCTATTAATTAGTGTTTCACTAATTGCACATAATAAATAATCTATTCATTATAAAGTGTTTTATTAATTAGTGTTTCACTAATTGCTCATAATAAATGACTAATCATTTTTTTATTATAAATATTTTCTTGATTAATTATAATATTTATTTCTATAAATAAGTAATTTTGATTAATAATATCAATAGACATTTTCTGCGACAATGAGTAGTAGAAGAAGTGGAGGCCGAAAGATTAGTGGTGGTTAAGGGCGGAGCCAAGCATAATTATATTTTTTTTTTCTTTTATCGTAAATGGGATACAAAGTCCATTTTTCACATGTATCCATCTTGCCAATAATTTTTCCTCCCTCTCTCCTCAAAATCCTGGCTCCGCCCCTGGTTTGTGGTAGAATAAGTAGTGACGGTGAATGCTGGTGAGTAGTGATGGACAATATTAATTTTATGTTGTTGTTACAACATCGTGGTTGGTTGTTTTTAACATTTTTGATAAAGGAAGGTACCATATATTTCAGGGAGGATATCATACAAGACAATATTTTCATGATCGTAGTTGGATCACCCAAATGGTACCACTGTTATCTTTGGCACTATATCGTATAAATCGTGATTTTTTAGTGTTAAAATAAAATTGATTGCAATACAAAAAAAAAATATACACGGAAAAAAATTAATGAAACTAATCAATTGACAAAATTTTGTTCAATCTAAACCTCATAATGGCATTTGTGATTGAAAATTAGAATTGCGTTTAACAACCTATATGCGATGGCAGTGATGGTGGGAGTGGTAGAGTCAAAAATTGACATTGAGGAGACCTATTTATTTTATTTTTTTAAAACAAACATGTAAACTTTGTAGACTAAACCATAAATATATATGGACAAAATAATTTTTATAAAATAAACAATTTTTTTTATGTAGCTATTAAAAATTTAAGGGGTTAGAGCCAGGTTAGTCAACCCCTGGCTCCGCCACTAGGTGGTGGTGGATAAAAAAAATGGATTCATATGATTTTATGGTGGTGACGGGTATTGGTGAACAAAAATATATTATGCTAATTTCGTAACGCCACAAAATGTGTAACATTATATTATAAGAATAAAACGTGGTTTATCATTCTAATGTTAAAATAAACTACTCGATAAAACACATGTCCATTTTAAAAAATTGGTGCAATCAATTGCCATGTTATGTAATAACTAAAGGAACGACACGAATCAAGATCAGAACATATGAAATTATTTATTATCGATTTGTTTATGTAAAGAGTGGTCAGGATTTTTCCTTGGCAAAGATAAATTTACCGTTGAGGTTTGTTCAACTTAACCATTTTTAAACGTTTTATTAATTAGTGTCTCATTGATTGTTCATAATGATTAATTAAATTTCTATTATAAATGTCCCTTTAATAATCTAACATAAATACATAATTTTATTAATAAATAATTTACTAAAAACGATATTAATTTTAATGGTGGTAGTGGAAGTAGGGTTAGTATAAGCGGTGGCGAGTGTTTGTGAATGGTGGAGGAGGTATTGGTGGAAGAAATAGTGGCGGTGGATGGTTTTTATTGTGGTGGGAATTGGTAATAGTAGTGTATAATAATAGTTTTTTCTTTTTAGTGAGTTTTATTGACCAAGTAAAAAAATAATCTTCACAAAACATGCAACATTGTATTGTGAAAGATGTAATTGGTTGTTTTTAACACGATTGATAAGGACAAAAACCAAATATTTCGAGGATGATACTGGAACGTATAAGACAATATGATCATGGTTGTTCGATCACCCGTATTATATAAAGGAAATTGGTGTACCCACGTAAGAGAACATTACCGCTCTCTCAAGTACTATTATATTCTTTTTCCTGAAAGACCATCAATATCGAGTTGTTTCGCGACAACTACCTATAAAGACAACAACTTTCACTCAATTCCCGATATAAAACCTTATTGACCAGGAAAATGTATTTGAATTCTAAAATATTTGTTTGAGAATTATGTTTGTTCATCAAAATCATCATAAAAAAATCTAAATCATAAATCTAAATTTCGCCTCCGATGTTTATATATTTTTTTTAATATTTTACATTCTCAAATCATGCGACCTCTTGATGACAAATCAACAATATCAAATTAGGGATCAATATATATAGGTTTCATTCACTGGGTTAGAAGGTAGAGTAGACACAGATGGGTAGATCATACAAAGCAGAACATGACAGAGAATACTTTAATAATTTGGTCAAGAGATAAGGTCAAAAATTTAAGATTAACTTTCTATAGGACTAATTAGATCGGCTTCGATAGGAGCTGATTAAAATATGGATTAATAATAATTTTCACGTAAGATAATTGCAAAACATAGTTTTCTAACTCTTCCTATGTAAAGAATGGTCAAAAATTTTCCTTCCTCAATTGCTATGTTATGTGAGAAGAAGGTGATATCTAATATTGAGGTATAATTCAAATCTATTAGATTCATACCATTTACAACTGGATGCCTTGAAAAAAATTGACGTGTTGTTATTATTATTACACATGCAAGGGATACATTGACCACACTTGCGCAAATAGCTCACTTCGCAAATGATTGGTGTTGCATGTACTGTCTAGAATGCAACGAGGAATTTGAGGAAACAAGGCACCAAAAGCTGTGTCCGGAGTATTTTGGATATAGTAACTTAGACCCGATGTAATACTTATGTTTTTTTTTTTTTAGTTTTTCCACAATCTATTTATTTAAGAAAAATGAACATTGCAAATACATAATATCAACACAAATTAGACAAATTGCGTTTGACAATAATGGCTATTGATGGTCCGGAAACGACAAAAGAAATGAATTATTGGGATATACAACGGATTACTTAACACGAATGAAAGATGTATAACTATTTCGATTCTAAAATCACATAAAGTTCACAGTAGAAGATGACATCAAGTTTAAAGTTAGTCAAAAACATAATATGGCTAACTAAAATGGTGGATCAACATCATCTACATAGGTTAGTTAGTAGATTAGTTTGGTTTTTATTATGTTTTCTACTTATCTACACCATTTTGGTGGTTTTATCTACTCTTTTGAGGTTTATGTTCGCTTTAATGGCGATTCTTGGTTATTAGGTTGAGATTTAAGATCAATAGTGATGCTCTCCATGCTCTCCAACGACGAAACCTTCATCTTGGTTGTCTCCGGAGACGGAATCTACATCAGAATCTTCATCATCTACTTATCCGGCGACGGAACCTCCATATGTGGTATTTTTGACGACCGAAGCTTCATTAAAAAAATACTACCTATTTTGAGGATTGACAACATGACCATGATAGATAAGTCAGCTAGAGCGAAATACGAGAATGTGGAGACTTTTATGGACTATATTGATTAGTTGATTTCATTGAGATGAGCGTTGTTGACGACATATTTCCAAAAATATTTAAACTTCCATGTTCATGTAGAGCATTATCTCATTATAAGCAATGAACCTAAATAAAAAAGTGTCTGGAAGTTAAGATTATATTTCTTTCGTTTGAGCAAATCTCCGGCGGTAAAATATTAAAGGAAAAAACAAAGAAAAAAATAGAGGAAAATCCCAACTATTTTTATGACAAACACATATTAAATCATAGGGAGTTGATAAGTATTCAGGACACAAATTATACGATATATTAAAAATGAACCAACATCATGGCCCGTGCCGTTACGGCATGGGTTAAGGGCTAGTATATATATATATACGGGTAAGATTACAAGACCCATAGAAAAACATCGTAAATGTTTTCAAACCTTAAATTTTTGTTATCTTAAACTTTCAATCTTAATGGAATTTTACACCCACAAAATAAAAAAACCACCCAATCTAGATGGAATCTTGATTACCCTCGGATTGGCTGCAATTTGGATTTCGTCGATTGAACTGTAAATAGATCGATCGGTATTAGTAATATGAAAATATGAAGATGAAATTATATAAGAGATTTGTAGAGATAAATTAATTTTATTAAATAGTTAAACCAACCTTTGAATTATTTTAGACACATGGACATTAGAGTGTTACAATATCATAAAAATGGAGAAGAACAAGATAAAACGGGAAGATGCACATAAAAAGGAAAGTTAAAGTGAATTAAGGACGTGATTAACAAAGAATAAGGGTATTAGTGGAATTTAAATCTCACTGATAAAGAGGATTAAGTTGTTATTGTACCTACGGCTGATTTATATTCCCCATATAAATATAGGATGAATATACCCCTGTTAACATGTATACCTGTATACACATTAACAGAACCTATACACGTTAGCAGAACCCATGTATATATGTCGAAACTAATGCAAGATATTAGTTCAAATTTGAAACATGTTGGTTTTTATTCTCAATTTTGGTTACTCTGCACCATTCTAGGTACCAAAATCTTGTTATTCAGTACCAAACGTTTCCCAATTGAACTAAAGTTGTTTGAGTGCAAAAAAGACATAAAGTTTTTAAGCAGATTATATCTCTATCTTATAAATGCCAATACTCAATACCATTGCACTTCTATCTCAATTAGACTCCAAACCTGATACATACACAGATATACATAAGTCTACACGGATCATATATAAAAAAATAGATAGAAATTTATAGATGCAATGTAAACAACAAAAACGAAACAAAAAAAATAACAAATTAACCTAATTGTACGTGTATTGAGGCGGGTGATCTCTATACTTAAGACATCTAATACCTTGTATATAATGTTGTTGTTAGAGCACTGCTCGTTCGAACACGCAAGCGTTGCTATCTCAAGCTTGTTTGTCAAGTTTAGGTGATCAAAACTATAAGTCTTGATAAAAAAAACGGGGGTCTAACAATCACACCCAATATTTCGAATTAGCAATCTGTATGGACAAAATCCTAGTTTATTTCTAGAGAATCAACTAGACAGTCAGATTCAATCTTGATAGAAATATCTCAAGGAGTTATTATCTCTCTCTTGTTTTGATTTACTCAAGCTAATAGAAATCAGCGAGTCTTTAATTAAATACAAGGAATAACTTGGATGGTACCAAAGACCAATATCCAAAAGGTCGGATATTCTAATTGATTGAACAACAACGCACAACCTGTACTATTTCAATTATAAAGATAAACAATATAATGCGGGAAATGAAATAACACAGACACCAGAATTTTGTTAAAGAGGAAACCACAAATACAGAAAAACCCCGGGACCTAGACCAGATTAAATATACACTGCATTAAGCCGCTACAGACACTAGCCTACTCCAAGCTAACTTCGGTCTGGACTGTAGTTGAACCCCAATCAATCTCACACTGATCCAAGGTACAGTTATGCTCCTACGCCTCTGATCCCAACAGGATACTATGTACTTGATTCCCTTAGTTGATCTCACCCACAACTAAGAGTTGCTACGACCCAAAGTCGAAGACTTTAATAAACCAATATGTATCATACAGAAAAGTCTATGATAATAGATAGATAAATTTGTCTCCCACGAATATACCTACGAGTTTTGTTCCGTCTTTTGATAAATCAAGGTGAACATGAACCAATTGATAAAACCAAACTTATATTCCCGAAGAACATCTCAGCTTTATCAATCACTTCACAATAGTATTAATCGACGCAGCGAAAAAAGATATTGTAGAATCATAAACGATGATACGAATATGTTTGTGACTACTTTATATCATGCCTATCGGAGATAGAAATCTCAAGCCAATTATTACAATTGTACTCGTACGATAGAAACAACAAGATCAGATCACACAACTACGATAAAATTAGTATCGGTATGGCTTCACAATCCCAATGAAGTCTTTAAGTCGTTATCCTGGTTTAGAAGAAGAAACCAAAGGTTAAAGGAGAATCGACTCTATCTTAGCACGACTAGTATCATACTGAATGTGTGGGGATTAGGTTTCCCAGTTTCTAGAGTTCTCCCTTATATAGTCTTTCAATTCAGGGTTTACAATCAATGTTAGCTTAGTAACAAAGCATTCAATATTCACCATTAGATGAAAACCTGATTAGATTCAAGCTAATATTTATCAACCGTTAGATCAAAAACATAGCTTGTTATACACACATGTAATATACGTTTGTAGGCTTGTGAAAACCGTACCCAAACTTGTACATTAGTTGGTTCAACATAGTTAACCAAATGGTTAGCCATATGATAACTTTCATATCAACCATATTCTTCTTCACCATAGCTAGTTCAAATGACTCAAGTGAACTAGTTAGAGGGTTGTTAAATTGCTTAAATCTTTATGTACTACACAAGATACAATTGAAGAAAAAATGATTTGATTCACTCGAATCGGTTCATGAACTATATAGCCACGGTTTGCAATAGAATTCCTTAGTTTATAAAGATGAGTTCACAAATATCGTTTTCAGACATAACATACTCAAGTTCGCGGACTGGGTTCGCGGACTTAAGTTCTCGGATGGAGTTTACAAACTCCAGTAGAAATTCTCGGGTTTGAGAAATTCGCCAGTTCGCGGACTGAAGCTCATGCACTTCTCCGGTTCTCTTGATCAACAAAGTTCGCAAAATTTGGTTCAAGGAAGAAGGACTTATACACATATGTGTTTCCAAAATAATGCATATATCCTCCATTGGTTATATTGTCTAAACTCTCATTTCAATCATTGAAACATTCTCAGAGGACGTTATATAGTTATTATTCACAAACCATTTTTCGTCAGAGCAATTTTCAAAGTGATTGAAACTTAACATGACTTTCGTCACTAGGTAAAGATGAACTTGGCTAAAGCGAAACCTTTACCAACACATATTTCGAGAAATATATAGGCGAGATATACTCGGCTCGAAATATCAAATGTGTATAATCTTAGTCTATATAGTAATTGATCGCAGTCGTATGCATCAAAAATAATTTCACTTTCTTACTCAACAAAATATAAATGAAGTATAAAGTAAGGAAGAGTTCGTATCCACAGAGAGGCGATTGTTGTTATCAAATTCTAGTTTCTTAGTAACCAAAATGGGGATTTCTGATTTTTGTAAATAAAAGTAAAATAAAAGCAAATTAAATAGTTGGAAGTAATCAATGAGAGAAAAATATTGGTCAAGGAATTCATCTTCAATCTTAAACATGTGCTTGCATATATGATTAGAATTACGATTTAATCTCTTATATTATCAAAATCCTAGAATATCAAGAGAGCAAGATAACCCAATAATTTCCTAAGTTCACCAACACACACATTAGAGTTGCGTATGTGAATTCTACCTAAAGAATAACCTAACGCCTTGCGCTAATTAAGTTCAATTCCTAGGAGCATTAAGTTTTGGAAATAGGCTAATCAATGCAATTGTCATACATTGCGAATGACAATTCGGACAATGGTCAAACTCTACATATGATTATAAGACTGTATCACTACAAACTATAATCATATCATGCTACTTGTATTTGGGTTATCGCTTGATGAAAAACCCTAAAATAGCTATGGACAAGATGCAAGTTCAATTAATTGGCCACTTAACTAACCAAACATCTAAATCCTATCACAATACATCAATCATGTGATATTAAAAACAATAGAGATATAAACGATAATCAAGAGAGAACTAATGCATTAATCAAACACAAGTTTTAGAAATAGGACTACATCCTTAACCAATAATATAAGATTTAGCTACTCATAGCTATGGAGTTCATCATAATCAATAATCAAATAAAGAAAATGAAAAATAAATATAAAAGCAAACCCTAGTCGAATAGCCTCTCTCCTCCTCTGCTCCAAGTAGAATACGTGATATCTCCCCAAAAAGAAGTAAAAACTTCATCTTTTGTAGCTTTTCTCCAAAATTAGGTCCAACTCTTCAAAGTCCATTAGATGAAAATCCAACAAGCCCATATGTGAGAAAATATGTCAAAAATAGCTCACCGGAAAACTGGGTATATCGCCGGAACTTAGCCGGAATCCGACACCGGAAAATATTTCAGGTGACCGGAAAAATCCACCCGGTCACCAGTCATAGTCAGGTCAACTGGTTCATCTGAGTAGGCTGAGTTGAGTTGCTTTGGCTCAGGCCATTTGCAGAGCCAACTAATGCCACACCATCATTGCACTTCACTAGTGCATATACAACCATTGTGGCTATACATTTTGCATCTTTACCAGCGCACATGCTTCCTTTCTCCATTGCAACCAACCAGTTCTTAACATCAGCATCACTTCATCCGGCCATCTCAACAAATTCATCTCAGCCTCACTTCCATCTACAACTACAACGCCATTGCAATACACATCTAGCCAACTCTCCAACCTAAAATACCCAATCCATAATTCCATGGCATCACCATCTGTAACACCATATGCCCTAGCGTCTCAAGACAACAACAATTTCAACTGTAGAACAGAATCACCACATGCACTACAATACACAGCACACAACTCATTCCACCATTACAACTTCAGTCCAATACCACCACTTCCATACTCCCAGCCACCTGTATTTCATGCCTGTGAACCTAACATTCATCTAAGCCTCGAGCAAAGCTTTACAAGCTCAACCCGATACTCGCTGCAAAACATTCAACACACACGCACACAGACCTGCAATCTCATTACTCACAATCAGTTGCAACTCTCCACGATTCCACTGCCTCGCATCCATTTTTCCCTGTAATATCATGCATTCCAACCCACTTGCGCACTGCAAATTACAAGCATATCACATGTACCACAATACAGCTCGACTGCACATATCATTAGCCTCAACTGCATCACCTACAAGTCCACTTATGTAGCTGTAATGCCTGCTAAATCATTCTATGCTGCTCCATTGCACCTTGTAATTTTGTGACCTAAACAACCTATCTATCTTGGCCATTCATCTCTACCAAACCAACAGCAACATCACCACTTGGTGGCTGTTTTCACGAACTCAAGCTATATCCAGTATTCACAGATTCGTATCCAAATTATCTTACCCTGTTGATGTCAAAAAGCGTGCCGAATTTCCTCCGCATAGATCCATCGAACCATTCTACCAGCCCCACTGTAATTCTTGCACTGCAGCAACACCAACTTAAGTTCAACTATCAGCTGCTTCATTGTAGGCTAAAACACCACCAGTACCTGCTGATCAGTTCCACATGCTCATCACAGACTCAAAGCAATCACACAGCAACAGCTTCCCTGCAATCCACAACTTCCATTATCCGCGATTCAGTAACCAACACAGCTCAGTCGGCTCACATTGCTGCTTTCCATTTCACCAGTAGCACACAACTGCATCACAGCTCCATCATTACCTGAACTATCCAGAATTACACACAACCAACTGATAACTGCATCCATTATCCATAACAGCTATCCCTGACATGAATCACCATCTTCTCTGAACCACCACCAGGTCATCTCTGATCTTCAAATCACTGGATACCCTATTTCAGTTGTAATTTTGATTCTTGAGCAAACCTAACTTCTCAATTTCACAAACCCATCAACTCAGCAATCATCTCCATTACCAAATCATCAATAATTTCGCCAACACCCAGATCATCTCAAAACCCTAATTGGGTATGGACATGACATCACTGATATCATTCTCTAACCCATGAATTCCTTGAAACAACAAACCCTTTGTTTCGATTACACCAGATCCCTAATTTCAGAACCCATCACTGTTTTCTCAGTTAATAACAACCTCAATACCCCCCTTTTACTCGAGCAACAATTCATATTCTTAAGTCGTCAACAGCTCCGATTGAATGGTAGGAACCACCAATCCACTAACCCTTGGCAAACAACAATTCTTCACTGATTCCAGCTAATTAATAGCGCAACCATCCCTTACTTCTATCTTCTTTAAATTTCAGGTAAAATGTAATGAAAAGAGAAGTTCGATCCAAGGTTGTGTAGTAGATTTGGATGGATATTTGCACCCACTGATGGACACGAGCCACCCCTTTATTTGGCCAGTCAGTTTCGGGCAACTGACAGCTTAATTCTATGTTCGTCATTCTCTCGCTCCTTTGCTGCACAAATTTAACTGGTTCCAAACATCGCTCGCTTATGAATGACGCTCTTGCTCTTCTCGAATTCTTCCACCAATAGTAGTCGTCTCCTACTTCTCATATCCACTTCTTCCTCTTCAATGTCTCTTCATCACTAAAGTTGTCATGCTTTTCAGACAAAAATTGCATCACTAAAGCCGACATACTTTTCAAACCGAGATGAAGAAATAAAAGCAAATAATGAGAAATAGTCCGCCTCCAACACTTTTTCCCTGAGATGAGAATTTTGTGCAGTTTCTTCTTCTTTTGTTCCAAATGACTCCAAAGTACCTAAATACTCAAATACAAAACATAAGAAACATAATTTACAAGAAAACTAGCAGAGAAAGCATAAACAATATATAAATATAAAGGTGTTTTAGACACCTATCAGTAATACGACTTTTGTCTCAAGATAGGAGATAGAGTAGATAGACTTTTGAGTGATAGATAAGTTCAAGTCTCCACATACCTTTTAGTCGATGAAGATTCACCAGTTCCTTGAGTAGTCCTTCGTCTTGTATGATGATTTCCATGGAGTTCTTGAGCTCAACTACACTTTCTATCCTAGTCCGAGACCTTAGATATAGCAGACTAGAAATCAAGACTTATAGTTTTGATCACTAACATTGACAAACATGCTTGAGATATCAACGCATGCGAGTTCGACCTAGCAATGCTTTAACACTTGATCTCTAGTATACTTATAGCTATGTCTCAGATTAGGATTGAATGTATAGTTGATCTTTAGACTTCACGGCGCTCATCGATTGAAGACGATGATCTACTGAGGAGATCTTGGAGGAACTTCATCAACAAAAGGTATGCGGAGACTAAAACTTATCTATCACTCAGAAGTGTATTCTATTGTATCTCCTAATAAGACTAAGTAGTATAGCTATATATACTTTTACATTATACACATTTGATATTTCGAGATGAGTGTAACTTGCTTATATCTTTCTCGAAATATATGTTGGAAATCTTTTTTGTTTAACTACGTTCATCATTATTCTTGACGAGTTTAGTTGGAAATAATTTATTTGTTGGGAACTAAATAATAAGTCAAAATATGATCATGTGAAAATTTCCTTGAAATATCTTACATGATTTGTGAGACAGTCATTTGATGTTGACTCAAAAAATTTCGTATTGATCATTCGAGCACTTGAAAATTATTTATAAGCTAATACTTTGTGGAAGACAGCTATTGCCGTCTTCTAAGGATGTTTCAATGATTAAAATGGGAATTTAGAACAAATAACCATTTTCTGGATATAACACAATATGCAAACTGTTGTAGTATGATTCGGGTCCGGGAACCAAGTTTGCGTACCAGTATGCAAACGGTTTTAACTATCAAAGTCCGGGAACCAAGTTTGCATACTAGTATGCGAACGGTTTCACCTGAGTTTGGTCTGGTACGATAGAATGCATACTCGTTTGTGAACTGTCGGACGTGATCAAAGTCCAAAACTCTAGTTTGCATACCTGTTTTCAAACTGAGTTGGTTTAAGTTCTAAAATCGGTTAAGTATGATTTCATACTCATGAACAAATACATTTATAAATTAAGGAATGTAATCTTTGCAAACCGTGGCCAAATGTTTATGAACTTATTCTTTTGAATCAATCCGATTTTGTTTGAATTGTGTCTTGTATACTTCTATGAGAATATAAACAATTGAACAACTCTATGAGCAACACAATTAGATTCATTTGATCTAGAAGTGTTATATGAATGTGGTTAATACAAAAGTATTCATATGGCTAACTTTGGTTAACAGTTATTGAGCCAACTCAATATACACGCTTAGGTACAGTTACCCATATCTAAGTGAAGGTATATTTCATTTGTGTGTAACAAGCTAAGACCATCTAACGGTGGAGAGATATTTCTTTGTTTCTAAGCAAACTTAACTTGAATCTTAAATCAGGATTTCATCTAATGGTGAATATTGATTGCTTTGTTTCAAAGCAATCAAACTATGATTTGAAGACTATATAAGGAAGAACTATCGCAACTGGAAAACCTAATCCCCACACCTCACGTGTGATACTAGTTGCGATTAGATTCGATTCTCCTTTAACCTAGGTTTCTCCTAAAACCAGTATAGGTTAATGACTTAAAGACTTCATTGGGATTCTGAAGCCATGTGCCCCAACTATCTTCTCTGTAGTTGCGTGTTTTGATCTTACTTGTTTTATCATATTGAGTACTATCTTCTCTGAGATTTTCTCGAGATTTTTCTCCGATAGGTAAGATATAAAAAGTAATCGCAAAGCTCTTCGTCTCATTCTTTGTGATTCCACAATAACTTTTTCTACTACCATATAGTTAAGTTATTGTGAGGAGATTGATATTTCTAGGTTGTTCTTCCGAAATATAAGAATGGATTATCAATTGGTTACTATTCACTTTGATTTATCAAAAGACCAAACAAAACATCGTAGGTATTTCTGTGGGAGATAGATTTATCTATCAGAATAGATTTCTCTGTGGGAGAAAGATTTGTTTATAAAGTCTTCGACTTTGGGTCGTAGCAACTCTTAGTTATGGGTGAGATCAACTAATGGAATCAAGTGCGTAGAGTCCCGCTGGGATTCAGAGGCATAAGGAACGCGAATGTACCTTAATTGGTGTGATACTTGGTTAGGGCTTAACTACATTCCATTCTGAAGTTAACTTGTAGTAGGATAGTGTCTGTAGCGGCTTAATATAATGTGGTGTTCAAATCTGGACTAGGTCCCGGGGGTTTTCTGTATTTTCGGTTTCCTCGTTAACAAAATTTCTGGTGTCTGTGTTATTTCTTTTCCGCATTATATTTGTTCATAGAATTGAAATATCACAGGTTGTGTGTAGTTCAATCAATTAGTAAATCCAACCTTTGGTTGTTGATTGAAATTGATTGACACTTGAACATTGGTCTTTGGTATCGTTCAGGTTGTTTCTCATAATAACCAGGCTCACGGATTCTATCTGTTTGATTTTCTAATTATATTGAGAGTGTTGATGGTGGATTTTCATTTAAGGTTAAAATTGTAAAAGCCAGAAAATTATGCGCTAAGATCTTGTAAAAGATAAAGCCATTAATAAGTGTTGAATACTTCTTCACTTTACTAATTCACCAAGAGTGGAGCATGTGGCAACAATCCCATATACCCTGTGAATTTCCAGCATTATTAATTAATGCGCAACCAGCCTTGTATTTCATGTACTCATTATCAGTACGGCATGACGACTGAGTGTTGCTCTCAGCAGAGCAACACGAATCTCCAAGCATTATAATGAAACATGTACGAAATACATGTACATGCTGCAACTCTCGGTGTGTTATACTAGCCCGATTGAGCCACTCTCGGTGTGTTATACTAGCCCGATTGAGCGTCCGGACTGGTCGTATCAGTCTGGATATGATCACGACCATCCAACTCTACCAGCATGATTGGATGGCCCGGATCTATTCCATAACCCCCAAGAAGGTATGGAATATCCGATGCCGAACCAATACGGACCCCGCATGGTCGGTCTCCCCAAAAGATTGTCCTAGCTTGCCAAAACGTCCAAACCAAAGCAGTATGGACGAAAACCCGAAATTAGGGTTTGCGGCATATTACATGTGTCGCAAAACAGTCTCAACCATCCATCTTCGCAGATATATATGGAGGGTGCAGATGTAGATTCAAAGGGCATGGAGTATGTCAACACAATCACCATGGGCCCACCTACATACATGACCAATCAGTCAGGACCAACCATGGTTGGTCATTCCAAATCGTGCGTCTGAATGGAGCATGACGCACGGCCTTGAAACCCAAAATTAGGGTTTTGAATCACGAGCGTCTATTTTCTCCGGCACGAATGGAGGGTCCAAGATTAGATCAAATCAGGTCCGATCATACCAACATGACCACCGTGGACCCGTCTATCCCCTCACCTGATCGGCCAAGACCGAACTCTCCTTTTTTTCTCGGTCGCGCGCCTCCAACATGCATGGTCGCTCCCTCCAAATTGCAAACTAATCGCAGCAGCTTGATTTCGCCGGACGAATTGAGTGGCTTAGATCATGTTTTCATGGGATGGTAAGGCATAGGCGTGAACATCATCCTACCACCTACACATTGGAGCAATCAGCCAAGATCGACCAAGCTTGGTCGTCTTGGAACTCCCGCTCGAAATTGGTGCGACGTTCTGCTTTTGCGGCACCAATTTTCTGTCGCAAATTGATCTCAACCACACAAATGCGCAGGACGAATTGAGTGGCCTGGATCACACTTTCGTGAGACAATGAGGTATGGGCGCCTACACTGTCATGTTGTCTACACACATGCACGACCGGCCTAGCCAAAGTTGTGTCCCAAGCTTGGATTAGACCAAGCTGAAAAGTGATGCTTGCGCACCTTTTCATAAACCCTAATTCCATCAACGGTCGCAAATGAGTGTCTCAAAGATCATCTCGTCCGTCCAACTTCACCGGCTTGGCTATATAGCCCTGGTCAGGAGTTAATTGGTCAGTGTGGCGTCATGGTGATCACCACCCGTCACTCTACCACACCATGTGATCGGTCAAGGGAGGGTTTGCATGCGCAACTTCCAAACCATCACATGAAGTAGGATGGACATGAAGTTACTTTAAGACTCTCAAACAGCGATGCTTCATACATGTTGAATATACTCGATGCAGTACCTGCATAGTATACACACGATACTCAACAATTATCAATTTCCTAAATAACGTAGCATTACATGCTACTTTATGTGGGTCCCACGATCCACACACTCGAGACATCAATCATGTCACAAACTGGGGGATATATACTGGGGTATTGGTCTGGTGGTTTACAGCGTGTAGCACACAACGCGCCATCACAAGAACGTGTCAGGAAGTCATGGACGGTTAGTGATGATGGGAAAAGTGGGCAAGCCTAGTCGTATGACACCAACACACTACTCCACTTTCTCCACTTCCCACGAGATACGAAGGTTAGGCTAAAAGACTTGTATAAATAGGTTCTCCGCCCTATTTTTCACAAGAGAACAAGACAAGAAAAAACAGAGAGAGCATAACACAGAAACCAAGTGTTAACATCCAGAGCATGCTTGCGTTAATTACAAGCCTGCTCACCTTTTTGTTACAAGTCATACATAGCCAACACCTTCACAATATCAACACCTTATTTGCTTCCCTCCCTAAGATCAACCCCATCTCCTTCACTTTGTGACCGAAACAAGTCTGGAACGGCCATTCTTTTTGGTTTAGGCCGGACTTGCACAGATTGATATCTCGAATCAACAAGCACTCACCGCGTAGTGCATTGTTTAAGGTTTAGATTCATTCCTCATCCACACACCCCAAATTACCAAAATCGGCAGGAATAGTTTTCACCCACGAACAATTGGCGACCATAGTGGGAGGTTGATCTCTCGGTTGTAAAGTCGATTTCTTCGAAACCCGATTCAATTTTCGCAATTTCAAGGGGATAGATCTTAGAACAAATTCAATCCAAAATTCATTTCAAGTTGGTGGGACTCAGGTCTGGATCAGAAATCAATTCTTATGGAGCTAGTGTGGATAACACTCCCGGTGTCGATGTACCTGTCAGTGGAGCTACCGTGGTCAATAAATCTCGTGGAGCCGTCACTTCTATCACCAACACTAGCGAAGCAGGAGATATTCCAGTAGGTGTAACGCCTCCCATCACCAGAGCCAGAGCAGCCGTGAATCCCAGCATCTCCTCAAGTGTAACGCCTCCGGTAGTCACCAGAGCGACAACTTCCACTCCTTCATCAGGACGAGGAGTCGGAGGGACGAGAGGAGGACCATCTCCCATTACCATTGCATACTTGATGGAGAAGCTGAAAGTTCTTGATAAGACTCAAACGGATATGTCCGCAGCTCATAAAGAGGTACTCACTTTTCTTAAGACCTTAACTGATCGATCGCCACAAGAGCCGCCATAGCCTCTGGAGCCAACAAGGAACGCATTCAACACACCGGAGAAGGTACTTTAGCGGCGCAGACCAAATGGACCTGATCAAAGAAGCGACATCAGATATGAGCAGTCCTGTCATGAAGACTCCTACACTGGGGACTGATCCTCACAACGATCCTCCTCAAGTCAATAGTTTCACTATGAACCAGAGGTCGGTGGATCGGGAAGCGGTTTCTCTAGTGGAAAGTTTATGTGAACCTTCACAACTCTCGAAGAATCAGCGCGCGGAGACATTTTGTTGCAATCAACTATAGGAAGGTCACAACAGTGCCCTACATGTCACCGCACGCATCAAGGATTCAGATTTCAAGACGGCCCTTATTGACACAGGAGCGTCTTCTAATGTGATTACTCTCAAGACTCTCAGGACATCCAAGGTTCTCCCAGGAAAGGTCGTACGGAAGCCTACCACAATGACGAACTTCGAGGGAAACCAAACCAGCATTTACGGGAGAAGCTCCGCGGAAAGAATCAGACAAGTTCGTTGCATCCCACTCCCCAGGTGGGCGTAAATTCAGGAAGAAGACTGGCCTACATTATTAAGGGCTAGTACCCACGATGCATCTTTGCTGACGAAGCGTTCTTCTCCATCCTATGAAGCCACGAACCACGTTCACACGAAGAGGGAACGAACTTTTGTGGAGAGTTGTGACCAGAAAGGGAAAACGGTATACCGACGCTGCCATTATAAATTAACAGGAAAGACTGTTACCTAGTTTCTCCACCCAATGGAATGCTACAACATCAACGAACCACAAGAACAAGTGTTAGATGCTCCACAACAACTGCAAGATGGCACCAACTCCACAACTAACGAGATTAAAATCGTTGAGGAATCTCCTAGGCCTATCTCCATCAGCTCAACCTTGTGTACAGATAAATGTACGAAGCTCGTGGAACTTCTCAAAGAGTACCAAGACATATTCGCTTGTAGATATGAAGAAATGTCGGATTTAGATGAAAATTGGTCACCCATCATCTACATGTCATACCTGGATCCAAGTCGGTTAAATAGTTTCATTTCAGACACGAGGAAAATGGATAGATCAGGTGTTGCATAGACTTCAGAGACTTGAACTAGTGCTTCTCCAAAAACGATCCTCCTCTACCTAACATCGACATGTTAGTAGATACAACCAGCGGACATGGAATGTTCTCCTCCATGGATGGATGTAGCGCCGACAACCAGATAAGGATGTACGAACATGACGCAAGTAAGATAGCTTTTCTAACTCCTCTCGAATTTTTTTATACCATACTACCATTTGTTTTAAAGAATGCCGGTGCAACGTATCAACGCTCTATGACGGAAATCTTCCACTGGAGCCGATACCTCAAGGGATCAACCTCAAGAAGATAACGATGTCCACGCGTCATATCGAGCAAGATCTGGGCGAGTCACTTTATCAGACAGTGATACATGTCTATCATGCTATGTTGGAGAATCTGCACTTTTGGTCATCCTCTGGAGCTGTTGAACGCTCATCTACAACAACATATGTCCTGATATAAATAAACAGGCCTACCGGTAATGAAGAGCCTCATAATGTTCGTAGGGGCATATATCTCACCAACAGGCGATACAATCTCCAGCCTTTTGTAAGCAGTTCCTTGAAGCAGCAAGAGGAAAACCACCGAGATACAACATCATGCGCGTCCGCCAACTCCAACTCCAGTACACTCGACTCCCACAATGATGAAACAACATCCAAGATATTCCATATCTGGATCGACAACAACCACTACGAATAAACCATGTAAACCACGCTTGGGGACTGAGGCTCAGCAATGAAGTTCCTTCACCGTCAGTCAAGGAATTCTTCAACACAAGAGAGATGGTCAGTCAAGAAGCATGGAATTCGCAAGGGTAAATCGAACTGAAGAGAAGCCACTTCAACGCTCCCTCCAGCAGAATATGCTTCAATGGTCTATTCAAGAGCCGTCTCAACGCTCTCTCCGGGACCAACGTTTTCTTTAGAATCCTACTTCAACACTCTCTCTTGGATCCACCTCAACGTTCGCACCAGAAGCCACTTTAAGATCCTCTCAAGCCATTTCAACACTCAAGATGGATCAATAATATGCGCTCTGGTCAAGTTATCTTTGATGTAATCATTTGTCAACATACGTCTCATCCATCCTTCATGAGGGCCCAGCGGAGTATGAAAAAACCTTGAAGTCGATGGGAGAAGGGTTATCCTGTGGAATGGATATTTTCATATAGTTGAAAGGGCGTGGTGAACAACTCATCATCAATATTTAGCATATATTTGAAGTTGTCAACACCTCCTGACTTGGCACCAGAATTATCCCCAAAAGACATCTCAACATGAGTTTTTTTATTTGTTCTACAATAAAAGACAGGATTCAGTAGTTGTGTAAAAGCGTGTGAGATGTGTAGTCACACATGACAGAACACATATTCACGTTGGAGTACACAAGTCGGGTATTGCTCAAGTTTCAAGTCCGATGTTGATCAAGTCATAATTCCGGATCAATTTTCAAGTCCGGATAAATTTTCAATTCTGGATCAATTTTCAAGTCCGGATCAATTTTCAATTCCGGATCAATTTTCAAGTCTGGTATTGCTCAAGTTTCTTCAAGTCCGGTATTGATTAAGCCACAAGTCTGGATCAAGTCACAATTCCGGTATTGCTCAAGTTTCAAGTCTGGTATTGATCAAAGTCACAAGGCTGGTATTCGAATTAAACATGCGCACGCAGCAGGACCGGTTTTCATTCGAAACACAGTGTCGACGTTCAGTCAGGCACGCGGTGGGTCCCACTTGATCCCAGCCCCATATTGGTCAAAGCAGACACAGTCGTCCCCAATCAAAGCTCCCTCTCCAAAAGAAGGCGTTTCAGCTCCAACACTTCAACGCTTTCTGCATGACCTACATTTACATTTGAGCACACAAGGTTTATTTTTTAAATAAGAATGCTCACATTGGGTCCCACGTTCGAGCGAAGAAAACAACAAGGCCGATGTTTGGTCAAAGCATCAAGCCCACGTTCGATCAAGCAGGGGTAGTAGCCCCACGAACGAAACAAGATCAACAGTCCATCGAAGCAGGCAAGACCGACATCATGCTAGGGGAACACTCGCCTGGACTCCTCTTGAATGTGACATGCTCCAAGGACAGGATGACCCGTCTCTCCTGGTAACATCTAACTTTGTCTCGTAAGCTTTTTCTTTAACTGTCACCATCTCATGCCTACCCCACAATAGTGTAACCATTATGCGCTAGGCAGGGGACTTAATGTTGATGGTGGATTTTCATTTAAGGTTAAAATTGTAAAAGCCAGAAAATTATGCGCTAAGATCTTGTAAAAGATAAAGCCATTAAAAAGTGTTGAATACTTCTTCACTTTACTAATTCACCAAGAGTGGAGCATATGACAACAATCTCATTCTGTGAATTAAATACACGAAATTCATCCAGGTTGGAGCATGTAGCAATAATCCCATATACCCTGTGAATTTCCAGCATTATTAATTAATGCGCAACCAGCCTTGTATTTCCTGTACTCATTATCAGTGCGGAATGACGACTGAGTGTTGCTCTCAGCAGAGCAACACGAATCTCCAAGCATTATAATGAAACATGTACGAAATACATGTACATGCTGCAACTCTCGGTGTGTTATACTAGCCCGATTGAGCCACTCTCGGTGTCTTATACTAGCCCGATTGAGCGTCCGGACTGGTCGTATCAGTCTGGATATGATCACGACCATCCAACTCTACCAGCATGATTGGATGGCCCGGATCTATTCCATAACCCCCAAGCAGGTATGGAATATCCGATGCCGAACCAATACGGACCCCGCATGGTCGGTCTCCCCAAAAGATTGGCCTAGCTTGCCAAAACGTCCAAACCAAAGCAGTATGGACGAAAACCCGAAATTAGGGTTTGTGGCATATTACATGTGTCGCAAAAAAGTCTCAACCATCCATCTTCGCAGATATATATGGAGGGTGCAGATGTAGATTCAAAGGGCATGGAGTATGTCAACACAATCACCATGGGCCCATCTACATACATGACCAATCGGTCAGGACCAACCATGGTTGGTCATTCCAAATCGTGCGTCTGAATGGAGCATGACGCACGGCCTTGAAACCCAAAATTAGGGTTTTGAATCACGAGCGTCTATTTTCTCCGGCACGAATGGAGGGTCCGAGATTAGATCAAAGCAGGTCCGGTCATACCAATATGACCACCGTGGACCCGTCTATCCCCTCACCTGATCGGCCAAGACCGAACTCTCCTTTTCTCCTCAGTTCGCGCACCTCCAACATGCATGGTCGCTCCTTCTAAATTGAAAACTAATCGCAGCCGCTTGATTTCGCCGGACAAATTGAGTGGCTTAGATCATGTTTTCATGGGATGGTAAGGCATAGGCGTGAACACCAGCCTACCACCTACACGTTGGAGCAATCGTCTAAGACCGACCAAGCTTGGTCGTCTTGGAACGCCCGCTCGAAATTGGTATGGCGTGCGGCTTTTGCGGCACCAATTTTCTGTTGCAAATTGATCTCAACCACACAACTGCGCAGGACGAATTGAGTGGCCTAGATCACACTTTTGTGAGACAATGAGGTATGGGCGCCTACACCGTTATGTTGTCTACACACATGCACGACCGTCCTAGCCAAAGTTGTGCCCCAAGCTTGGATTCAACCAAGCTGAAAAGTGATGCTTGCGCACCTTTTCATAAACCCTAATTCCATCAACGGTCGCAGATGAGTGTCTCAAAGATTATCTCGTCCGTCCAACTTCACCGGCTTGGCTATACATCCCTGGTCAGGAGTTAATTGGTCAGTGTGGCGTCATGGTGATCACCACCCGTCACTCTACCACACCATGTGATCGGTCAAGGGAGGGTTTGCATGCGCAACTTCCAAACCATCACATGAAGTAGGCTGGACATGAAGTTACTTTGAGACTCTCAAACAGCGATGCTTCATACATGCTGAATATACTCGATGCAGTACCTACATAGTATACACACGATACTTCACAAGTTTCAATTTCCTAAATAACGTAGCATTACATGCTACTTTATGTGGGTCCCACGATCCACACACTCGAGACATCAATCATGTCACAAACTGGGGGATACATATTGGGGTATTGGTCTGGCGGTTTACAACGTGTAGCGCACAACGCGCCATCACAAGAACGTGTCAGGAAGTCATGGACGGTTAGTGATGATGGGAGAAGTGGGCAAGCCTGGTCGTGTGACACCAACACACTACTCCATCACTCTATTTTCTCCACTTCTCACGAGATACGAAGGTTAGGCTAAAATACTTGTATAAATAGGTTCTCCGCCCTATTTTTCACAAGACAACAAGACAAGAAAGAACAGAGAGAGCATAACACAGAAACCAAGTGTTAACATCCAGAGCCTGCTTGCGTTAATTACAAGCCTGCTCACTTTTCTTTTGCAATTCATACATAGCCAACACCTTCACAATCTCAACACCTTCTTCGCTTCCCTCCTTAAGATCAAAACCATCTCCTTAACTTTGTGACCGAAACAAGTCTGGAACGACCATTATTTTTGGTTTAGGCCGAACTTGCACAGATTGACCTCTCGAATCTACCTGTTTGCAAACTGAGTTGGTTTAAGTTCCTGTACTCATTATCAGTGCAACAATCCCATATACCCTGTGAATTTCCAGCATTATTAATTAATGCGCAACCAGCCTTGTATTTCATGTACTCATTATCAGTGCGGCATGGATACTGAGTGTTGCTCTCAGCAGAGCAACACGAATCTCCAAGCATTATAATGAAACATGTACGAAATACCCGTACATGATGCAACTCTCGGTGTGTTATACTAGACCGATTGAGCCACTCTCGGTGTGTTATACTAGCCCGATTGAGCGTCCGGACTGGCCATATCAGTCTGGATATGATCACGACCATCCAACTCTACCAGCATGATTGGATGGCCCGGATCGATTCCATAACCCCCAAGCAGGTATGGAATATCCGTTGCCGAACCAATGAGGACCCCGCATGGTCGGTCTTCCCAAAAGATTGGCCTAGCTTGCCAAAACTTCCAAACCAAAGCAGTATGGACGAAAACCCGAAATTAGGGTTTGCGGCATATTACATGTGTCGCAAAACAGTCTCAAACATCCATCTTCGCAGATATAGATGGAGGGTGCAGATGTAGATTCAAAGGGAACAGAGTATGTCAACACAATAACCATGGGCCTACCTACATACATGACCAATCGGTCAGGACCAACCATGGTTGGTCATTCCAAATCGTGCATCTAATGGAGCATGACGCACGGCCTTGAAACCCAAAATTAGGGTTTTGAATCACGAGCGTCTATTTTCTCCGACACGAATGGAGGGTCCGAGATTAGATAAAATCAGGTCCGGTCATACCAACATGACCACCGTGGACCCGTCTATCCCCTCACCTGATCGGCCAAGACCGAACTCTCCTTTTCTCCTCGGTTCACGCGCCTCCAACATGCATGGTCGCTCCTTCCAAATTGCAAACTAATCGCAGCCGCTTGATTTCGCCAGACGAATTGAGTGGCTTAGATCATGTTTTCATGGGATGGTAAGGCATAGGCGTGAACATCAGCCTACCACCTACACGTTGGAGCAATCCTAGAGATCACAAGAACGTGTCAGGAAGTCATGGACGATTAGTGGTGATGGGAGAAGTGGGCAAGCCTGGTCGTGTGACACCAACACACTACTCCACTACTCCATCACTCCACTTTCTCCACTTCCCACGAGATACGAAGGTTAGGCTAAAAGACTTGTATAAATAGGTTCTATGCCCTATTTTTCACAAGACAACAAGAGAACAAGACAAGAAAGAACAGAGAGAGCATAACACAGAAACCAAGTGTTAACATCTAGAGCATGCTTGCGTTAATTACAAGCCTGCTCACCTTTTTGTTACAAGTCATACATAGCCAACACATTCACAATATCAACACATTCTTTGCTTCCCTCCCTAAGATCAACCCCATCTCCTTCACTTTGTGACCGAAACAAGTCTGGAACGGCCATTCTTTTTGGTTTAGGCCGGACTTGCACAGATTGACATCTCGAATCAACAAGCACTCACTATGCAGTGCATTGTTTAAGTTTTATATTCATTCCTCATCCACACACCCTAAATTACCAAAATCGGCAGGAATAGTTTTCACCCACAAACAGAGAGATAAAGATATAACTCTTGAATATATATTTCCTTGATTGAGTCTGACTGTCTAGTTGATTCTCTTGGAATTATATTGGAGTTAGTCCATACAGATTGCCGAAATAATATTGGGTGTGGTTGTTAGACCCCCATTTTTTCAATTTGTATCAGAGCAGGTAAACACGTTAAAAACCTCATAAGTATATGTTTGTAGAAATGTGACTCTATAGATAGCATTACTATCTCTGACACACGTATCACCAGAGATAAAATTTTTGTTTCTATGAAATCTATTAAAGAGAAAGACTTGTTGATCTCGCATATAGATGAACATTATGTTCCCAAAAAATAGACAAGTATTGATATGTGTTACCCTGATTATCTTACTGACGAGTCTGACTCTAAAGTAAAAAAGAAAGCAGCCAAAGAAAGTGTAGAGATTCTCAAGCTTGTTAGAATCTAGGCAGTTGAAATCAATAGGCCGAAACACAAGTTCTATATGATGATTGGTATGGAAAAAGATCATGATTCCCAATTAAGGGTTCTTCATGAGGAAATTATTGTAGTTTTTTCATCCCGAACCTTACTCAAGGATAAACTCAAGGAAGATGCCCTGGAAATAGAACATCTATTGAGTAATATCTATATTCAATATATATAAAGGATGCTCTATGGAGTCCACTATACCAATTTTTTCTGACTCAATAGTGATGTTAGAAAATGTGACTACATGTAATCATGTTTCTCTAATGAAACCTGCTTCAGAAGATAAATTGCAAACCCTTCCATCTGCTAAAGATGCGGTTGCTACTTCCACTAATCAAGGAATCACCACATCTCACATAAGGAAGAAATCTTCAAATGTTGTTAATCCTACTCTCTCTAATCACACCGGTGATCATAAAGTATGTATCTTTTATGATTCAAAAGGACATGTTCAACGAAAGAGCAAACTGAGGTTGAATGACAATTATTTTGGTCAACTTCAACGCACCTTAGATTTAATACTCAAAGGCGTAAATGACATTCGAAGGTCTAAACCTATTGGTTTTAGGACTCACCCAGTGAATTCTTCCAGGAAAGTCAGTTCAATAAGCTCATCGAACGTTCGAACTAATTGTAACATTAATACAAATCGTTCAAGGAGGTTTCAGAAAGGTCCTTCTCAACCTAAGGTGAAGGATGATGTTCAAGATGTGAGAAAGGTACTAGTAGGTGAAAAATAACATTGGAGATATGAAGGACAGCCTTAATCTGATAATTCAGGGATACAAGGATCTTATCAACAGGCTGTCAAAATCCTCCAAACAAACTTCTTATGGTAATGATTCAAACTTAGTCTCATACTTTGATGATAATAAGTTGTATGATACTTTTTCACATCAAAAAGGGTTTCCTCCAAAAATTAAAAGGAAAAAGAGGATTAACCATAAACAATATTCATTTGATGAGCATAAAATTCATACTTTTGTTAATTAATCACAAGGGTTGAATTCTTACTCGTGTAAAATCCTGTTGAGTAAGATATGCTAATAATCTGGTATACTTATTGGTAAAATTCCTTCTGATTAGTTGAGCTATTTTCTTATCGTTCATAGCTAAACCATTATCTACATATAGTTTTGCCTAAGTCTTGTTTCGTTTCGAGAATCACTTCGATTGTCTACTTTTTAATTTTGAAAAAGTTTTTTTTTTTTAAAATCGAGTTGTGAGCTACTTTTGTGCAATAAATATTTTCCTCCTGTGGGAATATAAAATTTATTGAGCCAAAAAATTGTGAAAAAAAAAATTCAAGTAGCAAAATTCTGTTGTGTTATTTTACCTTGTAAAAAGGTACTTTACAGTTTTTAAGTTTTGTTTTGGGGACCATATTGGTTTTCGTACGGGTATCCATATTGATGGTAGGATCCAAATATCGTACAACAGTAAGAGTTTGCGAAAACGTAGCGAAGCTTGCGAAATTGTAGTGAGAGCTTGCGAGAATATGGCAAGGGATCCTAAAATAGGGGGAATATGAGTTGTACTCCACTACATATGAGCTGTCATCCACTATGAAAACACCTATATAAAGGGAAAGTCAGAGAGAGAGAGAAAATGGGAGGTTTTTGGGAGAGAAGTTTAGAATTTGTATTATTATTATTATTTCCTTCTTCTTCCTATACCAACCTAGAGATCCAAATACTCATTAATGGAGATTCCCAATATAAACCAAATGTAATTTCAACAATCATAGTGAAGAACCATGGATGTAGATCACATTGATCGAACCATGTAAAAAATCCTTGTGTCTATTTATATTTCTAGTACTTAAATTTGAGATTTAGATGATTAACAACGTTTAGATCTAGAAAATATAATAAGGGGTGTGTTGTAGGATTTCCTGCAACTACATTTTTGGCGCTAAAAACAGGGACGAGTAAAGGATTTATCCTTCCTGTAACCAGTCGATTCAAGAAGTTTCCATGAAGTTTGGAAATTGTTCATATTTTTCTAGATCTACAAAATTTAGGTTCAAAAATGGAAATTTTATGGAAGAAATCATACTTTCAGGGAGTAAACATCATCAACAATTCAAAGACATGAAAAGAGTAAAAGAAGAAACTAGTTGCTGTGGTGAAATTTAAGGAAGAAAACCAAAGTTTCGGTGGAAGATTTTCATGTTCAAGAGAAGAAGGCAAATGTTAAAGAAATTGAGGAAGTACGAAGAGAAGACAATAGGCGAAAGAAAGAAATCAATTGGTTTAGGTGACAAGGCTTCCTGCGAAAAAAACAACTAGTTGGGGAGATGAAGAAAAAGTAGAAAAGTGAAACCAATCAGAGTCTTCATCAACAAATCAGGACAAATCTCTACCATATTTCTCTTATACTTTGTTCATATATTTAGATTTGGGAATTTTAAAATAAATTTTTGAAAAGAACTCTTTAAAACACAATCCTCTTTTCCAACAGAAATTATATTTTTCACAAAAATATTAGTCCAAAATTAACTTCAATTGCAGATACATCACCAACAAGTCTTTGTTGATAAACCCATTTAATGGATTTCGAAAATAGAGACTATTGCAATTTTAAAACGATTTGGAGATTTTTCAGTTATGATTTTCATATTTCATTTACACATTAGCTTAAATCTTTTCTTATTTTCCCATCCGATCATTGGTTTGATACTTGCATGGACGAAAATTCGCAGGATAGACTTGTTAATAACGAAGGAATCATCATTATAGCGCGAAGAAGAAGTGCAGTGCGAATAAATAAATTTTAGAGGAAAAGAAAGGTGACCCATTCATAGACTAAAGGCAAACAGATAAAGAAATAGCAAGCAAAATGAGAAGGCGAAGGAATGAAACATCGTTAATACAACCCCAACGTGCGAAAGAAATAGGATGGGAAGTTTGGTTCTCTTGGTGAGCTGTCAAGGGGAAAGGAAGAAAGGTTCTGTAAAGTTCACCGCGGATCAACGAAAATCAGCGAAGTGAATGATGCACATGTTCATGAGTGCTCCAGCGAAATCCAATTTTAATGGACCAACGAAGAATGGATTGAACTCATCCAACGGAGACTTTCAACAAATGAATCCCGCAGAGAACAATGTTATTTCGCCACACAACAAATGAATCCAACTAGTTGCAGAAGTAGTCAATGAAAAAGAAGAAGATCAGAGATAATTAATACCATCAAGTCACGCGATAACACAAGAATAAGTTATGCGAAGAGTATCGCTGCTTCACAAACGGAAACTCGCACAAATGGTCAGAAGATAAGTTAACGAAGTTGATGATGCGAGTTCGATTCTCATCATACTCATATTTTTGTCATCTTTTTCCTTGAGTATCAAAGGGTGAATATAAATCAAGTATTAGCATTGTGCGATAATTTCCCACAATAGGAGTAGCACAATTGGTCACCAACGAAGACAATGAGCATGATGTCGTAGGTTCAATTCCCACCTGCTGCGAATTTTTCGCACATTTTACATATTTTTGGGTTGCTACCAGCGAAGACCAAGTCAAGTTTTAACAAATGTGCGATAATTTCTCATAGAAGAAGCTTGCACAGTTGGTTAGGAGGCATGAATACAAGCAGTAGGTCGCATGATCGATTCTTCCTTATTGCGATATTTTCGCGCATTTTTGATAAAATACCAAGGGATAATAAAAGAACAAGTAACAAGTGTTATGAGAATATTTCGTAAAGAAATTCTTGAACAGATGGTTAAGGTCGCAGAGGTTAGACTTCAACAGAACAAGTTGTAGTACCTGGGTTTGAATCTCTCCTCCTTAGCACATATTTTTGGCTTTTCGCAGACTTTTACCTTAATTCATACAAGTAAAAACGATATTATCTGTGTACAAGTAAAACCGATATATTGGTCTGTACCGGCCTATACAACCGATAATATCATTTCTTCTTTGTATCGCCGATATGTTCGATATCGTATATGTATTTTATGATATCCGAAAAGAACCTGTAATATCGGCATGTACAACCGATATTGACTTCCTTGGTCATGAAGTATCTCTATGAAAATTTCATGAGGATCCCACTAGTTTTCGTACTTTTGCCAATTTTTATTGACAAAAAGGAAGAGAATTAATGTGTAGTTCACACTACAAATACATATGGTTTATGGATCATTATGTAAGGGGGAGTGGTTTTCATATTGAGATGAAGGATTGACTAAGGGGGAGTGATACATATCACCATAGTATTTTTGTAAAAGTTGTGATATATTTGGACTTTGATGATGTATAATGATACTATGACACTGTATAACAATGACTGAGATCAACTGTTTTCTCATTTTTATAGCTACGGATCTTCAACAACAATGATGCGGAGTTGAACATATTTGGAATCATTGGAGTATTTGGAAGTGACGAAGATTTCGAGTAATGTTGAAGAACTAGGGAGATCAAGCATCTGGATGATAAGCTACAAAGTTTATTTATTTTGTAATTCATATGTATTGATAGTTTTGTCACTAAAATTGACCAAGGGGGAGATTGTTAGAGCACTGCTTGGTCGAACTCGCAAGCGTTGCTATCTCAAGCTTGTTTGTCAATGTTAGTGACCAAAACTATAAGTATTGATTTATAGTTTACTTATAGTGATGTCTCAGACTAGGATAGACTATGTAGTTGAGCATTAGACTTCACGACATTCATCAATTGAAGATGAAGAACTACTAAGGCGAGATTGTGAAACTTCATCAACAAAAGGTATGTGGAGACTAAAACTCATCTATCACTTGAAAAGTCTATTTCTATTATATATCCTATATTGAGACATAAGTCGTATTACTATATGGTTTTCCATTATACACATTTGAGATTTCGAGCTGAATTTTGTAGGATCAGAATATCGCAACAGTAGCACTCTTACAAAATTTTCAATAATGATACTCTTGTGAATATCGCAGAATTATTACAGAAATGACGTGACAGATGACGACAGCTTAAACACGAGAAAGATGTGAAGACCTAGCGAGATTTAGGGATGTTGCGAAATTTAACATTTGTATACTTGCGAGAATATCGCAAGCTAGATCCGAAAATAAAGGACATCTTAGCTGTCATCCACTATGTAATACCCTATATAAAGAGCCGAGCAGGCTTAGAAAGGAGAGAGATCTTTTTTAGAGTAGAGAAAAAAAATTGAGGAGAGAGAAAGTTTAGAACAGTAGTTGTATTCTTGATTTCATTTCTTGTAAAATTCCATAAATCAATTAATAAAAGTGTCGTTGATCTAAAAGATGTGTTGGTTATCATGAATTCTTATGAGGGATGTATTGTAGGAATTCCTGCAACTACATAATGGCGCTAGAAACATGGACTGAAGGATTGTTTTATATCGAAGATTAATATTGTGATTTGGGAGAATTTGAAGTAATTGGTAAAGAATTTTATATAAATTTCAACTACTCATTAAGATTGAAAAAATGGCCAAAAGAAGGAATGCTTCAAAACAACGAACAACGGTTAGAAGGAGTTAGAGGCTTGCTAGTGGAAGGAGAGATAAAATTGAGGAATCTTCATGATTGAACGCAAGAAACAATGAAGAAAATCAAATTCAACAACCAATTCAACGTACGCCAGTACAAAATAGAACTATGGATTATGACAGAGTAAGTGTACACACTTGGCAATCAGATTCAACAGATGAGATGGAAGAAGAGCAACAATTAAGAAATGATAGACGAGAAGAGAGAGACCGAGAAGCAGTTGGAGGAATAATTCATGGAAATGAAGAGATTGAAGCATTAGAGGCATTGAGACAAAGAATACCCGAAGAAAGGAGACTAGAGGTAGAAGAACGTGCGAATCTGACAAGGCAAAATCATGAGTTGATAATGGAAAATATGAGATTACAGAATAGAAGGTCAAGAAGCACTACAAGATCAAGTTCAAGATCAATTATAGGAGAAATAAGACGAAATTTTCCTATAGGAAATGCTAATGAGGATACTCGAAAAGAAGCACGAAATCCAAACGAAGAACGTCATGAAAGAAGAGAAATAACTGAAGATCGTTACATTCCACGTGGCGAAATTCTCCAAAATGAACAAAACAACAGAGATCAGGAACGAAATAACTAAGATAGCGAAGAAAATCAGGAAGAAGGAATGAGAATATTATATGGGAGAGAAATTCAAAGAAATCAACAAGTAATTGAAGATGAAATCGAGAGACATTATGATGAACAAGCACGTCTAGCTTGCGAAAGGGAAAGACTAAGAGCAGAAGTGGACGGACAAGAACTCCAAGAGGCAATTCGTCAGAATAATCATGAAAATCGAGAAAGAAGGCGTGAACAAAACCGCAATAATGGAAATATCAATGAAGAATATGATAGAGTGCAAAGAAGATCTGAAAGGCGACAAAGAGAATTGAGGAGGAATGAACAAAATCGCAGAGAAGAAAATGAGAGGCATAATCATGTGCGAATTCATGAGAAAGATGAAAGAGGATATCGCAGGGAAAGACAAGGAGAAAATGATGAAGAAAAAAATCAAAACAGGCATGAACGCAGGAGAAGAGAAGTAGAATTAAAAAGACCAATGAAATTAGCTCCTGGTGTAAATGAACAAATCTTAAGAGAATTGGCGGAAATGAGAGGAATGCTAAATAACAGAAGATAAGGAGGCCGGAGATAGTTGGACGAAGCCATAGAAGAAGATACGAAAACTCCATTCACACAAGAAGTACAATTGGGAGGAATACCCCCAAAGTGAAATCTGCCAGTGTTAACTAGCATCTTTGACGGAGCAACTTGTGCAATTCAACACATCAAAGATTATGTGAGATGTATGATACAATGGGAAAACCATGATGCTGTGTTGTGCAAGTATTTCGCATCAAGTCTAATGGGAGAGGCATTAAAGTGGGTCAAAGGTTTACCAAGGAATACTGTAACATCTTTCAATCATTTGCAGACTACGTTCTTAGGGGAGTATATAACTAACAATTCCTCGCAACCTGGCATTGAAGATGTATTTGGTTTAAAACAAAGAATTGGCGAAAGTTTGAAGCATCTAACCGTATGGTGGAAGACAATGTGTAGCGAAATGGCTCGCCGTGTGGATGAGAGATACCTTATTCTAACATTCATTAACGCAATGTTTGCAACCGATTTGCTGTATATTCAGTTTTTCAGAATCAAGAATACAATCACAATGACTGAGTTACGAGAGCTTCAAGAAGAGTATATTGCTTTGGCGGAAAAACAAAATGAGATGGAATCATACCCAATTGCGAACACAAGTTCAAATGCAGCGAATGCAAGTTTATTGCCTGAATTGATAAACACAGTGGCGAGCACTTCGCAAATACAACAAGAAAATATGAAGGGTGATAATCAATAGAAGTTAGTAGCTATGAGAAGTCGCGATCAAGAAGAATTCGAAAGAGAAAGAAATTTCTACAATCGTGGTGGAAATAACAAGATTCAAAGACTCGACCAACAACAAGAAACTTATGGGGGTCAAAAGCAAAACTATCATAGAGGACATGGAAGTCAAGATAATATGGGAAGAAATCAAAATGCCATCTCTGAATGCTAGTGTAGAAAAAATATGGGAAGCCATAATCTTGATGGAAAACATACCAGCGCCATGGAATACGGGGAGTGAACCACCTCCAAGCCACAGAAGTCACGAATTTTGTTCGTATCACCATTTTCATGGACATTAAACAAATGATTTCATAAATATAAAGAGAATTATCCTCAGAATGATAGATCAAGGAAAACTAAATCATTTTCTAAAAGACCAACCTCAGTCCCAACCATTACCACCTCCACCAG